>OX645063.1:34168725-34768725 GCA_951905685.1 Eumerus sabulonum
CAGAGTTCTCTGGTTTTCCATATTCTCAGCATCGACTGCGGTTCTACTACTAGGTGTCCCTTCTCATTCCTGCAGGCTTCCATTCTGCCTTTATAACCTTGGCATGTTCGCTTTATGTTGATACAACTTTCGAACGTCACGCCTGCAGTAACACCTCTCCAAATCCTCAATCGCGCGCTTCTCGTGCTCTTTCTTCTTTCTTCTAAGAAGCTTATGCTTCTTAGAATGAATGAATGAATGAATAAATAATGAGTAATATATTCGAGTGTGCACAGATGGATGTCAGAACATGAACGCATAATTTTGAATTAATTTGTAAATATGGAAAAAGAATTCCCCAAAAATTTGTTTTAACATTTACTGCATTCCTGTTATCCCATCTGTAATATCGTCATTTGCGTTTTCCCAGCAAATTCTTGACAAGTGTTATTATAAAACGAGGAGCCAATCAATCATTTTTCGTCGAGGCAATTAAAAAGTAAATCAGAATGACAATTGAAATGAGAAATACTTTTTTGATTACAAAAAAGTAGCTCTTACGGCTCCATGCAGTTAATAGGGAATTTTAGTTACGTTCATTGAAAATATACAACTGGGTATTGGAAAATTAATTTTGATATTAAAAGTCACTGACAAAAGTAATTATGTACATTTGTTTTCATAACAGTCATATTTCAAGCATGGGAACTTAAGAGCACAGATTTTCCTGCGCACATTGTTTTAATTCTACCTAAACATATATCATACATATCTACTGCCGTATAATATCCGATGCATATCTCATAAATTGTTTACGAAATTACTATTCTCATGGGCACACCCTCTCCCGCCGATATGTTAACATCAATACCATTGGTTTTTCAATTAATTTATCTGAAATGACTTTTATCCAACTCTTATAATCGCGGAAAGCGATTAATTAATTTGATTTAACAAAATATTATTATTTTTCACCTTTGGTGAATGGCGAAACTGCACTGATAATCTCCTTATATATAACAGATTCATTATACGATTACTCGATTGTCACTCATTAGAGACAAATTTGTCAGTCTCAACATCGTACCATTTAGACTATTGCTATAATCCCTATGGTGGATAAGATCCACTATAATGGGTGGATTTCAATTATGTCCTTGTGGATGGGTCTTAGGGTCAAATTTAAGGCAAAGGAATATAAATTAGGCTATCAGATCAATAAATATCCGTATTTATTATGGATTGTTTTTGGTTTTTACTTGGTTTACAACATAATTCACTTTCATATTTTTCACTTCTTCCTTGCAATTGAAAAGTTCGATTTATTGCATTATCCAAAGGTACACAACTGTCTCAGTGATACTGAAATTTTCCGCTCGAGCAATTTGTTCTTACTTTGAAATAGGAAAAACACGCGAAGTTAGGTTGTTGTAGTGGTTTGGACTCTCAAGCACGATGAGCGAGTTCGGATCCCGATAACACCAACGCCAACGGGTTTCTGTTTACAGGCAGAAAAGTCTGGTTTATTGAATGGCTGATTTGTGGTGAGCGGTTCATCATTGCGGACATCTGCCTGGATCAGGAACATGGTGCCGAAAATTCCCCCTCTGGGAACTGCGACTTACCAGGTACTCAGTCTCCCGAAATTAACGCGCGCCATCTACCGGATTTCGGGGAAACCTGGAAATAAGGTTGATGTGCTGACGCGCCTACGCACACAGAATCCAGGGCTTGACAGGAGAGCTTGGTTTATCTACGCCATCCAAGGAGAGTAAGGGCTCTCTGAAAAAATATAGCTCTACTCTGGTTGTGGGGATGGATGAAGCCCCTGTTGTGACTCTAAAATCTGCGTACGATTTACGCCCCTACTCCGGCTTTGGTAGGATATTTTTCCATTTTGGTATCAAGAAATTCATCCTCTGCGTATGCAATACTTACACCAAAAAAGTGCATGAACGAATTATTGAGAATTATGACCAACGCGAAATTTGGTCGGCTCTCGTCCTGTATAGGACAAATCACCCCTGAGAGTAGTTAACGAACATCTACGACCCAAAAACCCCTGCACTCCGTTCAGGTTGTGTGTCAAAAACATCAACCTGTGCGAAACTTTTCCTCACCCTGTTACCTTAG
The DNA here is from genome assembly GCA_951905685.1 of Eumerus sabulonum. Lineage (NCBI taxonomy): Eukaryota > Metazoa > Arthropoda > Insecta > Diptera > Syrphidae > Eumerus > Eumerus sabulonum. The sequence continues at coordinate 34,170,838 of OX645063.1, forward strand.
CTCGCACAACGTTCAATACGTTATAAGGCCCTAGCCTTGAGTGCGCTTGTGACTGTAAAATAAAACAAAAAAAAAAAAAAACGTAGTCAAAGGATCGGACGTGCGCTGCAGTATGATTCTATGATTCTTACTCAGATCAATCTACAGCATTGCATGGCTGCTACCGCTCTTTTAAGTAGCAGAATTGCATGCAGTAGTACAGACCCCCTCATCGTATCCTTTCAAGAGCCATGGGCGTGGACTGGGTACGCATTCCGAGACGGAATCCGAGAAGGACGGATTGGGCACGGTTTAGAGAGGAGCTTGAGAAATCCACTCAGGCCCTTGCCGTTCATAACCTGAATAGCGCTATCATCAGTTGTTTTGAACTCGCATGTCCTGTCTGCAAACCTCCCTGCAGAAAATTGGTTCCCTAGTGGAATGCCGAGCTCCAAAGTCTTCGCAGGGAAGCCTTCTGAATAGATCGCTTGAATCGAATTCGGAAGATGACTGGAACAAATACCGGCCGAAGCAGAAAGAATATAAGAAACTTATTCGTCAATCGTAAAACGATTCTTACAGGACCTTCTGCGAAGAGATCAAGTCTCTGAGTGCAACTAGCAAGTTGGCTAAAGTCCTCAAAACCGACAAAGCTGGATGCACTCAGAAAATCTGATGGTACCCTTACTGAGTCTAAAGCGGAAACTCTTAGTTTACTGCTTGAGACTCATTTCCCGGGGGTGGCCGTGGTGCACTGGTTAACATCATCGACCGCCGAGCGGAAAGTTTATGGTTCAAATTCGCTTCATAGCCAAGAAAAAGTAATTCTTATACGGACAAAAAGAATGCAACGCATTTGTGAATGGAAAGTGAGCAGACGTACTGCTGCGGGCATAACACTCACAGTATATGGTCAACCGAAATTCATCCTCTGCGTATGCAACACTAAAGTGTTTGAACGAATTACTGCGGAATTTAACCAACGCGGAATTCGGTCGGCTCTCGTCCTCTCTAGGTATAGGACAACCACCCCTGAGAATAGTGAACGAACATCAACGACCCGACGAAAAAAAAAAAAACAAAAAAACAAAAAATCAGATCCACGTGCGCAATCTTGCCCTTCGCTTCAGAACCTAGTTGGGAGAATTGAAAGCGCGCTCGAAAGGAAAGAGTACGCACTGGGCATTTTCATCGACATTGAGAGAGCTTTTGATAACGCCACTTTTTACGGCATGTGCAACGCTGCCAGACATCACGGCGTAGATGTCTTTGATCATGGATCAAAGCAATGCTCATGCACAGGATATTGACCGCTGATGTAGGCCTCGACCATTATGTCAAATCCGGCGTAAACAGGGGCTGCCCGCAAGGTGGCGTCCTGTCTCCGCTGTTATGGTGCATGGTGGCGGACTTTCTGCTTGATGCTCTCATTGCCTCTGGTATCTATGCCCAGGCCTATGCGGACGATGTCGCCATTCTTTCTCTCGGCTCATGTTAAGCGACTGTCCGCACAGGCGGCGCTAAATTTGATCGATGATTGGTGTACCAGAAATGAGCTGTCCGCCAATCCTCTTAAGACCAATGTCGTTCTCTTTACGAGAAGAAGCAAAAATACTGACATGACTTAGCTGGTACTAAAAGGCACTTCCATCCCGATATCCAAGGAGGCAAAGTATCTAGGAGTCATCTTAGATAGCAGGCTTCTCTGGTCAAAGAATGTTGAGTTAAAAACCACCAAAGTGCTGTCAGCTTTCTGGCAATGCAAAGGAGGTCTTGGGGTTTATCGCCGGCAAAGGTTCTCTTGATGTACACTGCAATGATAAGACCTATAATCTCATATGCATCGGTTGTCAGGTGGAACAGACTAAAACGCAAACACGCCTTTCCCCAGCACGCCAGGCGCTGCTCTATATGTTATGATGAACCATCCACCTCTTGATATATTCATCAGAGGGTGTGCTCTGAAAGCCATGTCTCGTCCGAAGAGAAATGGATTTTGGTATATTCTCATTGGAATAACGGCGTGCTTGCGCAAGAATTGTCCTGCGACCCCTGTCTCATGGATATGCCTTCTGACGCACTGACGCCCGTTATTCTACTGCGCCGTAATTTCACAGTCGACTTTCCATGGCGTCAGGATTGGCTATGGCTGAATACTGAACCTGGAAATAATAGTCTTCGCATTTTCACGGCTCCAGGTCTGGGCGGGGGTTCGGTGCTGGGGTCTTCTTTGACCGCGAAAACATCCAACTGCACTTCTCCTTGGGAAAATATGCGTCTGACTTCCAATCAGAGATATACGCAATTTGAATCGCCATGCACTACGTTGTGAAGCACAGGTGGAAGGGGGAAAGCATATGCGTCTGTAGTGACAGCCAAGCTGCACTAAAAGCTGTGTGTAACCCCTTAACTAGCTCTAAATTAGTGCTTGAGCTCAAGTCCTTCCTGAACAAAGTTGGCAAACTAAATTCAGTAAGGTTTGTATGGGTTCCAGGCCACTCTGGGATCCCAGGGAATGAGATCTTTGATGAACTCGCCAGAATGGGTTCAGATGAGAGCTTCTGAGGACCTGAACCCGCTCTAGGTCTACCTGCGTCCGCGGTAAATTCCTACATTGACAATTGTGTATTTAATACACATAACCGTGGATGGAGGGACTGCCCAGGTTGCAGGATGACTAAGCGCGTATGACCTGATGTCTGCAAAAAATCTGCAGCATTCCTCCTGTCTTTAAGGAGAATCGACTGCAGAAGGCTTGTGGGAGTTATCACGGGCCATTACACTTTTGCCAAGCATCTCTACGTGCTTGGCGTCAGTGAGACGCCTACCTGTGCTGCATGTTGCGAGGAGGAGAATGACACTGCAGAGCATTTTCTCTGTGATTGTCCCGCCTTTACTCGCGCACGGTGGCGCACCCTTGGGCCGACGTGGTGTGTGCCGAAGCCCTTAGCTCTGCATCACTGAAGCTCCTTCAAATATTTCTCCAGAAAACGGGGAAAATACAGTAGTCTAAGGTATCTGTCTGAAATACAATGGACCAGTGCTTGCGTCTGATTGAAACACGTAGGGCAAAGTATAATAGCAATATACGATATATGAGTTCTTGTCGCTGTCGAGCAAGACGACTTCTCCATACTTTACTGTAGGACCTTAATAGCTTAATACTCGTAGCTTTAATACATTGAGATCTATCTAAATAGGGGGAAAAAACTGTTGACTCTTCTCTTTGTAAAATGCATACTTTAAATTAAATTAGTTAGGGGGTGGCCGTGGTGCATTGTTTAACATCGTCGACCGCCGAGCGGAAGATCTATAGTTCAAATTCGCTTAGTAGCCAAGAAAAAGTAATGCCTATAGGGACAAAAAGTATGCAACGCAGTTGTTGTCACAGTTTATGGTCAACAGAAATGCATCCTCTGCGTATGCAGTATTAAAAAGAGTGCTCGAACGAATTACTACAGACTATAACCAAACGCGGAATTTGGTCGGCTCTCGTCCTATCTAGGACAACCACCCCTGAGAGTAGTGAACGAACTTCAAAGACGCAAACCACTGCACTCCGTTCAGGTTGTGTGCCAAACAACCTGCGCGAACTATAAAAAAAAAAAAAGTTGCATCCATACGTTTACCTCGTAAGTTATGTATGTAAAACTCAATGATAATAAATAATGTGTTGAACTCTGACACAAATGACATGAATACCAACAAAATAACAATGTCATGGAATACGTATATAAATATACTCGTACCATATTTGGGGAAGACTTTTCGCAGGCGGGTCCTCATGTCAGACATTCTCGACATCCGGTTATTTGTCCCTTTTACCTAGGGAAAAATAAATCAAAAAAGACAAATATTTCAGAGAGCCCTAGACAGCCATTGGATACAACGAAAAGAATTTTAAAAAAGCGCCTACTCATCTACATTTTGACAAGATGTATGTAACTTCCAAACGTAGGACACTGAATTGCCGTTTTGTCTCAGCCATCTTATTTAAATATATTTTTTAGCACAACCGGATAACTTTTGCGTTCTAAGCCCATTAACTTACAAAACGTCGCGTTCTGGCGTATCAGAAAGGGTCATTCCCACAAAATGGATATGTTCTTTCTATATTGTTACCACGTAAAAATCCATTTTTGTTGAGTTGGTATTTAATGTTATTCAGAGAATTTGTATAATCGAGATGATTCTCCCTAGCTTTGATACATTTCTTCCCTTTTTGTATGTATGATAAAGCGGGAGAAACAGAATATTACAATTTTTGGGCGCATTCGCTTTATTTGTACATATCAGAAAATGAATGTTCTCTCTGGACTAGGCACTACTTGTAGTGGGCGTAGAGGTGTTTGGGACCCCCACAATCATCCATATAATTACTGGAATTAATATGTGTGAATAACGACCTCCGTCAAAAGCACTATAGCCAACCAAAGTAAAAGCACAAATTGTGATTTGGGTTGCAATGTAACAAAAACATGCACTCACATTTTGGTTAATTAAATATTGTTAAATTAAAAGATATGAGACTGCCCTCCCGTTATTCAACCGAAATAATAAAATGTGCTCTTAATACATATTTCTGGAGTCAGACCAGAAATAATAATTTACATACTTACTTATCAGGCCAGCGATCCATGGAGGATCTGAGCCTGAGCTATAGCTGCCTTCCATCCTTGACGGTCCCGGGCACGCTGCTTCCAGTTATCAAGACCAAGATGTCTTACATCCGCAACTTCTTGGTCTTTATACCGGAGGTTCGGTCTTCCTCTTCTTCTCGAACCAGGGGGCTCGAAATCGAAGACCGTCATAGTTGGAGCGTTGATGTCCATGCGCCCCATGTGGCCGAGCCGGTGTAGTCGACGGATCTTTGTCTTCCGGGCTACATCCACATCTATACACAGCTCGTAGAGTTCGCGGTTATGTCTTCTTCTCCATTCACTTTCCTTACAGTCAGGACCAAATATCCGGCGCAGAATTTTTCTTTCGAAAGAACCCAAAATTAGCTCCACTGTCCTGCTTACCGTCCAGCTTTCGGCTCCGTACAGGAAGACTGTCAGTATGAGGAGGAGGAGGAGTAGAAGATAGTGCCTTCCCTGTTGACGGCTTCCCGTCGCACTATCTGCTCCAGCACCAGGTTGAAGAAGTCACATGACAGCGCATCTCCTTGCCGGAATCTGGTGCATGTTTCGAATGGTTCCGAGGTCCTAGAACCGAATTGCACGGGGCATCGCGTGTTTTTTAGCGTGGCGCGACACAACTGGATCAGTTTTACCGTGATCCCGAATTCGGCCATCGCACCAAACAGTTCTTCACGATGAATGCTGTCGTATGCGTCTTTGAAATGATGAAAAGTTGGTGTGTATCGATTTGAAACTCGTTGGTCTTTTCCAGGATTTGTCAAAGTGTGAAAATTTGATCTATAGTTGATTTGCCGGGCCGGAAGCCGCACTGGTAGCTGCTGTTTAGTGCGGTGCAAAATGGCAAATGGCAAAATGTTCACACAATACGCTAGACAGGATCTTTATGCGACATTGAGCAGGGATATACCTCTATAGTTCTTGCAAGAGGTAGGATCGCCTTTTTTGTGGATGGGGTATATTGAGCTGGTATTCCAGTCGTCGGGCATGCTTTCATATTCCCAAATTCTGCAGATGATCTGGTGCATGCTCCCTACCAGAACATCGCCGCCAGCCTTGAAGAGCTCTGATGGCAAGCCATCTGAGCCTGCAGCCTTCAGCTTCTTCTTCACTTCTTCGATGCTTCTTCAGCGGTTGGAGTTGCTGGAAATGCTGCTGCACTATTCCCTGCGGGTCGGTGACAAAATTACCTTCGCAGTTTCGACGAGCCTGGGTGCCCTTTTTGAAGCCTCCTGCAAGGCCTTTGGCTTTCTTGTAAAAGGCTCGTGTTTTATGCTTATCCCTAGACTCCTTGATATCCTTGAGCAGGGAGGCTATGAAGATTCTTTTCTTTTGTAGCAGTAGTTTTTTCTCCTCCCTTCTTCGGGCTCGGAACTCTTCTTGTGCTGCCCTTTTGCAGCGCCTATTGGTACGCCTCGTCGGTTGCTGCCTTTTTCTGCTCACACTCGCCATCATACCACGGGCTTCTTGTCGGGGGTGGTAGGTATCCTAAGGTGGTTTCGGCTACTTCCTGAATGGCTGAGCGGCAATGCAGCCACATATTATTGGCATTTGTGTTCGACGTAGGCAAACCGTAGAGTCATCTGCTCCCTGTAGACTCTGGCAACCTCCGGTGTGCTCAGGCGCCCAATGTCGAAGCTCCTCCTGATGGGCTGGTGCAGCTTTCTGACATTGGACAGTCGAGCTCTGTATCTTGCTGCTACGAGGAAATGGTCAGAGTCGACATTTGCCCCTCCGAATGTTCGCACATCCAGGATGTTTGACGAGTGCCTTGCGTCAATGAGCACATGGTCGATTTGGTTGGCGGTTCGTCCGTCCGGAGATCGCCAGGTTGTTGTGTGGATTCGCTTGCGAGGGAATCTTGTGCTACTTATCACCTCATTACAAGCTGTCGTAAAGTCCGTGAGTCGGAAGCCGTTATCTGTTTATTAATCGTGGAGGCTGTGCTTTCCGGTCACTCCGCCAAGGGTGTTCTCCTTACCGATTTTGGCGTTGGAGTCTCCGAGCACGATTTTTACATCGTACTCCGGACAAGCTCCGTAGGCGTTGTCCAGGAGGTCATTGAAGTCCTCCTGGATAGGGTCTTCAGCCTCGTCGGTAGGGGCGTGTACACATATAAGGCTGATGTTATAAAATCTGCCTCTGATGCGGATCACAGCCAGGCGATCACTTATAGGTTTAAAGTCGATGACCTTCGAATTTAACCGCTTTCCCACGACAAATTCGCATCCCAGTAAGTGCAACCTTTTGCGACAGCTGTAATAAATGTCGCAATTTTCTTCCTAATCATACCGTTATCTATCCAGCGTATTTCCTGGACCGCAGTAATATCCGCCTTGTACTGCGTGAGGATTCCTTCTAGTTTATGAGCAGCTCCGGGAGTGTAAAGGGTTCTGACATTCCAGAGCATACTCGCAAATCGTGTACCTTTTTCGTGCGTTGTCGTAGTCGGTATCCGTCCGTGTATCCGAGGCATCTTGCTCATTCATAACCTGTGTTTTTTTTAACGTGGGCGGATTGTTAGCCCGCCGCACAACCGCCATTCTGGTCGGGATTTTGTCGCTGCATACGTTTGTTCACCTCCGCACTGTTGTTGAAGAGGCTATCCAGTTGACGCCGCGAGGAGGCTGTATGTCAACTTGTCCCGGGCATTTAAACAGGGATCGTTGCTGGCATCTCGACAGGTTGAGAGCGATCAACAACTTTACCCTGTATGTCCGAGCACATGCCTATAGACTATACTTCACAGGATCATTTCTGTAGTCAGTCTTCATTTCGTTTCGTTCCGCAACAGAAAATTTCTTGAACAATTTAATTGGAGATGTTGTGTGGAAATCCAAAACTGCGACAAGAACAACTCGAAATATTCAAGAGAAATTCGAAACTCCAGCTTGTCGAGTCTATTTCACTCTAACGAATGGGCAATTTGGCATAAAATGTTAAGCCCTATGAAATTTTTAGTTAGGCTTGAGAGCACTTGACTACTGAATAACTGCGGTGCCGTAGCTTTGCAACTGGGTATGAGTAATGAATTGAATGTATGCAGAGGATTTCTAGACAGGTTCCTGTGTTTTAGTTTTGATATTATGAAGCACAGATTTTTATTTATTATGAAATTAAACTTTGGTGTAATGAAGATATCCTTGCGTTTTCTACTTGTCTATTTTTCAGTTTTCCAAAAGTGGTGTATATACATATGTATGTATATATGTACATATGTACATACAAGTATGAATTTATTATTTATCAACTGTTGTAGCAACTATCCTATTTTTTTCACAGGAGGGGGCGAGCAAATAGAGCAGAGAAGTTCACCGCGTTTAACATGGCAAACGCCAGCTTCGATCTCTGTCCCTGCTCAATCCAAGTTGACAGACAGTCTCCGCGTGGCCCCCCTGAATAGCTACCCTGGCACCCGCCAGGTAGTTGAGCAATGTGTGCAGCGACCCAACCCCTTGTTCCTGGGGAAAGAGGAACCTGCCCCTCCAGGTTGGGGGTTGTCCCTAGAGGTAACATCCCCATCACGTAAGAACCTACTTGCTTCGAAACGGCAACAAGCCTCGGATACGGACGGATACAAAGCTGATGACCTCTGCAAACGACCGACGGACTTGAGAGTCTGCACCTGGAATGTGAGTTCGCTTAACAGACCGGGTGCAAGCGATCAATTGGAGCAAACTCTCAACTGCTATAAAGCAGATATAACCGCACTCCAAGAAGTGCGATGGGATGGACCAGGCAAAAGACGGATGAAAAACTGCGACATCTACTGCGGGAACTGCTACAAGGAGACCAAACAGCGTCTATTCCGGTGCGGATTCATTATTCAAGGTAGACTCCGACGAAAAGTCTTAAGCTTCCGAGATATAAGCGAACGCCTCATAACAATCCGCATCGAAGCTTAATTTGGAAACATTAGCTTAATATGCGCTCACGCTACAACGGAAGGAAAAGACGATCGACTCAAAGAAGAATTCTACGATCGCCTAGACAGAACCTATGCCCAATGTCCCAGCTACGACACAAAAATAGTTCTAGGAGATTTTAATTCAAAACAGGGCAAATAGGACATAATTGAGACGATCATAGTAAAGCATAGCCTCCATAACACCACATCCGACAACGGACTTAGGCTAATCGATTTCCTAACGGGGCGTAACCTTCTTGTAGCAAGCACGCGATTCCCCCATCACATCATCCACAAAGGTACCTGGCGGTATTTTGATCAATCGACCACCAACCAGGTTGATCACATTGCGATCGACGCCAGACACTCCTCCAGTATTCTCGACGTATGAACCTTCCGAGGAGCCAACATCGACTCGGATCACTAGAGAAGTTTGTTGGTTGAGACCCAGGTTCACACTGGACTGTAGCGCCACCTAAGTAGGTAAGTAAGCTATTTTTCCTCTATTACAGGGTATAAACATTTTTAACCTAACCTGTGGTATCTCTTTTCTTCTTTCTCTTTGCTTCCAGCGTGTCATGTGGGATCCATAAGTTACCGAAATCCAGGCATTGTACTATTTCTGTCTATCTCGACCCACAAGTACCGTGTTGGATTTGTTGTTTCGTTTGACATCAATGTTACGGAACTCTGCCCATAGATTTGTTAACAAGGATACATATGTACATGCAGTCATTTGCGAATAAAAATTTCAAAATGTTTGATAGGGGCGATGAAAAGTGATGCCGAGTGGACATCGAATTCAATTTCCTTATGCCGCTCGTCAAAACGAAGTTTTCAGATTTGGTGCATATACATATGTACATATGGATGTACATAGAAGCGTACGTTATTCCTATGAAGCTGCAAGTTTTGTAATTGAATGAACACCAGATAGCCAGGCATGGACTTATGAGATTCGAATACCCTCACATTTGTAAAGCATCATATCTATGCTTATCCATTATATACATTGTAGAGTATACATGCATAGATATGTATGTATGCGTGTACCCATTTCTTATAAAGAGATGTTGAGTTTTATTCTTTTTTTTTCTTACTGTTTTCATATCTTTTATGTGCCTCAAGGGATCCATTGCTGTTCTTTTATCATAAGATAATAAAAATACCTAAAGCTTGGAAAGCCAAGTGCAGCTGGTAGTAAAGAAAGCAACGTTTGCCATGTCTCGATGTGTTCATTTCGTTTTGTCCTCCTCTTCGTTAATGGCATATTTTAGATTATACATACAATATATTGAATATTTATTCTTAATTGGATAATTCCCATTTTCCCAACTTAACTTTCTGTGCGAGGGTTGCTGAAAATGTTTAAAACACTAGGAGTACCGGTAGCGCGTGCTCATATTAGTGTGAGATGTGACTCACTAAAAACACAATCCTTCGGGCTAATTATTTTTGTTTTTCGACTACAACTAAGTCAATTGACTTATCTAGGTAAGTAATCACATTTAGCAGGAAGCTTCCTAGAGAGGGTTCGTGTAATCCGAGAGTGCGCGCGGTTTAGATTCGTCGCGCTAAGTCAATTGGCTTTGTCCCTTGAAGACTTCTCAATAGGTGTCGTTTCTCTATTATTTCAACAGCCACTTTATTGATATGATCTTCCAGTTGATCTCTACGATTTCGGGCGAAAAGAGTAGCTTCATTTTCGACATTTTCAATGTTTAAATCACGATGAATGTCGTCGCTTTGAATATGCCTCGGCGCGTTAACAGCGACTCGCAGTACTTTATTTTGAGACGTTTGTATAATAGAAGATTTACTCTTCTTGGTACAACCCCAGAGTAGTATACAGTGAGCCCAAATAGGCTTAAGCACTTTTTTGTATAGAAGTAGCTTGTTTTCAGTACTAAGCTGGGAATGATTTCCTAGCAGCCCGTAGATCTATATTTCAAGCTCTTCACATTTTTCTTAGGATTCGCTTTCGCCTTGAGTTTCGCGTCGAGAGCCATTCCTGGGTATTTTGCCTCGTTTACGATTGGGACTGCTATAAGGCATACATTACCGCGCTCCAACAAGGGCGATGGGATGGGCCAGGCAAAAAGCGGATGAAAAGCTGGGATATCTATTACGGAAACTGCTACAGAGAAAATAAACAACGCTTATTCGGATGCGGATTTCTTATTCGAGGAAGACTCAGGACAAAGTCTTAAGCTTCCAGTATGTAAGCGAACGCCTCATAACCATCCGCATCAAGGCTAATCTCGGCAATATCAGCTTATTATGTGTCCACGCCCCCACATAGGATGATCATGACCGACTTAAAGACGACTTCTATGATCTCCTAGGCAGAACGTATGCGCAATGTCCCAGCTATGACACCAACATCGTTCTAGGTGACTTCAATGCGAAGCTGGGTAAGAAAGCTATCTTTGAACGGGTTATTGAAAAGCGCAGCCTACACAACACCACGTCAGAAAACGGACTAAGGCTAGTGGACTTTATGGCGGGACGTAATATGGTAGTAACCAGTACACGATTCCCACACCTCAACTTCCATAAAGGGACCTGGCGGTCTTTCGATCAATCAACAACCAATCAAATTGATCATATTGTCATCGACGGCAGACATTCCTCCAGCATCCTAGATGTCCGAACCTTTCGAGGAGCCAACATCGACTCGGATCATTACCTTGTTGCAGCCAGGGTACGGATGCGAATTTCACAGAATCAACGGAGTAGAGTAAGAACACCAAAATTTAAGGTCGGATCAAGTCGCCGATTAAGTCTCGTTCAAGCTCTCTCTAGTCCCGATGCAATCTGCAGAAACCATAGAACAGCAATGGAGTCGTCGTCAGAACGCCATTAGAGAGGCCGCCTCAGATGTACTCGGTTTCGAGTCACCACCGTCGAGAAACTCCTGGTTTGATGATGAGTGCAGACAGGCCCATGTAGAGAAACAGAATGTATACATGGCAACATTGCATCGACGGACGAGAGCTGCCCGCGAGCGCTATGAACAGAAAAGGAGGGAGGAGCATGCGCTTCTGAGAAGGAAAAGGAAGGAGCACGAGATGCGCGAGATCGAGGTGATGGAGCGATGTTACTGCAGGAACGACATTCGAAACATTTACCAGAAAGTAAAACGAACATGCCAAGGCTATAAAGTCAGAGCAGAAGCCTGTAGGGATGAGCACGGACAACTAGTTGAGTTACAGTCGATGTTGAGATTGTGGAAGGACCACTTCTGCAGACTGTATAACGGCGATGATATTTAAAATGCCGCCATTAGGCGGAGCGAACCATTCACAATTGACGAAGACGAAGGAGAATCCCGTCCACCGGACCTAGACGATGTTAAGATAACGATATCGAAATTTATGTATTATAAAGCTGCTTGAGCAGAGGGACTCCCCGCGGAACTGTTTAAATTCCAGGTCGACACGCACCATCTTTTTTTCGACTTTAAAGCCGCGTATGACAGTGTTTAGAGAGACGAGCTATACAAAGCCATGTCATGTTTTGACATTTCTGCCAAACTCGTCAGACTGTGCAGGATGACTATGGAGAACTCTCGCTGCTCCAGTAATGTTGGAAGTGAACTAACCGACCCCTTTGATGTAGAAAAAGGTTTTAGACAGGGTGACGCACTGTCATGTGATTTCTTTAACATTATTCTGGAAAATATCGTGCGGGACTCTGCGGCCAATACAAGAGGTACGATCTACTTCAAGTCCACACAATTGCTTGCGTACGCAGATGACATTGACGTTATTGGACGGACAAAGCGACGTCAATGAGGCGTTCAAATGCATTGAAGCAGAAGCGGCTAAAATGGGTATAAGGGTAAATGGGGACAAGACCAAATATATGCTCTCATTAAACAAAGACGTGCAACTCCGATGGCTTGGTCAGAACGTCACCTTCGGGAGCTATATTTTTAAAGTGGTCAAGGACTTCATCGACCTTGGCTCGATAGTGACAAGCAACAACGTCACCAGCGCTGAGATAAAAAGCAGAATAACTCTTGCCAACCGCTGCTTCTTCGGGCTCAAGAGGTAATTGAGTAGTAGAGCCCTCTTAAAAACTCTTTATCTTTTTGAAGAATTTCTGATTACCACGAAAATACTTTTATATTAAAATAAAATAAAACAAAAGCCTTTCACTAAATCTGGTGCCCAACGTTGGGTTGTGTGCTGAACAGTCGCTTATACGAGTTCAGGGCATTTTGCAGTTTGGTCGATTCTACGGCTGATTTTCCTATGACCATAACTGCAGTATCATTGGCGAATATGGGCAGCATAGTGCCATCTGTTTGTGGTATGTCTCTAGTGTACAGCAGGTAAGATAGCGGATGAAGTACGCTTCCCTGCGGATCGCCAGCCGTCGAAGGAGGCTTTAAGATAAGTAATTTTCCAGAACGTTGGATAGTTGTTCGGGGAAAACTTGTCTCAGTTTATATCCCAAACCTTCGTGCCACACTTTGTCAAAGGCTTGGGAGACGTTAAGAAATACACTCGAACATATTAGCTTATGTTCCAATGTTTTTTTCGCCCACATAGGTTATTCAATGTAGTTGGTCTATAGTGAATTGCTTGCATCTAAAAGACTTTTCGGAATTATGGGCAGCGGTGATTCTGGGCGGTAACATTTTTATCCGGCAGTGTCTTTCCGGGTTTTGAGAATCATAAGAACTTCGGCGATCTTCCAGTGGCTCGATACATGTTCTAACCTAAGCGCTGCGTTAAAGTTTGAGCAGAGCATTTCTCGGCAAATTTTTAAGTGCATGGTCCGTATTTAAGTCGAAGCCTGGTTCTTTAAGTGGCATGAGGGTTTTCATGATATTTTCCAGCTCACGTCATTCTGTATTCCACGGTTGTTTCCAGATTATTGCTTTTGCATGTAGCGGTCGTCCCCTGAATGGCTTGTTTATTTCAGCAAGATATTCAGCAAAAACTTCAGTCTTTTCTTCATCGCCTTTCACTCATTAATTTTGCCTTTTCCTTATTGGTGGTGCCTGCAGCGGTTAGGCTTCCTTGTTGGCGGTTAGGCTTTCTAAGTACGAACGAACCCCATGATTTTTTAATTCTCTAAAAGATTTCCGCATCAGGTTACATCTTTTTCTTTGGTGGTGTTACAGGTTACCTAGTCGGTTTAAATATGTCTTATTCTGCGGTGCTCAGCTTTGTTGCCATCGTTTACGAGCTTTTCGTTTCTTTTCTACCAGCTCTTCAATTTCTGGTGGATAATTTATGAAAATTGTTCTGCGCTTTTTTTCGGAAAGGAGTATTATTCCACGCTACATCCTGGATACTTCAAATTCGAATTCTAGTTCGTGTGGCGTCCTAAGTTGAACTCTTAAAATAATACCTTCTTGAATTTGATTCCTAAAACATTTCCAGTTTGTACTTCTATTCGTAAGCACAGGTGGTTCAGGCTTTTTAATTAGAGTTTCACTCATCGTGAATATAACTGGAGAATGGTCTGAGGAGAGATAGTTCTCTTCGACTTAATCGTAGTGATCAGATATGCCTTTTGCAACGGAAAAATCGATAATGGCAGATGTTTTCGCAATGTCTGTAGGCCAGTACCCACGTTGATTTGCCAGTAAAGTAAAAGTTGTAAATCCATAGCAGCTTTGTAGGTCATTTTGCCTTTATCTGGAATACATCTTGAACACCAAAATGTGTGTTGGCGTTAAAGTCACGGGTCACCAGAAAATTCGGTCCAAGGTCATTAAAAATATTGATAAACTGGGCCGCCTCCAACGAATAGCGCGGTTCGCAATCCACTGAACAATTCTGAAACAAATTAGCTGATTCAATCATCCTTTTGCAAAGTTTATCTCGGTATGAGAGCTAAATCACAACACTGCGTAAGTGAATTGCGTTTTTACGTTACAAGAGAACTGCTTCAAATATGAGTTGAAGTGACATTTCAAAATTATCAGCTGTTTTCATGCCAAAATTCACAAGAATAAACAAACGTATTTTCGTCATCACATTCAAATAACAAGAACTGTCATCAAAACGCACGAAATTTTCAGTGTGTTGGACTTTTTTATGCGTTGTTACGTGAGGTTACGTACTCTCACCGCTCTCACCACTCTCATTTTTTCTTATTTTCTCTCATTTTTCAACGAACGTAAGCTTGTCGACGCAAACGCAGTATTGTAGAGTGACCCATTGAATTGCATGCGCTGACGCAGTATTGTGGTACGGGCATGAATGTTCAGCACTTATCCTCAAGCCTACTTTCGTAGTTAAGGTTACAGATTTGTACCTTAGTTGACAAATTATAATTCATGCCTAGCAATTTGCTACTATTTTCCCTGTGTTCTTCTTCATCTTCTTTGGTGGCGTTACAGCCCATGAAGAACCAGAGCCAAGCTTCTCTCAATCACCCATGTTGTGTGTGATTTTATTTTTCACACAGGTGAAAGGGACCTACAGTTTAATGCCGATTCCGAACGGCGTGAGTCGAGAAGCTTTTTCATGGCAAGTTTACTACGGGGAATTTGCCAGTACCCCGCCGAGGAGGAACGTCACGAAATAAACATTCGATGGCGTTGGTGTTATCGGGATCCGAACTCGCTCATCGTGCGCCAGAGTCCAACACACTAACCACTGCGCCACGGCGCCCTCATATATACGTACGTAACTCCTATGAAATTGCAAGTTTTGTAATTGAATGAACACCAAATAGCCAGACATGGATTTAGGAGAGCGAGTAAGCTCTTATCCACATATCCTTTGAACAATATACATATGAATGTATGTACATGCATACAGATGTTGAGTTTTTTTTTTTCCTTTTCAGTTTCCATATTTTTACGTGCACCAAGGGAGCCATTACTGTTCCTTTATCATAAACTATTTTAATCAAAATACCAAAAGCTTGGAAAGCCAAGTGTAGCGTTGAAGGAAGTAACGATCGCCATGTTTCGATGTGCTAATTTCCCTTCGTTCTCTTCCTCGTAAATGAGATATTTTGGATTATACATATGTATATAGAATATTTATTCCCAATTGGATAATTCTTATTTTTAGCATTTGTCGCCGGGAGTCAAGAGAAATTTAATATGATAAACGTGTAATTATCAAGAAACATATTGGTGAAGTTTGTTTAGCACAAGTCCATATTTTTTTTTTTTTTTGCCGATGGGCATTGATCTTAAATGCTTGAATGTTGCATTGAGGAGGGGAAACCGAATCCGGCAGGGAGTTCCAGATTCGTGTGGTTCCGTTAATGAAAGATTCACCATATTTGATGGTACGTCCGAAAGCGGGCTTCAGGGTATATTGGTGAGCATTCATAGAGAGACGTGTATTGCGGAATTAATGTTGAAGGGGCGGAATGCAACTGGCTATTTCATCAAAACATTTTTGGTGGAAGTAACGATAAAACAGGGAGAGGCAGGTAACATTCCTTTGGTCTTCCAGCGAGTCTAATGATTTTGTAATGCTGGAGTCACCTATCAGTTTTATCGCGCGGGTTTGTATTCTGTCTAGTAGGTGCAATGAGGTCATGGAAACACCGGACCAGACATGAGCGTTAAACTCTAATCTGGGGCGAATCAGCGCCTTATAAATTATTGTAGCCAGATATAAGGGTGAGAAAAATTTCTTGCATCTGTATAAGAAGCCTAGGCATTTCGCAGCATTCTTGACGAGACTGAATGTGTGGTCGCCAACACACATACCCACTAGCTTTTCGGTTTCTGAGACGTAAGTGCCATTCATGGATAATGGCTGCGGGTTAGTTATACGCTTTAACGACAACGAGACAGCATTGTATTTTGGATGCATTCAATTCCACTCTATTGTTTTTAGGCCATTGGATGATGCTGTTGATATCGGAATTTAATGAGCTCAACATACGCTGTCGCTCACTATCTATAACCGAAGTGCAGGGTCGTAAACTAGTGAACGAATATGAGGTAATGTCGCCAGCGAAGGAGTGAATTGGATTAGAAATAACAGACAAGAGATCATTTATAAAAATAAAAAAGGGTGTCGGAGACAAAACGAAGCCCTGGGGAACACCAGTATTTACAAAGCGAATATCAGACTTGAATCCATCCAAAACAACTTAAATTGAACGATTCGAAAGTTAGCTTCTAATGCCCATATCACAATAGTGCGTTGGTGCGCGCTTCGAGTAACGTTTAACATCCAGCACAAGAAATTCAATGGGGCAGCCTAAAATACTGCGTTGGTGCGAGGCTCCTTACGATTGTCACAAAAGAAGAGAAAAATGAGAGCGAGAGAACACGTAACTCACGTAACCAAAGCAGACAAAAGTCAAACTCGTTGCAAATGTCTGTGCGTTTGAACAGCTGTTAATGTGTCTGCTGTGTATTGATGTGTATGCTGTATCTGTGCATTTTGTGGTTTGTGTTTGTGGTGATAGAATAAAATTAATATTTTCATCGCATGCGTCGAAGCATTTTCGTAACCGTAAGGAAGCTCGCACCAACGCAGTATTGTGATATGGGCATAATCAATTGAAGAAGAGACTCATCGATCCCAAAGGCACGCATTTTCGACAAAAGGGCTTCATGCCAAACCCTGTCAAATGCTTTCGAAATATCCAGCGCAACAATTTTGCTTTCACTTGCTTTGTGAAGCGAGTGATTCCACTTTTCGGCGAGATAAGATAAGGGGGTGGCCGTGGTGCAGTGGTTAACATCATCGACCGCCGATCGGAAGGTCTATAGTTAAAATTCGCTTCATAGCCAAGTAAAAGTAATTCCTAAACGGATGATAAAAAGTATGCAACGCAGTTGTGAATGGAAAGTGACCAGACGTACTGCCTGCAGGCATAACACTCACAGTATATGGTCAACCGAAACTCATCCTCTGCGTATGCAATACTAAAGTGCTTGAAGGAATTACTACGGACTATAACCAACGCGGAATTTGGTCGGCTCTCGTCCTATCTAGGCCTAGGACAACCACCCCTGAGAGTAGTGAACGAACATCAACGACCCCAATCACTGCACTCCGTTCAGGTTGTGTGTGTCAACACATCATGAGAAAATATAAAAACTCTTGAACCTGCGCGAGTCTCTAAAAAAAAAAAAAATATGCCATCAAATCACCAGTGGATCTGTTGCTGTGGAAACCGTATTGACGGTCATTGAGGAGTTTTCGTGATTCAAGAGATTTCATAAGCTGACGGTTAATCAGCGTTTCCATGACCTTGGAAAGAAGGGACGTTAGTGCAAAGGGTCAGTAGTTGGAAGGAGAAGATGATTCGCCTTTTTTGGGTATAGGCTGGACAAATGCTGTTTTCCACCTACTCGGAAAGAGCCCAGAGGAGTAGGAAAGAAGAAAAGGCTAACGCAGTGGTTTTGTCAGCGTAGAAGAACACCTCTTCAGAACAATTGGGGCAATACCATCTGGACCAGCAATACCATCTGCCACAAAAGTACGGAAGGGTCTCACCATTTCAAATCATGTACGATTCTATCTATAATTACCAAATTGATTGATATTCCGATTTCGATTGATAAAACTGTCACTGGTATATATGTAAATACGACGAGTTTTAATCTCTATATATCAAATTCAAATGTGGGTGTCAATTTCATGCTATGTTGTGACTTACCTACAATACGTACTTTTATACAAAGTGGTTGTTCACAATCTCGTTGGAAGGGCTTGTAGTCGCTTTAAATTAACCTATATCTGTTGACACGCAAAAGCAATTTCCTTATCAAATTTCAGATACAATACGGGAAATGAAAATTAAATTAGTGTACGATTGCTCGTACATTCTACTCAGTATACTACAACAATATGTAGATACCCGCATGGATAATGTAATCCCTTGCAAGCGTGAGAAAGTACGTACGTATGTAATACGTAACGATACCAGTGGTTTATGCATCTGTGTATCTATTCGATATAACAACTCAGTGGTTTGCTTATTGATAAATATTGTATTTCATGATATATATATAGCGCAAAATTATGAAACCAAAGAACTTTCCATTTTTCACTGAAGGAATTATGAGCCAAGCAAAAACTGAGTCACAGAGTTTCGTCTCATTCATGATGACATACATAAATACTTGTTTCCAGCACGTACGAATGCATAGTGTGATGAAAATGAAGATTCAAGAATATCGTGCTGTTGCCGGAGAAGTAAAATGCGAAGCACTTTTTCGATGTCTTATAAGCATCACATTTGGAAAACTAGTACCAGACGGTACCTTCGGTTGGATATTTCATGCCCATTAGGTCATGGGGTTGTATCCATGAAGGACCTGTGCCGAGCTTCTCTCAATCACCCATGTTGTGTGTGATTTAATTTTCCCATAGGTGAAAAGGACCTACAGTTTATTGCTGGATCCGAACAGCGAATTTCGAGATCTTTTTCATGACAATTTTACTACAGGGGGTTTTGTCAGAACCCCGCTGAGGAGAAACACCGTGAAAAACACGTTCGATGACATGGCTGTGTCGGGATTCGATCGCGTGTCTTCGGCGTCAGAGGCCAACACACTACACACAGCGCCACGGTGCTCTCTACTATCGCTCTACTATCGTACTTAATTTAATAAAAACGAAACCCAGGCATGAATAGAACTTTGATCTCATCACTTCATTCCTGGCCACGGCCCGTCTTATCTGTTGTGGGGTATTCAAAGCACAATTTGAATGATATGTTGGGAATATTAAAACGCGATGTCAAAATCAATGATAAATAGCCATTTCCGGTCGCTTTGTAGATTGCATTTTGACGGCTTCAATTCGCAATTTTATTTTTCAAGCAATTCCCGAATAAAGTGAACATAGATGAGAGTGGTGCCAGATATCATACCAGTTGTAATCAAATAAACTAGAAAGAATCCTCACGCAGTACAAGGCGGATATTACTGCGGTCCAGGTAATACGCTGGATAGGAAACGGTATGATAAAGAAGGAAAATTGCGACATTTATTACAGTTGTCACAAAAGATTACACTTACTGGGATGCGGAATTGTCGTGGGAAAGCGGTTAAGGTCGAAGGTCATCGACTTTAAACCCATAAGTGATCGCCTGGCTATGATCCGCATCAGAGGCAGATTTTATAACTTACTTACTTACTTAACGGGCGCTACAGTTCGGGGTGAACCTGGGCCTCAACCAACATGCCTCTCCACCTAGCACGATCTTTCGCTAGTCTTTTCCAATGCCGCACGCCCAGTTGGTTGAGGTCCCCTTCCACCTGTGCGCGCCACCTTAGGTGCGGCCGTCCTCTATTTCTTCGTCCCTCGGGGTTGGATTCAAAGACTCTACGGGCTGGAGCTGTGGTGTCTATTCGCTCTACATGGCCTAGCCATCTTAGGCGTTGGATCCGTAGACGCCTGACCAGACTCATGTCGCTGTACAACCCGTACAGTTCGTGATTGAATCTTCTCCTCCAACCCTCCTCTGTGTTTATGGGACCGAAAATCGAACGCAGAATCTTTCTCTCGAAACGACCAAGGATTTCCTCATCCGCTTTAGATAAAGTCCATGTTTCGCGCCGTATAACAGGACTGGGATAATTAAGGTCTAATATAAGGTCAACTTGGTCGTACGAGAGAGGGCTCTACTTCTCAGTTGCCTCTTGAGCCCAAAGAAGCAGCGGTTGGCAAGAGTAATTCTGCGCTTGATTTCGAAACTGGTGTCGTTGTTCCAAGTCACCGCGGAGCCGAGGTATATGAAGTCCTTAACTACCTCGAACTTATATCTGCCAATATGCACGTTCTGTCCAAGACGTCGGTGGTAAATGTCCTTTTTCGATGACAGCAGATATTTAGTCTTGCCCTCATTAACTGCCAAACCAATTTTTGCCGCCTCCATCTCAATACTCGCAAACGCCTCACTGACATCTCGCTGCGATCTACCTATTATGGCAATGTCGTCGGCGTATGCAAGGAGTTGCGAGGATTTGAAGTAGATTGTGCCTCTTGTATTGGCCTGTGATTTTTGCACAATCATTTCCAATACGATGTTGAAGAAATCACACGACAGCGCATCGCCCTGCCTAAATCCTTTTTTGACATCAAAACTATCGGTGAGGTGCTCACCGATTCGGATGGAGCAGCGAGCATTTTCCAAGGTCATCCTGCATAGTCTGACGAGCTTCGCAGGGATGTCAAAAGTAAACATGGCGTTATATAGCTCTTCTCTAATTACGCTGTCGTATGCGGCCTTGAAGTCGACGAATAGATGGTGCGTATCGACTTGAAACTCATTGGTTTTTTCCAGGATCTGCCGTAGTGTGAAGATTTGATCGATGGTGGACTTCCCTGGCCTGAAGCCACACTGATAAGGACCTATCAGCTTGTTTACGAATGGCTTCAGGCGTTCACACAAAACGGCAGCGAAGATCTTGTATGCGACATTAAGGAGACTTATTCCTCTATAGTTGGCGCAGTCAAAGGGATCTCCTTTTTTGTGGATCGGGCAAACAATGCTGAGACTCCATTCCTCGGGCATGCTTTCCTCTGACCATATCTTACAGATGAGCCGGTGCATGCTCCTAACCAGCTCACCCCCAGCCGCTTTGAAGAGCTCAGCAGACAGTCCATCTGCGCCAGCAGCTTTATTCGACTTGAGTTTCGAAATGGCAATCTCAACTTCGTCGAGGTCAGGGAGACGGAATTCTCTGCGATCTTCGTCGTTAAAAAATGGATCATTCTGCCTGACGGCGGTATGTTGGTTGTCATCGCCGTTATACAGTCTGCAGAAGTGGTTTTTCCAAATTCTCAGCATCGACTGCGATTCTACTACTAGGTGTCCGTTCTCATCCTTACAGGTCTCCGTTCGGGCTTTATGGCCTTGAGACATTCGTTTTATCCGCTGATAAAATCTTCGAACGTCGTGCCTGCAGTAGCACCTCTCCAAGTTTTCAATCGCCCGCTTCTCGTGCTCTTTCTTTTTTCTGTTGAGAAGCTTATGTTCCTCCCTTCTCTTAAGCTCGTAGAGCTCACGAGCCGCTCTTGTTTTTTTGTGTAGTGAGGCTTTGTATGCCTCCTGCTTTTCCGCATGAATCCTTCTACACTCGTCATCGAACCAGATGTTTCGTCGTGGTGGAGCTTTAAGGCCCAGCACTTCCGTTGCTGTGCTCTTCAGGGCTTGTTTGCACAGGCTCCATTGTTGCTCTACTGACTGAGTGGAGGATTGAGGTGTATCGGAGAGCTTAAGGGAGACGCGGTTGGCAAAAGCACTGGCGATCTCCGGCGATAGTAGCTTTCCGACGTCATAGCTTGGTGTTCTAACTCTACTCCGCGGAGTTCGTGTTATGCGCTGACGTATCTTGGCTACTACAAGATAGTGGTCTGAATCGATGTTCGCTCCTCGGAAAGTGCGAACATCAAGAATTGCGGAGGAGTGTCTGACGTCAATGGCGATGTGGTCAATCTGGTTGGTGACTGATTGATCTGGCGACCGCCAGGTGCCTTTGTGTATATCGAGGTGGGAAAATCGTGTGCTGGCTACAAGAAGATTTCGCCCCGTTGCAAGGTCGATCAGCCTATGTCCGTTATCGGATGTGGTGTCATGTAGGCTGTGTTTGCCGATGACCCGCTCAAAGATGCTTTCCTTACCCAGCTTAGCGTTAAAATCTCCTAGTATGATTTTGGTATCATAGCTGGGGCATTTGGTATATGTTCTGTCTAGGAGATCAAAGAAATCATCTTTGATTGAGTCATCCTTGTCTTCCGTGGGGGCATAGACGCATATGAGGCTGATGTTACAGAAATTTGCCTTGATGCGGATCGTTATGAGGCGTTCACTCACATACTGGAAACTTAGGACTTTATGTCTTAGTCCACCTCTAACAACAAATCCGCATCCAAATAGTCTCTGTCCTCTCTCCCTATAGCAGTCACCGTAGTAAATGTCGCAGTTTTTCATCCGCTTTTTACCCGGTCCATTCCATCGCATTTCCTGGATGGCGGTTATGTCCGCTTTATAGCGGTCTAGGGCGTCCGCAAGTTGTTCGGCCGCACGTGGTCTGTTTAGGGACCTAACATTCCACGTACAGAACCGAAGGTCCTTGCTTGTTTTTTGTTTTCTCATAGGGTCGTCAACATAGATCCGTTCCGTTTTATTATCCGAGGCTGTTTTATGTTTCTGAGCAATTAGTGGTTTTACGGTTATGGTTCGCTAGACCATAGCCCAACTGACACTAATCCTGTTTGGTGGCGCAGGATACTCGCCATTCGGCCTCTTCCGTCAGTAATTTCCCTTTTAAGGAA
This sequence comes from Eumerus sabulonum, assembly GCA_951905685.1. NCBI lineage: Eukaryota > Metazoa > Arthropoda > Insecta > Diptera > Syrphidae > Eumerus > Eumerus sabulonum. Next base: position 34,193,601 of record OX645063.1, read on the forward strand.
ATTTCCAGATGGCACCACGAGGAGGTGGAAGTAGGACCTGACTAGCAGAGCTGCAAGATGTTCGGCTGCAGAGGCTCTTACTCGCTTTTTGTCGGGCCAGCATCCGTCGGCAGATGCTACCCCTACGAGGCCTTTGCTAGTCCTTCACCATCCAACAGATTTTATAACATCAGCCTTATATGTGCACACGCCCCTACCGGCGAGGCTGAAGACCCTATCGAGGAGGACTTCTATGACCTCCTGGACAACGCCTTCGGAGCTTGTCCGGAGTAATATGTTAAAATCGTGCCCGGCGACTTCAATGACAAAATCGGTAAGGAGAACACGCTTAGCGGAGTGATCGGAAAGCATAGCCTCCACGAAACAACAACAGATATCGACTTCCGACTCACGGACTTTGCGACCGCTCGTAATGAGGTGATAAGTAGCACAAGCTTCCCTCGCAGGCGAATCCACACAGCAACCTGGCGATCTCCGGACGGTCGAACCGCCAACCAAATCGACCATGTGTTCATTGACGCAAGGCACTCGTCAAACATCCTGGATGTGCGAACATGTCGACTCTGACCCGTTCCTCGTAGCAGCAAAATTCAGAGCCCGAGTGTCCAATGTCAAAAAGCTGCACCAGTCCACCAGGAGGAGGTTCGACATTGGTTGCCTGAGCACACCGGATGTTACCAGAGTCTACAGGGAGCAACTGAGCGAAAGACTCTACAGTATGCCTACGTCGACACAAATGCCAATAACATGCGGCTGCATAGTAGCCGAAACCACCTTAGGATACCTACCACCCCCGATAAGAAACCCGTGGTATGATGGCGCGTGTGAGCAGAAAAAGGCAGCAACCGACGAGGCGTGCCAAAAGGCGCTGCAGAGGAAAACCAGGGCAGCGCAAGAAAAGTACCGAGCCAGAAGAAGGGGGATGAAAAAGACCACTGCGACAAAAGAAAAGAATCTTCGCAGCTCAAGGATATCGAGGAGTCTAGGGATAAGCATAAAATATGAGCCTTTTACAAGAAGGCCAAAGTCCTTGCAGGAGGCTTCAAAAAGGACACCCAGGCTGTTCAAGACTGAAAGGGTAATCTTGTCACTGCCCCGCAGGGTATAGTTGATGTATTTAAACAGCATTTCCAGCAGCTGATTAACGAGCATGACCAAGAGAGGGTGGTAGGGACCGACGAAATCCCACCCAGCATCGAAGAAGTCGGCACAGCTATTCAGAAGCTGAAGAACAACAATGCCGCAGTCTCAGATGGCTTGCCATCAGAGCTCTTCAAGGCTGACGGCGTTGTTCTGGTAGGGAGCGTGCACCAGATCATCTGCGGAATTCGGAATGATGAAAGCATGCCCGACGACTGGAATACCAGCTCTATTTGCCCCATCCACAAAAAAGGCGATCCTACCTCTTGCAAGAACTATAGAGGTATATCCCTGCTTAATGTCGCATACAGGATGCTGTCCAGCGTTTTGTGTGAGCGTCTAAACCCATTTTACACTGCACTAATCGGCAGCTACCAGTGTGACTTCCGGCCCGGCAAATCGACTATAGACCAAATTTTCACACTTCGACAAATCCTGGAAAAGACCAACGAGTTTCGAATCGATACACCCCATCTTTTCATCGATTTTAAAGGCACATACGACAGTACTCATTGTGAAGAACTTTCTGGTGCGATGGCCGAATTCGGGATCCCGGGAAAACGGATCCAGTTGTGTCGCGCCACACTAAAAAATACGCGATGCACCGTGTAACTCAGTTCTAGGACCGAAACAACTTGGGTCAAAAGTCCTCAACCGAAAGACCAAAGTCCTGCTTTACAAAACGCTCATACTGCCAGTCTTGTTGTACGGAGCCGAAAGCTGGACGATAAGCAGGACAGCGGAGCTGATTTTGAGTTCTTTCGAAAGAAAAATTCTGCGCCGGATATTTGGTCCTGTATGTGAGGAAGGTGGATTGAAAAGAAGACATAACCGCGAACTCTACGAGCAGTACAAAGATTTGGATGTAGTCCGGAAGGCAAAGATCCGTCGACTACACTGGCTCGGCCACATCGAGCGCATGGACATCAACGCTCAAGCTATGACGGTATTCGACTCCGAGCCTCCTGGTTCGAGAAGAAGAGGAAGACCGAACCTCCGGTATAAAGACCAAGAAATCGCGGATGTAAGACATCTTGGTCTTGATAACTAGAAGCAGCGTGCCCGGGACCGTCAAGGATGGAAGGCAGCTATAGCTCAGGCTCAGATCCTCCATGGATCGCTGGCCTGATAAGTAAGTAAGTAATCAAATAAATGAACTATGGCATTGAGACCACCGTATAATTCTAATCTCTAATTCTCTCTAATCTTAAAAACTAATTTTAGGATATAGCAGTTTAGATTAGCCTGCACAAAACTGCAAGCACTGTAACTTTTGCCGAAGATAATAATCCACGGAACTAGTTGGAACAGCTTTTACAACAAAAAGCATTGGCAAAACTGACCAAGTGCGAGTCGGACTCGCGCACGAAGGGTTCCTTACCATCTGTATATATAAATATGAAAGAGACTATATATGTTACCTCATCAGTCATCACATTAAATCACATTTTTTGTATGATAACAGGTCTTGGTTGCAGGCAGGCTATCGGCATATTTCTTTGATAACCAAAAACCTTCATGATGAGATATAGTTGATCATCAAAGTGTCCATTGAATTCAAATCAATTATCTTACTTGACAGCAACGACGTGAAAAGGTGAATAACAATAATGGGAAATATGAGAAAAAGGTTTGCAGCTAGGATTAATTCATCAAAGACACAAAAGAGATCAAAACTGGGAAGTTTGCTACTGGTTGTGGGATATTGTCGACTAACCTTAGTTCAGTATGTGACCAAGGGGATTTTTTGGATGAAAATCATATCTATTGTATGCGAGCACCCCTTAAATATTCATTTTGTTCTGTTTTTAGTATTTGTCGTAGTAGCGGCAACAGAAATACATCATCTGTGAAAATTTCAACTGTCTAACTATCACGGTTTATGAGATACAGCCTGGTGACATGCGGACGGACTGCAAAGTCTTAGTAATAGGGTTCCGTTTTACCTTTGGGTACGTAACCCTAAAAAGAAAAAAACCTTGACTTTTAGTGTCCTAAAATAATAGTTTTTCAGTTTGGATAGTAAAAAAAAGTCAGGGCTATAGGGTTGGCAACGTTGGGGAGTTTCTTTGTTTTTGTCAAACACTCTTGCACAATCAACGAGGAGTGGGCCGGCGCATTGTTGTGGTGCAAGATCCAGCTCTACTTGACGAGTTAAGGTAGTACACAGAAAAGACATGCTCGTATGGTCTTCAGGATGCCAACATAGAACTGTCCAGTTACTGTCTGGCTGGTAGGAACTTAGTCGCTCTGTCTGAATCCTTTTTTGGCATTGAACGTCTCGGGTAACTCCTTACCTTGGCCTTGTCAGCATGCATTTCAATTACCGACAGCTTGCAGAGCACCTTAATGCATTCGATGATGGAGTCTCTCATTGGTTGATGGATGGAGCGTCTCTTACCGTCCTCTATCATTTTCACCAGAGTCTTGATTCATTTTCATTTCATTTATTAAATGCTTGGGATGTACAATAAGATTAACACCTTTTTAAGTACTTAGATACATATTAACCACTTAACAGTCGGATTTTTGAGAAAAAAGAAGTAAAAAAATTATCGCTTTTTTTTTATTTGACTTATACATATACATATGTATATATAACTGTTTTTCCCGCTATTGAGGAACAGGCGACGAAATACTCGGGCAAATCACCACCAACAAGTTAAAACCAAACTTGCCCGAACGAGACTCGGGTTCGTCAGTGCACGGAAAATGTCATGCCCGAGTGCTGTTCGGGCAAAACTGTCAAGTGGTTAAGTGGTACTGGTTTAACATTTACAGGTAAAAACCTTAAACTAAGATATAAGAATACATTATATACAAGTTCAGAGCTAGAGATAATGGGGGGCAAAGAAGGGATTAAGGATGGGTTGTTAAGGAAGAGAAATGCGAGAGGACAGCACTTTTAAAGATTGCGCTGTTGGAAATTAGTATGATTTGCGGGGGTAGTGATTTCCATAGTTTGACAGCATGAATGAAAAATAAACGGCTTGAATTGAAATATTGGTGACGGAAAGGAACGATACTTTAAATTTCTTACAGAACGGTTAAAGACTAGACATTTATTTTTAATGATTTTATTAACGAAAATACAATTTCTTGCATTGATGTATTGGTTCAGTGTGCAGCCTAATAGCTTTTTCAAGTGTTCAGAAATATGGTCATATCTTCGAAGACCGTATACGTAGCGCACGGCATCATTGAATGCTACATGTAACTTATGTTGGGACAGCGAGTCAAAGGCACTGTAGACTACATCAGCGTACATAATTATTAGGACTATTAATGCTAGTACCAACTTGCGTCCGGTTTCCACCCGGAGTAAAATAAGACGATAGCCATAGTGCTCAACAGCAGTGATGTTATTATTGCTTAGACATGTATCTGGTAGGATATTTGAGTCAAATTTTCTTTTAGAAATTGGTATTACTTGTGTTTTATGTGGATTCAGAAGCAGCCCATTAGCGACGGACCAAGCATATATTCGGGAAAGTTCTTCATTAACAAGGAGAGCCAGCTCAGAGAACTGGTTGAAGGGCTTCCCCAGATGCAGTTGAACGTCGTCAGCATAGAGATGCGCAGATATTTGCGTGCGGACTTAGACGAGATCGTTGATAAACATGCAGAATAATAATGGCCCAAGAATTTATCCTTGAGGAACTCCTTGAACTAAGGCTTTTAGAGAAGAGGATTTACCGCCAAAGGGAACTCCCTGAAATCTTCCTGACAAATAGCTGCCAAAAAGCTTGACCGCCCTATTACTGAAACCAAAAAAGTTCTTTAGCTTCCACTCTAGGATGTTGTGATCTACCCTATCGAAATCTTTGGAAAAGTCAAGCAGACAAAGGAGACCCACATGCCCTTATCATAATCCTGCCTTATTTCATCAAGTAGGTTCATCAAAGCAGTAGAGCAGCTGTGATTGACTCTAAACCCTGATTGTTTCGGGTAGAGCAAGTTATTAGTAGCTACATGGATCAGGATTTGCTTCTCTAAGACTTTTTCAAACATTTTTGATAAACAAGTTAATATGCTTATTAGTCGGTAGTCAGAAGGGGAATTAGTTTTGGTATTTTTAGCTATTGGAATTATCCTTCCTATTTTCCAAGACATTGGAAAAGTTGATGTTGTAATGCAAAAGTTGATGACGTGAGTGAGATGACTAACAATCTGAAGTAAAATAAGTTTGATAAATCGTATTGATAGACCATCCTCTCCGATAGCGTCAGACTTCACGGCCATGATGCATTTAAAAACTTCGTCTTCACTCACTACTTGGAATGCTTCTAGTCTTTGCACGGAACTTTCCAGCCGCGCCGATATGCGGTAAGGATCAAAATCATCATGATGAAGTTGATCGCCTACATAAAAGTTATTAAGAAGATCTGGGTCGAGAACACCTTGTTGGTTATTGAGTTTAGAGAAACCATTTTTTTTTAAGTTTCTCCAATGTGTTTTGGCAGGTAAAGAGGCATTAAGCTTTGATGCAAAGTAGTGCTTTTTAGATGAGCGTATAACCAGAGTTGCATGATTTCGGGCTCTTATAAATGCTTTCCAATTAGCATTCGTTGATCTGTGCTTCCATCTACTGTGCAATTTATTTCGAACTTTGATTACGTTACCCAAATTAAGCGTAGCGAGTTCTTTTATAGCAAGCAAATGGCGCGATCGCATCCGAGATAAGAACGATCTCGTCTCGAACCTCCGATGGATGTAAATCTGCCCAACAGACATGTTGATTTTTGGTGCCGGTTTTGACATCAGACTTTTCTGTATAAGCTGTAAGGGAAATGTAAGGCTTCCCATCTGCATCAATTGCAGCCATGAAATCTGACATAAAGCACGCAAAAAATGGAAACACGATATCACATAAAATCAGTTCAATATTCAATGTTCAGTATTTCAAGTTCAAACGTTTTCGCTTTAATAAGCATTAGGCTTATAAGTAGAATTTACGAAGTACTATCATTTTGTAATGATAGCTCTTTGAGCCTTTCTAATTCGGGACGCTTAAAGACGTCAACGACGGCACGATCAACTGTGATGCCTTCAGATTTATATATCGTAATAGCATAGGCGACGTCCAGCGGAAATTGTTTTCGTGTACAGTACCTTTTTTGAATCCTACAGTCTGATGGCAATGGACTTACAAAGGCCTCGTAGGGGTAGCATCAATCCGACGTATGCTGGCCTGCTAAAAAGCGAGAAGAGCCACCGCAATCGAACATCTTGCGGCACTATTAGTAAATCCTATCCCCACCTCCTCGTGGTGCCATCTGGAAATTTCCTATGGAAATTGCAGACGGGGAAGGGCGAATGGCGAGCCTCCTGTGCCAAAAAAAAAAAAAAAAAAAAAAAAAACAGGATTAGTCGGTTGGGCTACGGCCTAGTAAGCCGTAACCGTAAAAAAAACACAAACTCCGAAACAACCACAAGCCTCGGATATAACGGACCGGATTTATGTTGACGACCCTTAGAAAAAACGAAAAAAAGACAATGATTTTTGGCTTTGTACATGGAATGTTAGGTCCCTATACAGGCCACGTGCAGCCGAACAACTTGCGGACGCCCTAGACCGCTTTAAAGCGGACATCACCGCCATCAAGGAAATGCGATGGAATGGACCGGGTATAAAGCGGATGAAAAACTACGATATTTACTACGGCGATTGCTATAGGGAGGAGGGCAACGATTGTTTGGATGCGGATTTGTTGTTCAAGGTGGACTAAGGCAAAAAGTCCCAAGCTTTCGGCATGTGAGCGAACACCTCATAACAATCCGTATCAAGGCTAAATTTTTAAACATCAGCCTGATCTGCGTCCACGCCCCCACGAAAGACAAGGATGACTCAGCCAGAGATGAGTTCTACGATCTCCTAGACAGAACGTATGCCCAATGTCCCAGCTATGACATCAAAATTGTACTAGGAGACTTCAATGCTAAGCTGGATAAGGAAAGCATATTTGAACGAGTCATCGGCAAACATAGCCTACACGACACCACCTCCGATAACGGACACAGGCTGATTGATCTTGCTACGGGGCGAAATCTCCTTCTATCCAGTACGCGCTTCCCGCACCTCGATATACACAAAGGCACCTGGCGGTCTTTTGATCAATCGACTATTAACCAGATTGATCACATCGCGATCGACTTCAGACACTCCTCCACTATTATTGATTTTCGAACTTTCCGAGGGGCTAACATCGACTCGGACCACTATCTTGTAGTAGTCAAAATGCGCTTACGGATATCACGAACGCAACGGAGTAGAGTAAGAATACAAAGATATGACGTCAGAAAGCTACTATCGCCAGAAACCGCTCGTGCTTTTACCGATCGCGTCTCCCTTAAGCTCTCCAATACACCTCAATCCTCCACGTTATCAATAGAACAGCAGTGGAGCCTTTGCAAACAAGCCCTGAAAAGCTCTGCATCCGAAGTCTTTGGTTTCAAGGCTCCACCATGAAGAAACACCCGGTTCGACGACGAGTGCAGGAGGATTCACACAGCGAAGCATGATGCATATAAGGCCTCGCTGCATAAAAGAACAAGAGCAGCTTGTTCTCCTGCAGCAGCAGGAGGAGCATAAGCTTCTTAGAAGAAAGAAGAAAGAGCACGAGAAGCGCGCGATTGAGGATTTGGAGAGGTGTTACTGCAGGCATGACTTTCGAAAGTTTTATCAACGGATAAAGCGAACATGCCAAGGTTAAAAAGCCAGAACGGAAGCCTGCAGGGATGAGAACGGACGCTTAGTAGTAGAACCGCAGTGGATGCTGAGAATATGGAAAAACCACTTCTGCAGACTGTATAACGGCGATGTTAGTCAATATACCGCTGTCAGGCAGAATGATTCATTTCTAATCGACGGAGACCGCAGAGAATTCTGTCCCCCTGACCTCGACGAAGTTAAGATTGCCATATCGAAGCTCAAGTCGAATAAAGCTGCTGGCGCAGACGGACTGTCTGCTTAGCTCTTCAAGGCAGCTGGGGATGACCTGGTTGGGAGCATGCACGAGCTCATCCGTAAGATATGGTTAGCGGGAAAGCATGCCCGAGGAATGGAGTCTCAGCATTGTATGCCCGATCCACAAGAAAGGAGACCCCTCTGACTGCGCCAACTATAGAGGAATAAGTCTCCTTATATCTTCTCTGCCGTTTTGTGTGAACGCCTGAAGCCTTTTGTAAATAAGCTGATAGGTCCTTATCAGTGCGGATTCAGGCCAGGGAAGTCCACCATCGACCAAATCTTCACACTACGGCAGATACTGAAAAAAACCAATGAATCTCAAGTCGACACTTACCATCTATTTGTCGTCTTCATAGCCGCATACGACAGCGTAATTAGAGACGAGCTATACAACGCTATGTCTACCTTTGACATACCTGCTAAACTCGTCAGACTATGCAGGATGACTTTGGAGAATTGTCGCTGCTCCATCCGAATCGGTGAACACCTTACCGATAGTTTTGATGTCAAAAAAGCATTTAGGCAAGGCGATGCGCTGTCGTGTGATTTCTTCAACATCATATTGGAAATGATTGTGCATAAATCACTGGCCAATACAAGAGGCACAATCTATTTCAAATCCTCGCAACTCCTAGCATACGCCGACGACATTGACATAATAGGTAGATCACAGCGAGATGTCAATGAGGCGTTTGCGAGTATTGAGATGGAGGCGGCGAAAATTGGTTTGGCGGTAAACGAGGGCAAAACTAAATATATGCTGTCATCACAAAAGGACGCTCAACACCGACGTCTCGGCCAGAACGTTTGTATAGGCAGATATAAGTTCGAGGTAGTTAAGGACTTCGTCTACCTTGGCTCCGCAGTGCCCTGGAACAACGACATCAGTTCCGAAATCAAACGCAGAATCACTCTTGCCAATCGCTGTGTCTTTGGGCTCAGGAAGCAACTGAGTAATTGAGCCCTCTCCCGAACGACAAAGTTGACTCTATATAAGACCCTTATCATCCCGGTCCTTTTGTACGGCGCAGAAGCATGGACACTATCAAAAGCGGATGAGGAGGCCCTTGGTCGGTTCGAGAGAAATATTTTGCGCGTGATTTTTGGGCCTATAAACGCGGACGGGGGATGGAGGAGAGGATTCAACCACGAACTTTACGGGCTGTACAGCGAAATGAGCCTAGTCAGGCGTCTACGGATTCAACGCCTAAGATGGCTGGGCCATGTAGAGCGAATGAAAACCACAGCTCCAGCCCGGAGAGTCTTCGAATCCAACCCCGAGGGACGAAGAAGCAGAGGACGGCCGCACTTAAGATGGCGCACACAGGTGGAAGGGGACCTCAGCCAACTTGGTGTGCGGCAATGGAAAAGGCAAGCGAAAGATCGTGCTAGATGGAGGGGCATGTTGGTTGAGGCCCAGGTTCACCCCGAACTGTAGCGCCCACTAAGAAGAAGAAGAAGTCTGAGGCAGCATTGAGATTAGTCCATTATACACAGAAGGCCCTTCATAGTCATCAAATGGAACCAAGACGCATATCGGGAGATCATTCGCTATATCTTCAGCATCGGAAGGCGCATAAACTACATCAACAACAGTGACAAAGGTCGCGTTGCGTGATCCCGTTGCCGTCCAAATATGTTGCGTGAGCATCACACGACAACCACTTGCTAGCTTGAGGATGGGCTGTAATCCTTGGTCGTCATCAGCTGAAGCACGACTTGCAATAATATTGTTGTTAGTTATGGATAGCCTTTATCAATGCAACCGGCTTACGCAGATTTTGTAACATCTGTTAATTGTAGATAGCAATTTCAGTTCTCCGAGCTTTAAGTCGTATTGCGCTTTCAAATCCTCCAATGCTTGCTTTATTACATTGTACAAATCGAGTTTTCAAAAGCTCGTAGCCTTCGTTTGTAATTTTGCCAGAGAATATATTTTCGGGCATTTTCTTGAATAGTTCTTGCTCTACAAATACTCGGGTGAACTTCTGATATAGAATCTTCCCACAGATTGCAGCCATGTTACTTGGTTTTGAAATTCCTAACATTGACGTATCTCCACCAGGCGGCAGCTGGCAAAAATCACCGAAGAAATGCACAATGTCATCTCCAAACTCAATAGATTAATTTTCTGGGTAAGCTTGCCTGAGACGCTGATCAATTATTAATAACAAACGCTGTCCGCCCATGGACATTTCGTCGCAGATAATAACTTTCTTGTTTGACATTTTCTCTTTGGATGCTTGTTGGTGTTTTCCAGACAGATCAGATAGTGATCTATGCCTCGCAACCATTAAGTTTAAAGCAGACTGTACTGTTTCCCGACCGATATTATTAGCAGCCACACCTGTAGGAGCAATCAGCAACACCGATTCAGGACCATATTTTGCTTCAATTAACCCTATCATTCGGCGAATGATACACGACTTTCCAGTGGCAGCTTTGGGCACGATAGTGAGTTTCTCGACTCTTGTTGAATCTTATTGTCTTGTCAAGTGGTTGATAACTTGCAATTGTTTTGGAGTTAATTCAATATGCGCCGGTCGTGAAACAACACGCGTCTCCACAAATTTTTTTTTGGAGTTTTTTAAAAAACCTAAATTGTTCTCGATGTAGCTATATTCCAAATCTATGTTTCTGTAGCCGCTCGAACAATCCGTGGAATCTTTTTTCCTATGACTTTAATTTTCGTCGATAGCAAAAATTCCATTCCGCGCGTAATGAATTTTTCCTATTTGTTTCAATGGAAAAATGTTTTTTCGGTGATTATTCCTCAATGGTAAGTCCGATCGGGTCATTCGACCCCTTACGACAGTCAGCGATGTCCACACTGTCACCATGGCATGATCGCCCTAGTGGTCTTGGAGGAGTACGATCTGTTGCGAAATACATGTTTGAGGGATAAGACGCTCGCTCGCCCTCGACTCTCGCTACGCTTAGTTAAACAGTTGGGTTAGGATCGATTGAAAGGGATCAACTTTGTCATTGGGATCAGCCTTCAGTCTGCACTGCATCCAAGATGCGGATGTTGTAGCAAGTTGAGGGGCATTAATGTCGACAGAATTGAAATCTTGGTAAGTGAAAGAGTCATTAGTAGCACATTCAGATAAATTCATATTGTAAGTCAGGAAGATAAGGTCATGATCAGAGATATCAAAAGATATCTGGTTAGACAGAAAGACGAGTTTGAGATCAGAGACTGTAATGAGATCAAGAAGACTGGGTGAACAATCAGGGACAAAGCGCGTTGGGTAGGTGGTATTTACAATACTCAGGCCAACAGAGGACACTGAGTCTTTCAACTGAAATGGTCGTGAGTCATTTCTTAATAAATCAGCATTGAAATCTCCACATACAATTATATGCTCATAAAGTGCACAATATCACGAGAGAGTAAGAAAAAAAGGCGCTGAATAACAACTGCGGTTTTTACTATACACACAAGAGACAAGACATTTAGTATTACAGCCACTTATTTCAACATTCGACTTATCCATTGACTTACAGTAAATTGCCACACCGCCACCCGTGGTATCAGTGATTCTACAATTTGGTATACCATAGATTTCATCAGATATATTTGGTTTAAACCATGTTTCATTCACACAAATAACATCAATACAAGAGGTAGGTAGGTAGGGTCGTAGCCTTCCCAGAGTTGAGAAGAATGCACATAGGCCAGGGAGGCCCGTTGTGCAGCTACGAGGGGGTTTTACTCCCCTACTCGTGGAACCATTTTGTGCTTCTTAAGAAGTTAAGAAGGTCAAGTATCCCTACTTTCTGAACATCTGTCAGACCGTTAAGGAAGTAAGAGCCTAGGTAACGTTTCCTGAAATTGCAGAGAGCTGGACAGGCGCAGTGAAGGTGGTGAATGGATTCGACCTCCTCCTCGTCCTGACAGCTTCTGCAGAAATCATTGGGAGCTATTCCTAGTTTTTGTGCGTGACTGCCAATGAGGCAGTGTCCTGTGATGACACCGATGACTTTGTAGATGTCAGTTCTTTTCAGGGAGATTATACTCCTTTTGCGTTGACTGTCAAGCCGAGGCCAGATTTGCCTGGTGATGACGCAGGTATGTCCCTGTGCCCATCTTAGGTTCGTCTCGGCCCTGGCGAGATTGGTCAGATTATGTTTAATGGTTGTAAGGGGTACTCCCTCACAAGCCACGATTGATTGTAGCGTCGTTCCTAGTTTGGCGAGTGTGTCGGCTTTTTCATTACCTGTAATGTCACTGTGTCCCGGTACCCAGATAAGCTTTATGTTGAACTGTTCTGCCATCTCGTTAAGTGATCTGCGACAGTCGAGACTAGATTTTGATGTGTACACATAGGATTCCAGCGACTTTAAGGCTGCTTGACTGTCTGTGAGAATGCGAATATCCGTGGTGGATATTACGTTCCACTTCAGCCAAGACAAAGCCTCTTTTATTGCCACCAGTTCCGCCTGGAAAACGCTGCAGTGATCTGGTAATTTTAGAGCTTTATGTAGCTTGAGTTGTTTGCAGAAAACTCCACTGCCCACCCCGTCATTGGTTTTAGACCCGTCAGTGTAGAAATCCACACAGTTTCTGCGCGGTTGAGTTTGGCGGGTCCAGTTCTTCCTGTCCGGATAGATCATCGTTAAGTGTTTGTCCAAGACAGGTTTTCTAGGTCTAGGTTTTCTGTTTTGCAGGATGGAGGAGTGGCCAGTGACATAGCTCGCCCATTTCGAGTTGGCTTTTAGTCTTATGGCCGTCTGTGTGGCAATCTGCTTACCGAAAATATCGAGTGGTGTAAGGTCTAGTATCATGTTAAGCGCAGCCGTGGACCTGAGGGCCCCGGTAATGCACATACATGCCATCCTTTATACCTTCTCGAATTGTTTGTGGTATGTTATCTTGTCTAGTGCAGTGCACCAGACTATCACTCCATACATTAGTATGGGTCTAACGACCGTGATGTAGAGCCATAGGGTAATCTTGGGGTTGAATCCCCATTTTTTTCCTAGGGCTTCCTTACATGTATAGAGAGCTATTGTTGCTTTTTTTGCTCTTTCAATTGTGTTGCTCTTCCAAGTTAATTTCCTATCGAGTATAAGGCCAAGGAATTTGGCACTAGGGGAGTAGGCTAACCTGGTATCGAGCAGAGTGATAAGGCAGTTTTACGGGATTTTGTGCTATTTGGTAAAAAGCACGAGCTCCGTTTTCTGTGGGTTGATCCTGAGCCCGTTACTATGCGCCCATTTGCACAGAAGTGAGAATGCCGTTTGCATGCGGTCATTCAGTGTAGATAGGTATTTACCTGAGGTTGTGATGGCAACGTCATCGGCGTAGGCAACAACGTCCAGGCCTTGTTTCTCCAGTTTGATTAGTAGTTCGTTTGCAACTACATTCCAGAGAAGAGGTGAGAGGACCCGACCTTGCGGGGTTCCCTTGGTAACTACTCTGGTAGTTACTAGGCTTCCCCACTTAGAGTGAATCTTGCGTGTTATTAACAACTCGTTGATCAGCTCTATCAGAGTCCTCTCCACCTTTAGCTTTTCTAGCCCTTCTATTGCTTCCGGAGCGGCGTTGTTAAAAGCGCCCTCTATGTCTAGGAAGGCTGTTAGAGTATATTCTTTGAGATGGATTGATCTTTCGATTTTCCTCACTAATGTGTGAAGAGCTGTTTCGACCGATCTACCTTTACAATAGGCGTGCTGTGCCTTAGAAATTAGGGAGGGATCCAAGCTGTGCCGTATGTGTAGGTCTATCAGCCTTTCTAAAGTTTTTAGAGCGAAGGATGATAGACAGATAGGCCTTAGATCCTTGGGGGAAGTGTGCGAATTCCTGCCGGCTTTGGGGATGAAAATTACCTTTGCGCACTTCCACTTTTCTGGAATGTGACTCCAAGCTAGGCATCCTTTAAAGATTATCTCTAGCCATGGTATAGTCCATTCCATAGTTTGTGTTAGTTCGATGGGGTAAATTTCATCTGGACCCGGCGATTTATAGGGCTTGAAGCTTTTTATTGCCCATATAATTTTCTGTCTGGAGATAATGTTTTCGTACTGCCCTTCTATCGCAGAGGAGGTATGAGTCCCTCGCAAGTGCACTGGGTCTTGCGATTCAGAGCAGCCAGGGAAGTGCATGTTGAGGAGAAGATTTAGAGTTTCTTCCTCAGATGTTGTCCAAACTCCATTTGCTATGAGGCAGTTGGGAGATTGTTCATCTTTCGAGAGTATTTGCCTCAGTCTATAGGCGTCTGATATTTTCTCCATGTTATTGCAGAAGATTGTCCAAGTCAGCCTTTGTTCTTTCCTCAGGTTTTGTTTGTACACTCTGAGTGAATTTTTGTATAGGCTCCAGTCTCTTTCGTTACTTGTGTTCTTTGCTTTGTTAAAGGGCTTACGACAGGTTTTGCAAAGCTTGCTTAGATCTGCGTTCCACCAAGAAGGGTAAGATTTTTTTCCTGATTTGTGGATTGCGCAGCTGTTGGCCCTTGCGTTGCCCAATGTGATTGTTAGAGTATCGACCATATTGTCTATATCTAACGTGGTCCGCGGGGTGTCAGGGGTCCTACTTATTATAGAGTTGCCAATGAAGGCTCTATAACGCTCCCAATCGATTCTACTTGGGTTAAAGGATGAGTCAATTGGGGTTGGGACCGTGTAGTCTAGGTTGAAAACCAGGTAACGATGATCTGAGAAGGAGTGTTCTTCAGAAACCTTCCATTCTCTTATTTTGTCAATGAGAGCCGGGGATGCTAGAGTTAGGTCTAGTACCTCCCTGCGATTTTTCGTAATAAATGTGGGTGTATGACCCTTGTTGCAAATAAAAAGGTTAGCGGTTAGGATGAATTCAATAAGCCACTCACCTCTTTCGTTTGTATCGCTGCTGCCCCAAATCGTGTGATGCGCATTCGCATCTGCACCGATAAGGAGCCCAGCTTGATGATTC
Organism: Eumerus sabulonum; assembly: GCA_951905685.1. NCBI lineage: Eukaryota > Metazoa > Arthropoda > Insecta > Diptera > Syrphidae > Eumerus > Eumerus sabulonum. The sequence continues at coordinate 34,208,627 of OX645063.1, forward strand.
GACGAGTCCTTGACCAGTCTCTTGATTTCGTCCGATGGAATGGACTCTTCCTGCGCCATGTATGTAGACGCTATCCATAGCTTGATCCCGTGTGATTGGATTGCAATCACTGTGTGGTCGGGGCAGCTGTAATTTGGATGAAGGTAAGCGTTTAAAGATTTCTTTGCAAGTGCGGGGCTTACCTTCTTTCTGTGATGTAAATAGGTTGTAGGCTGGGTTTCTTAATCCACGGACCTTGTGTTCATGCACCCACGGTTCCTGGATTAAGGCTATTTCTTCTTCTCCTTTGGCCAGCCTGAGAAGAAGGTTTGCGGTTGCCGCTTTAGAGTGGTGGAGGTTAATCTGAATTAATTTCAGCGTCACGGCTGTTATTAATTTGATCTGCCTTCACCACGGTGGCCTTAAGGTCTTCTAGATCTGAGTACAGAAGATCGTCTTCCATTGGCGAGCTAGTGGCATAGTCCTCGCTTCCGGAGTCGAGCAATGACTCCTGATCTTTAATGACCAGAGATGTTGCTGGGGTTTCAGTTTCTGCCGGCGCAGGGCCCTTGCTCCCCGAGGGGGTTGGGGGTTCCTGCACCGTAGAGCTTCCGCTACTGACCTCGATGTTAGCCGTGTCTGTATACAAGAGGTAGAGAACAAGTCTTTTAAATAGTCTAATTTAGTGTCATTTAAACTATGTGCATTTAGAAAACAAACTCTTTGTCCATTAAATCGCTGGGAAATAATACTTAACATAGTGTGCGTTGATTTTTCATTCATATTATATACATTACTAGAGAAAGAACTTGAAATACCAGTAGTAAAAGATCAGAAGCAGGAGAGAAAAAGGGCGTCCCATCGAGGGTGAGCGTGAGGGGAGGAAATTGAACAAAAGTGGGAGAAGAAACTATGAATATGTAGTTTAAAAAAGCAAAAAGTTTGATTTTACAATAATAAAGAAATGCATGAGTTTGTCGCAGCAGATCTACCGTGATATAGTATGCCAGGATGCTCCCAGTTAAAAAAAAAAAAAAAACTTAAATACACCCGCATTTAGCCATCGTTTCAAAGAGGCACTGTCACAAAGAAGGTGTTACTGTCATTCGGAATCGGTTCGCCGCTTAAGTGGAGAGGAGTGGAAAAGCGCGAGTCGGAAATCCATACTAATATCATAAATGTGAAAGTTTGTGTGTCTGTTTGTTCGTCTTTCACGGCAAAACGGAGCGACGAATTGACGTGATTTTTTAAGTGGAGATAGTTGAAGGGATGGAGAGTGACGTAGGCTACTTTTTGCTTCTTTCTAGCCCCCCTTAAGTTTGTATGCAGCAAAAAAAAAAATAAATCAGTAGGGGATGGGAATTTGTGTGAGACTCTCCGCAAAATTAGAATAGGTTCTATGATACAAACGAATAATAAAATAATTTAATTGAAACAACCATAGATCAATCAGCTTTTGAGAAAACAATCAACATTCGAAACATAAATAAGTGTTACTCTTGAATTACGATAGATGGCGCTGATGTGTTTCTGAAACGCGCAAACGTTGTGTGCTCTCTATCTGTATTTAAATGCGGGCATCGGACCGCGCTTCACACTATAGTGCATACGGTACCTATACTCTGTTATTTGACTACTAAGCGTCCCAGTCATGCTTATACGAAATTTAGATGCCCCGAGAATATGTAATGGGACGAGACTTCGTGAACTTAGAAAAGCCGTGCTTTTCCCATGGACAATTGTATGTACCATGTTCGCGTGTGTCCAATGCCCAGAATCTTTACATTCTATCCCCAAATGGAAAGATATGTAATATTGTCTACAGCAGCGTATTAAAATAACATTCTGTTCCGAGTTCCCTTCTGTGTTCTTAATCAGGAAAGGGGAACCGTGCTACCCCGAATTTAATGCGAGCGAAGCCGCGGGCAAAAGCTAGTACGAAATAAAAGCAGGATTTGTTAGTTACGTTGTGGATTTTCGCAATCTTTTCGACCATATATATTCAATATTCTTTTCAATCAGAGAAATCAAATAATATGATTTATTTTGTGTGCAAATTGAATATATGTACATACGTATATATTTCTGTATCACCTTTATGCAGATATCCTCACTTTTACGGTGACATACATTTAAAATAGTGAGCACCGTGGCGCAGTGGGTAGTGTGTTGGCCTCTGACGCCGATGACACGGGATCGAATCCCGACACAGTCATGTCATCGAACGTGTTTTTTACGGTGTTTCTCCTTAGCGGGGTTCTGACAAAACCCCCTGTAGTAAAATTGTCATGAAAAGTTTCTCGAAATTCGCCATTCGGAACCGTCAATAAACTGTAGGTCCCTTTCACCTATGGGAAAATGAAGTCACACACAACATGGGTGATTGAGAGAAGCTCGGCTCAGGTTCTTCATGGACTGTAACGCCAACATACATACATACTGGCTACTTATTGTTGGCTAGCTACCAAAAGAGTTTATGTGCGCCTTAAAAATACATTATATCCCTCATGTCGTGTTGTCGTACTCTCATACTAACTATCGGGAAATCATTTTTTTTCACAAGCGATCCGGTTAAGCTTGGTAAAGGCAGCTAGTGGGAACACTAAATTCGACACGAAACACTTTACCAAACTTTCTAATCGCTTAGAAAGTGTTGAGTGTAATCGATTGTACAAGAAAAAAGATATTACGAAGATATAGTATATCGTTGTTAATAAATCACGCAGTAAAAAATGTTGAACAAGTGGGTGTTGTTAATGCGAACATAACTAAAGTATCCTCGACTTTAATACATAGTAGTCTCGTTAAATTCAATGCTACATTCTCGGTAATAGTGGTTAGCTACATACAAACACACATGAAAATATACATATACGCTGTGATGAGACTTATGTTTTTTACACCAAATACCAAACCAAATTTCTGTAGAATGATTCATGAAAATAAATCGTTTCTTAAGGACGAGTAATGTATGAGCGTTTGAGAAAATCATGTGTTCCTATATCCGGGCACCATTTTTGATTGCCTGTTTGATTTGCAGGTCAGTTTCTCTTATATTTCATGCGAAAGCACTAAATCAAACTCAAAACTCTAGACAGTGCGCGCGAAAGATGTGGGAGGACATGAAGTATGTTTATTTGAGCGCTTGTTTTGAATGGCTGCTGTAGTGGTACTGTAGTGAAAAAAAAAAAAAAAACACTAGAGGAGCATCACAATCATGTGTAGTTGCTAAGCACTAAATCACTATTTTTGACAGAAAATCTGAAACTGAGCTTAGATATGCTGATGAAGATTTTGTGAGAGGCATTCGTTTAGGGAAAAATGTTATGGGAACACGAAAAGACAGGATGAGACCAGAAATCTTCCTGTAATAAAGGGTGTCCAGTGCAAAAATTGCAAGGATGAAGTAAAATGAATAAAAACACTGAAAATGGTGGGTTATACTTTTGTTTTGTTTAGTATTTTTGGAGGGAACTTCTTACACCCCAAAATGTATTTCGTTAACAGACTACTTCTCCTAAACGCTTTGACGGATTAAATCAAATCAAATTAGACATGTCAATACAAATCAAAAATCGGACATATCATCGAGGAATAATCACCAAAAACGTGTCCCATAGACTTAACATCAGAAATCACGCGCATCCGCATTTTGATAATAAAACAACGCAGAAGGCTTTAAGCGATTATTAACCAAATTTGACATGGTGATTTGACAGGAAGTACTCGGGGAGCACGTTCTAACCTTGGTCGTCAAACAGCTCTGTTAACGAAACACGACCACTTTTTTGCCCGTTTAGGGGTCAAAGTGGTAGAAGTCTGTTTTTGCAGGCGCCATTTTTAGGGTTCCGTACCCAAAGGTAAAACGGAACCCTATTACTAAGACTCCGCTGTCCGTCCGTCCGTCCGTGACGAACCGTGATAGCTAGACAGTTGAAATTTTCACAGATGACGTATTTCTGTTGCCGCTACCATGACAAATACTAAAAACAGAACAAAATGAGTATTTAAGGGGGGCTCCCATACAACAGACATGATTTTCATCCAAAAAATCCTGCCTGCAACCAAGATCTATCATTTGATGAGTTAACATACATAGTCTCTTTCATATTTATATTTACAGATGGTACGGTACCCTTCGTTCGCGAGTCCGACTCGCACTTGGCCGGTTTTTTTGAACACTATCAACCCTGCTATTCATTTGATTGGAATAGTCGCGGATCGTAACGATATAGACTAAAGTATCACAAGCATAAATTCATATGAATACTCACTGAGACGATGGTCCTTCCGCACCTGCACAATACCTGAATGAAAACATACAGGGAAAAATGTTAAACATATGCCGATGGTCTGTTTTCGATGACCACCAGCTAGCGTAGGCCAAAGGACGAATGAACATAGAACCACAATTCTTTTTACATTCGATAAAAAAACTCAGTTACCATCTTTTAAGGGTCCGCTAAACACCTAAGTTTTTGTAATGCATTACTGTTGTTCGCGAGGTGAGATGCGCTATGTATGTATGTATGTTGGCGTTACAGTCCATGAAGAACCTGAGCCGAGCTTCTCTCAATCACCCATGTTGTGTGTGATTTCATTTTCACATAGGTGAAAGGGACCTACAGTTTTATTGCCGGTTCCGAACGGCGAATTTCGAGAAGCTTTTCATGACAATTTTACTACAGGGGGTTTTGTCAGAACCCCGCTGAGGAGAAACACCGTGAAAAACACGTTCGATAACATGGCTGTGTCGGGATTCGATCCCGAGTCATCGGCGTCAGAGGCCAACACACTACCCACCACGGCACGGTGCTCTCGAGATGCGCTAAGAAACGGAAAATTATAACAAATATGGACGGCCGTAAACTGTGGAATAATTTAAGACAGTTAGGGATGGATAAACAGAAGTTAACTTGTACAATCGACGTTGATAGTAACGAACTAAATTGTTAATTTTTGTCAAACTCAGATGCAAATTATTCGCACAATGAAACTGTGTCAAATAATGCCTCAGTAAGTTCTAACGTAGATACAAATACAATATTTTCCTTTACTAGAATAGAGAGCACCGATGTACTGGAAAGTCTCCTAAACATAAAGAGTAATGCTGTAGGTATAGATGGAATTCATCCGAAGTTTGTTAAGATTATTTTACCGTTGTTACTTCCGTATATCACACACATTACTAAAACTATTTTTACGACCCATGTTTTCCCTAGTAAATGGAAACAAGCCAAAATAATACCTATTCCAAAAAACTCAACAGGTAACGAGCTTAGGCCTATATCAATTCTTCCTTACTTATCTAAAATTTGTGAACGAATTATGCATAAGCAACTAAGCGAATACATCAGAAGGCGTAATTTCTTATTTTCTGCTCAATCTGGATTTCGGGCCAAGTATAGTCGCATCACAGCAATGTTAAATGTTGTTGAAGATATAAGGTCAGAATTAGATGAAAATTATTTCACTTTTCTTGTCCTTCTTGACTTTTCAAAGGCCTTCGATAAGGTCAATCATCTTATCCTTGTTAACAAATTTCATCAACATTTTAACATGTCGTCTACGGCTACAAATTTAATTTTGTCTTACCTTACTGAGAGAACACAGGCTGTGTATTTGAACAATTCGCTCTCAGAATATCTTAGTAAATAGCGTTCCACAGGGATCGATTTTAGGGCCGCTTCTGTTTTCCCTTTATATAAATGACTTAGCAGATATTATTCTGAATTCATCGAAACACTTTTATGCTGATGATATTCAAATTTATAAAAGCAGCCCTCTCGGTCTGATCGAAAACTGTGCCTATGATGTGAATGAAGATCTTAAACGAATATCAGAATGGTCGTTGAAAAATGGTTTATCGCTTAATCCTGGCAAATGTAAATGTTTGGTAATTTCTAAAAAGAAGTTAGGGCTTTCTTACTTTCCAACGATTAAACTTAGAATATTTCAACTGAATTTCCACAATTCACCTGCTAAACATCTGAAAGACAGTTTTTTATTTCTGCTATCCGCCTCTGGAATACACTGCCGCGCAATCTAGGAGAACTAAATGACTTCAACAAAGTTAAGAAAGAATTAATGTTATTCTTCAATACTCAAAGCAATTAACTTAATTTCAAATCTTCACCATCCTTTCTTTCTTCAAGCAAAATCAAAATTTCAATTTCTTTCAATTCTTAACTTAATTTTTTTTCTTTTTCTGTTTTTTCTTTTACTCATTTAGTATGTTAAATAATATTTTCTTAAACTTTCACAATCTCATAAGTTCTTCTTAACGTGAAATGTTATGCTGTTACATAAATAAACAATATTCGTATCAGAAGAGACTATTTTGCTTCGTTAAAGTGCTCGAGCGAATTAGTACGGACTATAACCAACTCGAAATTTGGTCGGCTCTCGTCCTATCTAGGACAACCATCCCCTGAGATTAGTGAACGAACACCAACGACCCAAACCACTGCACTCCGTTCAGGTTGTGTGTCTATGTGCACATCATAAGAGAATATATATGTAAATACAAAAAAAAAAAAAAAAACGGGTTTTACTTCTAAATAACTAGGGCGGTGGACGGAGTGGGTTATCCGCTCCTACACCAAAATAGGCGAAGCCTACAAGAAACCTCTCTAACTACTCAACATTTCTTTAAATCGTTTATGAAACTCACCTCATTGCTTAATTCACACAGCTGCTAGAACTCATTTGCCTTTCGCGGGATTGAAAATGACGGTACGGAGAGCTTCATTTTCTCAAATAATTTCATCGCTTCTGTCGTCGAGACGCTGGTAAGGTCGATAGCCGGCGGCGGCAGTGAGCGTTGCTTTTCAACCAACTTTGGACGCAATTGCACGACGACATTAGTTGACGGTTGTGGGGCGATCATCGCGAGAAGTGATGCGGCTGTGTTGCAATACTGTTGAGTCATATCGATCAGAGGAGGAGCTGAGTGTCAAGTTTATTAGCCGCATCGTCGGTATGCGCAAACGGATCTATGTACAGGTTATTCTTCTTGCGGAAAGTTTCGGGCGCATCGCGCGGTTTTGGGCAGCGTTTTTCAACCACAAGAATACTGGCCGTTACTGATGGTCTTTTCGTAGTCTTCGTAAGGTTGTGCGAAAAATGGTGAGCTGCGAAATTCTTCGACCCTCTGTAGCTTGTACGCTTCTTCCTTGTGCTGCATCTTGACTTTTAATGCATTGTCGGTTCTTTTATTGCTGGTCTTAGCCGTCATACGCCGGACTTCTCGGACCATTTCGTGTTTTTCTCGCGCAGTCTTAGTCACGGGTTTCTTTAACCTAGGCAGCTTCGGCAGGACAAGATCCGACGTATTTCAAAGTGGTGGCGGGCTAATTCGGACAATTGCGTGATCGCGGCAATCACTTCTATTAATCGCTTCGCCCTTAAAGCTATCCTGACCTAGCAAACCTAACTCGGAATAGTTCGCGTGATCACGAAAATCAGCCAGTCAATTCAAGGGTTACCAACCTAACGTGATATTCAGTTATCTGAGCACAGCGTTTAAAGTGGTCGCCTAGACTTGTCTTACTTAGTACGCCGCAGCCTTACCATCACGAGACAAAATTTTCTTAGTAGTTACGGATTTAATTGTATATCTATAGTTAAATTGGGAAATTAGTTTACAGCAAAGCAAGCCTATTCATTTCTTCGTTTCGTTTGTGAATTTTCTGATTGGAACGCAGCCGTTTGCAACAGTTGGACCAGTGTAGGACGGGAATTTTACCAAAACGCAGAGTGGCATATACGAGTAATACGTGTCTGCTTGTGACGGTGCGTACATAATGTCTGCAATTACTCCAACTGTTCCGTTACAAAGTCCTTGCTCGGTCCAGAGGTTTTTCCGCAATACGACAAGTAATCCTGGCGCCAGTCGAAGTTCTGCAGGGTACGATGCAGCATCGTCGCCGGCTGTTGCAGCAATGCGTTTGTTATGTGTAGCGCGAATTAGTGAATTTTCTTTGACTCTTGCAGACATTCGGGACAGTTGTCAGTTGTCCGCGAGAGTCTGTCAACCGCGATTTGATGTGCGGAATAAGGACAGAACAAAAAAAAAAAAACATTCGTAGTTATATCGTGCTACATCTTCGTTCTTGGCAATAATACGAACAGCACTTTCAAATCCAGGCTCAGAGTTGTTGCTTGTCACCCGTGAGCGAAAAAGGGCACAGTCTTCTAACGTAGATTCACCACGAGACAGACGATGTGGTGCCTCGCGAAAATCTTTTTGTTCAGGTCCACATTGTCGCATGACTTGCGTAAGTACAAAGCACTTGCCAATCTGGTTGTACGCATACTTTGCAGCCACAGCTTCAGCCTGATGTAATTTTGGCTAAGCATACGGCTCAGTGTCCATAACGGGATCCAGTTACGAAAAGTCACCGCAAAGGTAAACGCAAAGACTTCCAAATGGCTCACTAATTCCCTTGCCGCAAGCGCTGATCAATGGCGTGAAATAAACGCAAACCACACATGCTGATCTCGGCAATGATCACGAAGCGGACATTTGCGAGGTTCTGCTGCAACTTGCGTTCGGCTTCTGAGGACAACTGTTGGAATGGTTGCATGCGTGCTGGAATATTAAGCGCAGAGTGGATCGTTGAGCCATGAATGTTGTTCGCAGCGCAACCCGTTGGAGCCAGGAGTAACACTGCATCAATGCCGAATGCTGCATGTACTTGTTTGACAATTTCAGAGATTAAGTATGATTTTCCAACGCCAGCTTTTCCGAAGATAGCAAGCTTTGCTTCTTCAGTATCATCAATTTGGCCACGAAGGAACGACATCACACGCTGTTGATCCGCGTTAAGCGGAAGACCTGTGGCCGGTGCTGCAACGTCGGGTGTAAAGCTTTTTTTGGCTTCTTCGATGAACTTAGCAAACTGAGCATACGTTTCAAACGACGCCACCCAGATGGCAATACGCCAGGCGCTACTGTTGCTAAGCGCATCCATTCAAGGTCGTCGGTGTTAAGTTGTTGCGCGACGTCATCTTCAAGCTCTGCAGCGCCCATGTCGAGACTCCACTCTGTTCTCAGAATAACGGCTTGCTCATAGCAAGTAAAGGCGAACATCCAGAGTTCTCCAGGCGTTTTAAGATCGTCGTATGTCCGCCAAGGAATACTCAGAAGAAGTTGCAGCTTCGCAAACAGCTCGTCATTTTCCGCTCCACGTGCCACTTTTGGATTAACATTAAGAACACGCTCTCGGCGACAAACAGCCACTTGGTTCCGGCCCTTCTTTGAGAAACTGCGCAAGTAGTCAGTGATCGTCAGGTTTGATGGTCCGACTTCTTCATTTTCCTCGGCTTCTTGCATCCGGACAGCAACGTATTCCTTCAGCCTAATCACTATCGTAGTGAAGCTGCGAGATGACGAGCATAGGTCGAAACCAAGAGCCAAATGCATTGTTTCGCATGCGCTTATGTCTCGTTCTGTCATCAATCGATTCCAAGTTTTCGTGAATGCTGAAGCAGCTCGAGCGCCATTGGTCATCGAATCAACCGCACTACGAAACACGTGCTTGAGCGCCATGGACTGCGGCCCAGATTTTTAAGCATATTTAACAATGAAGCAAATAATTGCGTATTCTGATGTAATTATCTTGAAATCGGTGTTTGCCCTCCTCGACCACATGAAGAACGGATAATGGTCGTTAATGTAATCATCATATCGAGCAGGGAGAATTTGCCACTGTCCTTTCTCCATCTTCAGCGTCGATGTTTCCAATAAGGATTTTGGGTAGTCAAAGCGACACTTTCCGTCCGTGCGCAAACATGACGGTCCACACTGTGTATGCCGCTGCAGTCTGTTTGAGATGTGTGCATGTCCTGCATTACCTTTAGCACGCGGGTCTGAGTATTGTGTGCGTGACGGATGCAGTGGGACAGGCTCTTGGTTAATGTTGAGATTAATCGCTGCCAGGTTGTCGTAAAACACTCGCGCTGCTTCAACCTCTTCTGCTGACATATCACTTAGTCGGCGTACGTCAGGAGCATTTTTCAACCAGATGACACCGTGCAAGTGAGGCGATCCGCGGTGCTGGTACTCGTAGCGGTATCAATAGTTTTCGACGTGCGTCGTACAGTGGAATGATCACATCATTCAAGTATCAAACGAGTCGTGTTCCAGGCAAAGTAGCGAAGACGTGGATCTTGCGCGAATCTGCGTGAATTATGTTGCAGTAAATAGATGAAATATTCGTGCAGTGTTGCCCGCAAATTTGCTGGGCGATTGTTATCGTTGATGTCTGCATTTCCGTATTTAAAAAGGCACGGAAAGGCCATGGTGACGTATCCTTCATGCGTCCATTCAAGCACAGCGACAGGGCGCGCTGCTGGCCATTCCATAATCGATTGAATTCGCTGGCTCTGCAGCGCTGAGACGCTAGTCGTGATGCCAGTCTCAACGTCATCCATGTCGGTTTGGGCATTTTCTGGCTGCTGCTGGTCTGTTATCATTGCAATGTCGCTTGCCTCGACTTCAGTGCTAGCTGTCTGAAGTTCCGTTGACACGTCGCCATCGACTGGGAGACAACTTAGCGCATCTTAGGAGGGCTTGATCTTCTCTATCGACGACATGAGCCAATTTTTAGTTTGTATGTCGTGACAGGTGATGGAAAGCCATCCATTTCTGGTTCAGGTGGCCTCGAAACTGAGGGCAGGACAATCTTTATCTGCCTTGTCCATTTCCACTAGCAGGCTCTACCTCACTAATTTTATCTGTTCGTCTCTTAGGGTCTCTTGCGGGTGTTGCGAGTGCATGATAGCCACTTTGCACCGAGCAATGGCATCCCGGTAGGATGGCTCGGGTTTTGTTTTGCCTTCGCAAGCGCGCCCATGGCGATCATTTCTTTTACCAACACATGAGTTGCTAGGTGCTTCTGTGTGTGGTCGACTCTTCTTGAGGATATTCTCCACAATGGAGTTGTCGTTGGATCGGCTGCGTTTGGGATTTGATGCATCGGTGTTTTTGTGAGCTTCCCTTTCCGCAAGCACGAGAGCATATCTTGCTCTTTCTTTTTGTCTCGCCTCTTCGGGCTCCATCCCGTCCCGGATTAGAGCGGCGATTCGTCGCCTTTGGGCGCTTTTGGTATCACATAGGGATCGTACGTTAGCGATGCACATTTTTGTATTCCCTGCACCATTCAGTCCTCGGCACGTAATCCAAACCACCTTGACTTGGGAATGTAAGTGCTCTTGGTCCGCGGGGGTGCGATGAGCCCTACCACGTTACATGGCCTTCCCCTATCCGCCACCTGGGGACGCGCCGGGTCACCTGAGAAGCTCGAGTTTTCCCGGGAGGTAGTTAAGGAATTTGTCTACCTTGACTCCGCAGTAACCTGGAACAACGACATCAGTTCCGAAATCAAACGCAGAATCACTCTTGCCAATCGCTGTTTCTTTGGGCTCGGGAGGCAATTGATTAATAGAGCCCTCTCCCGAACGACAAAGTTGACTCTATGTAAGACCCTTATAATCTCGGTCATGTTGTACGGCGCAGAAGCATGGACACTATCAAAAGCGAATGAGGAGGCCCTTGGTCGGTTCGAGAGAAAGATTTTGCGCGTGATTTTTGGGCCTATGGAGGAGAAGATTCCACCATGAACATGAGCCTAGTCAGGTGTCTACGGATTCAACACCTAAGATGGCTGGGCCATGTAGAGCGAATGGACACCACAGCTTCAGCTCGGAGAGTCTTTGAATCCAACCCCGAGGGACGAAGAAGCAGAGGACGGCCGCACTTAAGATGGCGCAGACAGGTGGAAGGGGACCTCAGCCAACTGGGTGTGCGGCAATGGAAAAGGCTAAGAAAAGATCGTGCTAGTTGAAAAGGCATGTTGGTTGAGGCCCAGGTTCACCCCGAACTGTAGCGCCCATTAAGAAGAAGAAGAAGATGTTAAGTGTTTTAAAATCTGTCCTGTTATCAGATCATATTCGGGTGAACTTTATCATTTTAATCTGTTTCGTATATAGTGAGTTATTTCATTGCTGTGTATTTTCGCTATTGTATGTATGTATGTTGGCGTTACAGTCCATGAAGAACCTGAGCCGAGCTTCTCTCAATCACCCATGTTGTGTGTGATTTCATTTTCACATAGGTGAAAGGGACCTACAGTTTTATTGCCGGTTCCGAACGGCGAATTTCGAGAAGCTTTTCATGACATTTTTACTACAGGGGGTTTTGTCAGAACTCCGCTGAGGAGAAACACCGTGAAAACCGCGTTCGATGACATGGCTGTGTCGGGATTCGATCCCGAGTCATCGGCGTCAGAGGCCAACACACTACCCACTGCGCCACGGTGCTCTCTATTGGAGTACTTATTATACGCAAAACATCGGGTATGAAAAGCATGTAGCAGAGCTATTGGCAAAAGTTGGGGACTCCGGCCCAAAATGGTGCTGTGGATATACGCAGCCGTTGTACGCCCTATCCTCACTTACGGCCCACTTGTATAGTGGCCTGCCTTAGGCAAAGCGACCTGGCTACGACTTCAACCGACTTCATGACACACAAACACAACCGTCCAAGTCCATTCCATTTAACGTCCAGAACAGTATGTAAAAACCGGCCAAGTGCGAGTCGGACTCGCGCACGAAGGGTTCCGTCATCACATTAAATCACATTTTTTGTATGATAACAGATCTTGGTTGCAGGCAGGTTATCGGCATATTACTTTGATAACCAAAAACCTTCATGATGAGATATAGTTGATCATCAAAGTGTCCATTGAATTCAAATCAATTATCTTACTTGACAGCAACGACGTGAAAGGGTGAATAACAATAATGGGAAATATGAGAAAAAGGTTTGCAGCTAGGATTAATTCATCAAAGACACAAAAGAGATCAAAACTGGGAAGTTTGCTACTGGTTGTGGGATATTGTCGACTAACCTTAGTTCAGTATTTGACCAAGGGGATTTTTTGGATGAAAATCATGCCTATTGTATGGGAGCCACCCTTAAATATTAATTTTGTTCTGTTTTTAGTATTTGTCGTGGTAGCGGAAATACATCATCTGTGAAAACTTCAACTGTCTAACTATCACGGCTCATGAGATACAGCCTGGTGACAAACGGACGGACGAACGGACAGCGAAGTTTTAGTAATAGGGTTCCGTTTTATCTTTGGGCACGGAACCCAACAAATGGATTGCACGAACCATCAGGTAGCTCGGTCGGGTATCTTCTCAGCGGAACTGACTACTAGCGCTTAAGGAGGCTTGGAAGATACTCACCCATTACCCCATTACTAGGAGGTACGTTACCATTTGTATTGACAGTCAGTCAGCAATAAAAGCTCTCGATTCACACCCAATAACACCCAAACTATTAATTCAACATTACTCATCATTAGGATTGGTAAACGTTGTTTTGAAGTAGTTTGCAATTGCCTTTGCTTTATTAGTTTTGGTTCTCGACTAATTACCGTCGTTTTTCATCAGATGCGGTTGGTGAATGATTCCCTTTTTGAGCCTCTTGTTCAGTTTCCACAACGAGTAAGTTGTAGCTTGGGTTGCTGAAAAGTTTGTCAGAAATGTGCTGATACGATGGTTATTGCATGTTTAAGAAGGTCCTTGACTTCTTTTATTGAATTATTATATTTTTCTTTGTCTAAGGTGATTTTCTAATTTGTCAGGTTTTGCGTAGTTTTCGCTTTTCCTTATTTTTTTGTCTTAACGTTTTTAGTTTATCAGAGGATGAGGCATAAGGTTTAATTATGGCCGTTGATTTGATTGCTGCCAGTTTTATTAGGTCGTTGTAGCACTTTCGATGTCTTCATGTGTCTTATAAGGGGTACTTAGGTCAATTTGTTCGTCAATTACCTTGCAGAAAGTGTCCCAGCCAGTTTTATTGTTGATTAGCAAATGAGTAGGACATCGAAGTTTTATATCTGTGGAGTACTCGACTATAAGAGGTCAAGGCTGGATTTCGATTTTAATTGAATATGGCGTATGTTCTTCGTAATACAAAAGTCTAAGAGCTCTGTTCCAGTGCTTATAAATTAACAATTCTTTTTAATTAAGACGCCCATACGATTTTTCCTTTTTTTGTTAGTGAGTCTAGAGCCCCAAACTGTATGCTTAGCGTTGAAGTCACCCCCCACAATAAAACGTGAGGCCATTGTTTTAATAAGGTCTGAGTGCTGTTTTGGACGAATTGTGTATGTTAATGGGCAGTACACCCCATAGAGTTGGAGTAGTCCATATGTGTTGATTGTATAAAATCCGTCGCGTATTTCTCAAGTTCGACGAACTTGATATCTTGTCGTATTATTACTGCTGTGGCACCGTGGGTTCGTCCACTGGGATGGTTAGTGTGGTTTATGTTGTATGTATTTAGAAATCTGCGAGTAAATCTGGTTTGTGAAATGGGTTTCGGGGATTAAAAGTATGCCGATAGAATTGTCAAATATACATTTTTCTCAGTTCCAGGGCGTGCTGGGTAAGTTAATTTGCATTCCATATGACTATTTTCAATTTGGTATTATTTTCCATTTATTTTAGTAATTAGTTAAGATAGTCGAGGGCGCCGTGGCGCAGTAGTTCGTGTGTTGGACTTTGACGCACGATGAGCGAGTTCGGATCCCGATAACACCAACGCCATCGAATGTTTATTTCGCAGCGTCCCTCCTCGGCGGGGTACTGGAAAAACCCCCCGTCGCTTCTCGACTCACGCCGTTCGGAATCGGCATGAAACTGTAGGTCCCTTTCACCTGTCTGAAAAATAGAATCACACACAACATGGGTGATTGAAGGGAAGCTTGGCTCTGGTCCTTCACGGGCTGTAACGCCACCAAAGAAGAAGAAGTTAAGATAGTCAACATATTTGATATATGGGTTATATGCTGTTTGAACATGGTTTGATTTTTTTTTTGCTGGACTTTTCCTTTGTGATTTGTGTTATTCGTAAGGGTATGCATGAGTGGTGTCGAAGGATTACCTCTGCTTGAATCCGAACATTTAATTGGAACATCAACTGGTGTTGTTGGATGGTGGACTGTTTTGTTACGTAAGGCATTTGCGAATGATGTTGAGGGATTAATATTGGATAGGACAGGGTTTTGGGCGAGTGCGTCGGTTCATGTTGGTTGCTCTTCTATTATGTTCTTCGGTAAGGCAAGGAATCTGTGTACCTTGAGAGCTTTTGTAAATTTCAGAGCCCTTATAGTTGGCCGTGTGTGATTCACCACAGCGGGCGCTTTGATATCATTACTTTCAGGTTTTAATTTGCATTCGATAGTCTTGTGTTTTGCCGATCATTTTACACAAGTCGGTTCTAGTGTACAAAAGCTGTTGGTGTGTCCGTATTTCTGGCAATTCGAGCATTGTTCAGAGGATATTTTGCAATGGAGTAGGTGAGTTATGTTATATGTATAATTCTTTGTTAAGCAATAATGGTTTTTTTGTTCCCCTTTGTAATATATTGTGGACATTGACTATGTTCATGTTTGGCAAGTTCCTGTTTAATTACAGTATAGTCCGTAGAATGATGCGTATTCCGGAGCATGACTCGGAACCCTCGTTGTTCTTTGGGTTTAGATGTATGTACATATAATGTTGTTGTGTTCTTAAGTTGGAATACTTTTACGATTTTTTTGTACCTTGGTTGTATTTCGATTTCATCGTCCGCTAAAAGCTTTAATTCGTAAGTGTCTTTTCCTGTTGTCGTATCAAGGGCGTTTATTAAGACGTTAAGCTCTGCTCCTTCATAGGCTGTAACGCCACCAAAGAAGAAGAAGAAAAATATACGTATTTAACGCCTTGCACATAAATTGGTGGGGACTTGTGTTTGTTTATCTCTATTTCTGTTTTATTATTTTTTTAGGGCGGGTTTTGTTCTTCATCAATGTCATCAACTGTAGATGGTATGTCGAATCTGATTTAAATTCCCTCATCAGGTTGAGTATGCCAATTGTTTTTCAAGATGTTTTGATATTTTGTTTGTTTGGGTTTGTTTTGCTTGCTTCTTACTGGTGATTCCTTGCTTCTTTTTTAGCATTGGGCTTGAAAAGGAGGTTAACATTTTGGTTGCAATTTTAGTGGTGGTTACTGATACAATTGCTGCTGCGTTTAACATTGGTGCATATGATGTTTTATTTGTTGTTCATATCGATGTGGTTGTAGTCGGTGCTGTGATGGTCTTATTAGGAACTATTGCTCCTTTACCTGGGATTGCAACTTCTTTGTTATTGTACTCCTCTGTAACCGCTATTGCGATCTTGACCGGTGATAGCATAGGTACTGCTGAGCGTCGTAAGGGGTCGACTGTTCGAATCGGACTTACCATGGAGGAATAATCGCCAAAAGACGTATTCCTTATTGTACTCGATAGTTAAAATTAAGGACGCGCTATACGAGAATATTGCTACTTCTCAAATAAAAAAACAATGGCTTTGTCGGAAAATAACCTTTTAAAGGTGTTCTATGTGGCCGCAGGCTCTGTGCATTCAAATCACATACTTAAAATTCGAATTTTTTTACAATTTAGCTTTTAAATAATTGAATTTAAACTTTCAATCTTCAAAAATTAACCGAAAAGGCACAAAAAATATTGAAAGTAACAAGTTATAGGAACTTTCAGCTGTAATAGACTGTACATAGCCAATACTGTAATATCTTCAAGTGACATCCTCTACTACGTACTTACTTACTAAGGTGGCGCTACAGTCCGTGGTGAACCTGGGCCTCAACCACAAGCGTGTCCAGCTGGTACGGTCTATGGCCAGCTGTTTCCAGCGCCGCACGCCCAGTCGGTTAAGGTCCCCTTCCACCTGCGCGCGCCACCGTTGATGCGGCCGTCCTCTGCCGCGCCTTCCTTCCGGGGTGGATTCGAAGACTCTTCGGGTCGGAGCCGTATTTTCCATGCGCTCTACATGGCCTAGCCACCTTGGACGCGGTATCCGTAGACGTCGTACCAGGCCGATGTCGCTGTACAACCCGTACAGTTCTTCGTTATATCTTCTCCTCCATACACCGTTTGAACAGACGGGACCGTAGATAGTGCGCAGAATTTTCCTCTCGAAACTACCAAGAGAATCTTCATCCGGTTTTGTTAAGGTCCAAGCCTCTATGCCGTAAAGGAGGACTAGAATGATTAAGGTCTTATATAGTGTAACCTTGGTTTTCAGAGAGAGGGCTCTACTTCTCAATTGCCTATTGAGCCCAAAGAAACAGCGGTTGGCAGGAGAGATTCTGATTATTATCTCAGCGCTGGTGTTGTTGACGCTGGTCATCAGTGAGCCAAGGTAGACGAATTCCTTGGCCACCTCAAAGTTATATCCTCCCATGGTGACGTTCTGGCCAATATGTCGGTGTTGTCCGTTTCTTTTAGATGGAAGTAGATATTTGGTTTTACCCTCTTTAACCTTGAGACCCATCTTAGCCGCTTCTACCTCAATGCTTACAAAGGCCTCATTGACGTCTCGCTGTGTCCGTCCAATCACATCAAAGTCGTCGGCGTACGCAACGACGTAGACTTGAAATAAATCGTTCCTCTTGTGTTGGCCAGTGACTTTTGCACGATCCTTTCAAGCACGATGTTGAAAAAGTTGCATGACAGCGCGTCACCTAGCCTAAATCCTTTTTTAACATCAAAGGTCTCGGCCTCCTGATTACTGACCTTAATGGAGCAGCGAGAATTCTCCATTGTCATCCTGCACAGTCGGACGAGTTTGGCAGGGATGTTAAAACTAGACATGGCTTTGTATAGCTCATCTCCACACACGCTGTCATATGCAGCCTTGTCGATTTGGTATTCCTGGGTCTTCTCCAAGATCTGCCGCAGCGTAAATAATTGGTCTATACGGACCTTATTCTGAACTCGTGGTAATTTTCGTAATATTTGGTATCCGCAGTGGGATTCATTTCGTTATAATATCTGTACATATACTGGGATTAATGGTTCAAATCAATCGATGGTTAAGATTTCTTTGATGAAGTCGCCAAGATTATATTGATTGTTTTGAGATGAGAGCAGAGATGAGGACTCCCAACTGATGTTGCTGCCTTTTGTTCTTGAACCTTGATTGCTGTTGATGTGCTTATTAAGCTTTTCCAAATACCAAGCCCGTTTTCCTTATGTAGTCTCTACCTAAAACGATTGGATATTTCATTAAAAAATCCTTTACTATTAATAATTCCATATTAATAACTAAACCTTCATACTCTGTGTTCGTACTAATACTTCCAATTACTCCCAATGGACTATTGTGGACTGTGCAGTAAGAGTGATTAGGTTTTTCCAACGTTGGTAGAAGAGCTGATGGTAGGAAGCGCTCTTGGAGAAAACTAATAGGACTTCCAGGGTGCAACAGTGACAGCAGCATGGCCGAAGCTCCCATTTGATCGCTGGACCAATTGCATTGGACGTTACGTCCGAATTCATAGTCAGCTGTAATTGTTGCCGTTGAATTGTAAACATCCTCATTACTGGGTTTTTGTTTGCACATTTCGTCGAAATTAAATTTAATTTCTTCTGTGGACCTTCATGTTGGTGAGTTGTTATTTAGACATCGTTTTTAGTGGTCGGCGACGGGTGTGCGGGGGGTGTTATGTTGATCTCGGTATTATCGATATGACTGTTTTTTAGTCTGGTGTGTTTTCGCAAAGCGGATTTTAACTCGCCAAGGTTATTTGCACGATATGAAGGGCTTTTATACAATCGAAATCAGAGATATCTTTTATGATAAACTGAATTAAGCCCTCGTCTTCGACTTTGCTGTGCGGTTCAATCTCCTGCATAGGCAACAGATACTGATGAATTGACTCGACCCGATGTTTCTCTCGTTCCCGAAGCTCGTTGTGGACATCGCATCTTGCCACAACTTTCTGAAATTCATCTTTCAATGCATCCTTCAGTTCCGTCCGTGTTCGAAGCGTTGGTATATTCATCAAACGCATCTTGAACCGGACACTTCAAAAGTCTGGGAATACTTTTGAGTCTTGAAACCGTCGCAGACCCCAAAGAATTAATCCACTCTTCGGATATACCGTAGGTTAGGTTGTAGTGGGTGGCATTCACCACACATAGGCCGAAGTCGCCCCATTGTGATAACACATGGATCATGTTACCTAGATCCGCTACTTAAAAACCGTCCAGTGCTTCTGCTAGCTCACTTAAGTTATCGTAGAAGGACACGCTGAGGTAGATCCTTCTGCGATTTGCAAAAGAGGGACATGAGCAGAGGAGGTGGTGAATTGATTCCTCTTCCTTCTCATCCATACAGCCATGGCAGAAGTCATTGGCAGGTAGCCCTATTTTGATTGCATGTTTTCCAATGGTACACTGACCTTTAATGACACCCACTAAAGAGGTTTCCCTTTTGGTTGCCACAAGGTCCCTGGTCCTTCCTAAGTTTAACTTAGTGGTAAAGCCGATATTACTTTCGTTCCATTGTAGGTTGGTAGCTTCTATGGTTTTATCATGTGCTTTACCGAGCTTATTGGTGTTTTTGTGTAGATTCCTGAGAGTTGGAAGGCTGAGTGTGCTTGACCCTAACCTTGCGAGTTCGTCGGGCGGGCAGTTTCCTGGAATATCCCTATGGCCGGGAACCCACAGTAGTTTTATATTGAACTAATGGTAGGCGGCAGTTAAGAAATGTAACTGATTTGTGGGTTACCGCTGCCAGGGATTTTATCGCAGATTGGCTATCCGTGCAAATGGTAATACCCACACATTGATCCTAAGCCATGCAAGGGCATCCGTTATCGTTGTTATTTTCGCTTGGTTCACACTGCAGTGGCTTGGGAGTTTAAATGAAAGGTTGATGTTAAGCTCCTTGGAGAAGACTCCCCTACTTATGTACATCCGTCTCCATCCTAGAGCTGTCGGTATCGAAGGAATTCGAGTCCTTCGGTATCATTTTCCTTCAGCCCGTTCCTCCCGGGATGGAAAGATAACTTCGAAGTTCTTAGCGAATACATTTTGCGGGATGGTGAAGTCGGTGTCGATGAGTACTTCGAAGTAGTTAGAAATGCTAGAATGGACTTTTTGTGATGTGGGCCATTTTACTATGCCTCCAATCCGTAGGGCCGCGCAGGAAGCAACTTGCTTGCTAAAGAGGTCCAATGGTGGGAGAATGTTTAGGGCCTCCGATCTGATCGTGCCACGTATGCATGTGCTGGCTGATCTTTGCACTTTCTCCAGAAGATTTCGATAGACTGCCTTGTCCAGACCAGTCCACCAAACTACGATGCCGTAAAGAAAAGACTTGTTGTGACGGCTGGGGATGGAGATCCCACTTTTTATCTACCACTTTCTGGCAGCTGTAGAGGGCAGTGGTTGCTTTTTTGACACGATTAAGAATGTTGGGATTCCTATTTAGTTACCTGTCAAAGATTAGGCCGAGGTATTTGGCCTGAACTTTGATTCCCCCCAGCCTCGGTGGATTGAAGGGCGAAATTTTATATTTATTAGTAAACAGTACTAGATCAGTCTTCTTGGGGTTCACCCCAAGTCCACAGTTTGCATCCGGTATACTACTGTTTAGGATGCTCCCTGCATTAGATCACTCGGAGTGCTGGGAAAATTTCGTGAGACGGCTATAGCAACATAGTCCGCATAAGCAGTCACAGCATACCTGTACTAGCAGAGGAGAGGGTTAAGTACTCCATCCTGTGGAGTATCTCTGCTGTACCCTTCTAGTTGAAACGGCACCAGCGAAGATGGCTTCGACGACTCTTTGTGTTAGCAGTTGTCGTACAAGTTCTATCACTGATCCCGTTACACCCAGGTTAGTCAGCGCTTTGGTGACGGTCCATGGTTCAACACTGTTAAAGGCGCCTCCAATATCGAGAAAGGCCACTAGGGTATGTTCCAGTAACCTTTCTATGGTACTAACTAGTGACAGAAGAGCTGTTTCCACGGATCTGCCTTTAATGTGAGTATGTTGCTTCTACGGCAGCCTTCCTAAGCTGTAGCTGTATCTAATGTGTGCATCTAAACTCTCTGGAGGTTTTAGTAAAAAAAGAGTAAGTATAGTAGGCCTCAAGTCATTTGCATACGTGTGGAAGCTTTTGCCTACATTGGGTAGGAAAATAACTTTGGTTACCTTTCACTTGCTCGCGAAGTAAGCTTTTACAGGTGGCTACCAGCCAGGGAAGGATGAGATCGGCTTCCCTCTGGAGCTCCGCTGGTATGGTTCCATCCGGTCCTAGGGACTTGTATGGTTTACAAGTCCTCTTAGAGCCCAAAGGACAATATTACTTGTGACCGAGTTTCAAATTCGCTCGTAGGAGGATGCTCCCGGCTGGACAACTTGAGGAAGTGTCATAGCCGAGGCACCACTGCCAGGAAAGTGTGAGTTCAGGAGGAGTTCCGGGGCTTCCGTACAATTGGGTGTCCAGGAACCGTCATTCCGCATTAGGCGACTTGGATTGTAAGGGGCCGGAGCCAGAACCTTCCTCATTCTTGAAGCTTCGGGGACCGCCTTGATATTCTCGCAGCAGTTCCTCCAAGATTGAGGGCGCGGGGTACTGGCAACACTCCCCGTATTATACTCGCTTTGAAAAAGCTGCTCGACTCCCGCCGATCAGAATCGGCATTAAAATGTTGATCCCTTTCACCTGTGTCAAAAATTAATCACAAAACACCATGGGTGATTGAGAGAAACCTCAAGGGCTCTTGCCCTTCGTGGCCTGTAACGCCACCAAAGAAGCAGAAGTTCCCCCAAGATTGCCTTTTGGACTTCCTGGTCGCTGCCTTAATGGATTTGAGCGCATCCTTATAGGAGTCCCGGTCCTACTGCGAGCGAGTAAATTTTGCCTTATTAAGGAGCTTTCTGCTCTCTTTCCTAGGGGAGACTTCAAGTTTACTTCGCCAATAAGGTTTGGGTTTTCCTCTGGGGGTGCTGATTTGGATCTGCCTTGTTGAGAGTTCCTGTCAGTTCATTAACTAAGTTGTCTAATTCCGCAGAGTTACGCGGATAGGTAGGGTGCTTGGCCCCCAAGTGGGGCTCAACATAGGTTCTGTATTTATGCCAGTCAGTTTTCTTGTAGGTCCTGAAAGGAGCTTGGGCAATGGCGTGACTGGCTATGTTGAATTGAATTTAGCGATGATCAGAGAAAGAGTGCTCTATTAAGACTTTCCATTCCCTGATTTAATCGACAATAACCTGCGATGCAAAGATTACATCTAGAACTTCTTGTCTGTTTTTGGTGATGAAAGTTGGTTCACACCCAATATTGCCTACGACGAGGTTTGTGTGTAACAGATAATAAAACCTTGGCTCACCTCAATTCGTTGAGGTTGCTGCTGCCCCATATCGTGTGGTGTGCATTTCATCGCATTCTTTAATAAGTCCGGCATGTGCTAGCTCTGCATCCGTGATCAAATTCCTCAAGTCGTGCCCCAGATAGATCGAGGTAATCCCGAGCTTAGAGGAGTTGCCCTCGATGCTTATTGCCGATATGTCTTGATAACTGTAAGATGGGACGGGATAGGCTGGAATAATGGCTCTAGCCTTTGGTCTAAGGGTCTTTGGGGGTTTGGTTTAAGGGTACAGCCTCTAGTTGAGCTCCTTCCCAGACCTCGCCGACTCTGCTGAGTGCCACTTTGAAAAGGTCGATTGACCTTTGGTCCTCGAAGGAGATCAACTCGATCCTGCCTTGATAGTAACCCGCGTGATGGGTAATTGGCAAGGGTTCAGGATATTCTTGGAGTAGTGAGAGGTAATTAATTAGCAGCACATTGCTTACTAAGAGCCACTTCGTCGGAGGGACATCCCCATAAACATAGCTTCTATCGACAACAGCCATTGTGGTCGAGAACTTTAGCATATCGTGCTAGGAGAGTTGTTTTTGGGAGTAAGCGGCGATACTGTGCGACCGCGCTTGTCGCTTGATGCTTGTCTTCTTTACTGGATGAGTTTCCAGGTATACTCTTGCTTGTGCTTTCCGGCAATCGAGAGCCTTTTTCCTCCTTTCGGAGAGCTGATCCCTTTGGAAGTCACGAAGCTTGTCTAATAGCTAGCTTGTTTTGGGGGCGCTCAGGGCTGGGTCTCGAGAAGTGGTCCTCTCCCTGTTGCTTCCTGAGGATGCTAAACCAGGCTTTTGTGCGGAGGCCGATGTCGTAGCGCCTCGCCGACCATCAGTACCTAGACTGCTTCCAAAGGGTGCGGGACCAGGCTTTAGTATGTAGGTCGATGTCGTAGCACTTTGTCGAATATCAGTGTTTTTATTGCTTCCTGAGAGTGCTGGACCAGATTTTTGTACGTAGGCCGATATGGTAGCACATTCTGGGACATCAATATTTACACTATTTCCTGAGGGTGCTGGACCGAGCTTATATGTGGAGACCGATGTCGCAGCACCTCGCCGAAAATCAGTAGTTGTGTTTGTGTTTGTGTGGTCTGACGATATGTTATTTCCTGGGTTGTTCTTGCCGTCGTTATTTTTGGTGTTTTCATTTGTATCATTTGTTTTCAATATTGGTCCCACGTGTAGCGGAGAAGAGGAATACCACCCCTGCGCAGAGATCTGCGGTGCGCAGGAGGGCTGGTTAATCCTGAGTGCGCCTGGTGCTCAGGATACTCCGTACCTTGATCCGACCCATTGCTCACAAATTGGCTTAGAAACCCCGTTTTTATTTGGGAGACGTTCTTTATTCACCAGATCCCAACTACGACTATCTTAAAGGTCAACGCATTCCGTGTCCGATGGCCTTCGAACACCAGAAAGTGCGAATCGATAACGGATTGCTAAATTGACACTTTTTGTTGGTTGCGAGGCAACACGAATGTGTCGTCAGCCTGTTTGCTGACTTGCATTTGAGTAACTCTCTATTATGTAATGTCGTCGGCGTCTGCAAGGAGTTGCGAGGATTTGATATAAATTGTGCCTCTTGTATTGGCCACTGATTTTGCACAATCATTTTTAATACATATTATGTTGTAGAAATCACACGACAGCGCATCGCCCTGCCTAAATCCTTTTTTGAAATCAAAACTATCGGTAAGCTGTCACTGAGCGAGCATTCTGCAAAGTCATCCTGCATAGTCTAAGGAGTTTAGCAGGTATGTCAAAGGTAGACATAGGGTTGTATAGCTCGTCTCTAATCACGCTGTCCTATGCGGCTTTGAAGTCGAAAAAAGATCTAGTAGGCGATATTAAGAGGGCTTATTCCTCTGTAGTTGGCAGATTCAGAGGGGTCTCCTTTCTTGTGTAACGGGAATACGATGCTGAAACACCACTCCCCGGGCATGCTTTCTTCTAACCATATCTTACAGATGAGCTTGTGCATGCTCCTAACCTAATGGAAATGGATCATTCTGCCTGACAGCGGTACATTGACTAACATCGCCCCTATACAGTCTGCAGAAGTGATTTTTCCATATTCTCAGCATCGACTGCGATTCCACTTCTAGGTGTCCGTTCTCATCCCTGCAGGTTTCCGTTCTGGCTTTATAACCTTGGCATGTTCGCTTTATCTGTTGATAAAACTGTCGAACGTCACGCCTGCAGTAACACCTCTCCAAATCTTCAATCGCGCGCTTCTCGTGCTCATCCTTCTTTCTTCTGAGAAGCTTATTCTCCTCCCTTCTTGTTAACTCGTATAGCTCACGAGCTGCTCTTGTTCTTTTATGCAGCGAGGCTTTATATGCGTCCTGCTTCGCTGTGTGGAGCCTTGAAGCCCAAAACTTCGGATGCAGAACTTTTCAGGGCCTGTTTGCTAAGGTTCCACTGCTTGATAGCGTGGAGGGTTGAGGTGTATTGGAGAGCTTAAGGGAGACGCGATCAGTTAAATCACGAGCGGTAGCTTCCCGACGTCATGGCTTTGTATTCTTACCCTACTCCGCTTCGTTCGTGATATCCGTAGGCGCATCTTGATTACTACAAAATAGTGGTCTGAATCGATTATAGCCCCTCGGAAAGTTGGAACATCAAGAATAGTGGAGCAGTGTCTGACGTCGATCGCGATGTGATCAATCTGGTTGGTGGTCGATTGATCAACAGACCGGCATGTGGCTTTGTGTATATCGAGGTGCAGGAGGCGCGTACTGGCTAGAAGGAGATTTCGCCCCGTAGCAAGATCAACCAGCCTGTGTCCGTTATCGGATGTTGTGTCGTGTAGGCTATGTTTGCCGATGACTCTTTCAAAGATGCTTTCCTTACCCTGCTTTTCATTGAAGTCTCCCAGTACAATTTTGATGTCATAGCTGGGACATTGGGCATACGTTCTGTCTAGGAGATCGTATAACTCATTTTTGGCGGAGTTATCCTTGTCTTCCGTGGAGGCGTGGACGCAGATTAGGCTGATGTTAATAATTGTAGCCTTGATACGGATTGTTATGAGACGTTCGCTCACATCCCGAAGCTTAGGACTTTTTGCCTTAGTCCACCTCGAACAACAAATCCGCATCCGAACAATCGAACAATCGTTGTCCTCTCTCCCCGTAGCAGTCGCCGTAGTAAATATCGCAGTTTTTCATCCGCTTTATATCCGGTCCAATACATCGCATTTCCTGGATGGCGGTAATGTCCGCTGTATAGCGGTTCAGGGCGTCCGCGAGTTGTTGAGCTGCACGTAGCCTGTTTAAGGACCAAACATTCCACGTACAGAGCCGAATATCATTGTCCTTTTTTCGTTTTTTGCAAGGGTCGTCAACATTAATCCGATCCGTTATATCCGAGGCTTGTGGTTGGGCCGTAGCCCAACCGACTAATCCTGTTTTTTGGCGCAGGAGGCTCGCCATTCGCCCTTCCCCGTCTGCTATTTCCATAGGAAATCTCCAGATGCCATATATGTGCAAACACACCCTAAGTACAAACATACATATATGTACATATATTCAAGGATATGTGTCTGGTTAATGAGAGGTTGAGGAAAGACACAAAATACACATTCGATGGCATTGCTATTTCGTTTAAAACCAACATGCTGTTGGTCCACTCAAATTAACTTTTAATGAATTTATTTAAAGGAAAAAGCATCATGGTTTTGTATAAGTTCGTATAAACCGTTCTTCTCTACTTACAATAAGTTATAAGATATGTATTTCAAATGCCGGACGCTTACTTAAATCAATACAAGTACAAATTACATAACCATCGCTCAACTTACTGCTTCATTAAACAATCACTCAAACACAGCCAATAAATCGTTATATACTGCTGGATAGCATGAGCCCAAGAATACCGCTAATGTAGCTGATAGTATGGCCGAAAACTCACAATTATCGATTTGCTGTCATTCGCAGTACTTGTGCCTTTCTTATGGTTCCCTTTGAAATGTAATACAATATTTTGCATAAGTCCTTGAGATCAAGGACAGCGGCGAAAAGTGTCCGCAAATTGAGTATTTTTCGACAACTTTGGGTGAATTTTGAAAGAACGTCTTCTTCCGCGATATTCAAAGTCTAAATATATTAATAAACAAAATGACAACACGCTGTACACGAGAATTAAATTTGGCCTCAACAAAATCAGTGGTTTGTCGTGCTTTTACACAGGGTTGTAGTGCCTTCACCATTTTTACGTTATCACCATCATTATTACTGCATATGTGCCCAAGAGCTCGTCAGTAAAATTAAGAAGACATTTCACGTGAATTCATGTGGACATGATTGTGGAACTCCTTGTCTCTATTATTCCACGCTCAATTTGTTGCAATTTATAGGGTAGTAAAATATCTTTTTGTTATCATCGACAATGTGGCCTCGTAGTCTGTTCGGTTTTCGTCATAACATATGTAGATGCATGTCAAATTGAGCTTGTGTATTGTGTCACGTTATCAGAAAGTCCAACTATGGAGAACAATAAGATTTGCGGCATGTAGTCAATAACTCCTATTAGAAATGTTTGATCAGAGTATACATGTATAAAGGAAGACTCCTCCCTTGAACTGCGGTGAAATTGCTACTCGGCTCAGATTGCTCCCTCGACAGAGGAATTGTAAACCATGTTCTTACATATAGAAAAAAATATATAAAAGCATGTATTCGGATATAAATTGCGGTGACTATACTGCGTGGTAATATAAATTGCTTTCAACTACAGGACAGTCACAGCATACGGTGAACACAATAAAAGGAAAAAAGAAAACCATGAAAGTATGAAGCGTACAGAGATAATGGTAACAAATCGCTAAAGGATTTTGTCCTTTCCCAATTGAGGACAAGAAAGTTCAGATTTACTTTGTCTAGATTATTTTATAACTTTGACCGCTTTGGGTATGCAAAATGAGAAGGATATTGTATATTCTCAACTCTAGAGAATGTAACAATATAGTAGAGTAAAGCTTTGAATATCTAAGAGCATCATTCAAATACAACGACAACACCCATTTTGGCCAAAGAACGTACAATATTTGAGTTCCAGTGACACAAAAAAAAACCGGCCAAGTGCGAGTCGGACTCGCGCACGAAGGGTTCCGTACCATCTGTATATATAAATATGAAAGAGACTATGTATGTTACCTCATCAGTCATCACATTAAATCACATTTTTTGTATGACGACAGATCTTGGTTGTGGTTGCAGGCAGGTTATCGGCATATTACTTTGATAATCAAAAATCTTCATGATAAGATAAAGTTGATCATCAAAGTGTCCATTGAAATCAAATCAATTATCTTACTTGACAGCAACGATGTGAAAAGGTGAATAACAATAATGGGGAATATGGGAAAAAGGTTTGCAGCTAGGATTAATTCATCAAAGACACAAAAGATATCAAAACTGGGAAGTTTGCTACTGGTTGTGGGATATTGTCGACTAACCTTAGTTCAGTATGTGACCAAGGGGATTTTTTGGATGAAAATCATGTCTGTTGTATGGGAGCCCCCCTTAAATATTCATTTTGTTCTGTTTTTAGTATTTGTCGTGGTAGCGGCAACAGAAATACGTCATCTGTGAAAATTTCAACTCTCTAATGAGATACAGCCTGGTGACAGACGGACGGACGGACGGACAGCGAAGTCTTAGTAATAGGGTTCCGTTTTACCTTTGGGTACGGAACCCTAAAAATACCTCTCAGTAGAATTTCGTAATTGAATAAAAAAAAAATAAATTTGAAAAATACGAAAGTAGTCTTTTTGTTTTCCTGACTATACAAATTCTTGTAAGCCTTTGCTTGGTAAATAACTGTAATTTGCTTAGTGTAATATTGTATCCCAAACTTTGACATAACACTATTGTACTATTGTCAAATGCTCATCCGGCTTAACAGATACAGCAATTTGTACCAATTTGAAATGAATTAGGAAAGACATGGTACGCTTGTGCTTACAAAAAGATAATCCTAAAATTCCATACATGACTGTTCCGTCGTTCTGATTGTTAACTATAATGATATAAACGGACGTATTTCATTTTGACACCTACAATGCACATCAGCAGTTTGTTACACTTGGCGCCTATTACTTATCAAATACTTATGTGTCCTTGCGGTGAAGTACGGCAGTTCCAAGTGCTAGAGGCTTGTATTGTGTGTATGCCCTTTCGGAACGGATGGAGGATGTACATATGTATGTGCATAGTAGATATCGGAAATATTCTTTTGAATTCTACGCTTCACCTCGGCAGAAAACTTTTATGTTTTGGCTCGAGATTTCAATGCCAAACGGGTTGATTGGAGAAATAATATTCTCAACCCTAGAAAGAGCCACAACCTTGAGTACAAAATTAAATTGCTCGTAACAGACAGTCCGTTGTTTCCTAGAAACGGCTCCTGTCTGGTTCTTATGCTGCTTGAATGGTCAACGAACTGTTTACCGACCGTTTCAATTTTTCAATTTTAAATTTCGAATGTTCGAAAACGAGCCGGGTGAGGTAAGTGTGGTTGAGTGATGAAGCAGATTTTCACATCGACGGCTACGTAAATAAACAGATCTTGCGTCACTGGTGCCTAGAGAACGCCATCAAAATCGTGTACATTGCCCCCAAAACGGCGGTACGGTGTGCCATTTCTGCTCGAGCGATAGTTGGCCCTTATTTTTTTAACCAACAAGAAACAGTCACTGCTGAAGTGCATTGTTGAATTATCGACGAGTTTCTGTTGCCGCAACTACAGCTGTTCCTCGTGCACAACAAGAGAATGCTAATTCTGGAAGACGGTGCTACACCACACACGGCTAGGATCTCAATGGAGAAGCTAAGCAATACTACACAAAAACCATACTTGAATTTACTCAAGGAAAAAGACTACACCACCCCGCAAAACGTGTTCACCAAGAAATTCAACATTATTTTTCCACCCCGGGGGAACGGGCTAAAGGAAAAATCGTACCGAAGGACTCGATATCTCTCTACACCGTAGGCTCTAAGATGGAGACGGGTGTAGGAAGTGGTGTCTACTACAAGGAACTTCACCTCAACCTATCATTAAGACTCTCAGACCACTGCAGTTGTACCAAACGGAAATAACAGCGATAATGGATGCCTTTGCTTGACTCAGAATCAATGAATTATCCGCAAAATATATTACTATTTGCACGGATAGCCAATCTACGATAAAATTCCTGGCAGCAGTTACCCACAAATCAGAAACAGCTCTCAACTGCCGCCTATTTCTAAACGAGATAGCTGAACAGTTCAACATAAAACTACGGTGGGTTCCCGGGCATAAGGATATTCAAGGAAACTGCTCGGCCGACGAATTTGCAAGGTTAGGGTCAAGCACACTCAGCCTTCCATCCAAATAATAAGCTCGGTGAAGCATATGATAAAACTTCGAAACATAGAAACTGCCAACCTCCAATGGAACGAAAGTAATATCGACCTTACCACTAGAGAAGTCTGAACTAAGCTAAACTTAGGGCGAACCAAAGAGCTTGTTGCAAACAAAAGTGGAACCCTAAGCACTCTTACAGGTGATATTACAGGTCACTGCACCAGTGGCAAACATACCGCCAAACTAGGGCTACCTGCCAATGACTTCTTCCGTGCTATAAAAATAGCTAAATTCTGTCGCTTCATCGAAAACATTAATTGGTCTTCAGGTGGCGGATCCAGGTAGTACGATCCATGTGGTATCACAATGGATCGATTCCGACCTACTTGTGGCTTTGGTTTGATAGAATCCGATAAATGTTGAAGAGTGTTTCAAGTAGAATCATTTGTTTTCATTGTTCTTGTTTCTTGTTGTTTAATCTACTGTACATAATATACTTTTTACCACTAAACATGGTATCGTAATAGGGTATATCTAAATGCATTTGGGAGTGTCATAGTTTGCAGGTTTCTCTCGGGTCATGGTCGTCGGATTTTAGGACTTTGCGGTAATGTACATCGCTATAATTAGCCTCCTTTTTTTGTATGTTGATGTACTTTGCTCATGCTGTTAAATGCAACGTTACTGTTCAAATTTACGCAATTTGAGACCAGGAAGCGTTAATGACGAAATATATGGTGACAAACCTTATTCAGCGCACTTTGCTTACACTTTGAATAAAGAAGTGAGAAACAACTGTAGCAAAAGGAGTGGAAACATCTGTAGCATAGCATGCCACTTAAATGAATGAATTACCTGCACTTCTCGTAACTCAATGTGAAAGTTTTTCCTTCCCGAATCGGAAAGGTATTCACAGTATGCAATTGCATTTGACGTGTTTTTCACAATTATTCTCCAGGAAAAGCATCCAACCGGCGTGTGCGCATATACACAGTCTTTCTTAATTTTAATTTTAGTTTTTCCATCTGTCGAAAGAAAGTAATATAGCCTTGTTAAATCCGATCCCCATGTAAAAGCGACCTCCTGAATTATATTTGTTAAAATCTGTCCAAAGCACAAAAATAGTCCTGTACACTATTTAATACTTTTGAACTCGGTTTATAGCTAAGAAACCGCCATAGCCATTGTTTAAATAACATTATTATCTGATAACAGATACATATGTACATATATACGTGCGCTCTCTCATAGAAACTGATAGAAACGGATGGAAAGTCAAAATAACTTTTTTGTACCGAATTATTTGTCAAAGCGAACCGAAGGTGAACTTTCTTTGTGCTGACTCGGACTCAAAACGTTGTTCGCGTTTTTGGACCACTTCCTGACATTTTAGAGACATAACATTTTTTACACTATTAATAGACCACATAAGTCGGGTCATGACAAAGCTGGAATTTTGAATTTCGATTTAGTTTAATTGTAAAAAAATAAAAACCAAATTAAATCTAGAAAAAAATTAAAATATTCGGAAATAATTTGCGCGCGCAATTATTCAAATTTGTACAAAAATTCCATTTTTGGAGCTTTTCGTACACAAGTCACGTCATTTTCTTAAAGAATTTTGCGTGACTGAATACTGCCATATTCATCATTAAAACTGAATGTACGTGAAGTACTGAAGTACTGTACTGACAAAAAAAAAAAAAGGAAAATAACAAGAAATATATATAAAAAACAAAATAACAAAAAACAACAATAAATCTCATATATCAACTGAAGTCTACAAAAAAACAGCTTGAGACCATATGCCACTTCCTTCTAAACGATCTCAGAGAGGCAGCCAGAATGAGGAACCTTCGCCAAAACGTTATCGACGACCCTCTTCGAAGCTCAAACATAGAAACAACATATGGCGTCGCTGTTTGGGCGTTAAATATAGATATGGCCGACATTGTCGAAGAGAATGACGAGCCAGAAACTCCCATATATGAGCCACACGATTGGATGGCTGCTGCCGCAGTGCTTCCGAATCAAACACCTGCAGACGTCCGAGATGTCGATCGGCAGCATGACTGGTATTTGTCTTTAAGCAAATATCCAGGAGTAGAAAACGAGCTCAAGTTCATTGATGCGGTAATGGCTTCCTACGAAATACCAGAAGTTGAGGCGGCAGCTAGCTGCTTTACATAGAACATCGAGGAACAAGCCGTAATAGAATTCATCACAAGAGCGACAAACGGGGGAACGACGGGCAAAATGGCAATAGTCATGGGAGATGCTGGAACTGGCAAGTCGTTAGTCATCAACGAAGTTGTTAAAAGTTTCGGCTTGGAGTACGCCCAGCTAATGGCTCCAAGCGGCGTGGTTGCAAACAATATCCGTGGCCAAACTCTGCATTCCGGACTGCACATTGCCACATCAGCAAGAGTTACGCCCTAACTGGAAAGACCCAAAGAGAGGTTCAGCAGCATTTCAGTAATATCAAGGTGATATTGATAGACGAATTCAGCATGATTGGGTTGCGTATGCTGAGCAAGATAGATGGCCGGCTTAGAGAAGCTAACCCTGCGGAGAATTTGTTGATGTATTCTTTGGCGACTTTAACCAGCTACAGTCAGTTATGGACAAGCCTCTGTATGGCGTACCTAAAGAGTCGGATGTGTGTTCCCTGCGAGGCAAAGCAGCTTATTTGCAGATACGGAAGACGATTATTCTCAAGAAGATCATGCGACAGACTGGCGATGAACAGAAACAATTTCGAGAAGCACTCCATGCTCTAGCCCTAGGCGTGAACAACCTCTCGTACTATGAATTCTGGTCACAACGCTTTATCGACGATAATCCAGGATCGACCCGAGATTGCAAGGACGCAACACGATTGATGGCGACCAACAAAAACATCAAAGCTTATAACGAGAATGCCTTAAGATCGCTTGGATGCCCAGTAACTCGAATAAATGCCTCAAACAATAATGCAATAGCCGCTTAAGCGTCAGATGACGAAGCTCAAGGACTGAGCGCAGAACTGTTACTCTGTGTTGGCGCTAAAGTGATGTTACGCCAGAACATGTGGACCTGCGGACTGTGCAATGGCTCGATGGGCACAGTCACTGACATTATTTACGGTCCGACCGAAAACAGAGTCGAGAACTCCTTACCAAGCGAAGCTCCTATCTGCATCATGGTCAAGTTTGAAACTTACACGGGACCGATTTTTGCTTCAAGCGCTATTCCTATAATGCAGATCGTAAAGTCATTCAAAAAAGGAGCAGACAATGGCACGAGGAAGCAATTTCCATTATCGCTGTCCTACGGCATTAGTATTCACAGGTCGCAAGGAATTACATTGGGCAAAGCAGTTGTGGACTTAGGGATAAGTGAATTTAGAACCGGGTTGGCCTACGTTGCGTGTTCGAGGGTCAAGAAAATTGATGAAATCCTCTTCGATCCAAGTTTTCCATCCGAAAGGTTGTTGGGAATCTACTCCAAACCAGCTTTCTTACCAAAGCGGGCTGAACTCGAAAGACTGAATAGTATGCAATAGATGTGTTTGAAAAAAACACAATTCAAATAAAATGATTTTCCACAAATACATACATATAACAATGATACATTTTATTTCATCAAAATCGCAGCAATAATCATTTTTTTATAAACTCGCGCAGGTTCAAGAATTTTTATTTTTATATTCTCTTATGATGTGCTATAGACACACAACCTGAACGGAGTGCAGGGGTTTGGGTCATTGATGTTCGTTAACTCTCAGAGGTGGTTGTCGTCTCGTCGTTGGATAGGACGAGAGCCGACCGAATTCCGCGTTGATTATAGTCCGTAGTAATTCGTTCAAGCACTTTTAATATTGCATACGCAGAGGATTAGTTTCAGTTGACCATATACTGTGAGTAGAGAGCACCGTGGCGCAGTGGGTAGTGTGTGGCTCTGACGCCGATGACACGGGATCGAATCCCGACACAGCCATGTCATCACGTGTTTTTACGGTGTTTCTCCTCAGCGAGATTCTGACAAAACCAAACCCCTGTAGTAAAATTGTCATGAAAAGCTTCTCGAAATTCGCCGTTCGGAACCGGCAATAAACTGTAGGTCCCTTTCACCTATGGGAAAATGAAATCACAAACAACATGGGTGATGCCTGCAGCAGTACGTCTGGTCACTTTCCATTCACAACTGTGGGGCATACTTTTTGTCCGTATAGGAATTACTTTTTCTTGGCCATGAAGCGAATTTGAACTATAGACCTTCCGCTCGGCGGTCGATGATGTTAACCACTGCACCATGGCCACCCCTATGAAAAAACAATTACACAATTTTCATACTTTAGCGCCAAAAGTTGTAACACCATTTTGGTTCGTTAAGTTAGAGGTTCGCTTAGTTTTGGGGAATTTATTCCCGCCTAGTTAAAACAAGAAATCAAAACCCAACACAACTTACTTACTTTACTTTCTTATCAGGCTAGCGATCCATGGAGGGTCAGAGCCTGAGCTATAGCTGCCTTCTATCCTTGACGGTCACGCTGCTTCCAGTTATCAAGACCAAGATGTCTTACATCCGCGATTACTTGGTCTTTATACCGGAGGTTCGGTCTTCCTATTCTTCTCGAACCAGGAGGCTCGGAGTCGAAGACCTTCTAAGCTGGAGCGTTGATACCCATGCGCTCGATGTGGCCGAGCCAGTGTAATCGACGGATCTTTGCCTTCCGGTCTACATCCACATCTTTGTACATTTCGTAGAGTTCGCGGTTGTGTTTTCTTCTCCATTCACTTTCCTCGAAAGAACCCTAAATTAGCTCCGCTGTCCTGCTTATCGTCCAGCTTTCGGCTCCGTACAGCAAGACTGGCAGTATGAGTGTTTTGTAAAGCATGACTTTGGTCTTTCGAGTGAGGAGTTTTGACCCCAGTTGTTTGGACAAGCTGAAGTAGCAGCGGTTGCCAAGGGCGATTCTATGCCGGATCTCCACTGTGGTGTCATTTGTGGAATTTACGTTTGCGGAGTTAAGGTTTTTTTTGCTTGACAGCATATACTTCGTCTTGTCCTCATTGACCTTAAGACCAACTCGTTTCGCCTGTTCTTCAACCGCCGTGAATGCTTCCACAATGCTACGGCGAGATCACGCTATGATATCGATATCATCCGCGCATCCTAGCAGCTGGACGGACTTGTAGAAGATAGTGCCTTCCCTGTTGACGCCTGCCCGTCGCACTATCTGCTCCAGTACCAGGTTGAAGAAGTCACATGACAGCGCATCTCCTTGCCGAAATCCGGTGCATGTTTCAAACGGTTCCGAAGTCCTGGAACCGAGTTGCCCGCTGCATCGCGTATTTTTTAGCGTGGCGCGACACAACTGGATCAGATTTCCCGGGATACCGAATTCGGCCATCGCACCAAACAGTCCTTCACGATGAATGCTGTCATATGCGGCTTTGAAATCTATGAAAAGATGGTGTGTATCGATTCGAAACTCGTTGGTCTTTTCCAGGATTTCTCGAAGTGTCAAAATTTGGTCTATGGAACCAAACACAAACACCACCAAAATGAGTACAACATTAAGCGTACGATACAAAGCAAATTGCCTACTATTAACTGCTGACTCCGAGTGTCAGATATCGAGAAGCTTTTACTAAAGACAGTATTGGGTTATTTTTTCAATGACCCGCTGAGTAGAGAAATCCTGATGTACATATTCCATGACAATACTGTCAAAGGCCAGTGTACTACCCCCAGAGCATAGTGCTATACATAAGTAGTTGCCTTTCTTTACTAAATCCAATTTATAATATAAATTGAACTGTTCATCTTGGTAAGGAAGTATTTTTCTTTAATCGTGCTGTGCTTTATGCAACTTGAAATGTATCCGACAGGAACACCAAGATTCAATTTGTATAGGTCTGAACTTGTGAAACTCAAATTAACCCTAAACACTGTACGTAATTATTTGATTCAATTTTATTTAAGCTCATTCATTTAAGCTGTTAACATGTCATTCCACATCTTGTAGAATTTATTAAATTAATATATGGGTAGCCCGTAATGAAACACACACTCTTTCATGTATTAACTTCAAATGGAATATTCCAATTAGTCATCCAGATGCTAAAAGGCATTTTCAACACTTTATTAGTTAGCATTCCGCTGTACCAGCATCGTCTCATGGAACTACGAGAACGACAAAGCCCCACAGATTAAATTAAATCCTTAGATATTCCTGAGAGAGAAATAGTTCAATTATCTATGTGAAAGTTATTACAGTACCATTTTCAACGCAGTTCTGCAAGATGCGGGAGACTAGCCGTCATGCGAAGAAGTTAAGTGCGATTACGCTAGCAGCGTATGAACGTTTTCGGCGACTAACACAAAACTTGAGAATGCAATTTAGGATTCTGCAAGATACATATGTTGATCTATAAAATCGGTATTTACATATTTACATCAAGAAGCTACTAAGATGAAAGATGGCTAATATTGAGCTTCACTATCATACTCGTACAAGCAGTATATACATTTTTATGTACGTTAGGACGTTTTTTTGTTTTTAACGTCATGCATTATTAAACGTTTGTAGTTGCTACTACCCAGGACTTTGATTTGTGTAAATTCTTTCAATTTTATTCAATCAAAAATTCGGAGGAAAACATAGAGCATACTAATTGTATCTCGACTCTGTAGCGACTGCTTCCTATTTGTAGGCATCTAATCATAAAATCTAATTGATTTGGATATCGCTCTGTACGAATTCAAAGCAACCCGAGCAAAAGTCAATACAGTAGTGTGGCTATCCTATCTGACAACTTTTCTTGCCGCAGTTTTCTCGAGAGTTTGCTCGGGGTAGCTCGGTGGTAGTAATCGTCCAATCTTTCCGTATTATAATTCGAACGTAAACGGTTATTTCCATCAACAAATGAAAATAAGGTTTTAAGCGTTTAATTGTGGAATCGAACCTCAAAGAGTTTACACAAACACATAAGCCTGGGTTAAAAAAGTTCCACATTTACTTCCTGCTCACAATGTTGACAATGAGAAATTCAAACTAGCCTCAACCAACAAGCTTCTCCAGCTGGCACGGCACGGTCTTTGGTCAGCTGCTTCCAGCGACGCACTCCCAGTTGTTAAAGTCTCCTTCCACCTATGTGCGCTATTCCTCGGGGTTGAACTCGAATACTCTTTGGGCCGGAGCTATGTTTTCAATTCGCTTCACATGGCCTAGCCATCTTAGACGTTGGATCCGCAGACGTCGTACCAGGCCGATGTCGCTGTAGAACCCGTACAGCTCTTCGTTATATCTTCTCCTCCATACACCGTTTGAACAAACGGGACCGTAGATAGTGCGCAGATTTTCCTCTCGAAACGACCAAGGGAATCTTCATCCGCATTTGTTAAGGTCCAAGCCTCTGCGCCGTAAAGGAGGACTGGGATGATTAAGGTCTTATATAGTGTGACCTTGGTTTTCCGAGAGAGGGCTCTAATTCTCAATTGCCTCTTGACCCCAAAGAAACAGCGGTTGACAAGAGTGATTCTGCGTTTTATCTCAGCGCTGGTGTTGTTGTCGCTGATCATCAGTGAGACAAGGTAGACGAATTCCTTGACTACTTCAAAGCTATATCCGCCCATGGTGACGTTCTGGCCAATACGTCGGTGTTGTCCGTCTCTTTTAGATGAAAGCAGATATTTGATTTTACCTTCATTAACCTTGAGACCCATCTTAGCCGCTTCTACCTCAATGCTTACAAAGACCTCATTGACGTCTCGCTGTGTCCGTCCAATCACGTCAATGTCGTCGGCATACGCAAGCGATTGCGTAGACTTGAAATAAATCTTACCTCTTGTGTTGGCGAGTGACTCTTGCACGATCTTTGCAAGCACGATGTTGAAAAACTGCATGACAGCGCGTCACCTTCCGTCAACTTAATGGAGAAGCGAGAATTATCCATTGTCACCTTGCGCAGTCGGACGAGTTTGGCAGGGATGTTAAAACTAGACATGGCGCTGTATAGTTCGTCTCTATACACGCTCTCATATTCTTCTTACAGCCCATAAAGCACCAGAGCCAAGCTTCTCTCAATCACCCATGTTGTGTGTGTTTTGTTTTTCACATAGGTGAAAGAGACCTACAATTTAGTGCCGATTCCGAACGGCGGGAGTCGAGAAGCTTTTTCAAGGCAAGTATACTACAGGGGGTTTTGCCAGTACCCCGCCGAGGAGGAACGCCGCGAAATAAACATTCGATGGCGTTGGTGATATCGGGATCCGAATTCGCTCATCGTGCGTCAGAGTCCAACACACCAACCACTGCGCCACGGCGCACTCATATGCAGCTTTGAAATCGACGAAAAGGTCGGGAGTGTCCGCGGCTTTATAAGACTTAAGTCTTAATATCGCTATTTTGATTTCGTCTAGGTCGGATGGACGGAATTCTCCTACATCGTCGTCCATTACGAATGGCTCGTTCTGCCTGACAGCGGAACCTGGTCTATCATCGCCGTTATACAGTCTGCAGAAGTGGTCTTTCCAAATCCTCAGCATCGACTGCGACCCTACTACCAGTTCTCCATTTTCATCCCTGCGGGCCGCCGCTCTGGCTTTGTAGCCATGGCGTGTTCGTTTTACCATATTGTAAAACTTACGGGCGTCATTCCTGCGGAAGCATCTCTCTATCCTATCGATCTCACGCCTTCCGTGCTCTTTCTTCAGAAAAGCGTGTGTTCCTCTCTTCTCATCTGCTTATAGATTTCGCGGGCAGCTCTCGTCCGTCGTTGCAGCATGGCTTTATATGCCTCTTGTTTTGCCTCATGGGCTTGTTCATCGAACCAGGGGTTCCTGGGTGGTGGCGCTTTGAAACCCAACACCTCTGAGGTAGCGTCTCTGACGGCGCTCTGGCAATGCGCCCATTCCTGCTCTATTGTTTGTGCTGCTGTGGGCGGATTTTGAGAGAGCTTGGAGGAGACACGATCGGCAAAGATTCTGGCAGTCTCTTGCGATTGTAGCGTTACGACGTCAAACTTACGTTGTCCTACTCAACTCCTAAGCAATCTTGATATCCTCATTCGTACCTTGGCTACAACGAGGTAGTGATCCGAGGAGTCGATGTTGGCCCCTCGGAAGGCTTGTACGTCGAGAATACAGGAGGAGTGTCTGGCGTCGATCGCAATGTGATCAATCTGGCTGGTGGTCGATTGATCAAAAGATCGCCAGATACCCTTGTGGATGCTGAGATGGGCGAATCGCGTGCTGGCTACAAGGAGGTTACGCCCCGTTAGGAAATCGGTTAGCCTAAGTCCGTTGTCGGATGTGGTGTTATGGAAGCTATGCTTTCCTATGATCGACTCAAATATGCCCTCTTTGCCCAGTTTTGCATTAAAATCTCCTAAAACAATTTTAGTGTCGTAGCTGGGACATTGGGGAATAGGTTCTGTCTAGGTGATCGTAGAATTCTTCTTTGAGCCGATCGTCCTTTTCTTCCGTTATGGCGTGAGCGCATATTAAGCTAATGTTTCCAATTTTAGCTTTATGAGGCGTTCGCTTATATCTCGGAAGCTTAAGACGTTTTGGCGGAGTCTTCCTCTAATAGGCGCTGCTTGTTCTCCTTGTAGAAGTTCTTGTAGTAGATGTCGCAGTTTTTCATCCGTCTTTTGCCTGATCCATCCCATCGCACTTCTTGGAGTGCGGTTACATCTTTATAGCTCTATAGCAGTTGAGGGTTTGCTCCAATTGATCGCCTGCACCCGGTCTGTTAAGGGACCTAACATTCCAGGTGCAGACTCTCAAGTCCGTTAGTCGCTTGCAGGGGTCGTCAGCTTTGTATCCGTCCGTATCCGAGGCTTGTTGTTGTTTCGGAACAAGTGGTTTTTTACGTCATGGGGATGTTACCCCTAAGCACAACCCCCAACCTGGAGGGCCAGGTCGCTAAGGGAACAAGGGATTTGGTCGCTGCACACATTGGTTCACTACCTGGCGGGTGCCAGGGTAGCTATCCAGCAGGGACAGAGATCGAAGCTGGCGTATGCCATATTAAACGCGATCAACTTCTTTGCTCTGTTTGCTCGCTCCCTCCCCTTTAAGGATATCGGTAATACGTAATACGCTATATCGTTTACTTATGTATGTAATCTTTTATCGCCTCGGTTTCATGATTGATTGTATTGGAGTGAGTAGTTTTGTTCAAATTCCCGCATGGATCGGGGTCTTGTTACGCCTCCACTTTCTAATTTTTTGTTTTATAGTTGGTTTAACTCGTTCCATTTTAGCCTGCGTTTTTAATAGCATGTTTTGTATGGTTATGGAAATGTTTGTTTCTTTTTTCATTTTCTTATTATCAATGTGTATTGTCCTGGTAATAGTCAGTAATTTTTAAAATGCATCACGTCAGCTTCGACATTTTCATCGGTAACGATATTGCTACTCAGGGTAACGTAATGATGACTCGGTAAATTTTTAATTGGCAACAATTCTTTGATTAGTAAATTAAGAATTGTATCGTAATTGCTAAGAGCTGGATGTGAACGTAGTAATACTATAAATAAATAATTTTTGTATTGGATCCGATTTTTCAAGTAAAAACACTCAAAAATGACTTACAAACGACTTTACAAAAATAAAATTTTATTTTTATACGAAACGTTTTTTTGAAACCTTGTTCTTAACAATAAGGAACTACCCTTTAGTAGTTTGGGCAACCCTGTCGTATTCATTCTATCTTCATTTGTTAAAAATCCTGATCCATTGATCACATGCCATTTCGAGTAGTGTATCTTCACCAAACATTTTTTCTCAAATATTTGTCTATAGGTAGTTCAAATATATTGTAATTATGGAAAGTACTCAGTTTTTTATAATCGCATATATTTTTCAGGGATTCGGTGATTCGCCAATACCAATATAGGTAAGTAATTCCATTTAACTGGCACTTAACTCTTTCAGGGTATTATTAGACATACAACATCACAGTTTACTACTGTTTGGATTGCAAGTTCATACTTCATACTTTATTAATTCATCTGACCAAAACACACGTTAGACCTGAAAAGGCCCCAATTTTCCGACCCTGATTGGCCTCATTTAAAAGTGTTATCACTGGAGAGATATGAATTACGAAAACAGCTTATCGAGTATATAAGATTTCCCAACACAACACCATCAACTTTCATATCTATGCAAATTCACACAGTCGTTTACCGGATTCCCTAATCTAATTTTCTATCGGACCTGTGGTGGTAACACGTATATACATACATACATATATTCATACCGTGAATATGAGGGTATTATTCCACTGTAATTTATGTAAATGAATAACGATGATATTTTCAGAAACTGCTGTTACCTGCCAATCCTAGTCTTTGATGTAGAAAAATCACTTAAATCCAAACGTTAAAAGCCCGTCCGCCATGTGAGTTGAATGGAATTGGCGGAGAATTTAAAGCACAATAGGGCTTCATAAATATTTTTCATATGCGGCTTGTATTGTACGTATAGACCTTGAATGAAATAAGCATCCGTTTCAAGGACACATTTTTGTTTACTGCAAATCAATAATTCAATTTTGGTCCGACAAATGTTGTCCCTTTCTTTCTTTGCTGGGCCATTCGTTGGCAGGAATAGGTACCAATAGCCCTCTGAGGGCACCGTCCTTTAAATTGTTAAGCATTCCTTAAAAGCTCAGGAAATAGCTGACGTACATACATATGTATGTATATGAGCGATGAAATTATGTATACACGCATACATGTGTACATATACTCAGCACACTGCTGGGATGCGTAATAAATTCCCATACCTCCCGAAATTCTGGCTTGTTCCATATTCGGAGTACTTTAAATTCACTGCACGTGCAGAGGAAACGTCGTATTCTGATATCATAAAACCAATAATGTTCGTCCTTCATGCGAATGTCTTCTGTGGTTGAGTTACGAAGCCATGGTGTTTATGGGAAAGCATGAAACATTTAACTTTAAAAGCCTACCAACCCTGGACAAAGTGAGCACAAAGCCGGTGGTTTGCTATACGATGATGTTTGCTTAGGTGACTGGGTTTCACACGAATCTTAATAAAAGGTACAAGTGCTTGGTTTGTTTTTTTTTTTTTTTTTTTTGCGACCTTATAAATGACTAATTTTTTTTATTTTTTGGGCAAACACGTTTAGGCAAGGTTATTTGGAAGCCGTATGACTAAATATATCTATTTAGACATATATACGGATTGGCACGTATGTAGACTAATCCCCGTCTCCTAATGCTATCTTCCACAATAAACTAATAAAAAAAAAATCCAATTGTGATCTGAGTGCTTTGTTAGTCATATAAACAAAAGACAAGATGAATGGTCCTGTCTGCTTATACATATCTGTAACGACCATTATGCACTGGTATATGCAAACTTGACAATTAATTGCGGGTAAGTCACCAAACAATGAAGTACAAGCATATATAATACTTTTCTTCGGATGCCTGGGTGCTGAAATAAAATCACAGCAAGAATACCCAACACGGCTCTGCCCCCATCCGTTGTTCACTCTCGTAATTCAGGCAGCTAAAAATCAGAGCAAGTTAGAACAGGGAGGATGTAGCAATACCTCATAGGATGCTTAGATGCGTTTCCCAGGTTGTTATTGGCATACCAGTGGCAATTAAATACTTTGTATCCTGAAATGTAGTTTACGATAGAATAGTTGGTCTCTCAAGTTCCCAAGCAGCCGGAACTGGTTAATTATGATGGTAGCGGAATTTGAACAAAGGATGTTGCTGTTAGCTTAAAAACCGGACAGAATCACCAGACAATGATGTACACTGTTAGTGACATACATATATTCAATTTATTTTGGTGATTTCCCTTTTCCACATTATGATTTTTCTTCTTTTACTTCTCATTGGTACTCTTAAAAGGCCGAAAAAGTCTGCACACAT
Source organism: Eumerus sabulonum (assembly GCA_951905685.1). Lineage (NCBI taxonomy): Eukaryota > Metazoa > Arthropoda > Insecta > Diptera > Syrphidae > Eumerus > Eumerus sabulonum. Next base: position 34,251,145 of record OX645063.1, read on the forward strand.
TTCAAGGTCTTACCCGTGGTGGTAACACGTATTCGTACTGCTTAGGTGCTGCAATAAAGTCATAGCAAGAATACCCAACACGGCTCTGCCCCCATCCGTTGTTCACTCTCGTAATGCAGGCAGTAAAAAATCAGAGCAAGTTAGAACAGGGAGGATGTAGCAATACCTCATAGGATGCTTAGATGCGTTTCACAGGTAGTTATTGGCATACCAGTGGCAATTAAATACTTTGTATCTTGAAATGTAGTTTACGATAGAATAGTTGGTCTCTCAAGTTCCCAAGCAGCCGGAACTGGTTAATTATGATGGTAGTGGAACTTGAACAAAGGATGTTGCTGTTAGCTTAAAAACCGGACGGAATCACCAGACAATGATGTACACTGTTAGTGACATACATATATTCAATTTATTTTTCTGATTTCCCTTTTCGACATTATGATTTTTCTTCCTTGACTTCTCATTGGTATTTTAAATAGGCCGAAAAATTCGGACCACATTCCAAGGTCCCCAGGGTTCGAACTCCATTAGATTGATATGTACGTAATTAAACAATTATATTGCATAAAGCATTTATATAAACTGTATACTTTTTTGTGAACGACAACCGTCAAAAATCTTCTGATTTAGACTTAATGACTTACCATTCTATAGAAATGGCGTAAAAGTGAGATATTTCCATACTGAAATACTACTGGTTTGTTCGCCAAATATTTCATTTGTCAAAATATTGAAATACGAGTATGTACATACCCATGAATATTAGGTTACGATCAATGCAAAGCTGGTTCTTTTTTAGGGTTCTGTACCCAAAGGAAAAACGGAACCCTATTTCTAGGACTTCGCTGTCCGTCCGTCCGTCTGTCCGTTTGTCACCAGGCTGTATCTAATGAACCGTGATAGTTAGACAGTTGACATTTTCACAGATGATGTATTTCTGTTGCCGCTACCACGACAGAACAAAATCAATATTTAAGGGGGGCTCCCATACAACAGACATGATTTTCATCCAAAAAATCCCCTTGGTCAAATACTGAACTAAGGTTTGTCGACAATATCCCACAACCAGTAGCAAACTTCCCAGTTTTGATCTCTTTTAAGTTTTGATCCCTTCGAATCACCTCCAAACCGGTATGGGACTGCCTACAGCTGCTTCACCAGCTGGCCAGCACAAACAGAGTTCATTTCATTTGGATACCTGGACACAGCGGCCATACAGGCAACGAAAAGGCGGACCTACTACCAAGGAAAGGCTCTGCATCACCATTTATGATGCCACGGCGTTTCTGCGGCATACCCATCAGCACCACCAAATGCTACATAAACAATTGGTTAAAGAACACGACGGATCACTGCTGGTTACAAACGAAAGGTAGCAGACAAGCCAAGTTGTTCCTATCAACTACATCTCTCAGAAGAACGAAACAACTCCTCATGCTTTCGAGGAGTCAGATTCGCTTAATTACAGGTTTCCTTACTGGATACTGCCCAGTCAACAAACACCTCAAAACAGTGGGCATTATACAAGATGACACTTGCAGAATGAGTAATGAAGAACTCCTCATGCGTTCGACGAGTCAGATTCGCTTAATCACAGGTTTCCTTACTGGATACAGCCCAGTCAACAAACACCTCAAAACAGTGGTCATTATACAAGATGACACTTGCAGAATGAGTAATGAAGACGAAGAAACAGCAGAGCACATACTGTGCCACTGTAACTGCCGTATCAGTACACGTCATCGTCACTTAGGCAAGTAGTATCTTGAAGCAGAAGAAATCGCTGCTAACTCACTCAAAAGCATACTAAAATTTTATCACTAACTCAGGATTTTTGAGTGAACTGTAAGTGGGGGACATCAAAATAGGCCCACTCGTAGCCGCAGTGATCAGGCGATTTTGTCCCACCCCCTCACCCTTTCTAACTCTAACTCTAAGTTTTGATCCCTATTGTGTCCCCGATATATTAATCTTAGCCACAAACCTTTTTCCCATAATTATTGTTATTCACCTTTAACCTCCTTGCTGTAAATTAAGATAAGTGATTTTAATTCAATGGACACTTTGATGATCAACTATCTCATCATGGAGATTTTTGATTATCATTGTAATATGCCTATAACTTGCCTGCAATCAAGACTTGTCATCATGCAAAAAATAATTTTAAACGGATAAGCCGTTTTAATGTTATGACTGATGAGGTAACATGCAACGTCTCTTCCATTTTTAGGGTTCCGTACCCCAAGGTAAAACGGAACCCTATTACAAAGACGTAATAGGGTTCCGTCCGTCCGTCTGTCACCAGGCTGTATCTCATAAACCGTGATAGTTAGACAGTTGAAATTTTCACAGATGATGAATTTCTGTTGCCGCTACCAAGGCAAATAGACAAAACAGAACAAAATGAATATTTATGGGGGGCTCCCATACAACAGACATGATTTTCATCCAAAAAATCCCCTTGGTCACATACTGAACTAAGGTTAGTCGACAATATCCCACAACTAGTAGCAAACTTCCCAGTTTTGATCTCTTTTGTGTCTTTGATGAATTAATCCTAGCTCCAAACCTTTTTCCCATAATTCCCATTATTGTTATAATTGATTTGAATTCAATGGACACTTTAATAATCAACTAAATCTCATCATAAATATTTTTGATTATCAAAGTAATATGCCGATAACCTGCCTGCAACCAAGATCTGTCATCATACGAAAAATGTGATTTAATGTGATGACTGATGAGGTAACATACATAGTCTCTTTCATTTTTATATATACAGATGGTACGGAACCCTTCGTGCGCGAGTCCGACTCGCACTTGGCCGGTTTTTTATACACTTATGAAGTGGCGGTGCGATCAGTTATTAATATTTTATCTTCTGCACGTCAGGGGATCAAAATATGCTACCTTAACGCTAGAAGTTTAAACATGGCTATTTAAAATATATATTTAATGACTCCGCAGTTGATGCTATTTGCATTACTGAGACTTGGCTGGCCGTAGATCAAGACTCCGATTTATTTGACATTCCGAGTTAAAACTTATTCGTAATGATAGGGTGACTGACATCACGGACGGAGGGATCGCGGTGTACTGTAGCTCTTTTCTTAAATATAAAATACTGGGGAAATTCAAACTCTCCTGAGCCTATTTTCTCGGCAATTCTTGCATGCACTGGATTTTATTACGATTTTTGAGATTCTTGACAGAAGAGAGAGTAAAGTATGTGGTTTTTTATAAAGGAGTTCAGGCAAAGACTTTAACATGTAAGATAATAGTTCAGTGTATTAAGTACTAATGAGTGTATTCAGGTCGAGTGTAAAAGTAAATTCTGTTTAATAATGCATATTCACCACTCCCCCTCATTATTAAAAATTTCTTATTCAAAACATGACATTAACTTACGTTCATTTTCCTTTTGAAATATTCAAACCTTGCTTTACTTTGGTTGGTATAAAACAAATATAAAAGAAATTATTGTTATACTTTTCTCTTATAAAATGCACACGGACATCAATGTGTTTGATCCTCGAATGGTATTCAGGGTTTTTAATCAGCTTCAATGCTCCTCGATTGTCTAGATGCAGTATGGCACGCACATCACCATCTTGCTGAAGATCTTTCAGTAGGATCTTTAACCACATAAGTTCTTATATGGCCTCTGATGCTGCCACATACTCAGCTTCGGTTCACGATAGTGCAGTACAGCGTTTTCTTCGTGAACCTCAAGAAATTGGTGACTCCCCCAATAGAAAGATATAACCGCTAGTTGACCGTCGAGTATAAATATCATCAGCATAATCAAAAAGATTAATGTTACAGTTATTTTTGAAAAATATACCTAGTATATCTTGAGTAGCCTTTGGGTAACGAAAGACTCGTTTAACAATTTGTATATGCTGCGGAGCCGGCTTATCCAAATAACTACTAAGGACTCCAACAACGTATGAAATATCCGGCCTTGTAGCAATTGCCAGATACATCAAGCATCCAATCGCTTCTCGGATAGGAAAATTTGATACATCTACTGAAAGTGCACAGAGAGGTGATGGTTTCGTGATAACTTCACATGGTGTGGACACTCCTTTTGAATCTGCCATATTGAAACGGCTCAAAAGACGATGAATATAACCAGACTGGAAAACATGGGCATCTCCAATTGAATATAGCTTCAGTTCCAAACCAAGATAGTAGTTCGCCTCACTCATCGTAAGCTCTATGTGTTTCTTCAAGTAGGTCATCAGGTCTTCAAGGTCCGTTTTGTCGGTTGCCGCCAGAAGACCATCATCTATAAACAGCGCAATTACAACAATTCTAGTCTCTTTGCAAAGCACGAATAGACATGGATCAGCTGCACACTATTGAAATTTATAATTCTTGAGAAGTTTTGATATCATCAGGCTCCAATTTCTGGAAGCTTGTTTGAGACCATATAGTGTTTTGTTCAGCTTGCACACATTTCCCGACTGGTCATATCCAATTGGCTGTGACATATAAATCTCCTCTTCTAAAATTCCATCCAAGAACGCGGTTTTGACATCAAATCGGTATAGCAAAAGCTTTTGCATGCAGCTATAGCAATACTGGACTAAATGTTTCATTAAAGTCAATTCCTTCTTGTTGATTGTAACCTTTAATAACTAGTCTAGCTTTATGTCGCCCAATATTATATTGGGCAGACATTTTTACTTTATACATATATCCACTTACATGCAATTACCTTTCTATCCTTTGGGCACTTCACCAAATCCCACGTTTTATTTAGACGATGGCCTTCCATCCCTTCATCCACAGCGATCTTTCACATTGCTGAATCTTGGGAATTAATTGCTTCGGTGTAAGTCATTGGCTCCAGAGTCCTAGCTATAAAAGCATGTCCTTCTAGGATAGCAGACATCAAACTTGGATAGAATTGGGTGTCCCGATTTTTATTGCTGCGAAGCTTTGTTTTGAATACAGGATCTACAGATTCGGCATAATTCTTCTCTGGACGTCTTGATTTCAATCGCTGCTTTTGATCCACTGGGTGAGAGCCACCAGGTTCTCCTTCTTCGGCCGAACTTAATTTATCGCTTACGCTTTCCGCCCTGTTCTTCAGCTCATCCGTCTTGACCACAACCTCTTTCAACGGGTCATCAGCAACACCAGGTGGTTTATTCTCCTCCTCTGCGATTTCTCTGCATTCACCAAATTATAAGACCGTCTTTTCCTTAAATACAATGTCACGAGAAAGCTGTATTTTGTTGGATTCTGGTACCCAAACGCGATAACCTTTGCTATTATCTGGATACCCCCACTTTTGCCTCTTCTCTTTGGGAATATGTATAAAAACGTCGCTACCAAAAGTTTTCAGGTTACTTATACTGGGAGTTTCCTTGAACCACAGTTCATAAGCACTCTTGTTCTTGACGGGGCATGGTCCAAAACGATTTAATAAATACACTGCAGTGTCAACAGCTTCGCTGCATAGCCTGAGAGGTAAGTCGTTGGCATGCAACATAGTTCCGGCTATTTCCACAATGAACCGCACATCCCTTTCGGCACGTCCCTTTTGTTGTGGAGTATGGGGAACTGACAGCTGATGGGTTATAGCACGTTCTGTCAAAAGATCTTGGACACGTTTTTTAACGAACTCTAACCCGTTGTCCGACCTCACAATTTTTACTTTTTTACTGAAAAAGGACTGAATTTCAAGAAGATTTTTTTTCAATTAAAGATGGAACTTCATTTTTTTCTTTAATAAAATACACTTTTCTATAGCTTGAATAAACGTCTTTGAGTAATAAAAAGTACCTTGAACCGCCCAACGACTTTGTTTGCATGGGGCCACAAAGGTCTGCATGCACAAGAACACCATCTTCTGAAGCTCTAGACTGACTTTCACCAAATGGAGAACGGTGCATCTTACCAATAGTACAAGCATCACAAAAAAAAAATTCGGATTGTCAATAAAATGTATACTATTTTGACTGAGCACCTTTTTTACTTGTCCAACGCACATACGACCTAGCCTATTATGCCACACTTCGAGAGATTCCTTTCTTGATGCAAAGTTAGCCACAGCACTTTCATTGTCTATTGTAAATAGCATTTTATATAAAAGACGACATCTAATGCCTATCGCGACTAATTGACTGTCTTTTAAAAACTCGCATTTTTTACTGTCAGATACTAGGGAGTAATTTTTATCTAAAGTACTTACCGAAGAGAACAAATTTATCCTTATGTCCGGAACAAAAACTACGTTCCTGATTCGTTTTTAATCCACTTTTGATAATTGATGAATGCTTCGATATTAATTTCTCCTCTGCCATGCGTTCTTATCTGTGTTCCGTTTCCGACTGTAATGATCACTGGTGTCTTCAATTCCTCATAAGAACTGAACCATTCTCTGCGAAAACACATGTGCTCACTTGCTCCGGAATCCAAGACCCAGTCCTCCGCCGTCAGAGCATCTCCGATGTTAAAATTGCCTTTCCTCTTTGGACAACTATTTTTCCAGTGACCTTGCTGTTTGCATAAAAAACATTTTCCTTTGCGTCTATTGAGTTCTGATTCCTATTGTTTTCAGATTGAGGGAATCTTTTCTCGTTTTTCATATACAACGCGACATCGGAACATGAGTTTTGGGCGCGTTCCAATACGGGTTTCTTCCATGATAAGCCTCGACCGCAGATTGCCTATTGTTTGCTGCTTTTGTCAGTTGATTCCCATGCGCTAAAAAAGTGTGCAAATTTTTCGGGTAACGTCATCAAAACTTTGGTAATTAACATTGAATCAGAAACAACTTCACCAGCTTCCCTCAGTTGTTGAGTTAAGCTCTCCAACTTGCTTATATGAATAGCAATGTCATCATACCTGTCCTTTTGAAAACTACGAAATCGCTGCTGTGGCATGTTTATGCTTGTATTTGACGTTTGATCATACATACTTATATGGAACAGAGCTTAGACCACATTTGAGTTGAGGACGAGCAATGCATTATATGAACTAAAACAGATTGTCCGATTGACATCGCAATTATTTTCTGAGCTTTTCTGTCCTTATTCTGCCAAGTCGCTAACTCTACCTTGGTGCTAGGATTTGCTTCATTAACAACTGGCATGACTTCTATTCCTGTCACCACCTCGAACAGATTACTTGCATTCAAGAGAATGCGAACTTGGAGTTTCCAATTTGTCGATCTTGATTGTTTCGGTGTCCATATTATACGAGTAGATGAGCAAACAAAAGGGGAAAAAAATTAGGTATTGGAAGTTTCTATTACTAACAATGCATGCTAGGTAAAACTGATCCTATTTTATCTTTGCAATCCGGCTATCTACAACGAATCTGAAACTTTAATTTTATTTCTCGTAAAGCAACGAATTTTCTGCAATTTTAATTTTAATATTTAAAAGCGATAAGAAGCTTTTAATTACAAAAAAAAATCTCAGGGGACTGGGCCCATAACCTGGCAATTAAAACACCCGATCTGTGTGAGATTCTCGACAGAAGAGAGAGTAAAGTATGTGGTTTATTATAAAGGAGTTCAGGCAAAGACTTTAACATATGAGATAATAGTTCAGTGTATTAAGTACTAATTCAGGTCGAGTGTAAAAGTAAATTCTGTTTAATAATGCATATTCAACAATATTATTATCTGGATCGAATCCTGACACAGCCATCTCATCGAACGTGTTTTCACGGTGTTTCTCCTCAGCGGGGTTCTGACAAACCCCCTGTAGTAAAATTGTCATGAAAAGCTTCTCGAAATTCGCCGTTCGGAACCGGCAATAAACTGTAGGTCCCTCTCACCTATGTGAAAATGAAATCACACACAACATGGCTGATTGAGAGAAGCTCGGTTCTGGTACTTCATGGACTGTAACGCCAACATACATACATCCGATTGGGTTATCGATAGTTAATTCCTATGCTACCCGATTCACTCCAATTGCTCCTCCAAGTCTGCTTGACGTCGTCTTAGTATCGAATCGATAAAATGTTTTACTCCACGATCAGCTCTCCTTAGTTGGCTTTACTGACCACGATTTAATATTTTGTACATACAATATTGACTTGTCTCGTTCTCCTAAGCCATCATCGTTCCAATTCAGAAATGTTTCCTTTTTAGATAATGAAATCTTATAATTAAATGCTAACCTTCATCCATAGCCTGATTGCTACTACGCCTCAAATATCAATGATGAAGTAGACCATATGCAAACCCTGTTGGTGGACCTTTTTAATAGGCACGTTACATTAAAAATTGTTGCAATAAGAAACACGAATTGCCCGTGGTTTAAACGTGAGGTCCATATAGCCATGAAAGCTCGTAACAAATTTTATACCAGATGGAAGCTTAGGCCGTCAACTCTAAATTGGGAGGTCTTCTGTCGAGCTCGTAACTACCCAACATTCGTTACGCGAAGAGCGAAAAAAAAGATATTTTCTATCGGAGCTGAGGACCGACAAAACTTCTCAGAAGCTATAGAGCAATCTGCGCACCATCGGTGTCGGGATAAAAGGCCGCTACTATAAGTAATACAAATGTAAACGATCTGAACGAGGCATTTCTTTCTTTACTCAGGATTGTCAGCTATCTTTTAATATAGTTGCCTTCGACTTTGAAATCGTCTCAGAGATTGATGTAGTAATACTATTCGCTCCATAAAGCCCAATGCTATAGGTGAGGATGGTGTACCTATTCGCTTTGTGAAGATGATATTACCCCACATCTTAAGTTCTCTAACGCATACATATCATCAATTTCGGCATTCTGAGCTCTTCCTTCCCTGATAGTTGGCTAAAGTCTTTCCGTTTCCAAAAAAACCTCAACCACCTACGGCAACCGACTTTCGCCCAGTAAGTATTTTACCTTGCTTATCCAAGGTTTTCGACAAAATTCTTGGGCTCCAAATATCCACCCACTTAAATTAGCACTGTTTGTTGTTCGATGGCTATGATTAAAATTCATGACGATATAAGGGCCACATATGATCATGAATATACAACGGTGCTTTGCTTACTTGATTTCTCCAAGGCCCTTGACAGCGTGGATCATAAGGTACTAAGTCATAAACTTAGACTGTACTTTGAATTTAGCGAATGATCGGTGGGATTGATAAGTAGCTATTTAGAAAATAGCTATCTTACATCTCCATCAATGACCTACCTAGGGCATGCTCCCATGTGAGCATTCACCTCTACGCTGACGACGCGCAGATATACTAGCCCCGACCAATTACACTCATTTAGGATCTATTTGTGAGAATAAATGAAGACCTGCTGGCAATATACAACTGGTCACTGTGTAATGGACTCAGATTGCATCCTAGCAAATCCCAAACTGTTCTTATATCTAAGAAACTTTATGAAACCAATCAACTGCCGGCTGTACTTTTAAATGAAATCGTCAAAAAAACATACCCGTACAGACGGAACTGGTCCTGCCAGGTGCAACCTTGCAAGAGCTGCGTGGACTTCTACACCGGCGGGTCAACAAGACGGGGTGGGCAGTGGGGTATTCTGTAAACAATTGAACCTGAGCCAGGCTCTAAAACTACTGGATTATTACAGCGTCTTTCAGGGGGAGCTGTGGGCAATAAAAGAGGCTCTCTCTTGACTGAAGTGGAGCGTAATATCTACTACGGATACTCGAATCCTTACAGACAGTCATGTAGCCTTGAGATCGCTAAAGTCCTAGGTGTACACTTTAAAAGTAAACCTTGACTGCCGCCTATCTTTTAACGAGATGGTAACAGTTTAACAGACGTCTTCTATGGGTACCAGGACATAGCGATAACTCAGGAAATGAAAAAGCCAACGTGCTCGCCAGACAAAGAACGACGCAACAGTCAAACATGGCATGCGCAGGTATACCTCTAGCAACCTTTTCTTCTTTTGGTGACGTTACAGCTCATGAACCTACAGTTTAATGCCGATTCCGAACGGCGGCGTGAGTCGAGAAGCTTTTTCAAGGCAAGTATACTACGGAGGGTTTTGCCAGTAGCTCGACTCTAGCAACCACTAAACTTAAATTTACACACCTCGCATGGCTGAGATGAACCTGATATGGACCCAGGGGAACACCTGCCTCATCACTAGGCAAATCTGGCCGGGACCAAGGGTCTAATCTCCCTAAAACGAACTGACACCTACAAATTATTGGTGTCATCACCGGTCACTGTCACGCAGTCACACACAATAATTAGGGCAAGTTTCGAACGAATTCTGCTGAAGCTGCTTAGACGAAGAGAAGGCCGACTCCGTTCATCACCTATCCTGCGCCTGTCCGGCTCTCTGTTCAATCAGGTAGCGTAGCAACCCAACGGGCTATTTTGGCCTAAGTATATACTTCCCCCTAGGGAGGCTACGGACAACCTAACCTAACCTTCATATCTCCATATATATTAGTGTGCTTCGTCTTTTGAACTGCTAAGAGTGGATTTTTATGATGTCTAAATTCTGTTGAAGATCAGCAGCGTCCCGGACGACCACCAATCTCAACCGAGCATAATCCCATCCAAAATATCAAAAGTGTTGTGCCTTGAAAACGTTGACCAACAGTAGTTAAGTTGACGTTTCAAAAGGGTTGCCATTCTCGATATTGAGGACGCCTTTAACAATGTCGAACCATGAGCTGTCACCAAAGCGCAGACTGAACTGGTTTAAATGGGATCAGTGATAGAAATCATACGACAACTGCTAACATAAAGAGTCGTCAAAGTTAACTTCGCCGGTGCCATTTCAACTAGAATGGTCAGCAAAGGGACACCACAGGGTTTCGTACTTTCCCCTCTCCTTTGGAACGTGGTTGTCAATGAACTATTTATACTAGAACAGGACCGCCTATGCGGACGATATTGCTATATCCGTCTTAGGAAAGTTACCTAACGCAGGGAGCCTTATAAACAGTAGTTAACTGGACGAAGAACTGCGGATTTAGGGTGAACCCCATGAAGACTGATCTAGTACTACATATTTACTAATAAATATAAAATTCCGCCCTTCAACCAACCGAGACTTGGAGGAACCTAGTTAGCAATCAAAGATCAGGCCAAATACCCTGGCCTAATCCCTGACAGGGAACTAAATTTGAAACCCAACGTTCTTGATAGATCGATCAAAAAGCAACCACTGCCCTCTACTGTTCCAAAAAAGTGGTGGGTATGAAGTGGGGCCTCCAACCTAGCATTATGCACTGGCTCTATACAGCAGTCATGAGACCTATCTATTCTTCTGTACGGCGTCGTAGTTTTGTGGGCTGCTCTTGACAAAGCAACCTTCTGGAGAGAGTGCAAAGATCGGCCAGCTTTAACTTTAGTGGTATGATTAGATCGACTCCCATGTATGCCCTTAACATTTTACTACAACTCCCACCATTGGACCTCTTCAGCCAAGGACACGGACACCATCCCGCAAAACGTGTTCACCAAGACTTCGAAGTTATGTTTCCATCCCCGGAGGAATTGGCTGAGGGAAAAGTCACACCGACGCACTAGATATCCCTCTATACCGTCGGCTCTAAGATGGAGACGGCTGTAGGAAGTGAAGTAACTTAGCCTGAACCTATCATAAAACTCCCAAACCACTGCAGTATGTAAAAAGCGGAAATAACATCGACAACGAAGACTCTTGCATAGCTAAGAATTAAATGACAGGTCATTGCCCCATCGGAAAACATGTCAAACTAGAGCTACCTACCATGTCTCTCTTTTGCGAATTACATGATGACTTACCTCGGCGCGCCCTTCCACAATAACTTAATTAAGTTAGCAGATATAGAAATAGCTCAAATCCATCGCTTCATCAAAAAACTGATTGATTTTCAAGTGGCGATTCGTGGTAGTTTGACACATGTGGTATCACAGTGGGCCGATTTCGGCATATGTGTGGCGTATGCCAACCACTAAAACCTAACATAACCCTTTAAAAGGGTAGGTCAATACCATTCTAAAGGATGTTTTACGCCTCAGACACATCAAATCTGGATACCGAAAACACATAATCGCGTTGAAGTTTGTGAAGTATTGTTTCTGAGTATCAGGACAAGTTGACACACATTATTACTGAAAATAAAACTTGGATTTATGTTTACAACCCGGAAACAACCGATCAATCAAGTAAGTATCTTACCTTTGATTATTGTGATGCTGTGCATTTTAAACTGCTTTTGGCGATTCAAGCGTCGTCGTTTGCGTGAAGTTGTAATACAACTCTTAGTTTTTGCTCTGCATTGATTCTTCATGACCATTTCTCCGAAAACTCGACCCATATTGTTCCACAACCACCATGTTCACCTGATTTGGCACCTGGCTGCTCAACAAGCTCAAAAGACCACACCATTTAAAGTCGATGGTGAAGATAGGAACCTCATCGAAAAGCGAACTGAAGGCAATCCTCTATCGCACTCTTAAAGTGTTGCGAAAAAGTTCCGCTCTACCTTTGATACCGTCAAAGGCCAAAATGTGATGACGGAAAAACGCTAAGAGGTCGTACTGTTAGCCAAGGTTTCATTAGTTATCTAAACAAATTACTTAAATAATGAACATTTGTTGCTAGGGCTTATGAATCATCTATAAACAAACCAGTTGTTCACATTGAGCGTTTGCTTGAATTGTTTGTCGAACAATAACAGCGACGGTATAAAACTAACTATTCGTGGCACGTAATCGAGGAAATTTATATAAAAGAAATTCGGTTTATGCTATTCGACCAAACGTCTAGTTCATAGCTTGCAATTTTTACCCTTCTGAGGACGACAGCTGTCCTTAATTGGTAACGGGATTAATATAGCCAAGGTGGATTTGTGGGAAAGGAAAAACTTGCGAGGAATACATAATTCGCGAATATAAGTGGATATTCAATGAATCAGAATATGAATGCCTCTAATATGAAATAAATTGTTCTTCTTTAATATTACACTTTTCTTTTTAGTTTCTTTGCGACGATTGATGAAAATCTTGATTCAACATTTTCGGACCTTCCAAATATTTGTAACTCATTTGCTCACTATTTCGAAACCAATTATACAAAATCTAATGAGTTTTTTTTCGAGAAAAGCTGAATTACCCTCTCAAGATTGTAATGTTGACATTGGTCAGTTAGAGCTAAACATTTCTGAAGTCGAATTAGGTCTCTTGAACTTAAATAGCGACAGCAACCTGGGTCCTGATGAATCCCACTAATTATTCTCCAAAAATGTGCAGCTGCTATTTCTGAACCAATTTTTTATATTTTCAATAAATCTCTAGCGACATTTTTATCTCCAATTCATAAAAATGGTCGAAAACAAAAAGTTTCCAACTATCGTCCGATGTATTCCAAGACTCTTTGAGAAAATTATATACGATAAGTTAACCTTTCATCTAAAGGAGCATATTTCAACATGGTTTTGTTACTGGGAGATCCACAACCACCAATATATCTATTTTTTCTAATTACGTTCTGAACAAACTCGAGGAAGGATATCAAATTAATGTCATTTATACAGATTTAGCGAAGGCCTTCGATAGAGTTAGTCACACTATTTTAAATGAAAAATTTTAATTATTTGGCTTTCACTTATACATGCTGAAATGGTTGGTATCTCACCTTAAGGGTCATACACAATTTGTTTGCATTAACCTAGAACTTTCAAGACCAATCCAAGTAACCTCGGGTGTCCCCCAAGGAAGTCTTTTTGGGCCCCTTCTTTTTCTCTTTTCTTTGCCTGATATTTTCTTGAATTCTAGTCGACTTCAATTTGCAGATGATCTAAAGTTCTTCAGATGCATTAAATCCATAGAAGATTGTTTTCTCTTACAAGATGATCTGCAAAAGTTAACGGATGGGTGTAGAACTAACCAACTTTTAATGAACGTCACTAAATGTCAGTACTTCTCCCATTGTCGAAACTTATCACAAATTTTCTTCGATTACAAAATTCGGGTTTTTGTTCTAGAAAGAGTATTAGAGAACAAAGATCTTGGTGTCATTTTCGATTCGAAATTAAACTTTGTCAAGCATATAGAATATATTGTAGCTAAAGCAAATTCCATGTTAGGTTTTATTAAGCGTAATTCTAAAGCCTTCAAGGACCCCTTTAACTCTTATGTTAGGTCAATTCAAGTCAATTGATTGACTTGTACGCCCCATCGAGACAGCTAAGGGAACGTTGCTTGTTCCGAGTGAATGAACATAGGGTAAATTATGTACTTAATGAACCTATAACGCGTTGTCTTAGAGTAACTAACCTCATCTCTAATTATATTGATTTAAATTTTCATACATACATATGTGCAGATCGACTTTAAAAAACAATTTGCTATTGCACTTTTTAAATTAGTTAATAGGCCACATAATTAACTCTCGGTAGTCTAATTGTAGACTTAAGATCTCTTATTGATGAAATAAATAAATATATCTTCAGAAGACACTATGAGGACCGACAGCTGCTTGCGGTAGTGTGAGATTTGACTCACCAAAAACACCAATCCTTAAGTGAATTATTTCTGTAACAACTAAGTTAATTGACTTACCTAACAGTTTTCCATTCTCGAAGTAATCACATTCAGCAGGCAGCTTCGCGGTGAGAGTTTCTGCAATCTACAAAGTGCGTGCGGCTTAGGTTCGTCGCGCTAAATCAATTGGTTTTGTCCTTTGAAGATGACTCAACATATTTCCTTCCTCTATTATTTCAAGAGCCGCGTTATTGATATGACCTTTCAGTCCACCTCTATGTCGATTTTCAATGTTTTTGTTTTTTTTTTATGGGGCTAGTGCTACCATTAGCAATACGGCACTGGGACCTTTGCAAATCTATTGTCCTGCTAGCCGAGGAGCCTCTCCACTTCTATAATGAAGTTTGAGAATGCTTCTGGTAGGAGCCAACGTGATCCCCTCAGGAGTCATAACTTCACTGAGAAGGATACGCTTCATAAGATCGCAGAGAGCAGCACACTCACATAATATGTGTTCCGCCGTCTCCTCGTCCTCGAAACAGAGCCGACCCTCAGTTTTGGATGAGAGGCTAATTTTGTTTAGATGATATCTCAGACCGCAGTGTCCTGTTAGGTAACTGACTAGTCTTCTGATATCCACCCTATTGAGTTTGAGTATGTCACTAGAGTGTTTGTTCAGGGATCGTATGAGTCGTTTAGATTGACGGAGTCCCCGAACGCTGTTTCAAAAGGACAGATGTTGCAATTTTTCCCACTTGTCTAAGAAGAAATTTACCTTAGACCCGGGAATGCCACAGAACAGTTCCGGACCTATATATTTATCGCTGGAACCTTTCCTGGCAAGTTGGTCGGCAATTTCATTGCCCTTGATACCTTTATGTCCTGGCACCCACCAAAGTTTAACATTGTTTCTTTTGGCGAGGTCTTATAAGGCGTCATGGCATTCCTTGACGGTTTTTGAGTTCGTACTGTACGAGCCCAGCGCTTTAAGTGCTGCTTTGTTATCAGAGCATATGTTGATGGTTACTCCCCTAATGTCAGTCTCGAGATTTAGATTGACGCATGTTAGGATGGCATGCAGCTCTGCTTGGAAGATGCTGGGACTTATTCTAAGGGCCTTCGAGGTCTTGCGTTTTAGTCCAAAGATGCCGGCGCCAACGCCGGAAGCCATCTTGGAGCCATCCTTGTACCACCTAAGGCCTTTGACATTTAGCAGAGGATCACAGTTTTCTCATGCTGACCGATTTGGGATCAGTATCTCAAATCTCTTGTCAAAGGTGAAGGTGTGCAGCAATGCACACCTGTTGTAATATGGACATGTGGCTTACGAGTCTACATGGCATATGTGTTCCCGAGCAGAGAATTCTATCTGCACTGCGTAATGCTACCTTTTTGATAAAAATGTGTAGTGGAGTGAGTCCAATGAGTGCTTCCTGAGCTGCCGTGGGGCAGGTAGGCATAGCGCCTGTGATGCCGAGACACACTAGTCTCTGAAGGCGTTGAAGCTTAACAATTGTAGTTTTTTGCTCAACTTTTATCAACCATACGGTGGACTCGTAGGTGACGATAGGTCTTACTATCGCGGTGTATAACCAGTGGACTACCTTAGGTTTAAGTCCCCAGGTTATACCGTAGGTGCGTCGGCAGGCCCACATGGCCGTAGTCGCTTTCATGAGTTCATTTTTGCCCCGGATTCCGGCAGATAGCGCGCGTTACTTCCGGGAGACTAACTACCTGGTAGGTCGCAGTTCCCAGAGGAGTGATTTTCGGCACCATATTCCTGATCCAGGCTGATGTCTGCTGTAAGGAACAGCTTACCACGAATTTATTTTTATTTATTTATTTATTTATTTCCATTCATCAGAGCAGACTTTTTCTGCCTGAATACAGAAACCCGTTGACGAAGCTAGCTCCAGTAGACGATCCTCGCAGTGTTTACAATCTGCGTCGGTCACTGTACTGTCACTGCCAACTTTCTCTAACCTCGCCCTTACAAAAGAGATGGCCGTCTCTCTATAAGAGGGCTGCTTTGCTCGACTCCTTATGGTCCCAGCAGAAGGGGTATTGCTGTATGATGTGCCTGCCTCCGAGGAGCGGTTTTTGGCTTTCTTCGCCTTGTGGCCTATGCCTTGATCTTTGTGGGTCACCACATCTACCCATGAAATGTGATATCCCGCCGTCCTGCCGTAGAAGGAGGCTACCCTTGACGGCGGTCCTCCGTTTGCGGGTGCTCTTTCCTTTTTCGGTTTAACTCGTTCTACCCTCGTACGATGCTCCGGGACAGCCTTGCCGGTTTGAGAGTCGGTAGGACCCGTAACAACTTTACCGTCTGTCAGAGCGGAGGGGACCTCAGATGAGAGGGTTGGATCGGTTTCGGTAGGAGATACTTCCGTCGACCTAACCCTCTTAGCTGGTTCACCCAGAAGTTTAGAAGTTTAGAAGTTGATGCCTCTTTCCCTTACTTTTTTTGCACTTGGCAGTTCTTCAGCATTACGCCTCAATTCTGAGGCGCGTTAAACCTTTGCGGTGCCCCGTGCCACGCCATCGTCGGTGTCATCTACGCTGGATGCACCGCCTATGTTCAGTCCGAGTAAGTGGTCACGCAGTAAACACCACAAGTCGGTGTTTTTGTGGGCTGCCGAAGAGTTCAAAATGAATGGTAGGGCCTCCAGAACCTTTGCCCCGACCTCGGTCAAAATGATCGTGGGCGGATTTCCGCTGTTGCGGTTACCACCTGGAGTACTGCAATCCTTTTGGTTGTCCATTTATTTTTTGGGTCTTCGAGTCTTAGTTCGAGGTCTATGACCTCTTAAGCCGCCCCGCCCGAAGAAGGGGGGTAGTAACACCATACCCCCTCACTCATCCTACAGTGACCAGGACATCACGGCTATTAGTGTCGAGGGCAGCTCCCTCAAGATCTGGGCTGCCTCGGCCTATATAGCCCACGATCAACCAAGTCCTTGCCCTCTGGCCAACTTGGGCAGAAGCAACATTAACGAGCGAGGTGAGTCTTTGTTTAATTATTTATTACATACTAACCCAACTTTCATCACCAAAAACAGACAGGAGGTTCTGGATGTAACTTTTGCAATGCAGGACATTGTCACAAAGTCAGGAAATGGAAAGTCCTAAAAGAGCACTCCCTCTCTGACCATCGCTACATTCAATCCAGCATAGTCAGCCACGTCAGTGCTCCAGCTCCCTTCAGGAACTACAGAAAAACTGACTGGCAAAAATATAGAACATATGTTGAACCCCACCCAGGGACAAAACACCCTACCTACCCCCTCAACTTCGCGGAATGAGACAGATTAGTAAATGACCTGACAGAAACACTCTACAGAGCACTGTTTAAATCATGTGCGGTCAGCACCCCCAGAGGCAAACCCAAACCCCCTTGGTGGAATAAAGAGATAGCATCCCTTAGGAAAGAGCACAGAAAGCTCTTTAACAATGCTAAATGTCCCCGCTTGCAAGAGGATTGGGACCTCTACAAGGAGGCACTTAAATCTTTTAAAGCAGCAACCAGAAAGGCCAAAAGACAATCCTGGAGGAACTACTGCGACAATATCAAGGCAGTCTCCGAAGCCTCAAGAATAAAGAAGATCCTGGTTTCGATCCCGTATAATCCAAGCCACCTGATGCGAAATGGTGGTTCCTGGACGACCTCCAGAACGGAAGCTCTGGAACTTCTTCTAAACGCACACTTTCCGGGCAGTAGTGACTCGGCTGTGACACCTCCTCAGGTCATCCAGCCGACGACATCCTCCTTCGAGCGTGCTCCTAACCTGGTCAACAACAACAATGTCCTATGGGCCATAAAAAGCTTTGAGCCCTACAAGTCCCTAGGACTGGATGGTATCATACCAGCTGAGCTTCAGCAGGTAGCAGATATCCTGACTTGTGGTCCTATACAAGAGTTGCCTCTCCCTATCATACATCCCTAGCAAGTGGAAGGTAACCCAAGTCATTTTCATACCCAAGGCAGGCAAAAGCTCCCACACGTATGCAAATGACTTGAGGCCTATTAGTCTTACTTCTTTTCTATTGAGAACTCTAGAGAAGATTTTAGACGTACACATTCGGTACAACTGCATCTCAGGAAGGCTGTCGGATAACCAACATGCCTACAACAAAGTCAAATCGGTGGAAACAGCACTCCACTCACTGGTCAGTAAGATAGAAAGGTCACTAGAATGCAAGTAATATACTCTAGTCGCCTTTTTCGACATTGAGAGTGCCTTTAACAATGTTGAACCATGGGCCGTCATCAAAGCGCTTTCTGATCTGGGTGTTACGGGGTCAGTGATAGAACTGGTACGACAACTGCTAACACAAAGAGTCGTCAATGCCAACTTCGCTGGTGCCGTCTCAACTAGAATGGTCAGAAGCGGTACACCATAGGGTGGAGTACTTTCCCCTCTCCTCTGGAACGTGGTGGTCAACGAACTACGGCGGATGCTTGAACAGGAAGGGTACGCCACAGGTAAATTTCCCAACACTCTATGCGACATTATGCAGAGTGCATTAAATACAGTAGAAACCTGGACGCAGTACTGTGGACTTGGGGTGAATCCTAAAAAGACTGATCTAGTACTGTTTACTTACAAATATAAAATTCCGGCCCTCAACCCACCGAGGCTGGGTGGAACCCAACTAACAATTAAAGAGCAGGCTAATTATCTAGGCCTAGTCCCTGACAGGAGGCTGAATTGGAAACCCAACATTCTTGATCGCGTCAAGAAAGAAACTACTGCCCTCTACAGCTGTAAGAAAGTGGTGGGCAGGAAGTGGGGTCTCCAACCAAGCATTATGCACTGGCTCTACACAGCAGTCATAAGGCCCATCCTCCTGTATGGCGTTGAAGTCTGGTGGACTGCTCTGGACAAGGCAGTCAATCGACGCCTTCTGGGGAAGGTACAAAGATCGGCCAGCTTATACATAAGCGGAGCGATCAGATCAACCACCACGGAGGCCCTAAACCTTCTTTTACACTTTTCACCACTGAATCTTTTCAGCAAACAAGTTGCTGTCTGCGCGGCCCTTAGGATGAGGAGCTTAAGAAAATGGCCCATATCTCAAAGAGGTCATACTACCATTCTAAGTACCCATGGACACGGACTACATCATCCCGCAGAATGTGTTCACTAGGAATTTCCAAGTTGCCTTTCCATCCAGGGATGAATGGGCTGAATGAAAAGTTATACCAAAGGACTCGATCTCCCTCTATACCGATGGCTCCAAGATGGAGTCAGGTGTAGATAGTGGAGTGTTCTCCAAGGAACTTAACCTCAACCTATTTTTCAGACTCCCAAATCACTGTAGTGTGTATGAGGCAGAAATAACAGTGATAACAGAGGCCCTTGCATGGCTCAGAATCAATGTAATATCCGCTAAGGATATTATCATTTGCACGGACCGCCAAGCTGCGATAAAGTCCCGGGCAGCGGTAACCCACAAATCAAAGACATCACTTAACAGTCGCCTATCTCTAGGTGAGATTGATGAGATGGCTGAACAGTTCAACATTAAAATACTGTGGGTTCCAGGAAACTGCGCGGCCGACGAACTCGCAAAGTTAGGGTCAAGCACACTCAGCCTAACCTCAGCCTCGGGTACCTCGATACAACAATAAGTACGGTAAAGCACATGATAAAACTTCAAACCATAGAGGAGACCAACCTCCAATGGAATGAGAGCAATATCGGCTTTATCACCAAATAATTGTGGCCTAAGTTAAGCCTAGGACTAACCAGGGACCTAGTGGCGAAAACACGCCGCCAGATTAGGGCTACCCTCCAATGACTTCTGTCGCGGCTGCATGGGCGGAATCAATACACCACCTCCTCTGCTCATGTCCCTCTTTTGCGAATCGCAGGAGGATCTACCTCGGTGCGCCCTTTTTTGACAATCTAAGTGAGCTAGCAAACCAAGAGATAGCTCAACTTCAACGCTTCATTAGAAGCACCGGTTGGTTCTCAGGTAGCGGATCAGGGTAACTTGATGCATGTGTAATCACAATGGGCCGACTTCGGCCTATTGTGGCTTAGGCCTACCACGTTAATCTAACCTAACACCATACTTTAAGATTCCTCGTCATCAATAAGGTTAGTTTACAACCCACACTTAAATCCAGCTTCCAGTCACAAAATATAATGTTTCAACATCACTGGACTTTCAGAAAATAAAACGTTCATTATTGCTTTTGTAAATATAAAGTTATTTAAACAATTATGTAAAAAAGTAAATTTGATTAAGGTCCACGTTTATCCAAGGTCCTTTTCTTAGCGGTACAAACCCATTAAATCAGAATTTATGTTTCTAGATTTTGCTAGCCATTCGGAATATTTAAATAAGGACATGTTCCTATTTCACTTAAACATATGATATTAAAGCGTTCGTTTCTGGACCCTTGTCTGCACATACGTGTATACATGCATATACAGTGTTTACACATTTTATTTATTAGCCGGCGTCGGCACTGCGAGGAGTCCCTAGGGATGTTTGGATCTATGAAGTTGGAATTGCCACTACAAACTTCCGATCAGTTTGCACTCCTTTAGGCGCCCTTAAATCACCCAATTTTTCATAATACTCGTTCCCAAATCCGGCTTTCGTTTATTTTTATTAATGTATACGTGTGTATGAATGTAACCTACGGTTACTTAAGGCTACACTTCATCACTTTTATGTTTTGGTCATACGTTAAGGCTAATCGTTGGCTGAAAGTGCTTAATCCAAATTAATTTGGACCAAGCTATCTAATAATTTCGATTACATTCAACGCCTTAGTGCTGTTGGTGTAGGCGAAAAACTTTTTTTGCTTGAATTCATTACCACACTTTCGTTCATCTCGACTATTCATTCATCCACAATTGGTGGCCATTCAAGACAGCTTCCAAAAGAATTCCCGGCGTCCAATTTCGCTTTTGTCTCTTGTTTTCACCCGTGAATGATTTCATAGTTGAATTAATCCTGAACCGAAGTTTTCCCTGCCTTTTATGTGCTTAATCCCTCCTATTGTTTTCGTTAATGAATGCCCAGATGTGCATGAATGTGTTTGGACGATAGGAAGCATGAATTACAAACTTTCGTCCTTTACTGTTATTTTGGGAAAGTATCTAACTAATACAAAGCACAACCAAGGAAAAAGGACAAGGAAATTGGGTAAAATGGGAGTAAATCCACATGTATATACTATATTTTCTGAGGTAACCTGGAATTCAATTATATATTCACTTAAGTATTCCTTTGCATATTGTAAAAAGGCTTTCAAGCGGTTTCCTTGACTTTCCTGAATGGCAAAGAGATTTCCGCAACGTATGCATACATATGTACGCACGTTTTAATTTTTTCCTTATTGTGTGTGTCTTTTTTTTTTTTGTATATACTTTAATCTGTTCTGATTAGATTGAAGTGGCAACGAGCACCTGTTATAGACGTTTTTGAAATTTTAATATAAAACAGCCATATATTGCATACTTATTGCCTTACGTAAAATTACACTGGAGACAAAGATGATCTCTTCCAACTGCAAGATAAAAAAAATCGGAAAATGTTTTAATGTATGCATATCATTTCAGCTCGACAGAAGCGCACAAACAAAGGAATTCTGTTCTCCTTAGGAAATCGGAAGCAGTGTGTTTATGTACCGGTATAAGTGTTTCAAGGATGCCACTCCTATATCAGAAGATGAACTAATGTATTCCTCTGCGACTTCTTCTTCTTCTTAACGGGCGCTACAGTTAGGGTGAACCTGGGCCTCAACCAACATGCCCCTCCAACTGGCACGATCTTTTGCTAGCCTTTTCCATTGCCGCACACCCAGTTGGCTGAGGTCCCCTTCCACCTGTGTGCGCCATCTTAAGTGCGGCCGTCCTCTGCTTTTTCGTCCCTCGGGGTTGGATTCAAAGACTCTCCGGGCTGGAGCTGCGGTGTCCATTCGCTCTACATGGCCCAGCCATCTTAGACGTTGAATCTGTAGACGCCTGATTAGACTCATGTCGCTGTACAGCCCGTAAAGTTCGTGGTTGATTTTTTTTCCTTCATTCCCCGTCTGCGTTTATAGGCCCGAAAATCATGCGCAAAATCTTTGTCTCGAACCGTCCAAGAGCCTCCTCATCCGCTTATAATAGTGTCCATGCTTCTGCGCCGCACAACAGGACCGGGATGATATGGGTCTTATATAGAGTAAACTTTGTCATTCGGGAGAGGGATCTCAATTACTCAATTGCCTCCTGAGCCCAAAAAAACAGCGATTGGCGAGGGTGATTCTGCGTTTGATTTCGGAACTGATGTCGTTGTTCCAGGTCAATGCGGAGCCAAGGTAGACAAAGTCCTTAACTACCTCGAACTTATATCTGCCGATACAAACGTTCTGGCCAAGAAGTCGGTGGTGAGCGTCCTTTTTTGATGACAGCATATATTTAGTTTTGCCCTCGTTTACCGCCAGACCTACTTTCGCCGCCTCGAACTCAATACTCGCAAACGCCTCATTGACATCTCGCTGTGATCTACCTACTATGTCTATATCGTCGGCATATGCAAGGAGTTGCGAGGATTTGAAATAGATTGTGCCCCTTGTATTGGCCAGTGCTTTTCTTTGACCATATCTTACAGAAGCTCCTAACCGGCTCATCCCCAGCTGCCTAGAAGAGCTCAGCAGATAGTCCGTCTGCGCCAGCGGCTTTATTCAACTTAAGTCTCGATATGGCAATCCTAACTTCGTCGAGGTCAGGGGAACGGAGCTCTCTGCGGTCTTCGTCGATTAGAAGTGGATCATTCTGCCTGACAGCGGTATATTGACTAACATCGCCGTTATATAGTCTGCAGAATTGTTTTTTCCATATAGTCAACATCGACTGCGATTCTACTACTAGGTGTCCGTTCTCATCCCTGCAGGCTTCCGTTCTGGCTTTGTAATATTGGCATATTCGCTTTATCTGTTGATAAAACTTTCGAACGTCACGCCTGCAGTAACACCTCTCCGAATCCTCAATCGCGCGCTTCTCGTGCTCTTTCTTCTTTCTCCTGAGAAGCTTATGCTCCTCCCCTTCTTTTTAACATGTAGAGCTCACGAGCTGCTCTTGTTCTTTTATGCAGCGAGGCATTCTGCTACGCTGTGTGAATTCTCCTGCACTCGTCATCGAACCAGGAATCATCAAACCAGAGGCAGTTGACCAAACCCCATTTGGACATTACACAGCGGAATATTTCATGGCCAGTTCCATCGGTGGCAAATATCATGCGAAGATCAGCGTGGTTACACTTAAATACCGACGATTAATACATTATATCACAAACTCCGAAACAACCACAAGCCTCGGATATAACGGACCGGACTTATGTTGACGACCCTTGCAAAAAACGAAAAAATGACAATGATCTTCGGCTTTGTACGTGGAATGTTAGGTCCCTAAACAGGCCACGTGCAGCCGAACAACTTGTGGACGATCTAGACCGCTATAAAACGGACATAATCGCCATCCAGGAAATGCGATGTAATGGAGCGGTTATAAAGCGAATGAAAAACTGCGATTTTTACTACGGCGACTGCTATAGGGAGAGAGGGCAACGATTGTTTGGATGCGGATTTGTTGTTCGAGGTGGACTAAGGCAAAAAGTCCTAAGCTTTCGGCATGTGAGCGAACGCCTCATAACAATCTGTATCAAGGCTACATTTTTTAACATCAGCCTGATCTGCGTCCACACACCCACGGAAGACATGGATGACTCAGCCGAAGATGAGTTCTACGATCTCCTATTCCTTATCAGTACGGATTCAGGCCAGGGTAGTCCACCATCGACCAAATCTTCACACTACGGCAGATCCTGGAAAAAACCAAGTCGGCACTCACCACCTATTCTTCGACTTCAAAGCCGCATACGACAGCGCAATTAGAGACGAGCTATACAACGCTATGTCTACCTTTGCCATACCTGCTAGACTCATCAGACTGTGCAGGATGACTTTGGAGAATGCTCGCTGCTCCATCCGAATCGGTGAACACCTTACCGATAGTTTTGATGTCAAAAAAATATTTAGGCAGGGCGATGCGCTGTCGTGTGATTTCTTCAACATCAGAAAGCTAATTGATGTGGCCATAACAACTTCTTTCGGAGCTTTAACTGGTCGTTGTGCTTCGTCGACAACGATTTGGACGCCGCGGCTAATATGATTACAAACATTATCAACACTGGCATAGGCAATTTTATACCTGATAGGGTAAAAAGCCTAAAGCCGGTGGATAATGCGTCGTTTGACTGGAGCTGCAACGAGGTTATTAGGTTGAGAGAGATAAGTTTTCGGAATTATAAGGCAAACACCACTGAGCAAAACCGAAGAAGATATATACAAGCCAGAAATGACTGTAACTCCCACATTCGACGAGCCAAATTTTTACATGACCAAAAACTGAGGCGTAAAATCCTAAAATGTCCCAAGGGTAGCAGAAGTTTTTGGTCTTTTGTTAAAAACAACAAAAACTCCGTATCGTCGTCTATACCCACGCTCATTCACAATGACATTCCAGGTGACAAAACCCTTAGACAAAGCTAATCTGCTTGCTGCCCACTTCGCAGCGAACTCGCCAGGCGGGTGAGAGCAAAGTAGTTGCACTTGATATTTCGAAAGCATTTGACAGAGTTTGGCAAAGAGTTTTGTCAAAAATGTGTGCATTCGGGATCGACGACTCTCTTCTTATATGGATTAGAAGCTACCTTTCGAATCGTTCAATTCAAGTTGTCATCGACGGATTCAAGTCTGACACTCACTTTGCAAATGCTGGTGTTCCCCAGGGCTCCGTTTTGTCTCCGACACTCTTTCTCATTTTTATAAATGATCTCTTGGCTGTTACTTCTAATCCAATTCACTCCTTCGCTGACGACAGTACTCTCAGCTTCTCATATTCGTAAATAGTGAGCGGCAGCGTATGTTGAGCTCATTAAATTCCGACATCGACAGCATCATCCAATGGAGTAAAAATAATAGAGTGGAATATAATGCTTCCAAAACACAATGCTTTCTTCTGTCGTTAAAGCATAATACTGACCCAATGCCTTTATCCATGAGTGGCACTATCCTGGGTATGTGCATCAGTGACAAACTTTGTTGGAATGATCACATATTTAGTGTCGCTAAGAATGCCGCGAAATGCCTAGGTTTTCTATACAGATGCAAGAAATTCTTCACACCCACTGATCTGGCTATAATTAATAAGGCGTTCATTCGTCCTAAATTGGAGTTCAACGCTGATGTCTGGTCTGGTGCATCTAAGACCTCATTGCACCTGCTCGATAGAATACAAAAACGCGCGATAAAACTGATAGGTAACTACAGCATTACCAAAACACTAGACTCGCTGGAACATCGTAGGAACGTATCCTGCCTTTCATTGTTTTATCGTTACTTTCATCATAAATGCTCTGACGAAACAGCCAGTTGCATTCCGCCCCTTCATAACTTCTCCCGCGATACACGCCTCTCCCGGAATGCGCATGAATTCACTTTGAAGCCCGTTTTCGATCGTACTGTCAAATATAGAAATTCTTTCCTTAACCGAACCACACGAATGTGGAACGCGTTACTACGTTCGGTCTACCCCCCTCAATACAATATGCAGATACTTAAGACTAATGTCAATAGGCAGTTCCTCTCCCCTTCTCCCTGTTACCTTCTGCTCGCACAACGTCCGTCGTTATAGCCTTGAGTGCGCGTGTGACTCTAAAAAAAAAAAAAACAGAATCAATTGAATTTAGAACTTAAAAACAAAGCAATTGCGAAATAGGAACAAAAAGATTTCTTATAAAGCTGTTGTTCGCAATCTATTATAAACCTCATACAAGCATTAGAAGAAACAATCCGACTTAATGTGCCCTTAATTAGGCCCCAAGGGATATCTTCGTTTCTCTTCCAAAACAAAGAAGAAACCAAAGTTTGCCCTGATTGTTTTCTGCTGTTAACCTTTCGAAGGGCTATTTATAGTGGATGAATCTCCAGCAATCTGCCTGTCTACAGTATTGTGTTTTCTTTAATAGCCATTTAATATTTTCAGTGTGTTCGGTAATCCCTATTTGATGACCTCTTTGTACCACTATACATATAAATGTATATGGATATACATAATAGGTCTTGGCGTTACGACTAATGGAGAGCCAGAACCTAGTCTCTATCAATTACCTATGTTACATGTGATTTATTTTTCTTATAGGTGAAACGCGCCAATTGTTTTTATCCACACCTCAATTTTTGGGAAGCTTCCGCTTGCTAATATTCTCTAGGGAATTTTCAGTATCCTGATGAAATACGCCGACGACATAGACGTGATTGGACGGACACAGCAGGACGCAGAGGATTGGCATCGGATGAAGATGCCCTTGGTCGATTCGAGAGGAAAATTCTGCGCTCTATCTACGATCCCGTTTGTTCAAACGGAGTATGAAGGAGAAGAATTAATGAAGAACTGTACGGGTTGTACAGCGACATCGGCTTGGTACGACGTCTACGGACTACGGAGTTAGAGTCCATGACTCACACAGTACAAGGCGGATATTACTGCGGTCCAGGAAATACGCTGGATAGGAAACGGTATGATGAGGAAGAAAAACCGGCCAAGTGCGAGTCGGACTCGCGCACGAAGGGTTCCGTACTATTATGTATAAAAACGGCAAAGAAAGCATGTCTGTTGTATGGGAGCCCAATTTATACATATATTTATTATATTCTGTCTAAGTATATACAGAAATACATAATCAGTGACATTTTATTCTCACTTTTCGGATAGTTAAAATCTAGAATGTTGTAATTTTTAGAAAATACTAATTTTTTGAGTGATTGCCAATTTGGGTTTAGACGTGGCAAATCGACTGAAACTGCTTTATTGAAATTAACTGGTGAAATATATAATAGTCTAAAACACTTCTCAAATACCATCAACATTATTTGTTGATATCAGTAAGGTCTTTGATATGGTTAATCATACTTTGCTACTCGATAAACTTTACAAAGCGGGTTTCAGAGGCTCCATTTATAAATGGTTTTCTTCTTATTTATCCAACCGTTATCAAGTTGAGGAAATTAGGAATGTTTACAGTTCTATTGACTTCTTAAATATGGGTGTTCCCCAAGGAGCAGTATTGGGCCCAATCCTTTTTCTAATTTATGTTAATTCGTTTTTCTTACAACCTTTTAAAGGCAAAATAACTGCCTTTGCTGATGAAACATCTCTTTTCCACTCAAACACTAACTTAATTGATAGTTTTGCA
Source organism: Eumerus sabulonum (assembly GCA_951905685.1). Lineage (NCBI taxonomy): Eukaryota > Metazoa > Arthropoda > Insecta > Diptera > Syrphidae > Eumerus > Eumerus sabulonum. Next base: position 34,278,834 of record OX645063.1, read on the forward strand.
GATGTTAACTATGACCTAGATATGTTACGGAGATGGTTTAATTATCACAAACTAATAATTAGCAACAAAACGAAGTACATGATATTTAATATCAATGGTAGAGTTTTCAGAGACCTTCCCTTATATTATCATGCACCATTGTGTAATCGATTTTTTCTTGAAGATATAGTATTCAACAATCAAGAATGTTTGAAAATTGCTTCTTGATTGATCACGTGGACAGTTTTAAATATTTAGGTGTTACATTGGACCAACAACTTTGTTGGAAAGACCATTCAATATATTTGAACCATTATCTAAATGGGGTTATAAGATAATTATTCCATCTCAGTATGCACTGCAATTTCTACCCGTTTTAAAATACTAAATGTATACTCGCACCGATATGGAACTAGCAAAAACATGTCCATGTCCGGAACTAAATGTATTATCGCACCGATATGGAACTAACAAACCATGTCCATGTCCGGACCTGAATGCATACATACACATGTATGACATTCGTTCACGAAATGCGGTGCTGGCATTATATTCTTTCATTTCTTTTCTTCATTTCAGTTCAAGTGTGCTGTACACCAACTGTTCGAGCTTTATCGCCACATCTCCATACTTTTGGGTTTCTTGAAAACTACGGGGTATAACTCATACCGTATGAGAAGCATGTTCGTTGCATTTATGTTTTTTTTTTTTCGTTTTGTACATATGTGATTGATGAATAAGGGTTGAATGGAACTATGGAACTCTTTTCGTTCAATTTGCGGAGCGAGAGGACATGTGTCCGAGAGAGGACATAGTTCCGTGAACTATACATGTCCGGAACTACCCAACTCTATGTATGTATGTATGTATGTATACTTATACATAGCGTAGAGATGTGTGAGTGTATGCACGTATGTGATACGTATGCACGTATGTACGTATCGGTTCGTATGTGTGCAAGATCGCTTGCTCCTCTTGCTCACTTGCTCCTCTCCACCTGCCGCGACGTCGTGCGAAAGGGATGCTAGGCCAGCTGCGAGGACTGGTCGTGAGCAATGGCGCCACGCGATTGCCCTCACGCCGACTTACCCGCAGCAAGAATCGCGAATTTAAATAAAAAAAATATATGTAAAATAAAAAAAAAAAGGAATTCACTGTCCAAAAAAGTAAACAAACCGCAGCTTGAGTATTCGAACAGTCGTACCGAAACTCCTCTGACCAACGACTTAGCCCGCATCACCAATCACGACACACAAATCTGTGATTTCAATACCTTATACAATGAACGTGATATCCGCGACCAACGTAGGCAATAGGACACACGGTACGGCCGCGTACTGGGAACTGCTTAAAACCGTACCGGAGTTCTTCCCCGAAGATCACTCTCCGAGTACTTCGCCATAGATTTCTCCACGAGTTCTTCGCCCACTCTCCCTCATGTGCTACTAGGAACAAAAAAAAAAACAAAAATGCTGACCTTCTGCGGGTTGAACTCCACTCGTTCGCGTGTCAAGCGCTGATCGCACCCTCGGGCTATCCGCTTTCTCCGAGTTTGATTTCCCAAAATGGATGACTACGAGCCGCTCACAAATGGGAACTGAACGAAAGATGACAACGAAAACCTTTCGAAACAATTTATTATTGGTTGTTTGTAATTATGTATATGTATAATTAATTTTGTTCTGTTTTTAGTATTTGTCGTGGTAGCGGCAACAGAAATACATCATCTGTGAAAATTTCAACTGTCTAACTATCACGGTTCATGAGATACAGCCTGGTGACAGACGGACGGACGGACGGACGGACGGACGGACAGCGAAGTCTTAGTAATAGGGTTCCGTTTTACCTTTGGGTACGGAACCCTAAAAATTGCGAAATTTATTACAGCTGACACAAAAGGTTGCACTTACTGGGATGCGAATTTATCGTGGGAAAGCGGTTAAGGTCGAAGGTCATCGACTTTAAACCTATAAGTGATCCCCTGGCTGTGATCCGCATCAGAGGCAGATCTTATAACATCAGCCTTATATGTGCACACGCCCCTACCGACGAGGCTGAAGACCCTATCAAGGAGGACTTCTATGACCTCCTGGACAACGCTTACGGAGCTTGTCCGGAGTACGATGTTAAAATCGTTCTCGGGGACTTCAAGGCCCTTGGCGGAGTGATCGGAAAGCACAACCTCCACGATACAACAACAGATAACAGCTTCCGACTCACGGACTTTGCGACAGCTCGTAATGCGGTGATAAGTAGCACAAGATTCCCTCGTAAGCGAATCCACACAGCACCCTGGCGATCTCCGGACGAACCAACCAAAGTGCTCGAACGAATTACTACGGACTATAACCAACGCGAAATTTGGTCGGCTCTCGTCCTATCTAGGACAACCACCCCTAAGAGTAGTGAATGAACATCAACGACCCAAACCACTGCACTCCGTTCAGGTTGTGTGTGTAACAACACATCATATAAAAAAAAAACTCTTGAACCTGCGCGAGTTTCTAAAAAAAAAAAAGAATCGACCATGTGCTCATTGACGCAAGGCACTCGTCAAACATCCTGGATGTGCGAACATTCAGAGGGGTAAATGTCGACTCTGACCATTTCCTCGTAGCAGCAAGATTCAGAGCTCGACTGTCCAATGTCAGAAAGCTGCACCAGCCCATCAGGAGGAGGTTCGATATTGGGCGCCTGAGCACACCGGAGGTTACCAGAGTCTAGAGGGAGCAGCTGAGCGAAAGACGCTACGGTATGTCTGCGTCGAACACAAATGCCAATAATATGTGGCTGCATTGCGGCTCAGCCAGAGAGCACCGTGGCGCAGTGGGTAGTGTGTTGGCCTCTGACGCAGATGACACGGGATCAAATCCTGACACAGCCATGTCATCGAACGTGTTTTTTACGGTGTTTCTCCTCAGCGGGGCTCTGACTAAACCCCCTGTAGTAAAACTGTCATGAAAAGCTTCTCGAAATTCGCCGTTCGGAACCGGCAATAAATTGTAGGTCCCTTTCACCTATGGGAAAATGAAATCACTCACAACATGGGTGATTGAGAGAAGCTCGGCTCAGGTCCTTCATGGACTGTAACGCCAACATACAACATACATTGCCGCTCAGCCATTCAGGAAGTAGCCGAAACCACCTTTGGGTACCTACCACCCCCGACAGGAAACCCGTGGTATGATGGCGAGTGTGAGCAGAAAAAGGCAACAACCGACGAGGCGTACCAAAAGGCGCTGCAGAGGAAAACCAGGGCAGCGCATGAAGAGTACCGAGCCAGAAGAAGAGAGGCGAAAAAACTACTGTGAAAAAGAAAAGAATCTTCGCAGCCACCCAGCTCAAGGATATTGAGGAGTCTAGGGATAAACATAAAACACGAGCTTTTTACAAGAAAGCCAAAGGCCTTGCAGGATGCTTCAAAAAGGGCACCCAGGCTCTTCGAAACTGCGAGGGTAATCTTGTCACCGACCCGCAGGGAATAGTGGATATATTTAAGCAGCATTTCCAGCAGCCGCTTAACGAGCATGACTTAGAGAGAGTGGTAGGGACCGAGGAAATCCCAACTCCAGACCCTGAAGTAATCCTCCCAACCAGCATCGAAGAAGTCGGCCCAGCTATTCAGAAGCTGAAGAATAACAAGGCCGCAGGCTCAGATGGCTTGCCATCAGAGCTCGCTGGCGGCAATGCTCTGGTAGGGAGCATGCACCAGATCATCAGCAGAATTTCGGAAGACGAAAGCATGCCCGACGACTGGAATACCAGCTCTATTCGCCCCATCCAAAAAAAAAGGCGATCCTACCTCTAGCAAGAACTATAGAGGTATATCCCTGCTCAATGTCGCATACAAGATCCTGTCCAGCGTATTGTGTGAACTTCTAAAGCCATTTTGCACCGCACTAATCGGCAGCCAGTGCGGCTTCCGGCCCGGCAAATCGACTATAAAACAAATTTTCACACTTCGACAAATCCTGGAAAAGACCAACGAGTTTCGAATCGATACGCACCATCTTTTCATCGATTTCAAAGCCGCATACGACAGCATTCATAGTGAAGGACTGTTTGGTGCGATGGCCGAATTCAGGATCCCAGGAAAACGGATCCAGTTGTTTCGCGATACGCTAAAAAATACGCGATGCACCGTGCAACTCGGTTCCAGGACTTCGGAACCGTTTGAAACATGCACCGGAATTCGGCAAGGAGATGCGCTGTCATGTGACTTCTTCAACCTGGTGCTGGAGCAGATAGTGAGACGGGCAGGCGTCAACAGGGAAGGCACTATCTTCTACAAGTCCGTCCAGCTGCTGGGATACGCGGATGATATCGATATCATCGCGTGTTCTCGCCGTGGCATTGTGGAAGCATTCACGGCGATTGAAGAACAGGCGAAACGAGTTGGTCTTAAGATCCATGAGCACATAACGAAATACATGCTGTCAAGCTAAAACCAATCCGTCGCTCACCACCTGGGACAAAATATAACAATTGACAGCTACAATTTCGAGGTAGTTAAGGAGTTTGTCTACTTCGGGGCAAGCGTAAATTCTAAAAATGACACCACAGTGGAGATCCGGCATAGAATCGCCCTTGGCAACCGCTACTACTTCGGCTTGTTCCAACAACTGCGGTCAAAACTCCTCACTCGAAAGACCAAAGTCATGCTTTACAAAACGCTCATACTCATACTGCCTGTACGGAGCCAAAAGCTGGCGATAAGCAGGACAGCGGAGCTGATTTTGGGTTCTTTCGAGAGAAAAATTCAGCGCCGGATATTTGGTGCTGTCTGTGGGGAAGGTGAATGGAGAAGAAGACTTAACCGCGAACTCTACGAGCTGTACAAAGATGTGGATGTAGTCCGGAAGACAAGGATCCGTCGACTACACTGGCTCGTCCACATCGAGCGCATGGACATCAACGCTCCAGCTAAGAGGGTCTTCCACTCCGAGCCTCCTGGTTCGAGAAGAAGAGGAAGACCGAACCTCCGGTATAAAGACCAAGTAATCGCGGATGTAAGACATCTTGGTCTTGATAACTGGATGCAGCCGGGACCGTCAAGGATGGAATGCAGCTATAGCTCAGGCTCAGATCCTCCCTGGATTGCTGGCCTGATAAGTAAGTAAGTAAGAAAGTAGAGAGGATAAGGGGGTGGGACAAAGTCGCCTGATCACTGCGTGATCACTATTGTGATGTCCCCCACTTACAGTTCACTCAAAAATCCTGAGTTCGTGATAAAACTTAGTATGCTTTTGAGTGAGCTAGCACCGATTTCTTTTGCTTCAAGATAATACTTGCCTAAGTGACGATGACGTGTACTGGCAAGGCAGTTACAGTGGCACAGTATGTGTTCTGCTGTTCGTCTTCGTCTTCATTAAACATTCTGCAAGTGTCATCTTGTACAATGCCTATTGTTTTGAGGTGTTTGTTGACTGGGCAGTGTCCAGTAAGGAAACCTGTGATTAAGCGAGTCTGACTCCTCGAAAGCATGAGGAGTTGTTTCGTTCTTCTGAGAGATGGAGTTGGGAGGAACAACTTGGCTTGTCTGCTACCTTTCGTTTGTAACCAGTAGTGATCCGTCGTGTTCCTTAACCAATTGTTTATGCATCATAAATGGTGATGCAGAGCCTTTCCTTTCTAGTAGGTCCGCCTTTTCGTTGCCTGTATGGCCGCTGTGTCCAGGTATCCTAATGAGATGAACTCAGTTTGTGCTGGCCAGCTGGTGAAGTAGCTATAGGCAGTTTTAAGGTGATTTCATAGCTCTTTAGGACCAAAAGTGCAGCCTTACTGTCAGAGAGAATGTAAAGGTTTCTGTTAAATATATTTTTGTTTATATTTTCTCTGAGGCAGAGTTCTATAGCAAATATCTCTGCTTGAAAAACGGAGTTATATCTGTCCATGCTGACGTAGGTGCATGTGCCTGTATTTGCTCCGTATACTCCAGCCCCAACGCCTTCGTTCGTTTTGGAGCCATCTGTGTACCGCACGTAGGATCCACTATTGACGGAGGGTCTATCCCAGTTTTGTCGGTTGGGGAATGTGAACTTGTAGTTTTGGCTGAAGTGGTATTTGGGGAGACAGTCTGTGAGAGATGTCTTTAGGATTTCATGCCTGTTTAGTTCGGTAAAGATATCAGAGTGAAAGAGCCTAAGAGTCATCCTCCACGATCAGTCTGTGGGCGAAGACCATTGCTTCTTTCTTCAGTTGGAGATGAAGAGGTGGCAAGTCCGTGATGACTTCTAGTGCTGCTGTGGGGGTTGTTCTCATCGCCCCGGTTATACAGATACAAGCTAGTCCTTGCAATTTGTTGAGCTTGGCTTGCACTGATACTTGTTTTGTTCTGTGCCACCAGACGGGCGCAGTATATGTGAGAATTGGTCTGATGATTACTGTATATAGACAGCGGGATATTTTGGGGTTTGTGCCCCAGTTTTTGCCAGTGACTTTTGCTGATTCATAAGGAGATCCTGGCTTTCTCAATGGTCTTTGTAATGTGAGAGTTCCAAGTGAGCTTTTCGTCTAGAGTTATCCCTAGGTATTTAACTTTTTTTGAGAACTCTATCGTTTCACCAATGAGGGTAGGTTTGGTAAGTTTGTGCCTATTCGTCCTTTTGGTGAAGGCTTTGTGCTTTTCTAGGGTTGACCTTTAGTGCAACCTTTGTGTACCAGTTTGCAACAAGGTTTAGTGCCCGTTGGAGGAGTTCCGAGACTGTGTTTTCGAATTTGCCTCTAACCAGGATCACTAGGTCGTCAGCATAGCCTTGGATATAGAAACCATTGTTGCTGAGTATGTTAATCAGTTAATTTACCACGATGGACTACAGGAGAGGTGAGAGAACCCCGTCTTGAGGGCATCCAACGGGCCTCCCTGGCCTATGTGTGTTCTTATCATTTCTGGGAAGGCTACGATCCTACCTACCTACCTACATTTCAGCATTGAAAATAGATTAATATCATGTCTTCCTATTTTAAGGCCGTGGACGCGTTATTCAAATTTCCCACAGTTTCTGTATAAGTTGTTAAGCGTATTTAAGACTTACTTAACCTGTTCATCTCTCTTCAAGCATTAGCAATCATCCTAGCCTATGCGTAAATACTCTATTTAGTTAGCAAACTTTGGAGGCTGACGAACTTAATTCTACAGGTATTTTCTATGGCAAGGTTTATTTACAATGAATGGATTTACGATTGTAAGTCATAGAACTAGTAGAGTACCCTAACCAATGCAGGGAATGATAACATCATCACATCCTACAGATTTCCATAATCCTTTCTAAAAAAAACTCTTCGAGCGTAAATTTAATGTGGATTTATGGCTGGATTCAGCAATTGGCTTTTTATATGCAAACATCCTACGTCAATATGACATAACTTTTCGTGCGCACCAGATGCATGTAGCGTAGATGTACTTAGCTACACACATATGTATGTATGTACCTTCAGGAAATGAATTCATCGTTTTACGGTTGGTCAATTTCATTCCTAATTTATTCGCGATGAAGTAAGTATAAAATCTTATTTCCGGTACTCACTGACATTATACGTCTTAACTTGCAACCTGACTATTCAACTCAGAATGCACCAAAGCACTAAACAGTTTTATGAGGAAATTTCCAAACCTTAAGAGTACTCGTTAGAATTTAAAGAGCAAATCAAATTTTATAGTTCAGTTCTTTCCATAATTCAGTGAGATTTGCGATGTAAGCACATACATATGTATAATACATGCAGCGCCGTGGCGCAGTGGGTAGTGTGTTGGTCTTTGACGCCGATGACACGGGATCGAATTCCGACAACAGTCGTGTTATCGAACGTATCTTTCACGGTGCTTCTCCTCAGCGGGTCTCTGACTAATCCATTAATACAATTGTCAAGAAAAGCTTTTTGAAATTCGCCGTCCGGAATCGGAATGTATGTTGGCGTTACAGTCCATGAAGGACCAAAGCCGAGCTTCTCTCAATCACCCATGTTGTGTGTGATATCATTTTCCCACAGATGAAAAGAACCTACAGTTTATTGCAGGTTCCGAACGTCCAATTTCGTTTTCATGACAATTTTACTACAGGGGAATTTGTCAGAACCCCACTGAGGAGAAACACCGTGAAAACACGTTCGATGACATGGCTGTGTCGGGATTCGATCCCGTGACATCGGCGTCAGAGTCCAACACACTACCCACTGCGCCACGGTGCTCTCTGATCTGAAGATAGTAATAATTAATCACTTTTTGAAAAAAAAAAATCCGTAAGAGAAATAAATCGAATTGTATACAGAAGCTAATATAATCAATCGTGTATAAAATGGCCGTAGAATACGAAATCGCCGCCTATCTTGGTAGAACATTCACAAAGATCTGGATGACCTCAAAAGTCCACGGTAGAGCAAACACGGTTTATAGTCCGAAAGGTTAAACAGAATTCGAAACTAGTGTGACTAGTGACAACATGATTCAATTCAATTGAAGCCACGGAGAGTGTCCCATAAGGACACCAGGTTTACATATTGACCCCCTCCCTTGTTCTATAATTTTAGAGCTGCCCTCAAAAATTTGACAACTTCCCTAGTTGGGATTTCTTGAAAGTTTTTTCCTGTTTATGTTTATGTAACGTTTTGAATCTTTCTCGAAGAGGCTTGGACACACGATTAGTATGTGTTCTAAATATTTAGTCAATATCTGATCCATTGTATCCTCGCCTGTTTTGAATTGATTGTAGTCCAATATTTGATTCAACTTTGATGCTTTCAATGGATCCGTGTCACGACGGTAATGAACGGTGGGCAATATGACTACTAGCTTCTTTGGCTTTGCTATATATATAGGAACACATACTGACATTATTAATGTGAAAGCGAAATATGGTGCTATTTAGTGCACGATTTAGGTTCAGCAATTGGGGAGGGATGAAGGTCTTGTTTTTTATAACGGTGCCCATTTACGCCACATTTCGATTCATAAACATCTCTGTCAAATTATATGACGAAAAGAAGTCATCAACGTCCGCTGGCCACATATTTCTTCATCAATTTCATGACGACCCGCTCGCCTTGGTTCACCTCTCGTTGGCCACCTGTTGGTTTTCCCGTATAAACTATTCCTATCAGTGGATAATTTGAAACGAAATCGCAAATCCACCCAACCTTTATTTCGTATTTCGCGGGCTTACTCATAAACCTAGTTCGTCCGCGATATGGAAATAATTGCTCATCGACGGTCACTTGACAATCCGGGGTATATGCCCTGATTTGCCTTGTTAAAGTCTCTCTGCACGAGTGTTACCGTTGTCGAAGCGGACGTAGGAGACCAAGTGCTTGAACCGGTTGAAGAACATGGTGATTGGCATATTGTTACTCACCCACAATTCTTTTGCTAGCTGCGAATTGGCGTGCAACACACCAGCAACATCCCAAAGAAGCCATATATTTCGCCCTCGTTGGTCGTCGCCTAAACTTTCTGTTCTTTATTAGAATAACCCTCGTTCCATAGTCAAAAGCATTAGGAGGCTTTTCGATTAGTTTCCCGCACGATAGCACGAAAATATTCACGATTTCGGGGGACAACAACGATTTGAGGATGGCTCGGTGATTCGGCAATGTTCCTCGTAATGTCCTTTTATGGGCACATTATACGAACGTGGCCTTCCAAAAAAAGATGGATTCGTATTCCATATCTTGCGATATTTCGAACGGTAAGCCTCTTCCTGCACAGGAGCAGCCGCGTAGTCTGGTGCAACAGTACTGTATGATGGAATTGCGGTTGGTGCTTCTTTCCACAATTCCTTCACATAATCTTCATCGTTATCATCCAAATCGACCTAAAACTCAATCTCCTGTTCAATATCGGACGTCTCATCCACATTTTCATCTTCTTCTGTCACGTAGTCTTCATCGTCCAAGTCCTCACCTGATTCAAACGGGTCGAATTCCGGGACTAGGTAGGTAGGTAGGTAGGATCGTAGCCTTCCCAAAAAAAAAAATTAAAAAATTAGAAGAACACACATTGGCTAGGGAGGCCCGTTGTGCAGCTACGAGGGGGCTTAGCCACCTATTTTGTGCTTCTTAAGAAATCAAGAAGATCAGATATCCCTACTTGCTGAACTTCGGTCAGATCATTAAGGAAGTACGATCCTAGGTATCGTCTCCTGATTGTGCAGAATGCCGGGCAGGCGCAGAGAAGGTGATGAATGGATTCGACCTCCTCCTCGCCTAGATAGCTCCTGCAAAAACCATGCGGAGTTATACCTAGTTTTTGCGCGTGACTGCCAATAAGGCAGTGGATGTCAGTTCTTTTTAGGGAGATAATACTCCTAGTCCGTTGACTGTTGAGCCAAGGCCAGATTTGCCTGGTGATGATACAGGTATATTCCCAAGTTCATCTCCGGTTCGTCTCGGCTCTGGCGAGATTTGTAAGATTGTGTTTAATGGTTGCAAAGCGTATACCCTCACAAGCCAGGATTGATTATAGCGTCGTTCCTTGTTTGACGAGTGTGTCGGCTCTTTCATTTCCTAGAATGTCGCTGTGTCCCGGTACCCAGATAAGTTGTATGTTGAACTGTTCGGCCATCTCGTTAAGAGATAGGCGACAGTCGAGACTAGTTTTTGATGTGTACACATAGGATTTCAACGACTTTTAGGTCGCTTGGATATCCGTGAGAATGTGGATATTCGTAGTGGATATCACGTTCCACTTCAGCCAAGACAAGACCTCTTTTATTGCTAACAGTTCCGCCTGGAAAACGCTGCAGTGATTTGGTAATTTTAGAGCTTTTTTTCATCTTAAGTTGCTTGCCGAAGGCTCTACTACCCACCCCGTCTTTGGTTTTAGACCTTGGTCTACGCAGTATCTGCGGGGTTGAGTATGGCGGGTCCAGTTTTGTCTGTCCGGGTAAATCGTCAAAAAGTTTTATTCCATTGTTCAGGATGGAGGAGTGGCCAGTGACATAGCTCGTCCATTTCGAGTTGGGTTTTAGTCTAATGGCCATGTGTGTAGCAATTTGCTTGCCGAAAACATCGAGTGATGTAAGGTTGAGTATCATTTTAAGCGCAGCCATTGGGGTGGACCTGAGGCCCAACCTTTGTACCTTCTCGAGTTGTTTGTGGTATGTTGTCTTGTCCAGTGCAGTCCACCAGACAATCACTCCATACATTAGTATGGGTCTAACGACCGTGATGTAGAGCCATAGGGTGATCTCGGGGTTGAATCCCCATTTTTTCGTATGGCTTTCGTATGGCAACATGTGTATTGTTGCTTATTTAGCTCTTTCGATTGTGTTGCTCTTCCAGGTTAATTTCCTGTCTAGTATAATGCCAACGAATTTGGCAGTGGAGGCAGGTGTCCGGGATTTTATGCTTTTTGGTGATTAGCACGAGCTCCGTTTTCTGGGGATGCACCCTGAGCCCGTTGCTATACGCCCATTTGCAAAGGATTGAGAATGCCATTTGCATACGGTCATTCAATGTGGATAGGTATTTACCTGAGATTGAAATGACAACGTCATTAGCGTAGGCAATAATGTCCAGGCCTTCTTTCTCCAGTCTAATTAGTAGTTCGTTTATAACTATATTCCATAGAAGAGGTGAGAGAACCCCTCCTTGCGGGGTTCCTCTGGTAACCACTCTGGTGTTTATTTGGCTTCCTCGATTGGAGACAATCTTACGAGTTAATAATAACTCGCTGATCAGCTTCCTCACTAGTTTATGCAAGGCTGTTTCGACAGATCTACCCTTACAGTAGGCGTGCCGTGCCTTAGAAATTAGGGACGGATCCAAGTTGTGGCGTATGTGTAAGTCTATTAGCCTTTCCAAAGTTTTTAGTGCAAAGGATGATAGACAAATAGCTTTTAGATCCTTGGGAGAAGTGTGAGAATTCCTGCCGGCCTTGGGGATGAAAAACACCTTTGCGCACCTCCACTTTTCTGGAAAGTGAATCCAAGCTAGGCATCCTTTAAAGATAATCTCTAGCCATGGTATAGTCCACTCCTTAGTTTGTGTGAGTTCGATAGGGTAAATTCCATCCAGACCTGGCGATTTGTAGGGCTTGAAGCTTTTTTAAATAAATAAAAAAATGTCTCTGATCTTCTGAAACCATATCCTATAACACAAAAAACGTATGTTATAAGGGTGTAGGCATTAACCTGTTTAATACGCCATAAAGTAACCACTATTTAATTACGAAAAAAACGAATTGGAATGCAAACTGTAGTAGGTCTTGATTATCCCGCTACGTCAATGTGGCTATCTGTCTCGAAATAATATAGCGCGTTCCGAAAGGCTATCATTCGTCGCTCATGCGAAATCATGCGAAAAAGAGACTCATGAACTCATAGCAATAACTTTCAATGTGAAAGTTAAGTGAAAGAGTTAAAGAGGGTCAATAAAGCCACAAATGCTTTTCTATAGCACTCGAAAGCCATTCTTTTTAACAGTAATTGATATTGCGCACATTATTTTTCACTCTTGCATAATATGTAATCCTAGTCATTAAATCCTTAGATAATGAGTCATTTGGTAGAGGAAATTGTTTGTCCAACTGATGGCACGTAACTTACTTTTCCAATTTGACACCTTTATTTATAAAGGCTCAAATATGTAGATTTCCAATTTTACGACTGAACAACTCAGTTTTACTTTAGCCCAATTACACAGATAGCAATGTCAGTGAAAGCATATTGGTAAGTAAATTAATTGCTCAAGCGTTCAAACCAAGAATTTGCTGGTACGATCAATATCGAAAATTGCTTACACAGTGTACACTTATATATTTATATTATTATTCATGATACAAATTCCTTGCCACGGTTCGATGATGTTGTCCCGCACAGAACAAAATAGAATTCACATCACGCAAAAACGCACACGATAGGCAAATACCATCACTTTTTTGTCTGAACTTAGCTGTCATATGCACCAGGCATTCAACAAAAAACTTAATTTATAGCTTAAGTATGCTTTTCACAGAAACGTGTACAGTGAACAAATTGAACTAGACAGATACACAATAGTACTTACTTACTTATCAGGCCTGCGATCCATGGAGGATCTGAGCCTGAGCTATAGCTGCCTTCCATCCTTGACGGTCCCGGGCACGCTGCTTCCAGTTGTCAAGACCAAGATGTCTTACATCCGCGATTACTTGGTCTTTATACCGGAGGTTCGGTCTTCCTCTTCTTCTCGAACCAGGAGGCTCGGAGTCGAAGACCCTCTTAGCTGGAGCGTTGATGTCCATGCGCTCGATGTGGCCGAGCCAGTGTAGTCGACGGGTCCTTGCTTTCCGGACTACATCCACATCTTGGTACAGCTCGTAGAGTTCGCGGTTGTGTCTTCTTCTCCATTCACCTTCCTCACAGACAGGACCAAATATCCGGCGCAGAATTTTTCTTTCGAAAGAACCCAAAATCAGCTCCGCTGTCCTGCTTATCGTCCAGCTTTCGGCTCCGTACAGCAAGACTGGCAGAATGAGCGTTTTGTAAAGCATGACTTTGGTCTTTCGAGTGAGGAGTTTTGACCCCAGTTCTTTGGACAAGCCGAAGTAGCAGCGGTTGCCAAGGGCGATTCTACGCCGGATCTCCACTGTGGTGTCATTTGTGGAATTTACGTTTGCCCCGAGGTAGACAAACTCCTTAACTACCTCGAAATTGTAGCTGTCAATTGTTATGTTTTGTCCCAGGTGGTGAGCGACGGATTGGTTTTTGCTTGACAGCATGTATTTCGTTTTGTCCTCATTGATCTTAAGGCCAATTCGTTTCGCCTGTTCTTCAATCGCCGTGAATGCTTCCACAATGCCACGGCGAGAACACGCGATGATGTCGATATCATCCGCGTATCCTAGCAGCTGGATGGACTTGTAAAAGATAGTGCCTTCCCTGTTGACGCCTGCCCGTCGCACTATCTGCTCCAGCACCAGGTTGAAGAAGTCACATGACAGCGCATCTCCTTGCCGAAATCCGGTGCATGTTTCGAATGGTTCCGAGGTCCTAGAACCGAGTTGCACGGTGCATCGCGTGTTTTTTAGCGTGGCGCGACACAACTGGATCAGTTTTACCGGGATCCCGAATTCGGCCATCGCCCCAAACAGTGCTTCACGATGAATGCTGTCGTATGCGGCTTTGAAATCGATGAAAAGATGGTGTGTATCGATTTGAAACTCGTTGGTCTTTTCCAGGATTTGTCGAAGTGTGAAAATTTGGTCTATAGTTGATTTGCCGGGCCGGAAGCCGCACTGGTAGCTGCCGATTAGTGCGGTGCAAAATGGTTTTAGACGTTCACACAATACGCTGGACAGGATCTTGTATGCGACATTGAGCAGGGATATACCTCTATAGTTCTTACAAGAGGTAGGATCGCCTTTTTTGTGGATGGGGCATATAGAGCTGGTATTCCAGTCGTCGGGCATGCTCTCATCTTCCCAAATTCTGCAGATGATCTGGTGCATGCTCCCTACCAGAACATCGCCGCCAGCCTTGAAGAGCTCTGATGGCAAGCCATCTGAGCCTGCGGCCTTGTTGTTCTTCAGCTTCTGAATAGCTGTGCCGACTTCTTCTATGCTGGGTGGGAGGACTACTTCAGCGGCTGGAGTTGGGATTTCCTCAGTCCCTACCACTCTCTCTTGGTCATGCTCGTTAAGCAGCTGCTGGAAGTGCTGCTTAAATACATCCACTATTCCCTGCGGGTCGGTGACAAGATTACCCTCGCAGTTTCGAAGAGCCAGGGTGCCCTTTTTGAAGCCTCCTGCAAGGCCTTTGGCTTTCTTGTAAAAGGCTCGTATTTTATGTCTATCCCTAGACTCCTCGATATCCTTGAGCTGGGAGGCTGCGAAGATTCTTTTCTTTTGTCGCAGTAGTTTCTTCTCCTCCCTTCTTCTGGCTCGGTACTCTTCTCGCGCTGCCCTGGTTTTCCTCTGCAGCGCCTTTTGGTACGCCTCGTCGGTTGCTGCCTTTTTCTGCTCACACTCGCCATCATACCACGGGTTTCTTGTCGGGGGTGGTAGGTATCCTAAGGTGGTTTCGGCTACTTCCTGAATGGCTGAGCGGCAATGCAGCCACATATTATTGGCATTTGTGTTCGACGTAGGCATACCGTAGAGTCTTTCGCTCAGCTGCTCCCTGTAGACTCTGGCAACCTCCGGTGTGCTCAGGCGCCCAATGTCGAACCTCCTCCTGATGGGCTGGTGCAGCTTTCTGACATTGGGCAGTCGAGCTCTGAATCTTGCTGCTACGAGGAAGTGGTCAGAGTCGACATTTGCCCCTCTGAATGTTCGCACATCCAGGATGTTTGACGCGTGCCTTGCGTCAATGAGCACATGGTCGATTTGGTTGGCGGTTCGACCGTCCGGAGATCGCCAGGTTGCTGTGTGGATTCGCTTGCGAGGGAATCTTGTGCTACTTATCACCGCATTACGAGCTGTCGCAAAGTCAGCGAGTCGGAAGCCGTTATCTGTTGTTGTATCGTGGAGGCTGTGCTTTCCGATCACTCCGCCAAGGGTGTTTTCCTTTCCGATTTTGGCGTTGAAGTCCCCGAGCACGATTTTTACATCGTACTCCGGACAAGCTCCGTAGGCGTTGTCCAGGAGGTCATAGAAGTCCTCCTTGATAGGGTCTTCAGCCTCGTCGGTAGGGGCGTGTGCACATATAAGGCTGATGTTATAAAATCTGCCTTTGATGCGGATCACAGCCAGGCGATCACTTATAGGTTTAAAGTCGATGACCTTCGACCTTAACCGCTTTCCCACGACGAATCCGCATCCCAGTAAGTGCAACCTTTTGTGACAGCTGTAATAAATGTCGCAATTTTTCTTCCTAATCATACCGTTTCCTATCCAGCGTATTTCCTGGACCGCAGTAATATCCGCCTTGTACTGCGTGAGGATTCCTTCTAGTTTATGAGCAGCTCCGGGAGTGTACAGGGTTCTGACATTCCAGGAGCATACTCGCAAATCGTGTTCCTTTTTCGTGCGTTGTCGTCGTCGAGTATCCGTCCGTATATCCGAGGCATCTTGCTCATTCATAACTTTGGGTTTTTTTACGTGGGCGGATTGTTAGCCCGCCGCACAACCGCCATTCTGGTCGGGGTTTTCTTCGCTGCATACGTTTGTTCACCTCCCAACGGTTGTTGAAGAGGCTATCCAGAGGGCGCCGCGAGGAGGCCGTATGTCAACTTGACCCGGGCATTTAAACAGGGATCGTTGCTGGCATCTCGCCAGGTTGAGAGCAATCAACAACTTTACCCTGTATGTCCGAGCCCATGCCCTCCTGATACACAATAGACGTGACTTAATTTTCCGCGTTTAACTTCGGTTTTAATTTGTTTCCCAATTTTATTATTGTGATTTGTGGACCTATCTGGCCCGTGGATGGTTTATGCTGATAAAGAAGATGCAAGTAGCGAGCACTTCAAATCTAAGTATAAAACATGGACCCAATATGGGACGAAAAAGAAAACAGTTGATAAATACATACTTACTTATCAGGCCAGCGATCCATGGAGGATCTGAGCCTGAGCTATAGCTGCCTTCCATCCTTGACGGTCCCGGGCACTCTGCTTTCAGTTACCAAGACCAAGATGTCCTACATCCGCGATTACTTGGTCTTTATACCGGAGGTTCGGTCTTCCTCTTCTTCTCGAACCAGGAGGCTCGTAGTCGCAAACCCTCTTAGCTGGAGCGTTGATGTCCATGCGCTCGATGTGGCCGAGCCAGTGTAGTCGACGGATCTTTGCCTTCCGGACTACATCCACATCTTTGTACAGCTCATAGAGTTCGCGGTCTTCTTCTCGATTCACCTTCCTCACAGACAGGACCAAATATCCGGCGCAGAATTTTTCTTTCGAAGGAACCCAAAATCAGCGCCGCTGTCTTGTTTATCGTCTAGCTTTCGGCTCCGTACAGCAAGACTGACAGTATGAACGTTTTGTAAAGCATGACTTTGGTCTTTCGAGTGAGGAGTTTTGCCTCCAGTTGTTTGGACAAGCCGAAGTAGCAGTTCTATGCCGGATCTCCACTGTGGTGTCATTTGTGGAATTTACGTTTGCCCCGAGGTGGACAAACCCCTTAACGATCTCCAAATTGTAGTTTTTTTTTGTTTTTTTTTTTTTTTGTTTTTAAATAATTTGCGCGCACTTAAGGTCTAATAGCCTTATTATATCGGTGACACAGTGCGGGTAGAAGGTAGAAAGGAAGAGGGATAGAGGAGATGCCGATGGACGTTGATCTTAAATGCTTGCATGTTGCATTGAGGGGGGAACACCGAATCCGGCAGGGAGTTCCAGATTCGTGTGGTTCGGTTAATGTAAGATTCCCTATATTTGAC
Organism: Eumerus sabulonum; assembly: GCA_951905685.1. Taxonomy (NCBI): domain Eukaryota; kingdom Metazoa; phylum Arthropoda; class Insecta; order Diptera; family Syrphidae; genus Eumerus; species Eumerus sabulonum. The sequence goes on from OX645063.1 coordinate 34,296,107, forward strand.
GGTACGTCCGAAAGCGGGCTTCAGGGTATATTGATGAGCATTCCTAGAGAGACGTGTATTGTGGGAGAAATGTTGAAGGGCGGCATGCAACTAGCTATTGGATCAGAGCATTTTTGGTGGTAGTAACGATAAAACAGGGAGAGACAGGTAACATTCCTGCGTTGTTCCAGCGAGTCTAATGTTTTGGTAATGCTGGAGTCACCTATCAGTTTTATAGCTCGTTTTTGTATTCTGTCTAGTAGGTGCAATGAGGTCTTGGAAGCACCGGACCAGACATGAGCGTTTAACTCTAATTTGGGGCGAATGCACGCCTTATTGATTGTAGCCAGATCTAAGGGTGAGAAATATTTCTTGCATCTGTGTAATAAGCGTAGGCATTTCGCAGCATTCTTGGCGACACCGAATATATGGTCGTTCTAATTAAGATTGTGAGCACCACTCATACCCAGGATGGAAAACTTTTCGGTTTCTGAGATGCAAGTGCCATTCATGGATAATGGCTGCGGGTTAGTTATACGCTTTAACGACAAGGGACAACATTGTGTTTTGGATGCATTAAATTCCACTACAGTTTACTCCATTGTTTTTACCCCATTGGATGATGCTGTGGATATCAGAATTTAATGAGCTCAACATACGCTGTCGCTCACTATCTACAACCGATGTGCAGGGTTGTTAACTAGTGAACGAATATGAGAAGCTGAGGGTACTGTCGTCAGCGAAGGATTGAATTGGATTAGAAGTAACTGAAAAGAGATCATTTATAAAAATAAGAAAGAGTGTCGGAGACAAAACGGAGCCCTGGGGAACACCAGCATTTACAAAGTGAGTATCAGACTTGAATCCGTCCAAAACAACTTGAATTGAACGATTCGAAAGGTAGCTTCTAATCCATTGAAAAAGAGACTCATCGATCCCAAAAGCACGGATTTTCGACAAAAGGGCATCATGCCAAACCCTGTCAAATGCTTTCGAAATATCCAATGCAACAATTTTGCTTTCACCTGCTGGGTGAAGCGAGTGATTCAACTATTCAGCGAGATATGCCATCAAATCACCAGTGGATCTGTTGTTGCGGAAACCGTATTGACGGTCATTGAGGAGTTTCCGAGATTCAAGATATTTCATAAGCTGACGGTTAATCAGCGTTTCCATGACCTTGGAAGGAAGGGACGTTAGTGCAATGGGTCGGTAGTTGGAAGGAGAAGATGATTCGCCTTTTTTTGGTATAGGCAGGACAAATACGGTTTTCCACCTACTCGGAAAGAGCCCAGAGGAGTAGGAAGGGTGGAAAAGCTTACACAGTGGTTTTGCCAGCGTAGAAGAACACCTCTTCAGAACTATTAGGGCAATACCATCTGGACCAGCGGATTTGTGTATGTAGAAGCCCTTAAGAACCCTTGCGACTGTACGTGTGCGGGAGTGGATTAGTCCCATGGTGAATTTGACGCACTCTAGTACAGACTGAGACAAAGTACAAGCTGGCCGCTAAGGACTGGTTGCGAAATGGGCAGCTTTGTCCAAGGGGGTGACAGCTGGAATGTCATTGTGGATGAGTGTCGGTATAGGTGACTTAGTTTAGTTTTTTACGTTTTTTACAAACGACCAGAAACTTGTGCTACCTTAGGGACATTGAAGGATCTTACGCTTTAATTTTTGGAATTTAACCCGTCGAATGTGGGTGTTTCAGTAATTTCTGGCTCGTATGTACTTTTTTCGGTTTTCCACAGAACTGTTTGCCTTGTTGGCCCGAAAACTTAGCTCCCTGAGCCAAATAGCCTCTTTGCAGCTCAAGTCAAACCACGCAGGCCTGGTGCTTTTAATCTTGCTGGGAATAAAATTTGCCGATACAGTTATATTAAAGTATTCTTCTGGAGTTGTAGCTATCAGGAATACTGATCCCTGGTAGCTATCTTTGGTGCACTATCAAAAGTATTTTTTCTAATAATACATCCTATCAATCGTACACCTCTGGCTTTTAAAATTCGAGGGCGTCCAGATCCTGGCTTGTTTTTAATTCGTTTGTCTGTTTGAAATCTACTAATTACTTTTTGAATAGGTAGTAGATTTAGTTATTCCAATTAGTCCAATGATTTTCCATCTTCATGACACTTTGCGATCATTTTTCTTTTTTCTACAGTTAATTCTTTTCTTTTCATTTTCCAAATCTTCTCTAATCTCACTCACTACTCGTATACGCACTACTGTCTTGGTCGAACTGAACGAATTCCTTTTTGTTTGCATTAAGGACCGTTATCTCTTAAAATGTACTGTTATTATTGGGAAAAGGACATGTAGGTATCGAAGATATGCAAGGGGTATCAACACTTTTGCTGTGCTCATTTCGTGTGTTGTGGAACATTTTATGTTTTTATTTTTTTTACTAATGAAATATTTTTATTTTTTATTTATAGGTACTACTATTATAAATGTGGAAGTGTGTGTGTCTGTTTGTCCGTCTTTCATGGCAAAACGTAGCGACGAATTGACATGATTTTTTAAGTGGAGATAGTTGAAGGGATGGAGAGTGACGTAGACAACTTTTCGTTTTCTTCCAGCCCCCGTTAAGTTTGTATGCATCAAAATAAGATTTCCAGCAGCACGAAGGGTTCCGTACCATCTGTATATAAAAATATGAAAGAGACTATGTATGTTACCTCATCAGTCATCACATTAAATCACATTTTTTGTATGATGACAAATATTGGTTGCAGGCAGGTTATAGGCTTATTACTTTGATAATCAAAAATCTCCATGATGAGATAGTTGATCATCAAAGTGTCCATTGAATTCAAATCAATTATCTTACTTGACAGCAACGATGTGCAAAGGTGAATAACAATAATGGAAAATATGGGAAAAAGGCTTGCAGCTAGGATTAATATATCAAAGACACTAAAGAGATCAAAACTGGGAAGTTTGCTACTGGCTGTGGGATATTGTCGACTAACCTTAGTTCAGTATGGAGACAAAGGGAATTTTTTGGAAGAAAATCATGTCTGTTGTATGGGAGCCCCCCCTTAAATATTCATTTTGTTCTGTTTTGTCGTGGTAGCGGCAACAGAAATACATCATCTGTGAAAATTTCAACTGTCTAACTATTACGGTTCATGAGATACAGCCTGGTGACAGACGGACGGACGTACAGCGAGGTCTTAGTAATAGGGTTCCGTTTTACCTTTGGGTAAGGAACCCTAAAAATCAGTAGGGGATGGAAATTTGTGTGAGACTCTCCGCAAAATTAGAAAAGGTTCTATGATACAAACGAATAATAAAATAATTTAATTAAAACAACCATAAATCAATCAGCTTTTGAGAAAACAATCAACATTCGAAACATAAATAAGTGTTACTCCTGAATTACGATAGATGGCGCTGATATGTTTCTGAAACGCGCTAACGTTGTGTGCTCTCTATCTGTACTTAAGTGCGGACATCGGGCCGCTGATCACACTATAGTGTATACGGTACCTATACTTTGTTATGTGACTACTAAGCGTCCCAGTCATGCTTATACGAAATTCGGATGCCCCGGGATTATGTAATGGGACGAGACTTCGTGTCACACAACTTGGCCTTAATATCATTAGCGCCACTATCTTAACCGGCGTAGGAAAGGGTGAAAATTTAATGATCCCACGAATCCCAATAATTCCCATCTCCCGTTCCAGTTTAAAGGGCTACAATTTCCTCTAAAGCATAGATTCGCTATGACCATTAACAGAGTGCAAGGTAAAACATTAAAGGTGGCTGGGGTGGACTTAGAAAAGCCGTGCTTTTCCCATGGACAATTGTATGTAGCATGTTCGCGTGTGTCCAATGCCCAGAATCTTTACATTCTATCCCCAAATGGAAAGACATATAATATCGTCTACAGTAGCGTATTAAAATAACATTCTGTTCCGAGTTCTTTTTTGTGTTCTAAATCAGGAAAGGGGAACCATGTTACCCCATGTTAACTAGCAAAGGCTAGTTACTAATAATATGTTATTTGAAAAGGAAACAGATATGTCGGAAGCTATTATTTATATATTTTCCCTACACGATGAGAAAACATGTTGGGGTATCAAGACTTTAGCTGTTCACTGTATGTTTGATTACTTCTCATTCATAACAGCTGTGTTGCATAAGTTATTTTTCCGTATAGGAATTGTGTTTTCTTGGCTATGGAACGACTTTGAACTACAGACTTTCCGCTCGACGGAAACCAAACCAACCAAACCAAAACTGAATAGGTAATTTTAACATGTTATGAACACTCGCCATTTTTTCAACAAGACAATCAATTTCCAATCACCACCACTTCGTGATAGAATTCCCTTCAAAATAAAAATAAAATTAATCGCGCTCGAGTATTTCGAGGTGACGTGTTTTTTTTACAACTTTGCATAATTAATTTTGTGGGGAGAACCTACAGAATTCTATATTAAAAATTTACTGCGGAATTCTGGACCGTGTTACTTCCCAACAGCACATGCTGACAAGCAGTCATCGTGTCGAATCCCAACAGATTATTTATAACCGTAATCGCATGCATAATTTGGGTTATCCGCCATCCGGTAGGAACAAGTGTTTTTCGTGCCTCAATTCCCAAAAAATCCCAGTTGTGGTGGTTGTGAAAAAATATATCTTTATATTTAAAAATGCATAAATGTACAGATACCAATAAAAAGGCTGAATGTTTCCTTCGTTCCCTCTACCATGCTTTTAATTTTTTCTCAGCCAGAAGATTCGTAAGCTCCAGCTCTTGAAGGAAATATGATAGTTTTAGTCCCTTAAGGTTAGAGTTTCAACAAAGGGTAAGGAGATACAGTATAGCGAGTTTCTTCTGAACTGATTTAACAATCGAATGGTAAAGCTAAAAAAAACAATACAACTTCGCTATTCCGTAATCCTGGGAAAATGTCCAACCAAAATTTGACAAAGGATTAAACTAAAAACTGAATGAATTGAATTGAATGTGCCTTTGAAAGGAAAGAGTACGCGTTGGGCGTACTCGACATAGAGGGAGGTTTTGATAACGCAACTTTTGACAGCATGTGCAACACTGCCGGACATCATGGCGTAGATGAAGCACTGGTCCTTTGGATCAAAGCAATGCTCATGCACAGGACATTGACCGCTGATGCAGGCCTCGACCAGTGTATTAAATCCGGCGTAAACAGGGGCTGCCCTCAAGGTGGCGTCCTGTCTCAGCTGTTATGGTGCATGGTGGTCGATTCTCCGCTTGATGCTCTCAATGCTTCTGGAATCTCTATGCCCAGGCCTATGCGAATGACGTCGCCATTCTTTCTGTCGGCTTACGTTTAGCGACTGTCGAGAAGGAGGAAAAATACTGACATGACGCAGCTGGTACTAAAAGGCACTTCCATCCCGATATCCAAGGAGGCTAAGTATCTAGGAGTCATCTTAGATAGTAAGCTTCTCTGGTCAAAGCGTGTTGAGTCAAAAACCACCAAAGCGCTGTCAGCTTTCTGGCAATGCAAAGGAGCTTTTGGCAAAACATGGGGCGTATGGCCGGCAAAGGTCCTCTGGATCTACACGGCAATGATTTTTTTTTTTTTTTTATTCCCAAATATAAATTACATCTGTCTGAATGACACCTAGTAATTGTTATTAAAGATACAGGATGGGGATACAATGATATTTGTGGCCAATGCCTTACAAATTCAGGTTGAACAGAAAAATGAGGGCTGTTACCAATTGCTTAACAATATCAATTATCATACCTACATGTGTATGTATGATTTCTTTTGACTTTCTTTAACGCTCAATAGGGTATACATTGAGTACAGTAAAGTAACGAGAGGGCACACAAAATTTAAGATTGGAGGTCCACTGGCTTGCGTCTTTTTAATCGTCTTCTTGTGTTCATTTCCTGGTCCGGTAGATTTCGTAATTCGTTGTTTGGGTGGTAATATAGTGAGATTTGATGTTTTCTGCTTATTTTTATGATTTCGTCGTTAACGCTGGTTATCTTGAGATCGCGCTGAAGGTCTTCGTTAGTAATATACCACGGTGCATTGACTATCGTCCGTAGGATTTTTGTTTGTAGTCGTTGGATGATGTTTAGGTTTGTCATGCAGGTAGTGCCCCAGATTTGGATTCCGTAGGTCCATATGGGTTTTATTATGGTCTTGTATTTAAGGAGTTTGTTTTCTGTGGATAGCGTGGAGTTTTTTCCCAAAAGCCAGAATAACTGCCTGAATTTATTTTTGATGATGTTACGTTTGAATATTATATGCTGTTTCCATGTTAGTTTGTTGTCTATAATTATTCCCAGATACTTTGCAGCGTTGTCGATAATAATTTCTTTGTTGTTTAGTTTGATACTTTGTGGAGCAAAGTTTCTTTTTGTCGTGTATATGACTTGTACGGTTTTGTTCTCGTTTATCTTGATTCCCCATTTGCGGAACCAGTCAGCTGTCCTATCTAGGGCTAAGTTAGCTTCTTGCAAGCAAGTTTAATGCATCTGTTGGAAGATAGAATAACCGTGTCGTCTGGGAATGTAGCTAGCATGGAGTTAGTTGGTCTCGGTATGTCGGATGTGTAGAGAAGATAGAGCGTTGGTCCTAGAACACTCCCTTGAGGGACACCTGCGTCTATTTTGCATAGTTCGGAGCATTCGTCACTATATTGCACATAGAAGTGCCTGTCCTCTAAATAACTTTTGATTAATGCTAGGTAGTCTGGTAACATTTAACTAAGCTTAATCAAGAGTCCTTTGTGCCAAACACTATCGAAAGCATTCGCAACATCTAGGTAAACTGCCACGCAGAACCTTTTTTTGTCTAAGTCGTTTAGTATTTTGTTGGTAACTCGGTGAACCTGTTGAATTGTCGAGTGCTTTTGCAGAAATCCAAATTGGTGGTCCGGTATGAGATTTTTATGTCTAACAACTATGTTAATACGGTCAAGTAACATCTTTTCAAAAATCTTCGATATAATTGGTAATAGGCTTATTGGCCTATATGAGTTGGTCATTGTTGGGTCTTTGCCTGGCTTGGGAATGGCTATTATTTTGGACACTTTCCAAACTTTGGGGTAGTAATTTAGTCGGAGTATAGCATTGAAAATTTGTCTGAGGTATACGATGCCTTTGTCAGGGAGTTGCTTCAACAGCTTTCCGGTGATCATATCATATCCGGCAGCTTTTCTTTGGTTGAGTCTATCTTTTAGAAAGAGTTTTATTTCGTTCGTGGTGATTTTTTTTAAGTTTGTGTTGATTGTAGTAGTTATAGGTGGGGTTAAGAAGTTTTGTTCGTTGATAGTGTTTGTGAATGTGCTTTTGAAGTAGTCAGCCAGGGTTTTAGCTTTGTCCGCAGGGGTTCTGGACCAGGATCCATCAGCATCCATCAATGGTGGCTGGTTAGTAGTCCCGTTTTTTAGTCTCTTAGTTAGGTTCCATAGCGAGTAGTTCGTTTTTTGAGTTGCTGAAACTTTCATTAAATATTTAGTTAAGCTGCGGTTTTTGTCTTCCTTCAGGATTGCTTTTAGTTCTTTCGTCGCTTTATTGAGTTTAGCTTTGTCGAGTGGTGATCTGGTTGAATGCCAAATTTTTCTTAGCTTGCGTTTTTCTTTGATTTTTTGTCTGATAAAGTTTGACGTGGGTGCGTAGGTCTTGGTTGGTTGCTTCAGTGTAGGTGTCGATTTCAGTGCAGCAAGGTAGAGTAAGTCGTTGAAGTGTATTATTGCGCTCTCTAAGTCTTCGGGAGATTTTAGTGGGATTTTATTATCAATTTGTTTGTCAACTAATTCGCGATACGCATTCCAGTCTGTCTTGTGGTTTGTTAAGTGCGGCATAGTTTTGTTCAGTTGGGCTTTTTGGTGGTATCCAATTAATATAGGTGAGTGGTCAGAGGACAGGTCAAGACAAGATTCTATTGTGAGTAGGTTTAGGTTAATTTGCTTAGTAATGCAAAAATCTATAAGGTCTGGTTTCTTCCTGGGGTCCGTAGGCCAATATGTGGGCTCTCCAGTGCTAAGAAACTTGCAATTGTAGCTAGTCAATGCTTCCATAAGGTTACTTCCCTTTTTGTTGGTGAGTCTTGAGCCCCAATCCGTATTCTTTGCGTTGAAGTCACCTCCTGCGATGAAACTTGGTCCTATATGTTCTAGGAATGCTCCATACTCCAGGGTGCTGATTGTATGTTTAGGCGGGCAGTATAATGAAGAAATGGTAAGCGGTCCTTTCGTGTTATGGATTTGAATATTCGTCGCTTGTAGATAATCTTTTTTGTATCCTTCGATTTCATAGCATTTAATTTTTTGTCTGATAATGATTGCTGTACCTCCGCGAGCTCGTCCGCTGGGGTGGTTCGTGTGGAAAATTTTATATTTGGGGATATTTAGAAAGCTTTTATTTGTGAAGTGTGTCTCTGATATAAGAAGAATGTCGATCGAGTTGTTTTTAATGAATTGTCCTAATTCCTGTGCATGTTGGATCAGTCCGTTTGCATTCCATATGACTAATTTTAGATGAGTATTACTGTCTATTGTTAAGTTTAGTCATTAATAACGTTAGTATGTTCATCATGTTAGATATCTGCGTTATCAGCTGTTTCATCATTTGTTTGATTTCGGATAGGTCGTCTGAAGAATTTGACAAGTTTTCTTGTTTGTTGTTTGTAGTCGGAGTATTGATGTATTCTTGTTTGTTGTTTGAAGTCGGAATATTTTTGGGCGCTTTCTGGGTGGGAGTGTTTTTAGTGACGTCGGCATATGTAGACATTTGATTAGTTGAGGTCGTGGTTGTTTTGTTCTTATTTGCGTTGTCTTCAGTGGTAATCTCTGGGTCTTCTATTGTCTTTTTTCTGAGCGACGGGAATCTTTGTACTTTCAGAGTTTTGTAGACTTCACAGCCTTTGTAGTTAGCAGTGTGGGCTTCGCCGCAGAGGGCGCATTTTATACTGCATGAGTCGGGGTTTAATGTACATTCAGACGTCCTATGTTTGCCTGCACACTTTACACAGGTTGGTTCCAGCGTACAGAAGTTCTTGGTGTGTCCGTATTTTTGGCAGTTCATGCATTGGGGAATCGTTCTTTTTTGGTGTGGTGGCTCGAATGCAATTTTGCAGCGTAATAGGTGTGTGATGTTATAGATGTCTTTGTTGTTTTTATTGTTTTGAAGTTCAACAGTGAAGAGTGAAAGTGGCTTTTTAGTTCCTCGTTGTAGGATGTTGTGTATATTCGTAACAGTGTGCCCGTATTTGTTAACCTCTTTTTTAATTTCTTCTTGATCTGCAGATGGATGCATATTTCATAGCATCACTCTGAAGCTGCGCTGTTCTTTGGGTTTAAAAGTATGGAACTCCGTGTTTTTAGATTTTAGTGTTTTGACAATTTTTGTGGACGTTAATGAGTCAGAAGGTTGTATTTTAATTTCGTTGTTCGGTTGTACTTTTAGTTCGTAGGCATCCTTGTTTGTAGAAATGTTGAGTGCTTGGATTAGGACGTGAATGTATTTTACGCCTTGGACATATATCGGGGGTGGTCTCGGTGTCTTTGATTCGGCGTCTTCTGCGTTTTTTTCTGGATTGTCACATTCATCAATTTCGTCGTCTGTTGAGAGGATGTCAAAACGATTGTGAGAATGGCAATGATAAGACCTATAATCTCATAGGCATCGGTTGTCTGGTGTAACAGACTAAAACGCAAACGCGTCGTAGCCTCTTTCACCAAACTCCAATGAACGGTTTGTCTCAGCTGCACGGGGGCTTTCCCCAGCACGCCGGGCGCTACTCTAGATGTTATGATGAACCTTCCACCTCTTGATATATTTATCAGAGGGTGTGCTCTGAAAGCCATGTCTCGTCTGAGGGAAATGGCTTTTGGTACAACTCACATAGGAATAACAGTGTGCTTGCGCAAGAATTTTCCTGCGACCCCTGTCTCATGGACATGCCTTCTGATGCATTGGCGCCCATTATTCTACTGCGTTGCAATTTCACAGACGAGTTTCCATGGCGACAGGATTGGCGCTGGCCGAACACTGAACCTGGAAAGGATAGTCTTCGCACTTTCACGGATGGCTCCAGGTCTGGGCGTTGGTCCGGTGCTGGGGTCTGCCTTGAGCGCGAAAACACTCGACTGCACTTCACGTTAGTAAGATATGCGTATTTATGAGATATACGCGTATATATGAGATATACGCAAATCCAATGTTGTGAAGCACAGGTGGAGGGAAAAGGTATATGCGTCTGCAGAGACAGCTAAGCTGCACTGAAAGCCGTACTTGAACTCATGTCCTTCTTGTACAGAGTTGGTAGACTAAATTCATTAAAACCTGTATGAGTTCCAGGTCACTGTGGGATCCCAGGAAATGGGATCTCTGATAAATTCGCCACAAAGTGTTCAGAGGAGAGCTTCTCAGGACCTGAACCCACTATAGGTCTACCTGCATCCACGGTAAATTCCTACATTAACGATTGGGTGTTTAATACACACAACCGTATCCAGGTTGCAGGATGACTAAGCGCGTATGGCCTGATGTCTGCAAGAAGCCCGCAGCATTCCTCCTGTCTTTAAGGAGAATCGACTGCAGAAGGCTTGTGGGAGTCATTACGGGCCACTATACTCTTGCTAAGCACCTCTGGGTACTTAGCATTAGTGAGACGCCTACCTGTGCTGCATGATGCGCGGAGGATGATACTGAAGATCATTTCCTCTGCGAATGTCCTACCTTTGCTCGCGCACGGTGGTCGACGTGGTGTGTGCCGAATCTCTTAGGTCTACATCACTGAAACTCCTCCTCACTTTTCTCCGGACAACGGGGAAAATACGACGTGTCTGTTTGGAGTACAATGGACCAGTGTTTGCGTCTGAGTGCTGTGCTCCAACATGGTAGCAGGCCTCAAAAAAAAAAAAAAAAGAGAAGGGAGATGCGATCGGTAAAAGCATGAGCGGTTTCTTGCGATTGTAGCTTTCCGATGTCATAACTTTATATTCTTAATCTACTTCAGATGTTACCAAAGCTTTGGATATGGTGGAACACTACCTACTTCTAAATAAGATTTATCGTGCGGGCTATATAGGTTTTGTCTATGAGTGGTTTGCCTCATATCTAAAAAACCGAAAGCAAATGGTAAAAAACGTAGACAGTTACGTTCACTGAAAGACATTGCTATGGGTGACTCGCAGGGTACTGGTTTAGGTCCGATTCCGTTTTAATTTGTCTCAACTCCCTTTTTCGCAACCATTTGAAGGTAGATGAACTGCATTTGCTGACGACGCTGCCCTTTCATATTCTTGTATGAATTATTTTCATATTTTTATTGGCTGCCCGTAACGACCTAGAGATATTGCGGAATTGGTTTAAGCAGCATAGGCTTGAAATCAGCCCAAAAAGAAATATATGTTCTACAACATCAATCTGCAATGAATTTCCTTTATACATATTATCATTCAACCAGCTGTTTGCGTTTTAGTCTATTTGGTTGCCACCATAAGCCGATGGCGTTCAAAGATTCATTAAATTGACGTGATGCTTGCTTCGAAATTGAGCTTTAGATATTTGGGTGTTACATTAGACAACAGGTAGAGTTTGAGGGAGCATACTCAATCTTAAGCAGTATCTAAACAGAGTAATTATACAACTCTACCACCTCAACCTTTATTGTAGTATACCTATTTTGATATTAGTATTCAATGGCATATTGAAATCTAAGCAACAGTATGGGTTATCTTGTTGGGGTGGTTCTTACTTCATCAATATTAAACCTTTGCTAATTAAGCAAAAACATGCAGTTCGGATTATATGAAAAGAAAATCATTGTACTCCTAGGTTTCATTTGAAAATCACAACTTGCCGGTAAATACGACACATTTTGTAACGCTAACGACAATCAATAACTCACACTTTTCACGGCTCTATTTGGTTACTGCTCCTCAGTTGTCTTACTTTCAACCTGAAAGCCTCACATGCGAAAGAGTGAAAAAGGTTTTCCTACGAGCCAGCAACAAGTGGCTGTTTTCTCTCAACTATCCGTCAATGGAGATACTTTTTACACCTGAAACCTAAACTAAATTGGTTGGATCTTTTCAAATGGAATAATAATTTGTTTTTCTCACGTAATGTTAATTTTTGTTATTTGTTGTTATCCTCATCAATGGTTGTATGTATGTATGTATGTATGTTGGCGTTACAGTCCATGAAGAACCTGAGCCGAGCTTCTCTCAACCACCCATGTTGTGTGTGATTTCATTTTCCCATAGGTGAAAGGGACCTACAGTTTATTGCCGGTTCCAAACGGCGAATTTCGAGAAGCTTTTCATGACAATTTTACTACAGGGGGTTTAGAGAAACGCCGTGAAAACACGATCGAAGACATGGCTGTGTCGGGATTCGATCCCGTGTCATCGGCGTCAGAGGCCAACACACTACCCACTGCGCCACGGTGCTCACAATGGTTGTATACTTATGTTATTAACTTCCCAGTGGAAAGTTATGTTCCAAGGTCACCAGAATCCAAATCCAACGTTTTTATAGAGTTGACTGTGTGTGCGTATGTACGTATGTGCGTTCGGGATTTTTGGTCTCGATTAACTCAAGACCCAAATATGATATGGGACTGGTTTCATTCGTCGCGTTCATTTTCAGCTAATGTTAAGAATGATATATCGGATCATTATAGCACTATATATGGAGTCTATGATGATATGACACACTCCGATGAAAATCGTTCACCTCTGCGCTCAGTCATAAGCTCTAGTCAAGTAAATCAATTGATAAAAGCCACAGACTGGACCCAAATACTGGCAAAAAATTATGCCGACGCACTTTTTAATGCCCTTGCTAATAAAATGGCAGAAATATACGAAAATTCAACAATCGTCGGGAGTAAAAAATAAAAGGAAAAATGCCGCTTGGATTACTAGGGATATCATTAAGAGCTGTAAAGAAAGAGACATTCTCTATCGCAGATGGAAAAATAAATCTATCGCTTAACGTATGAAATTGAATATAAGATATTTCGAAATCATAACAATAAACAAATATCGAGGAGTAGGGACTAATATTATAAAGAAAAGTTTAAGCAAACAAAATCTGACCCAAAAAAAACCTGGTCATAAATTAACGAAGTATTAGGGCGTAAAAGAATTTCACATGACAAAGTGATCCTTAAAAACTTCCCCCCTAGTACGAATACAGCTGCGCTAACCGATGAATTTGGCGAACTATTCTCGCGACAAGCAGAGAATATCATCCACAAATATGACACAAAGGTAGGCAACCACCGAAACCCGGCAATACCGAACTCTATTTATTTGGGAGAAGCAAACCAGGTAGAGGTAGTCAATTTACTAAATAGAATAAATGTAAACAAAGCTGCGGGAATAGATGGTATTCGAGCAATCGACCTAAAAAGATATGCCAATATATTTGCTCCAATCATCACCAAGCTCATTAACACGAGCCTGGAGACTTCAACTGTACCAAAAAAGCTCAAAGAGGCACTTCTTAGACCAATCTACAAGGGAGGAGCCACAAAAGAGATAGCAAACTATCCCCCAATAGCTATATTACCAGCTATATTTGATCGCATTAGGCAATTCATCAAAAAACACAATTTAATAAACAAAAATCAGTATGGCTTCCAAAAAGCAAAAAGCACAAACAAACTTTTGGGAGATTTCGCCAACCTAATCCACAGCAGCCTGGCAAAGAGATACCACGTCTTAGTACTGTTCTTTGATTTCAGTACGGCATTCGACACTCTCGACCATAACAAAATAACTGATACCTTAGAAACAGCTAAAATTAGAAGAGGTTTAGCAGAATGGCTAAGAGATTATCTCAGAGCGAGTTTATCAGGTAAACTCGAGCTTCTCAGGCAACCCGGCGCGTCCCCAGGTGGCGGATAGGGGAAGGCCACTTAATGTGGTAGGGGTCACTGCACCCCCGCGGACCAAGAGCACTTACATTCCCAAGTCAAGGTGGTTGGAATACGTGCCGAGGACTGAATGATGCAGGGAATACAAAAATGTGCATCGCAAACGTACGGTCCCTATGTGATACCGGGCGCCCTCACATAGTAACTAGCCTTACATCTACATGGGAGCTCTGTAGATGGTTGACCATCAATTCTCGCCATACTCGTGGGATCAACATATGAACAACAAACACAAAAACAAAACACTAACAGAGTCGGAGGAAGAATATCTCCTCCGCTCACCAGTACATGAAATGGAGACAGAAGTCACAGAACCATCCCCAAACTCTGCAACCACATTCCCGTCCAACAAGATGGACAACCAAAACGCTCAGGTACCTAAAGGTCCAAGCGCCGAGGTTGTAGTGGTTAATGACGCCAAAAAACCTCGGCACAAACAAGAGCATTTCACCGGGGCCCAAAGGCGACGAATCGCCGCTCTTATCCGGGACGGGATGGAGCCCGAAGAGCCGAAACAAAAAGAAAGAGCAAGATATGCTCTCGTGCTAGCGGAAAGGGAAGCTCAAAAAAATACCGATGCATCAAATCCCAAACGCAGCCGATCTAACGACAACTCCAATGTGGAGAATATCCGCAAGAAGAGTCGACCACACACAGATGCACCTAGTAGCTCATGTGCTGGTAATAAAAATGATCGTCCTGGGTGCGAAAATAAAACAAAACCCACTAAGGGAAATAGTGGAGGTGCACGAGAGCGCACGGATGCACCCGAGCCATCCTACCGGGATGCCATTGCTCGGTGCAAAGTCGCCATCATGCACTCGCAACACCCGCAAGAGACCCTAACGGACGAACAGATGAAGTTAGTGAGGAAGAGCCTGTTAGTGGAAATGGACAAGGCAGACAAAGATTGTCCTGCACTCCGATTCGAGGCCACCTCAGCCAGAAATGGATGGCTTTCCATCACCTGTCACGACATAGAAACAAAAAATTGGCTCATGTCGTCGATAGAGAAGATCAAGCCATGGAAGAACGCAGATTTGTGTGCAACTCAGGGTAATGACATACCCAAGTTATACACCTGCGTAACATTCGTCCCCGAAGCTGATGACCTTACCAAGGACACCTTCCTTATGCGCATAATGAGGCAGAATGCGAACATTAGCACTAAAGGATGGAGAGTCCTCAGGATTGCTAAGGAAAAAAGCGGTGGGGATCAAGTAACCTTTGCCATCGATGAGGCTTCTAAAGACGCCATTGTGAAGCAAAGGTTTAAACTATTCCTCAACTTCTCCCAGATCCTTATTAGGATCAAGGGAGTTCCCAAGCAGTTCCAGCTATCCACTGCGGAAGGTAGGTCAGAAGCTGTAATCTGCTCAGCCTACCTTGCGGGCGACTCCACGGATCTCGGCTTCACACCACTGCAGGATCTTCTCGACCACTTTGGAAGAAGAGGCTCACACACCATCATATGCTGTGACGCAAACGCACACCACACAGCATGGGGAAGCTCGGACATCAACAAAAGAGGTGAGTACCTATTTGAATTCATATTTAGGAACAACCTCAATATCATAAACCGTGGAAATAATCCCACCTTTATGAATAGAATTAGAGAAGAGGTATTAGACCTCACCCTAACTACCCCGTTCATAGGTAACTCGATTCAAAACAGGCATGTCTCAACAGAAACATCGATGTCAGACCATCGACAGATCTGTTTTGACATAAAAGCGGGAGATAGAATTACTAGAACATATAGACAACCGAGAGCGACAGACTGGGACACTTATAGCCTAGAAATCGCACAAACGATCGGAAACTGTCCAAACAGCATCAGAGACATAGACAGCCTCGAACTCTGCTGCGACAGTCTCAATGCTACCATCTTATCTGCTTTTCACAACGCTTACCCGGAGAAAGTTAAGCCAGGCAACCGTACCACTCCGTGGTGGAACAACAATCTGGCCAAGCTAAGAGCACTGACCAGAAAACTGTTCAACAGGGCTAAACGGACTGGTGACTGGACGCAGTATCGTGCCTCACTCACCAACTACAACCAAGAGATTAGAAGAGCCAAAGAGACTCATGGAAAAAGTTCTGCAGCAGTCTTTCAGACATTCAGAGCAGCGCTCGCATCCACAGAGTTCTCGCTAAAGAGCACACTAACCAAATTGGTTTGTTGAGGAGAGCAGATGGCACCTACGCGGAAAATGGTACGGAAGTACTCAAAATTCTGACCAGTACGCACTTCCCGGACTCTAACATCATTCCCTCTGATCTCTCTAACATACCTCCGCAGATCAGGGCAGCTAGACCAAACAGGGAGGATTGGAAGAGAGCACGAACGATATTTCACGAGGGAAGCATAAAATGGGCCATCAATTCTTTTGACCCATACAAATCCCCGGGGGAGGATGGCATCTTCCCAGCCCTTCTTCAGAAGGGGAGTGCGCAAATTAGCCCCATGCTCATTAACATCTTTAGAACCAGCTATGCATGGGGACACATACCAACAAGCTGGACAGAGGTAAAGGTAAAATTCATTCCCAAAGTAGGCCGTAGACCCACAGACCTGCCTAAGTCCTACAGACCGATAAGCCTTACCTCTTTCTTCCTAAAAACAATGGAAAAAATCTTGGATAGGCATATCAGGGACGGTGCACTGAGAAGATCACCACTTCACAAAAACCAATATGCCTACCAGCCTGGGAAATCGACCACGTATGCTCTTCAGGAACTTACGGCCCGGATTAATAAATCCCTGAGCGACAAAGAAATTGCGATAGGTTGCTTTCTCGATATTGAGGGTGCCTTCGATAACACCGAATACACCCAAATAAAACGTTGCATCCTCAGCACAGGGGTGGACAACACCACATGCAATTGGATCCAACATACGCTTAGCAACAGGAAAATAAACACCTCGCTAGGCAATGACAAAATCAGCGTTAACGCCGCGAAAGGATGCCCTCAAGGCGGGGTTCTCTCACCACTCCTGTGGTCCATCGTGGTCAACGAACTGATAAGCATACTCAGCAACAATGGCTTCTATGTCCAAGGCTACGCTGACGACATAGTGATCCTGATCAGAGGCAAATTCGAAGACACAGTCTCGGAACTCCTCCAACGGGCACTAAACCTTGTTGCTAACTGGTGCATAAAGGTTGCACTAAATGTAAATCCTAGAAAAAGCACCATAGTCGCCTTCACCAAAAGAAGGAACAGGCACAAACTTACTAAGCCTACCCTCTTTGGTGAAGAGATAGAGTTCTCAAAAGAAGTCAAATATCTAGGGATAACTCTAGACGAAAAGCTCACTTGGAACTCTCACATTACAAAGACCATTGAGAAAGCCAGGATCTCCTTATGGACCAGCAAAAGTCTCACTGGCAAATACTGGGGCACAAACCCCAAAATGTCCCGCTGGCTATATACAGCAATCACCAGACCAATCCTTACATATGCTGCGCCCGTCTGGTGGCACAAAACAAAACAAGTATCAGTGCAAGCCAAGCTCAACAAATTGCAAAGACTAGCTTGCATCTGTATCACAGACCTGCCACCTCTTCATCTCCAACTGAAGAAAGAAGCAATGGTCTTCGCCTACAGGATGATCATGGAGGATGACTCTAACCGTAGGCTCTTTCACCCTGACATCCTTACAGAAATAAACAGGCATGAAATCCTAAAGATATCTCTTACAGACAACTGTCTCCCCAGATATAACTTCAGCCAAAACTACAAGGTCACATTCCCTAACCGACAAAACTGGGTAGGATAGACCCTCCTTCAACCGTGGATCCTACGTGTGGTACACAGATGGCTCCAAAACGGACGAAGGCGTTGGGGCTGGAGTATACGGATCAAATACAGGCACATGCATTTACGTCAGCATGGACAGTTATAACTCCGTTTTTCAAGCAGAGATATTTGCTATAGAACTCTGCCTCAGAGAAAATATAAACAGAAATATACTTAACAAAAACATTTATATTCTCTCTGACAGCAAAGCTGCACTTCAAGCCCTAAAGAGCTTTGAAATAACCTCCAAGCTGGAATGGGACTGCCTACAGCTACTTCATCAGCTGCCCAGTACAAACAGAGTTCATCTCATTTGGATACCTGGACACAGCGGCCATACAGGCAACGAAAAGGCGGACCTACTAGCAAGGAAAGGCTCTGCATCACCATTTATGATGCCACGGCCTTTCTGCGGCATACCTACTAGCACCACCAAATGCTGCATAAAAAATTGGTTAAGGAACACGACGGATCACTACTGGTCACAAACGAAAGGTAGCAGACAAGCCAAGCTGTTCCTCCCAACTACATCCTTCAAAAGAACGAAACAACTTCTCATGCTTTCGAGGAGTCAGATTCGTTTAATCACAGGTTTCCTTACTGGACACTGCCCAGTTAATAAACACCTCAAAACAATGGGCATCATACAAGATGACACTTGCCGTATGTGTAATGAAGACGAAGAAACAGCAGAGCACATACTATGCCACTGTAACTGCCTGATCAGTACACGTCTTCGTCACCTAGGCAAGCATTATCTTGAAGCAGAAGAAATTGCTGCCAGTTCACTCAAAAGCATACTAAGCTTTATTACGAATTCAGGTTTTCTGAGTGAACTGTAAGTGGGGGACATCACAATAGGCCCAATCGTGGCCGCAGTGATCAGGCGACTCTGTCCCACCCCCCAAGCCCTATCTATCTATCTATCTATCTATCTCAGAGCGAGGACTTTTTGGCTAAAAATTGATGACTGTTGCATCAACAAGGTGCAATATGGAGTTCCTCAAGGGTCAAAACTTGGCCCACTATTGTTCATTTTGTACACAAATGGTATGCTGAACTGCCTTAAAAGGAGAACAGCATTTGCATATGCTGACGACACTGCCATAGTTGTTTCTCACAATGATCCCAAAGAAGCATCCGGGATAATTCAGAACGAGCTCTGCGAAATAGGAAAATGGTGCCATGACATGATTGATATATCGAATCCCAAAATGATGCATGTTCGCAGTCCACAGCACTCAACGACAGAAATCAAACTTTGAAGCCTATAATTGCACCAATCAAACCACTGCTGATGTCATAGAGGTCGTGGATACGTATAAGTACCTTGGTATTACCATCGACAAACACTTTCTTTGGGAAGCCCACACCAATGACCTACGGAAAAAGCTGAGGTCCCTGTTTGCACTATCTTGTATGCAATACAAATCAACACCTTGCGTCCAAAAACAAGTATACCACGCTCTTGTTGAATCAAGGCTCAGATATGGCATCCTAGCTTGGGGAAATGCTGCAGAAACGCACATCAATAAATTCTAAAACATTCAAAATAGAGCTATCAAATTGCTACTGCGAAGAAACAGCAGGGAGAAAATAACGCAAAGATACTTAAAGTAAAACAGATATTCCAGATAACAGCCGCGATGGAGTATTACGATGACGAACACCTCCGGTTACCAATTAGTGACAGCTTTAACACCAGGAGACAAGTAAACGAGATGTACCGGCTTCCATTTCATATCAACGCCTACGGCAGAAGGCGATTGATGTATTCGGTGCCAAAGATCTTGAATGATTTTCCCCAAACCCTAAGAACTTTTAAGATTAAAAGAACATTTTTTAGAAGAAATAACTTAATAAAACTCATAAGTCGCATCTAGCTTTTCCATAACTACAAAAATATCAAGTAATTTTCTCTTACTCTAAAAATCTAAGTTCATATTATGTCATTCTTTCTTCTTTTGGTGGCGTTACAGCCCATGAAGGACCAGAGCCAAGCTTCCCTTCAATCACCCATGTTGTGTGTGATTCTATTTTTCACATAGCTGAAATGGACCTACAGTTTAATGCCGATTCCGAACGGCGTGAGTCGAGAAGCTTTTTCTAGGCGTGTTACAATTCCGTGGGTTTTGCCAGTACCCCGCTAAGGAGGGACGCCGCGAAATAAACATTCGATGGCGTTGGTGTTATCGGGATCCGAACTTGCTCATCGTGCGTCAGAGTCCAACACACTAACTACTGCGCCACGGCGCCCTCCTATTATGTTATTGCAATAAGTTAATATAATAAACATGTATGTATAGGCACAATCTCCTGCAGACAAGCCATATGGCTTCGCAGGTTTAAATGAAAAGAAAATGTTAAAGGAAAATGATTTGAATTGATTTGAATAAAGAATAAAGAACCTAGAACTGAATAGGTTTCTAGCAATATCGATACCGCCGTTTTTTGTTAGATATTAAATAACTTAAAAAAGGCAAAACAGTTATGCAACACAGCTATTGTGAATGACTAGGGATCAAACATATTGATGAAGACATGACACTCACAGTATATGGTTACTTTAAATCTTTAGTCTGTGTGTGCAATTCTAATATAAAACCATAAATGCATAGAACAGTTGCTGAGAACTACAACCAACTTGAAATTGCGGCCGGTTTCTCTCCTCTTATCTCGGACAATTACCCGTGGAGGGTAGTGAACGAACATCTACGACCCAAACCATCATAAGAGTATGACTCCCGAAACTGTGCAAGTTATAAAAAAAAAAGAGATATACATACATAGGTATATATGTACATCATCCAAGCCATTGAAAACCCCATACTGTTAGGAGTTACAAAATCTTTACCTAAAAAATTTGATTATCTAAAACTTGTTGCATAGTTCTATGCTAGGATTGCGCTAAAACAAGGGTGGCCGTGGTGCAGTGGTTAACATCATCGACCGCCGATCGAAAGGTCTATAGTTCAAATTCGCTTCATAGCCAAGTAAAAGCAATTCCTAAACGGATGATAAAAAGTATGCAACGCAGTTGTGAATGGAAATTGACCAGACGTACTGCCTGCAGGCATAACACTCACAGTATATGGTCAACCGAAATTCATCCTCTGCGTATGCAATACTAAAGTGCTTAAACGAATTACTACGGACTATAACCAACGCGGAATTTGGTCGGCTCTCGTCCTATCTAGGCCTAGGACAACCACCCCTGAGAGTAGTGAACGAACATCAACGACCCCAACCACTGCACTCCGTTCAGGTTGTGTGTGTCAACACATCAAAAGAGAATATGAAAAAAACTCTTGAACCTGCGCGAGTCTCTAAAAAAAAAAAAAAAAAAATCCGTATTTTGTATGGGAAATTCAAAAGCTTATATGTATCTTTGAAACTAGGAAAGTACATATGTATGTAGAATGTTATTTCACCATGTGCATGTGTATTTTTGTTTTAGCTACGTGAGTTCGGAGAATTGGTGTATAGAAAACAACAAACTTCAAGTGAAAACTGGCAATTCGTTTACTTAAAAAAACAAAAAAAATCAAGGGAATTCACAATTTACAAGAAAAAAAAAAAGTAATTCAGTATAAAAAACGTGACTTCAGAATTTATTTCGCCTTTGCTTCCACTTCTCTTTTCCTTTTCTTTTCTTCTTCCGTAATCTTCCCCGGGATCTTCTCCTCGAACTTCCTTCCTTCACGGTTATTTCGCGAATGCCTCCAAATTTCGTTTTGTTTCTTTTCCTTTCCTGTTCCTTTTCATGACTTTTCATTTCGTAACTTCTTTCTCTCTTTTCCTTACGGACGGGTCGGCACGGGACGGAACGGATCGTTCCCATCATCCTCACCCACATGTATGTATATCAAAATTATCAGCACAAAGCCTGTTTTAACATATTCGAAATTAATCAAAATGAGTAGGGCCTTTTTCCAAATAATTACCGAAACGTTAATTCAGCATTCTTATTTGATGAATAGTATTGACGAGATATCTCCAAATTGGTGGCTTCTTGAAAACTTGAAGAAGAAAAATTGACTACTCACCAAATATTGTAGTAATTGTATGTAGAAGCAAGTGTTTATATGTAGGCCATTGGTGTTCGGGACTGAGCTTCTTTAAACCTTCTTGATTATTTGAAAACAGTATTTCGACGTTCATCGACATAAACATAAGACTTAAAAAAATTAAAAAATATGAAATTAAATGGATATTTTCATTTTTCCCACCGGAAAGTTAGTAGTGTTGGCCTTGGGGGCTGCACCTAGCCCACATTTTTTTAGAATAGAGTCTTTTGCCTCTTTTCTCTTTACAACTAAATGTGTCTTATACGATTTCAGCCAAAACCTATATTATGAAATTCTTAATGGTTAAAGTATCATAATTGTTAAATTTTTAGTCTAAGTTCTAAAGAAAGATTAAAATAGAAAAAAATGAAATGATGCCTATAGCAAACAAAGGGAATTTAGTATATGCTAAAACTAACGCAGGATAAAAGTGCTATGATCCTTTAAGACACACGGCAAAGTATATTGTATGTATGTATGTTGGCGTTACAGTCCATGAAGGACGTAAGCCGAGCTTCTCTCAATCACCCATTTTATGTGTGATTTCATTTTCCCATAGGTGAATGGGACCTACATTTTATTACCGGTTCCAAACGGCGAATTTCGAGAAGCTTTTCATGACAATTTTACTACAGGGGGTTTTGTCTGAACCCCGCTGAGGAGAAACACCGTGAAAAACACGTTCGATGACATGGCTGTGTCGGGATTCGATCCCGTGTCATCGGCGTCAGAGGCTAACACACTACCCACTGCGCCACAGTGCTCTCAGAGATACTCCTTCACTATTCTTGATGTTCGAATTTTCCGAACTTTCCGAGAAGCTAACATCGACTCGGACCACTATCTTGTAGTAGCCAATATCTGCCTATGGATATCCCAAACGTGGCGGAGAAGAGTTAGAATAAAATGCTATGACATCAAAAAGCTACTATCGTCAAAAACCGTTAGTGCTTTTAACGATCGCGTCTCATAAACCTCAAATCTCCACACAGTCAACAGAACAACAGTGGAACCTTTGCAAACAAGCCCTGAAGTCTTTGGCTCTAAAGCTCCACCACGAAAAAACACCTGGTTGGATGACGAGTGCAGGAGGATTCATACAGCGAAGCATGAGGCATATAAAGGCTCGTCGCATAGAGGAACAATAGCAGCTGGTGAGCTCTACGAATTAAAAAGAAAGGAGCATCATAAGCTTCTTAGGAGAAAGAAGAAAGAGCACGAGGAGCGTGCGATTGAAGATTTGGAGAGGTGTTACTGCAGGCAAAACATTCGAAAGTAGTAGATTTGCAAACAATGCTGAGAATATGGAAAAACCACATCTGCAGACTGCAAATGGCGATGTTAGTCAATATGCCACTGTCAGGCAGAATGATCCATTTCTTAACGATCAAGATCGCAGAGAATTCCTTCTTTCTGACCTGAGTACCAGCTCATCTGTAAGATATGGTCAGAGCAAAGCATGCCCGAGGAATGAAGTCTCAGCATCGTTTACCCGATCCACAAGAAAGGAGACCCCTTTAACAGCGCCAACTACAGAGGAATAAGTCTCCTTACTATCGCCTACAAAATCTTCTCTGCCAATTTGTGTGAACGCCGGAGGCCTTTTGTAAGTGAGCTGATAGGTCCTTATCAGTGTGGATTCAAGCCAGGGAAGTCGACCGAATCTTCACACCACGGCAGATCCTGGAAAAAAACAATGAATTTCAAGTCGACGCTCACCACCTCTTTGTAGACTTTGTAATTAGAGACGTGCTATACATCGCCATGTCTACCTTTGACATCCCTGCTAAACTCGTCAGACTATGCGGGATGGCTTTGTAGAATGCTCGCTGAAGACCTGACCTGACCAATAGCTTTGACGTCAAAAAAGGATTTAGGCAGGGCGATGCGCTGTCGTGTGATCTCTTCAACATCGTATTAGAAATGATGTATGTATGTATGTTGTGGATTTCCTTGGCCTGCAACCAGGTTGATTGGAACCTGCCAATTTCGCCACAAAAGGTTTCAGCCATCCACACAAGATCCTATACGCGATGTTAAGGAGACTTATTGCCCTATAGTTGGCGCAGTTATAGGGGTCACCTTTTATATGGACCGTGCAAACGATGCTGCGATTCCATTCATCGGGCATGCTTTCTTCCAACCATATCAAATGATCCGGTGCACGTTACCAACTAAGTCATCTCCAGCTGCTTTAAATAGCTTTACGAGACTTTATCTTAACCTCGTCTAATTCGGGTGGACGGAATACTCTCTCGTCTTCGTTCAGTGCGAATGGTGTGTTCTGCCTGACAGCGGCATCTTGGCCATCTCCGCCGTTGTACAGTCCGCAGGAATAGTATTTTCGGCATCGACTGTTATTCAACTATGAAGTGTCCGTGTTCATCCCTGCAGGCCTGCGTTCTGGCTTTACGCCCTCTGCATGTTGATTTACACATGCCACCTTCACGACACCTTCAAATGTCGTTCCTGCGATAACATCTCTCCATCTCCCCGATCATGCGCTTCTCGTGCTCTTTTAGCTTACGAGCAGCTCTTGTATGTCGATGCGACGTGGCCATGTATGCATTCTGTTTTTCTGCATGGACTTGTCTGCACCCTAATTGGTGGCTGGAAACCTGATACATCAAAAGTAGCATCCCTGATGGCGCTTTGACAACGTCTCCATTGTTGTTCTATGGTTTGTGCAGTTTGCATCGGCTCTTGAGAGAGCTTGAGGGCGACACGATCGGCGAAGGTGCTGGCGCTCTCTTTCGATTGCAACTGGTCCTACTCGACTCCGCAGTGTTCGCGAAATCCGCATACGTTCCTGTGTGCTAGCTACTAGGAGATAATGCCCCATCACAAAGTATATTAGCTTGAATCCGTTTTCGAACGTGATGTCGTAAAGGCTGTGCTTTCCTACGTCTCGCTCAGATATCCTCGTTACCCAGCTTTGCATTGAAATCTTCTAGAATATTCTTGGTATCATAGCTGGGACATTAAGCGTATGTTCTATCTAGGAGGTCATATAAGTCACCACAGCTTCTCTGTGACAGATATTTTTGTACGATTTCGTAACCGATACATAATGGCATGGAATACCTTTTAAACAGTCGATCGACTGCAATATGTATCAGCTGAGAACGTGAAGAATTCACTGATGAATTGAATTTGGCTGTATGAACACTCCGTATTTCGTCGTCGAAAACCAACGTCCGTAATGGCTTGAGCCGGAGTAGATTGGACGTACTCCACTCGATTTTATGTTTGTCAAATTTATCAAGAAGTTGTGTCGAACCGGCAGCCAGGCATTAAATAAAAACCAGGCAATTCTCCAATAGGACTCTATATCCGGTCACATAGCCAGAACAAGTTAGTTTGACTTCGAAAAAAAGATCCTGACTGCATTTCAAGAGTAGATTGACCTTCGTCCTCCCCCGTATGAGGCATTTTGAAGAGGAAACCTTAAAAAGAGCGCTCTAGGGTATGGTCAATTGCAATAGCCTTTATTCCAAAACCTAGTATACACAGTGGGCTTCCTAAATGATACCGTCCTAAAAGTCTGGCATTGTTCCATTAAAACTTCTCACATCAAGAATATTCTTGAAAACATACTGGGAATGCTCTACATCGATAAGACAGTCACATATCGGTCATTATTGCCATCTTCCCTGATACTGAGACAATAGATAATTTTATTAACATCAGACGAGTTGGACTCAAGAAATTTGATGCGACCATTATTGAGCCTATAGCGGAAACCTCCAGTCTGTTGCTTTAAACTTACTTCGACACGAGCCCATAACTCCACAACTTGTAACAGTGTAGCGGGTATGTCGCTTCACGCTAGGCAAAGACTAAAGCGATCGCATATGCTGTTGCAACATTTGATGGCTCTAAGTCATCTACACTGAAAACCACTCAAAAGAATTTTTACAGCAAGTTTAGTGCAAAAATCACTGGCCAACACAAGAGGCACAGTATATTTCAAATCTTCACAACTCCTCGCATACGCGGATGACATTGCTATAATCGGAAGAACACAGCGAGATGTCAATGAGGCGTTTGCGAGTATTGAGGCGGAGGTGGCGAAAATTGGTTCAGCAGTAAAAGAGGGCGAAACTAAATATATGATGTCATCAAAAAACGACGCTTACCACCGACGTTTCGGCCCGAACGTTTGTATTCGTAGTTAAAAATTTGAGGTAGTTAAGGACTTTGTCTACCTTGGTACCGCAGTGACCTGGAACAACGACATCAGGTCCGAAATTAAACGCAGAATCCTTCTTGCCAATCGCTGTTTCTGCGGAAAGGAAAAAGCTAGCAAAATACCTATAAAGGGCTAGTTGGAGGGTCATATTGGTATAAGAAGAAGATGAGGAGAAGTTGGAGGGGCGTGTTGGTTCAGGTCTAGATTCACCGCACCGGGAGCTGTAGCGCCCGAAAATTAGAAGAAAAAAAACCGGCCAAGTGCGAGTCGGACTCGCGCACGAAGGGTTCCGTACTATTATGTATAAAAACGGCAAAAAAAGCATGTCTGTTGTATGGGAGTCCCATTTATACATATATTTATTATATTCTGTCAAAGTATTTGTTGTTAAAGCAGCAACAGAAATACATAATCAGTGACATTTTATTCTCACACCCTTAAATATGGGTGTTCCCCAAGGAGCAGTATTGGGCCCAATCCTTTTTCTAATTTATGTTAACTCGTTTTTCTTACAACCTTTTAAAGGCAAAATAACTGCCTTTGCTGATGAAACATCTCTTTTCCACTGAAACACTAACTTAATTGATAGTTTTGCAGATGTTAAAAATGACCTAGATATGTTAAGGAGATGGTTTAATTATCATAAACTAATAATTAGCAACAAAACGAAGTACATGATATTTAATATCAATGGTACAGTTTTCAGAGACCTTCCCTTATATTATCATGCACCATTGTGTAATCAACAATCAAGAATGTTTGAAAATTGCTTCTTGATTGAACACGTGGACAGTTTTAAATATTTAGGTGTTATATTGGACCAACAACTTTGTTGGAAAGACCATTCAATATATTTGAAACAGGGGGTGGCCGTGGTGCAATGGTTAACATCATCGACCGCCGATCGGAAGGTCTAT
Source organism: Eumerus sabulonum (assembly GCA_951905685.1). Classification (NCBI taxonomy): domain Eukaryota; kingdom Metazoa; phylum Arthropoda; class Insecta; order Diptera; family Syrphidae; genus Eumerus; species Eumerus sabulonum. The sequence continues at coordinate 34,322,979 of OX645063.1, forward strand.
AGTTCAAATTCGCTTCATGGCCAAGTAAAAGTAATTCCTAAACGGATGATAAAAAGCATGCAACGCAGTTTTTTCTTTTTTTTTTTTTTTAAAGCAGTTGTGAATGGAAAGTGACCAGACGTACTGCCTGCAGGCATAACACTCACAGTATATGGTCAACCGAAATTCATCCTCTGCGTATGAAACACTAAAGTGCTTGAACGAATTACTACGGACTAAAACCAACGCGGAATTTGGTCGGCTGTCGTCCTATCTAGGCCTAGGACAACCACCCCTGAGAGTAGTGAACGAACATCAACGACCCAAATCACTGCACTCCGTTCAGGTTGTGTGTGTCAACACATCATAAGAGAATATAAAAACTCTTGAACCTGCGCGAGTCTCTCAAAAAAAAAAAACAAAAAAAAAAGGTATCTAAATGGGGTTATAAGATAATTATTCCATCTCAGTATGCACTGCAATCTCTACCCGTTTTAAAATACTAAATGTATACTCACACCGATATGGAACTAGCAAAAACATGTCCATGTCCGGAACTAAATGTATTATCGCACCGATATGGAACTAGCAAACCATGTCCATGTCCGGACCTGAATGCATACATACACATGTATGACATTCGTTCACGAAATGCGGTGCGGGCATTATATTCTTTCATTTCTTTTCTCCATTTCAGTTCAAGTGTGCTGTACAGCTGTGATTGTTTTGTACATACGTGAGCGACAAAAGTCTACGTACGACCCCCATTCTTGCTATCTGACAAGTTCCAAAGCATTATTGAAAAATCGAATGATGCAGTTTCGTTTCAAATCTCTTTTTATTAATAATACAACATAAAATAAATGAATTCAACAAAAACTTAACAAGCAATTAACAAAAAACGAAAAAAAAATAATGACAAAAGTCTACATACGGCATGTTAACCACCATAAACGCCTTTAATTCAGTTGGTAAAATTATTGTTAATGATACATTTAATATTTTGTAGGCCCACCATGTGCGTCTAGAACTGCCTGCAAGCGTCTGGGCATTGAAGCAACTAAATTACTTAATTCATCAGCTGTTATGGCTCGCCACTCTTCTTGGAGCTTCTGTTTTAGCATTGGGGCACTACTTATGGCATATCTTCTTATTTTTCGTTCCAAAATCTCCCATACATGTTCGATGATGTTTAAGTCCGGGCTTTGGGGTGGGGTGTGTAGTTGTCTTGGGGCGTAATAAAGTAGCCAATCTTTGACAATTTGGGCGGTGTGCTTGGGATCATTGTCTTGTTGGAAGATCCAACTCGCGCCAAGATTCAAGGTGTCGACGGATGCTTTCAGATTTTGTTCTAAAATATTCTTGTATTGATGGCGATCCATATTACCCTCAATAAAGACAAGATTTCCTACGCCAGAAGCAGCTACAGCACCCCAGACCATCACGCTACCACCACCATGCTTTACCGTAGAAACTAAATTTTTCGGATTCATTGCTGTCTTATTTTTTCTCCAAACTCTAGCTCTCCCGTCACTTCCGAATATATTATATTTAGATTCGTCAGTAAATAAAACTCGTTTCCAGAAATCCATTCCCATTTCAATATGCTTTTGGGCAAATTCTAACCGAAGTTTTCGGTTTTTTTCGCTTATTAGGGGTTTTCTGCGTGGGGTTCTGCTGTGAAAACCGCTATTGTTGAGAGCCCTTTGAACTGTTCGTGGATGCACAGTTGTATTTGATCTTTCTGCCAACTCTTTAGACAGCATAGTGGCATTCACTCTAGGATTATTGCCAACTTCTTTCAAGATAAAGCTGACATCTCGGCGATTCAGCTTCTTCGGGCGCCCACCACGCGGTTTGTTTTCCACGGTACCGGTGTTTTTGAAGTTATTATATATTGTTTGGACCGTTGACTTGCTTAAACTTAATAAATTTGCTATTTCACTAAACGATTTGTTTTCTCTTTTATATTTTATTACTAAATTTCGCACTTCAACTGCAATTTCTCTTCGAGGAGCCATTTTCACAGGCAAAACTTATTGAGGCTGATCAAACTACAACTGAATGCGACAAATCTGATTTCCTAAATATCACACAAATGGAAAAATTCAAATAACGGTACTTTTCAGTTATCCTCCATCTGCGTATAGCAAAATAAAACATGGGATGCCGGCCGTATGTAGACTTTTGTCATTATTTATTTATCGTTTTTTGTTAATTGCTTGTTAAGTTTTTGTTGAATTCATTTATTTTATGTTGTATTATTAATAAAAAGAGATTTGAAACGAAACTGCATCATTCGATTTTTTCATAATGCTTTGGAATTTCTCAAATAGCGAGAATGGGGGTCGTACGTAGACTTTTGTCGCTCACAGTACTATGTGATTGATGAATAAGGGTTGAATGGAACTATGGAACTCATTTCGTTCAATTTGCGGAACGAGAGGACATAGTTCCGTGAACTATACATGTCCGGAACTACCCAATAGAGCTGTAAAAGTAACTTCAAATTGAATACCCGTATGTATACGTTACTTTTGTTTTGAATACTCGTTACAAAAATGTCGTTACTCGTTACTTTCATAGATGCACAAAAAACAGTACAATGAAGAACAAGTCCGGTAGCGATGACGAGACGATACTACACACCATTTGACGCAAAACACATTGTATTGCTATCAGTACTCAAAACAGATACCCACATCAAACAGTATAAGTCAGGTGAGGCAGTTTGAATGATACGTACCGATCGACGACGATATACCAGATACCATTATACCCAAAGTACCTACATGAATGGTTAGCGTATCGATAATGATACTTCGTTACTCAGTAACGAATACATACGATTATACGATTTGCTACAGCACTATTCGTTATACTCAAATACAGAAGTAACGAAATCGTGCTAGTAACGACATTTATTTCGAAGTAACGTTTCGTTACTTGGTACAAATTAGAGTACCCGTTACTCAGTAACGAATACATACGATTTGCTACAGCACTACTACCCAACTCTACTTCGTAATGTACATATGTATGTATGTATGTATACTTATACGTGGCGTACAGATGTGTGAGTGTATGCACGTATGTGATGCGTATGTACGTATGTGTACGTATCGGTTCGTATGTGTGCAAGATCGCTTGCTCCTCTTGCTCACTTGCTCCTCTCCACCTGCCGCGACGTCGTGCGAAAGGGATGCTAGGCCAGCTGCGAGGACTGGTCGTGAGCAATGGCGCCACGCGATTGCCCTCACGCCGATTTACCCGTAGCAAAAATCGCGAATTTGCTACGAGACTCGCGAAATATCCCACGCAAAAGAAAAAAAAAACCGTAATCGTTTCCAATTCAATATGTCACAAATTTAATTTCCTTAACCTAACTTAATCTAGGTTTACAATTATTCCTTAAAACTACCCTACACCGAATGTAAATAAAAAAAGGTCGAAATAAATAAAAAAAATATATGTAAAAAAAAAAAAAAAAATTAATTCACTGTCCAAGAAAGTAAATACATAAACCGCAGCATGAGTATTCGAACAGTGGTACCGAAACTCCTCTGACCAACTACTTATCCCGCATCACCAATCACGACACGCAAATTTGTGATTTCAATACCTTATACAACGAACGTGATATCCTCGACCAACGTAGGCAATAGGACACACGGTACGGCCGCGTACCGCATTCCGGATAACCAATTCGGTTTCAGGGCGGGGCATGATACCATACATGCCGCGTCGAAACTCGTCTCGGATGTCCAATGGAATAAATGCAAGAACCAATGTACGGGTGCCTGCCTGGTTGACTTGGAAAAAGCCTTCGACACCGTATGGTTAGAAGGACTCTACTACAAGCTCAAACAGCTGGGCATAAGTAAACCATTGCTATATATGACATGATGAAGGATAGAAAGTTCGTTGTGAAAATTGCCAACGTGACTTCTACTCAAACATTCGAAATTAAAAATGGACTGCAACAGGGCACAGTGAACTCACCGATCCTTTTCAGCATTTACATCAGAGATCTGATAGTTTCTCTTCGCCATTCGATAGCGTACGCGGACGACTTGGTTGCGTACAGATCAGGTCCAATGATCGATGTCATTGGCATTTTATTGCAGCGTGACTTCGACAAAATTCAGCAGTTCTGTGATGACTGGAAGTTGAAAATCAACTTCCAGAAATCAGAGACTATCTTATTCAGAACGCCTTTGTCTAGGGCCTCTAGGGACACTAGAAAGCACTGGCGAAGGTTCTCAATCCTTGGACCGGACGGGCGTCCACTGGCAAATAGAAGTGTAGTCAGATACCTTGGGATCTGGCTGGATCAGTATCTATATTTTGATAAAAATGTGGATGCTGCTCTGGCAAGGGCTCGGGGCGCTTTCGCTCTGACAAGATGGCTGTTCCATAGCAGCCAACTTGACTGCAGAGTGAAGGTAATCTGCTACATGGCCCTAATCAGGCCCATGATTGCCTATGGATGTCCCGTTTGGTTCAATGTGAGTGCCAGCCTGATGGAAAGGATTCGAATGTTTGAGAGACAATGTCTAAGGACTTGTCTCTCATTGCACAGAACACCAGAATCCGAGTACACGAAATTCTATCCCAACGAGGTCCTATACAATAGGGCAAGGATTTTACGGATAGACAATTTTCTGATAAAGCTGATTCGAGGTCACATTGCGAGGGCAATGACTTCGGTCAATAACTTGATCTCTGGGGCTTACTACCCCAACAGTATGTACCATGAGCGTGTGCGACTTAGCGGCTTTGTCCTTCCGGAAGCATTCCTCTATCTAGATCACTTCGGACTAATCCAGGATAGATTGGCGGTACCGCTAATCTTCCATGTGGCACGAAAGTACGTGGAACGGCGATTCCTCTACGGAGCTGAGGTCGAGCTCTGTGAGCCGGAGCGCCTCAGGTTCAGCAGGGCGGTTTCAGACCGCGATCGGAGAGACGTTGTGAGGCAGCAGCAGCGCTTTTGGTGGCTGGAGATGACTCCGCAGTAAGCCTCTTCTAGGCAACAATCGCCAACACCAATGGCATACATAGGGTAGGGTAGGTTAGGGTAGACTAAGGTAGAATAAGTATATACACAAAAAAAAAAAAAAAAGAATAGGCTAAGTTTAGTTATATTAGAATAAGATAGAATAAGATAAAAATAAACAAACAAATTCGATAGTATGCTAAGTTTTTTTTAAATTTCTTAGGTTTTAATAAATATTTAAAATTAAATGTAAAAAAAGAAAAAAAAAATATGATATTAAGTCGAAAGACATTTTTGGAAAAAAAATATATATAGGTTATCTTAGAGCGTCCGCATGGGGCCAGTAAGGTATTTTCAATATAATGTATTAAGTTAATTAAGCTAGTTTAAGTCATTTTGTCTAGCGTAAGATAGCTATAAGTTTAATATTAATAAAAAATGATTTTTTTTAAACTGAAAACTAAACTGAAACGGCCGCGTACCGGGAACTGCTTAAAACCGTACCGGAGTTCTTCCCCGAAGATCACTCTCCGAGTACTTCGCCGAAGATTTCTCTCCGAGTTCTTTGCCCACTCTCCCTCATGTCCTACTAGGAACACAAAAAAAAAAAAAATTGTGACCTCCTGCGGGCTGAGCTCCACTCGTTCGCGTGTCAAATGCTGATCGTACCCTCAGGCTATCCGCTTTCCGTGAGTTTGTTTTCCCAAAATGGATGACTACAAGCCGCCCACAAATGGGAACAGAACGAAAGATGACAACGAAAACCTTTCGAAACAATTTATTACTGGTTGTTTGTAATTATGTGTTACCGAGTGAACATGCCCATCGCGCTTTTTGGAGTGGAGCTAACTTCAGCTCGTGTTCAACTGTCATTCTTCCTTCTTTTTTTTTGTCCGCTACGCTGTAAACCTCGACCCTCGTGTCCTTTTGCCTTATCCAAGTAATCTGATTAAATCATAGTTGAGAAAATACTTTTGTTCGTTTTTATCAATCTGGGTCATTCCGACAACAGTTCAGAAGTGGGATAATGAACAATTTCGTCACCGAAAGGAAGAAATTCCCAAAGTCCCAACACGAGGATAGTAATTGTCCCTTGGCCGAGTCAACGATGTTGCATGCAAAGGTTCTTACGCCGAAACAATCAAGCGATAGCGAGGAGTGTAACACACCAACGCCCAACGACAAAAGCCTGCACGAGACCACGAGCCCTTCGTTGGTAGAAGCAGAGACAGATCCTGGTACGAGTCTACAATGTCCAGAAGTATCGATAAGAATTGATCACAGAGAATTAGAATTGCTACGACGTGAAAAAGAGGTATTGGAACGTGAATTACAACTAACCAAACGAGAATTTCTCCTTTTACAGCAGCAGTCACGAGAAACGAACAATTCAACAGCACAGCAATCATCGTGTTCATCCCATGTACCTTTGAATCATTCCTTTAGCTACCTTGAGTTGAATACGCTTGTTCCTCATTACGATCCAGGCCAAAAGGGTGGTTTTAAATGTCAACAGTGGGTACAGACCGTAAACAACCTACAACAAATTTATACTGTGACCGATCAAATGACGCTGTTAATCGCATCTTCTAAGCTTTCCGGAGCCGCAAAAGGCTGGTTTAATAGCCAGCAATTCGCTATTACCACGTGGACTCAGCTTAAGGACGGACTTCTCAAAGCATTCCCATCATTCAAGGACGAATCAGATGTGCACATGCGATTGCTCAGACGACGAAAACGAGCAACAGAAAGTTTTGAGCAATACTTCTACGACATGCTGGCAATAGCAAGTGAGGCAACGTTCAGCAACCAATCCGTGATCAAGTACATTATAAATGGCATTGATAGTGTTGATCTAAAACGAGCACTATCGCTTAGTTTCTTCGAGAATCCTCATGATTTATTGAAACATTTCAAATGGCATGAGGAAGTCCACGAATTTACTTCGTCTGGGCAACAATCAAAATCTAAAGACGAAAAATCGACGCAACCATCTCAACCACGAACAACACCGGTTAACCAACATCAAAGAGGGTTGCGCAAATGTTTCAATTGCAATGAAGTAGGACACCTGTCTATGGAGTGCCAGAAGCCACAAAGGAAACAACGATGTTCTGTTTGCCTTAAGATAGGACATTCCGAACAAAATTGCGATCGCCACCAGCGGATCGCACGAATTAATTCAAATATTTTCCAGAAATCTGCAGTGATTAACGGGAATAAAATTACAACCGCATTTATTGACACGGGTAGCGAAGCAAGTCTGATAAGAAGTTCCTTGGCAGCCAAACTACAAACCGCAATCGAACCATTTAGGATGGCACTGCATGGTATAGGCAATGGGTTTTGCATAAGTCAAGGACGAATAAGGGTTGCTCTCAAAGTGGATAACGTTACAGCTGAAGTGAATCTGCTCGTAGTTGATGATGGTATACTCAGCGAACCTATTTTAGTCGGAAGAGATTTTTTGGATCAGCATCATGTTATGCTCACTAAAACAATGGGAACACTTACGCTTTGTGATGTGAGAAATACGGATTCCGATTGTATTGCAGACGACACGATTGCAACGAGTAGCATCAAACAGGAACAGCAATTAAGTGAGTCAAACAGTAACGGCATGGCGGTCCTTAAAGCAAATGGAAAGGAAGATCTTCGAAGACCTATTATTGCGACCGACGTCAACTATGGTCAGCTTACAGAAGTTGAGGTCGACCAACTCGTAATGTTACTCAATGATTACCGCGATTGTTTCGCAATGAGTATTTTCGAGCTAGGGTGTGCAACATCGAACGAGTTCGAAATAACGATAACTCAAAACGAACCAATTGCTTGCCGTCCGTATAGAGCTGCATACTCAGAAAAGGCTACTATGGAATCATTGGTGAACGAGTTGCTCGAGGCCGGAATAATTCGTCCATCCAATTCATCTTATGTTTCACCTGCGCTTTTAGTAAAAAATGCGAATGGAGAGGACAGAATGGTCATCGATTATAGGCGCCTTAACGCTAGAACGATTAAAGACCGGCATCCACTCCCTGTTATCGAGGATTTGTTGTTGTTGCTACGTGGACATTCCTTGTTTATCGGGCTTGACTTAGCGTCAGGGTATTACCAAATACCAGTTGCGGAAAAATCCCGAAAGTATACTGCATTTGTCACACCCGATGGGGAGTATGAATTTAATAGAATGCCGTTTGGGCTATCTAATGCTCCTTCGTGTTTTCAACGCGTAATGAACAATATAGCAAAAAAAATGAGATCCTGCCGATTAATAGTATATATGGACGATATTCTCCTCCCTTGCAAGAACTTTTCAGAGGGTATGGAAAGGTTGACGGAATTTTTAAGGCTGATTAGAGAAGAGGGCCTCACGCTTAAGCTAAAGAAATCCTTTTTTTTCAAGGGGACAATTAACTTTCTAGGATATGAAGTATGTGCTGATGGAATTAAGCCGAGTGACAGGAAAATAGCGGCGGTTTCAGGTTTTCCTCAACCCGAAAACTTACATCAACTTCGGCAATTCCTTGGATTGACGAGCTACTTCCGAAAGTTCGTTCCTGGACATGCTTTAATAGCAGAGCCTCTTACACGGCTAACGAGAAAGGGCGTACCATTCGAATGGCAAGTCGCCCAGAAGCAGTCGTTTGAGATGCTCAAAAACATCTTGACGAAGAGGCCACTTTTGACACTATACGATCCAGAACAGGACCACGAATTACACACGGATGCAAGCGCGCTCGGTATTGCGGGTATTTTATTACAACGGGATAAGGACCAAGAGCTACGACCTATTGGATACTTCAGTCGACAAACCAACGATTGCGAAAAACATTACCACAGCTACGAGCTGGAAGCGCTAGCGGTGGTGGAGTCGATTACAAGATTTCGGAGTTATCTTCTGGGTAAGCACTTTAAGGTGATAACTGATTGCAATTCTCTTGCAGCAACAATAAATCAAAAGAACATCATCCCGAGAATCGCACGTTGGTGGTTGCGTTTATTGGAGTACGATTTCGACGTGGAATACCGGCAAGGCAAATCAATCCAACACGTGGACGCACTAAGTAGGTCACCTCTGGATAAACCAACGATCGCCGAAACAGCTTCGTTAGACATTTTTGCGGTAGAGATTAACAGTGACGACTGGCTTTTGACAATTCAACTTCAGGACCCTAAGTTGGCTCAAATCTGCAGACACTTGCAACAACGAACAATGGGCGTATATAAGGACCTTCGGAAGGAATACGAAATGAAAGATGGTCGTTTATATAGAAAGATCGCTGGCTCGTTACGTTGGGTTGTCCCTGCAGCGGCTATTTGGAAAATCATGAGGTCTTGTCATGACGAGGTAGGTCATTATGGAATTGACAGAACTATAGAACTTTTACAGCGTGACTACTGGTTTCCGCGAATGAGGAATAAGGTCAAAAGTTACGTAGCATCTTGCGTTGAGTGCGCCTACTTCAAACGACCTCCAGGAAGGAAAGAAGGAGAACTCTTCTGCATTGAAAAAGTTCCTGTGCCATTCCACACGCTTCACATAGACCATCTAGGCCCCTTCCCAAGAACACAAAAAGGAAATACGCATGTTTTGGGAATAATTGATGGTTTCACGAAATACGTCACGCTTAAAGCAGTCAAAAACGTTTCTTCCACCCCTGTGGTTCGCGCGCTAGAAGAAATCTCGATGAGTTTTGGAACTCCAGTACGCATAATCTCCGATCGAGGAACGGCTTTCAGCTCCAGAGAATTTCAAAAATACTGCAATGAACATGATATTAAGCACATAATGACGGCTGCGAGAACTCCGCGAGCAAACGGTCAAATAGAGCGTTGCAATAGGACCTTGCTTCACGCGCTTTCGACTATGGCGAGCGATTCATCTCATTGGGACGAGCAGCTTAAGGCTATTCAATGGGGTATGAATTCGTGTAGAAATGAAACTACAAAACAGACTCCACATAGTTTACTGCTGGGATTTCAACCTCGCGATCCTTTCGGTAACAAGGTCTTACTGGCGCTACACGGCGACGGGAATGAACCAGAACATTTAAACATTGAGGAAGTGCGGCAAGCTGCAGTCGAGGCAATTTCGAAATCGCAATCACAACAAAAACGAAGATATGACCAGCTTCACAAGGCACCGCGTATTTATAAAGAAGGCGACCTAGTACTCATCGAACGGCCAGCATTATCGACGGGAGACTCCAGAAAACTTGATCCGAGGTATAAGGGTCCGTATATTGTATCAGCCGTATTGGACCATCACAGATACGCTCTAGAAGACATCCCAGGAGCTCAACGAACACAACGTAAGTTTAAATCAATCTATTCTGCAGATAAGATGAAGCCATGGTGTAAGAACCTGGACGAAGACTTCTGGACCTTTGATGAAGACAGTGAGATCCGGGACGAATCTAGTTCTCAGGAAGGCCGAGCTGTTACCGAGTGAACATGCCCATCGCGCTTTTTGGAGTGGAGCTAACTTCAGCTCGTGTTCAACTGTCATTCTTCCTTCTTTTTTTTTGTCCGCTACGCTGTAAACCTCGACCCTCGTGTCCTTTTGCCTTATCCAAGTAATCTGATTAAATCATAGTTGAGAAAATACTTTTGTTCGTTTTTATCAATCTGGGTCATTCCGACAACATATGTATATGTATAATTAATTTTGTTCTGTTTTTAGTATCTGTCGTGGTAGCGGCAACAGAAATACATCATCTGTGAAAATTTCAACTGTCTAACTATCACGGTTCATGAGATACAGCCTGGTGACAGACGGACGGACGGACGGACGGACGGACGGACAGCGAAGTCTTAGTAATAGGGTTCCGTTTTACCTTTGGGTACGGAACCCTAAAAACAGTGTATGACCAGAGAAAAACTACTGAAATCGCTCTTGTCCAGAAAGAACACAGCCACAAAGCAAAAATGCTTAAAGTTATTCTTCTTCTTCTTTGAGGGCGTTACAGCCCATGAAGGACCAGAGCCAAGCTTTTCTCAATCACCCATGTTGTGTGTGATTTATTTTTCACACAGGTGAAAGGGACCTACAGTTTAATGCTGATTCCGAACGGCGTGAGTCGAGAAGCTTTTTCATGGCAAGTTTACTACGGGCGGTTTTGCTAGTACCCCGCCGAGGAGGAACGTCGCGAAATAAACATTCGTTGGTGTTATCGGGATCCGAACTCGCTCATCGTGCGCCAGAGTCCAACACACTAACCACTGTGCTACGGCGCCCTCAATTTATTATGTATTAAAAACAATAATGTTCCAAACCTTTAGAAGTAAGTACATTTCTTTTACGCCCACATTCCTTAGAAAATTTGTCTATTAAAGCTTATGTGTGCATAACATGTTTCCAATACCCTGCGTCATCAGAAACGATATAAGGGAAAAATGTTTTCCAAAGGAACATAAATTACAGGGTATAAGCAATATTGGCTTGGGAAACGTGTGCACAATTCTTCCAAATGTTACCTTACGGTAAGTAAGTATTCAACAGTATACGTGCAGTTACTTTGCCATTCATATTCAATAAGCATATTGGCATAAAACACGCAACGTGTTTTAAAGCATCCCCATAATTCTGGGACGGACACCATCTACCTTAACCACACCCAAAACTGGTCGAACAACATTCGGTTTTCCAACCTCCCATAATATTTCAGGGTTTCTTCAATAAGCATAGAAAATTGCATAACTGCACGTAGTTCATAAAATATTGAGTAGTAATGTAATGTTTCTCAAGAGTATACATAGTTATCCGAAAAGAAGGAAAAACGCTTTATTAACGAAGTTCTCGAAGTCCAGGATTTGCGGCAAATATTTTCTAATACATCTGGTGGAAAGTATTGGCGTACAAGATATGAAGAAAAAAGCAAAAATAGCTTTAAAGGTCCATACAGAGGGGATATTTGTAATCAGGACCAAAAATAAATTACAAAACACGAAATAAATAAAATTGAGACAGGCAACAAGAACATTGTTTCGTTCGTGTAACATGTCATCCTGCTACCGGGCTTACACCCTGAATACATGTTTGAAAACACAAAAGAACTCTCGCAAACGTTCCTGAACGTTAAGTCAGGGTACTGGCAGATCTTTCACATCCTCTAGACTCTAGAGGCAACTACATAATATGGTACATGTTGTACAAAAATTTGAAAATATTTAAAGCAAACGCGTCTTCATTTCACACTACACTCCAGCCACACATTTCCACATTCAATGATATGTGGCAGATTAAAGTTAATGTGTCGGATATTTTACTTAAATGCACACAAATAAACATCCAATGTGGCCTTATTGACCTTGAAAAATGGCAAGTAGTTTAGAAAACGTTCATTTTTATATCCGTGAGGTCAAATAAAGTGCCTGACCATCATTCGAGCATAACCCTAACCAAAAGGCTCGGTCTGTTGTGTAATAAAAAAGGGCCGAAGGGTTTTATTTCCTAAAAGGGGTAAGAGTAATCGAGGAATCCAATTGAATACAGAGAGCGGGCAATAAATCACTACATTGTATACCTTAATAAAAAAAAAGCATTATTTTTTACTAACGGTGCACAATTTCAGGAACCACTTGGTAATCATACGTCCTATCGATTTTATTTTAACTCTCCACAGTTTTGATGTAACTGAGTACAAAGATGAATATACGGGATCTTTTGTTAAGCGCTTCCTAAAGTGTGTGTGAGATATCATCAGCATTTTTTATTCGATTGATTGTATGGAATACAATTCTTCTTCTTTGGTGGCGTTACAGCCCATGAAGGACCAGAGCCAAGCTTCTCTCAATCACCCATGTTGTGTGTGATTTATTTTTCACACAGGTGAAAGGGACCTACAGTTTAATACCGATTCCGAACGGCGCGAGTCGAGAAGCTTTTTCATGGCAAGTTTCCTCCCGCCGAGGAGGAACGTCGCGAGATAAACATTCGATGGCGTTGGTGTTATCGGGATCCGAACTCGCTCATCGTACGCCATAGTCCGACACACTACCCAATGCGCCACGGCGGCGCCCTCATGGAATATAATTAAACAATTTAACTCAAGCGTTTTTGAATTTATTATGATAAGGCACGGCCTTTATTGTATATAAAAAAAAATTGTGGTTACAAAATCAGTCATTTATAGGAGAAATTAAATGAAAAAGTCAAGAAGGTTAAGAAGTTGACAACCTATGTCAAAACCAGGAAAAACGTGGTGTTTCCATTTACCAAAATTTGAATAGCGATGAGCAAAAGTTAAACAATAACATCGTTCGAATGTCCGCCGCGGCTTCTCTGGGTGGCGCATCCGAAATGTCAAATTAATAAATCAGGCTGAATTCGACCGATGGCATGGGTTATGGGGATTATTCGCATAGATCTGCGACTTCAGGAAATTCCAGAAGAAAAAGTTGAACGGGGTCAAATCACACGATCTCGGTGGCCCTTTCACATCACTTTCACGTGGAATGACAGAATTTTCTGTCAGAATTTTCTATGTAGCGTGAACTGTGGCGAACCTATATCGTCCATACAATTTGGGCCGAAATAAGTTGGTAATCATCTACCTATAATACTCGCCGTTGACAGTGATGGCGTGGCCAACGCCGTTCTCAAAGAAATATGGACCGGTGACGCCGTCAACCCAAAATCCACACCAAACCGGGACTTTTTCGGACGCTCTTGCTTCCCATGTGGATTGGTATCATCCCAAATTCTACAATTTTGTTTGTTGACATGGGCCTCATCGCTGAAGACGACTTTTCGATGACAATTAGGGTCAGTTTTCAACTGCTCCCAAGCTCATTCAACGAACACAAGTCGTTGTCTATGGTCGCTCTCCTTCAACTCCTGGGTTAGCTGAATTTTGTGCGGGTATTGGCCCAAGGCATGACGCAAAATCTCTCAAGTTGGGATCTGCGAAAAGTCGGGTTATTGTGAGCGACGCGAAATCGGCTTCCTCGGATTCTCCTGCACACTCTCAAGGATAGTGGCGATGTTTTCGGCAGATTTTACGTTTCGTCGACGTACGAGTGTTGGTTTATCGTTTACTAGAGCAGTGGACTCAAATTTGTCCACTACATTGCGAATAGTCCTCTCGGTAGGACGATTATGGCGACCATTGGCGAAGCGCTCGGAACGTTGCCCTAATAGAACACTCACTTTGATAACACAATTTTATCATTTGCACGTGTTATTGAACGCTAGGCATTTGGAAGCATGTATTTACGAGTAGAATGATGCCAATTTATATCTCAGTGTAATCTATACTAATTAAAGGAAAACTAGGTTTCAGTTGGGGTCTCCACGACCAGTAAATTGGACTCTAAGTGGATTTCCTTGTCTATGTTTATCCATCAGTTAATGTGTTACGTCATTCTTGGCATTTTGAATTCAAATTGGATCAGACCACGTTTCGGAAACCCGGTTATCATCAATGCATGTAGGCAAATGCATGTACACAAATGTAAGTATTTATACCCGTACTCTGGCCGGGATGGATTGTTTATTAAAACAATAACATGAAAACCTTTGATTGAATTTATGTCGTACATCCGCGCTTGATGTAGTAAAAAGGACTGCATATAGTTTATTCTTGGAATATCTGTCTTCATCTAGTTCAAATTTATTTCTCATATAGCTAACACAGTAAGATAATAATCTTATAAATTAGTGAAAGATTATGAACATAATGTTCTTAGTTGCATGTAGTAACTAAATAAAATGAATACAATATCATAAAACAAAAAAGAAAAAAAAAGTGATAATAAGAACAAGAGAATAAGGATAAGAAAGGGGCATGTGAAGAGAGATGAAGAAGGAAAGAAGGGAGTTAAGAGGATGGTAGGTACGAGTTGCTTTGATCAGAAAGGAATTTCTGTACACTATTACGAAATCGTTGCATGCTGCTGATCCCTCGCAGGTTGGCTGGAAGTGAATTCCAAAGGCGACAGGCGGCTATAAAGAATTGTCTCTCAGATTTCAGGCAAGAGAAACGAGGTAAAATTAAGTACGTTGATCTCTTTGATGCCGAGAACCGAAGCTTTTCATTAAGATATGTATGGTGGCTGACGTAATCTTATAATTTTAAAAAGTAGTAACAGTGTTCGAAATAGGTTAATAAATAATAGGAAAATAAGGTTATCTAATGACATTTGTATTAGATTCTGCCGCAGATGCGAGACGTGGTCATATCTTCTTAAGTCGTATATATATCTGATGGTGCTGTTAATTGAATTAGTTAGTTGAATTCAAATCAATTATCTTACTTGACAGCAACGATGTGAAAATGTGAATAACAATAATGGGAAATATAGGAAAAAGGTTTGCAGCTAGGATTAATTCATCAAAGACACACTACTTACTTACTTATCAGGCCTGCGATCCATGGAGGATCTGAGCCTGAGCTATAGCTGCCTTCCATCCTTGACGGTCCGGGCACGCTGCTTCCAGTTGTCAAGACCAAGATGTCCTACATCCGCGATTACTTGGTCTTTATACCGGAGGTTCGGTCTTCCTCTTCTTCTCGAACCAGGAGGCTCGGAGTCGAAGACCCTCTTAGCTGGAGCGTTGATGTCCATGCTCTCGATGTGGCCGAGCCAGTGTAGTCGACGGATCCTTGCCTTCCGGACTACATCCACATCTTGGTACAGCTCGTAGAGTTCGCGGTTGTGTCTTCTTCTCCATTCACCTTCCTCACAGACAGGACCAAATATCCGGCGCAGAATTTTTCTTTCGAAAGAACCCAAAATCAGCTCCGCTGTCCTGCTTATCGTCCAGCTTTCGGCTCCGTACAGCAAGACTGGCAGAATGAGCGTTTTGTAAAGAATGACTTTGGCCTTTCGAGTGAGGAGTTTTGACCCCAGTTGTTTGGACAAGCCGAAGTAGCAGCGGTTGCCAAGGGCGATTCTACGCCGGATCTCCACTGTGGTGTCATTTGTGGAATTTACATTTGCCCCGAGGTAGACAAACTCCTTAACTACCTCGAAATTGTAGCTGTCAATTGTTATATTTTGTCCCAGGTGGTGAGCGACGTATTGGTTTTTGCTTGACAGCATGTATTTCGTTTTGTCCTCATTGATCTTAAGACCAATTCGTTTCGCCTGTTCTTCAATTGCCGTGAATGCTTCCACAATGCCACGGCGAGAACACGCGATGATGTCGATATCATCCGCGTATCCTAGCAGCTGGATGGACTTGTAAAAGATAGTGCCGTCGCACTATCTGCTCCAGCACCAGGTTGAAGAAGTCACATGACAGCGCATCTCCTTGCCGAAATCCGGTGCATGTTTCGAATGGTTCCGAGGTCCTAGAACCGAGTTGCACGGTGCATCGCGTGTTTTTTAGCGTGGCGCGACACAACTGGATCAGTTTTACCGGGATCCCGAATTCGGCCATCGCCCCAAACAGTGCTTCACGATGAATGCTGTCGTATGCGGCTTTGAAATCGATGAAAAGATGGTGTGTATCGATTCGAAACTCGTTGGTCTTTTCCAGGATTTGTCGAAGTGTGAAAATTTGGTCTATAGTTGATTTGCCGGGCCGGAAGCCACACTGGTAGCTGCCGATTAGTGCGGTGCAAAATGGTTTTAGACGTTCACACAATACGCTGGACAGGATCTTGTATGCGACATTGAGCAGGGATATACCTCTATAGTTCTTGCAAGAGGTAGGATCGCCTTTTTTTGTAGATGGGGCATATAGAGCTGGTATTCCAGTCGTCGGGCATGCTCTCATCTTCCCAAATTCTGCAGATGATCTGGTGCATGCTCCCTACCAGAACATCGCCGCCAGCCTTGAAGAGCTCTGATGGCAAGCCATCTGAGCCTGCGGCCTTGTTGTTCTTCAGCTTCTGAATAGCTTTGCCGACTTCTTTTATGCTGGGTGGGAGGACTACTTCAGCGGCTGGAGTTGGGATTTCCTCGGTCCCTACCACTCTCTCTTGGTCATCCTCGTTAAGCAGCTGCTGGAAGTGCTGCTTAAATACATCCACTATTCCCTGCGGGTCGGTGACAAGATTACCCTCGCAGTTTCGAAGAGCCAGGGTGCCCTTTTTAAAGCCTCCTGCAAGGCCTTTGGCTTTCTTGTAAAAGGCTCGTATTTTATGTTTATCCCTAGACTCCTCGATATCCTTGAGCTGGGAGGCTGCGAAGATTCTTTTCTTTTGTCGCAGTAGTTTCTTCTCCTCCCTTCTTCTGGCTCGGTACTCTTCTCGCGCTGCCCTGGTTTTCCTCTGCAGCGCATTTTGGTACGCCTCGTCGGTTGCTGCCTTTTTCTGCTCACACTCGCCATCATACCACGGGTTTCTTGTCGGGGGTGGTAGGTATCCTAATGTGGTTTCGGCTACTTCCTGAACGGCTGAGCGGCAATGCAGCCACATATTATTGGCATTTGTGTTCGACGTAGGCATACCGTAGAGTCTTTCGCTCAGCTGCTCCCTGTAGACTCTGGCAACCTCCGGTGTGCTCAGGCGCCCAATGTCGAACCTCCTCCTGATGGGCTGGTGCAGCTTTCTGACATTGGACAGTCGAGCTCTGAATCTTGCTGCTACGAGGAAGTGGTCAGAGTCGACATTTGCCCCTCTGAATGTTCGCACATCCAGGATGTTTGACGCGTGCCTTGCGTCAATGAGCACATGGTCGATTTGGTTGGCGATTCGACCGTCCGGAGATCGCCAGGTTGCTGTGTGGATTCGCTTGCGAGGGAATCTTGTACTACTTATCACCGCATTACGAGCTGTCGCAAAATCAGCGAGTCGGAAGCCGTTATCTGTTGTTGTATCGTGGAGGTTGTGCTTTCCGATCACTCCGCCAAGGGTGTTTTCCTTTCCGATTTTGGCATTGAAGTCCCCGAGCACGATTTTTACATCGTACTCCGGACAAGCTCCGTAGGCGTTGTCCAGGAGGTCATAGAAGTCCTCCTTGATAGGGTCTTCAGCCTCGTCGGTAGGGGCGTGTGCATATATAAGGCTGATGTTATAAAATCTGCCTCTGATGCGGATCACAGCCAGGCGATCACTTATAGATTTAAAGTCGATGACCTTCGACCTTAACCGCTTTCCCACGACAAATCCGCATCCCAGTAAGTGCAACCTTTTGTGACAGCTGTAATAAATGTCGCAATTTTTCTTTCTAATCATACCGTTTCCTATCCAGCGTATTTCCTGGACCGCAGTAATATCCGCCTTGTACTGCGTGAGGATTCCTTCTAGTTTATGAGCAGCTCCGGGAGTGTACAGGGCTCTGACATTCCAGGAGCATACTCGCAAATCGTGTTCCTTTTTCGTGCGTTGTCGTCGTCGAGTATCCGTCCGTGTATCCGAGGCATCTTGCTCATTCATAACTTTGGGTTTTTTTACGTGGGCGGATTGTTAGCCCGCCGCACAACCGCCATTCTGGTCGGGGTTTTTTTCGCTGCATACGTTTGTTCACCTCCCAACGGTTGTTGAAGAGGCTATCCAGAGGTATGTCAACTTGACCCGGGCATTTAAACAGGGATCGTTGCTGGCATCTCGCCAGGTTGAGAGCAATCAACAACTTTACCCTGTATGTCCGAGCCCATGCCCCCCCATCAAAGACACAAACGAGATCAAAACTGGGAAGTTTGCTACAGGTTGTGGGATATTGTCGACTAACCTTATTTCGTTATGTGACCAAGGGGATTTTTTGAATGAAAATCATGTCTGTTGTATGGGAGCCCCCCTTAAATATTCATTTTGTTCTGTTTTTAGTATTTGTCGTCGTAGCGGCAACAGAAATACATCATCTGTGAAAATTTCAACTGTCTAACTATCACGGCTCATGAGATACAGCCTGGTGACTGACGGACAGCGAAGTCTTAGTAATAGGGTTCCGTTTTACCTTTGGGTACGGAACCCTAAAAATGCGAGCGAGAGAAAACGTAAGATCACGTAACCAAAGGAAATTCTGTGCGTTTGAACGACTGTTGCTGTGTATTGATGTGTATGCTGTATCTGTGTATTTCTTGGTTTGTGTTGTGTATGTTTACGTCAGTGTTTTGACATGGAGCAGCTAATAAAATTGAAGTAAGCGTGCGTCGAAGCATTTCTCGAAACACGTAAAGTGCCTCGCACCAACGCAGTATTGTGGATCAGGCATAAGTGCGCGCAAATTATTTAAAAACAAAAATAAAAAAAAGCTACAATTTCGAGATAGTTAAGGAGTTTGTCTACCTCGGGGTAAACGTAAATTCAACAAATGACACAACAGTGGAGATCCGGCATAGAATCGCCCCTGGCAACCGCTGCTACTTCGGCTTGTCCAAAGTCATGCTTTACAAAACGCTCATACTGCCAGTCTTGCTGTAGGGAGCCGAAAGCTGGACAATAAGCAGGACGGCGGAGCTGATTTTGGGTTCTTTCGAAAGAAAAATTCTGCGCCGGATATTTGGTCCTGTCTGTGAGAAAGGTGAATGGAGAAGAAGACACAACCGCCAACTCTACGAGCTGTACAGAGATGTGGATGTAGTCCGGAAGTTAAAGATCCGTCGACTGCACTGGCTCGGCCACATCGAGCGCATGGACACCAACGCTCCAGCTAAGAGGGTCTTCGACTCCGAGCCCCCTGGTTCGAGAAGAAGAGGAAGACCGAACCTCCGGTATAAAGACCAAGTAATCGCGGATGTGACACATCTTGGTCTTGATAACTGGAAGCAGCGTGCCCGGAACCGTCAAGGATGGAAGGCAGCTATAGCTCAGGCTCAGATCCTCCATGGATCGCTGGCCTGATAAGTAAGAAAGTTATATAATCTAAAGATGCGTTATTTTCTTATCGTTATTTACGTTGTTATTATTGTTGTTTTCATTGTTGTCATTTGGATTCATACTTGGTCAAACGAGTAGCGGAAAAGGGAAACACCACTCTGCACAGAGATTCGCAGTACGCATGGAAGGGGCCAGATAATCCTGAGTGCGCCTGCTACTCAAGATACTTCGTTCGCGACTGGGCTTTTATTGAAATAAGCCTCCAGCCAGGCTGATCCTTGGCACGGGTCGTGTAACACCTTGATGCGGCCCATTGTCGACCACTGGCTTCATGTCCCCCAACCTAACTTTGGTTAATATTTGATGAATTATCACCATGTTTACCATAGTTATTACAAATTTCGATTGGGCAGCCTGTTGATCATCATTTAAACTCGAGGCGATTAACACTCATCACCATACTCTTCTTTATGGAGCCGACGTGGTGTGTGCCGAATCCCGGAATACGGGGAAAATACAGTAATGTAAGGTGTCTGTCTGGAGTACAATGGACCAATGAAACACTTGTTTCATCAACGTTTTGATAAACGTTTTACCAAGCTTAAAGCAGAACTTAATTTTTTCTTTTTGCTCGATACTAATTTTTTGTGCTGTTTTGATAAAGTCCTGTTTACTTTAAACGTACCTTCCAACTTAGTCCATCGAATCTTTTTGGGAGACATTAATTCTCTCGAAAAGAACAACAGAGGGAAAGTAGCATACTTATGTACATATATTTTGTTTTTTAATTAGTTGCTCTCCCATTACTTGAACAATATTTCACTTTAATAGCATCCTCTCCGACATACAGTCAGAACGACTGCCGGATAGTAAAATGATGATACAATTATGAATTGCAAGTTGAAACTTTTCAAACACCCTTTCCTTACACCATCGTTTGAAATAATGTAAACTTATCTAGTAGCTTCGTCGAAAAGTAGGGAGATTCAAATGCTTGATACCTTTGCCATGGGAGTAGGTATCATCTATCACCAAAGTCGTACGTATGTAGCTCTCTTTATTTTTTTGTTTCTGTAATTTTAATTTTGGCCATTTGGAAAGAGAAGAGAAAAGCAACAATGGTGCAGAAGAGCTTTATAGTTGTACTTCTACCCTACTATGTTGAACCTAGTTTCAAATGCCACAGGCATTTTCAACTGGATTTGGATTTGGAAAGGCCATTTCTGCAGACTGTATAACGGCGATGATAGACAAGATACCGCTGTCAGGCAGAACGAGCCATTCGTAATGGACGACGATGTAACAAAATTCAGTCCACCCGACCTAGACGAAGTCAAAATAGCGATATCAATACTTAAGTCTAATAAAGCCGCGGGCGATGGTGCATGCACCATCTGATTTGCAAGATATGGTCGGAGGAAAGCATGCCCGACGAATGGAATCTCAACATCGGTTGCCTGGTCCATAAGAAAGGAGACCCCTATAACTGCGCCAAATATAGGGGAATAAATCTCCTTAACATCGCATATAAGATCTTCTCTGCCGTATTGTGTGAACGCCGGAAACCGTTTGTGGATAACCTGATCAGCTCTTATCAGTGTGGTTTCAGGCCAGGTAAATCCACAATAGACCAAAAATTTACGCTTCGGCAGATTTTAGACCCAGGAATACTAAATCGACAAATCGTCGATTTCAAGGCAGCGTGTATGACAGCGTGTATAGAGATGAGCTATACAAAGCCTTGTCTAGTTTTATTACCCCTGCCAAACTCGTCCGACTGTGCAGGATGACAATGGAGAATTCTCGCTGCTCCATTGAGGTCAGTAATGAGCAAACCGAGACCTTTGATGTTGAAAAAGGATTTAGGCAAGGTGACGCGCTGTCATGCAACTTTTTCAACATCGTGCTTGAGAAGATCGTGCAAGAGTCACTGGCCAACACAAGAGGTACGATTTATTTCAAGTCTACGCAATTGCTTGCCTACGCCGACGACATTGACGTGATTGGGCGGACACAGCTAGACGTCAGTGAGGCCTTTGTAAGCATTGAGGTAGAAGCGGCTAAGATGGGTCTCAAGGTTAATAAGGGTAAAACCAAATACCTGCTTTCATCCAAAAGAGAAGGTCAAGGAATTCGTCTACCTTGGCTCACTGGTGACCAGCGACAACAACACCAGCGCTGAGATAAAACGCAGAATCACTCTTGCCAACCGCTGTTTCTTTGGGCTCAAGAAGCAATTGAGAAGTAGAGCCCTCTCTCGGAAAACCAAGGTGACACTATATAAGACCTTAATCATCCCAGTCCTCCTTTACGGCGCAGAGGCATGGAAAATACAGCTCCGACCCGAAGGGTCTTCGAATCCACCCCGGAAGGAAGGCGCGGCAGAGGACAGCCGCATCAACGGTGGCGCACGCAGGTGGTAGGAGACCTCAACCAACTGGGCCTGCGGCGCTGGCTGGAAACGCTTGTTGGTTGAGGCCCAGGTTAACCACGGACTGTAGCGCCACCTAAGTTAGTAAGTATTATCATCCATTTGAGCAAGTTATTCGGAACACGAGTAATTGTTTTCATACCACGTACACTCTAATGGATAGTGCGAACAGAAGACGTTATTGCCGTTAAGGAGAATCCGAATGAGTCGATTTGCCATCATGCGCAGCAATTGGAGCTATCCCATCCACTTTGTGGAAGATTTTGCGGAAAGATCTTGGCCAAAAACTTATAAGATCCAGCTTGTGCACGAGCTAAAGCCGCGTAACCATTATACGCGTCGTAGGTTCAGTGAATAGCCCGAAAACATGATTCAGCTTGATCCTCATTTTCAACGCAAAATGTTATTTTCCCATCAAAGTTCGACAAGATTGCCGCATTTGGATTTGAAAAAACGCAGAAGCCTGTGTCAGGATGCCCTTACAACCATTGAAATTCACTGTTTGATGTGCTTTATGCTGGTGGAATCATTGGCCCATATTTCTTTGAGGACAATGCCGGCCAGAATGTTACCGTCAATTGAGAGAGTTACAGAAACATGGTTTATGACTTTTTCGTTTCTCAGTTGAATGGCATTGACGCGACAGAGATTTAGGTTAAACTAGATGGCGCAACAAGCCACACAGCGCGCGACACCATTCATTTACTGCGTAAAGCATTTTCTGAGCGCATCATTTCTCGTAATGGACCTGTAAACTGGTCTCCGTGATCCTGTGACCTTGGGGGTATATGAACTTCTTAGTATATGGCAATAAACCAAAGACGTTGGACAATTTGGAAGTCAACATTCGCGGTGTTGTTGCTGACATAAAGCCTCAGTTGCTCCATAAAGCTGTTGAAAATTGGAGTTCACGATTGCCCAAAATCACACTTAAACACTAATCGCAAAAATGATGTATTAAATGAAGCTAATATCATAAACATTGACTTCAAGTATTTTATTTTATACTGAATTTGTATGTATGTATGTATGTTGGCGTTACAGTCCATGAAGGACCTGGGCCGAGCTTCTCTCAATCACCCATGTTGTGTGTGATTTAATTTTCCGATAGATGAAAGGGACCTACAGTTTATTGCCGGTTCCGAACGGCGAATTTCGAGAAGCTTTTCATGACAATTTTACTACAGGGGGCTTAGTCAGAACCCCGCTGAGGAGAAACGCCGTGAAAACACGATCGGTGACATGGCTGTGTCGGGATGTAATCCCGTGTCATCGGCGTCAGAGGCCAACACACTACCCACTGCGCCAAGGTGCTCTCTGAATTTGTATACCCCTAAAAAAGCAAAAGAAGAAGTGAAGAAAGAGCACGAGAAGTACGCGATTGAGGATTTGGATAGGAGTTACTGCAGGTATGATGTTCCAATGTTTAATCAACAGATAAAGCGAACATGCCAAGGCTATATAGCCAGAACGGAAGCCTGTAGGGATGAGAATGGACGCCAAGTAACAGAATCGCAGTCGATGCTGAGAATATGGAAAAACCACTTCTCTAGACAGTATAACGGCGATGTTAGTCAATAGAACGCTGACAAGCAGAATGATCCATTTCTTAACGACGAAGATCGCGGAAAATTCCGACCCCTCAACCTCGACGAAGTTGAGACCGCCATGTTGAAACTCAATTCGAATAAAGTTGCTGGCGCAGACGGAGCTCAGTAGACAATCTCTTTAAAGTAGCTGGAGATGAACTAGCTTGGAGCATGCGCCAGCTCCTTTGTAAGATATGATCAGAAGAAAGCATGCTAGAGGAATGGAGTCTCAGCATCGTTTGCCCGATCCACAAGAAAGGAGACCCCTCTGACTGCGCCAAATACAGAGGAATAAGTCTTTTTAACATCTCCTACAAAGTCTTCTCTGCCGTTTTGTGTAAATGCCTGAGGCCTTTTGTAAATAAGCTGATAGGTCCCTATCAGTGCGGATTCAGGCCAGGGAAGTCCACCATGGACCAATCCTTCACACTATGGCAGATCGATGTCGACTTCAAAGCCACATACGACAGCGTAATTAGAAACGAGCTATACAACTCCATCTCTACTTTTGACATCCCTGCACTTTAGAGAATGCTCGCTGCTCCACCCGAATCGGTGAACACCTGACCGATAGGTTTGATTTCAAAAAAGGATTTAGGCAGGGCGCTGCGCTGTCGTGTGGTTTCTTCAACATCGTATTAGAAATTATTGCGCAATTACTGGCTAACACAAGAGCGCCGTGGCTCTGTGGGTAGTGGTTGGCTTCTGACGCCGATGACACGGAATCTAATCCCGACAACATCCATGTCATCGAACGTGTTTTTCACAGTACCTCTACTCAGCGGTGTACTGACAAAAACCCCCTATAAGTACAGTGGCCAAAAAAGCTTCTCGAAATTCGCCGTGAGAAATCGGCAATGGATGATTGAGAGAAGCTCGGCTTTTCCTTCATGAACTGTAACCAACATACATACATACATACCACACAGGAGGCACAATAATTTCAAATCCTCACAACTTCTGGTATACGCGGATGACATTGACGTAATCGGAAGAACACAGCGAGATGTCAATGAGAAGTTTACGAGTATTGTGGCGGAGGCGGCGAAAATTGGTTGGCAGTAAACGAGGGCAAAACTAAATATATTTTATCATCAAAAAAGGACACACACCACCGAAATCTTGGCCAGAACGTTTTCGCAGTTATAAGTTTGACGTAGTTAAGGACTTCGTCTACCTTGGCTCCGCAGTGACCTGGAACAACGACTTCAGTTCCGAAATTAAACGCAGAATCCTTCATGCCAATCGCTATTTCTTTGGGCTCAGGAGGCAACTGAATAGAGCCCTCTCCCGAACGAAAAAGTTGACTCCATACTGCGCTGTATGGCGCAGAAGCATATACACCATCAAAAGCAGATGAGAAGGTTCTTGGTCGTTCCGAGAGAAAGATTCTGCGTGCGAGTTTCGGTCCAATAAGCACAGAGGGGGTTTGGAGGAGAATATTCAATCACGAACTGTACGGGTTGTACAGCAACATGAGTCTAGTCAGGCGTCTACGGATCCAACGCCTAAGGTGGTAAGGTCATGTAGAGCAAATGGACACCACAGCTCCAGCCCAAAGAGTCTTTGAATCCAACCCCGAGGGACACAGATACAGGGGACGGCCGCAGTTAAGATAGCACATACAGGTGGAAGGGGACCTCAGCCAACTGGGTGTGCGGCAATTGAAAAATGCTTGCAAAAGATCGTGCTAGTTGGAGGGGCGTATTGGTTGAGGCCCAGGTTCACCCCGAACTGTAGCGCCCGAAAAGAAGAAGAAGAAAACCCTGTTTTATATAAGTAAGGTAGTTTATGAAAGAAATAAGGAAAACTTAAGCCAAACTCGGACATTGGATTCCGCATGAACTTCAGCCAAAAGGCGTTTTTGCGTCGAATAGATTGGTGATGAAGGATGATAAGTAGACCCACTATGACATTTCTTATTTTTTTTATAATAGGCGCACACCTTGAGTGCGGCGATACACTGCAGGCAGAAGGTAGAAAGGAAGAGGGATAGAGGAGATGCTGATCGACATTGACCGTAAATGTTTGCATGTTGTACTGAGAGTGGAAGACCCAATCCGGCAGGGAATTCCAGATTCGTGTGTTTCGGTTAAAGAAACATTCTCTATATTTGACCGTACGTCCGAAAGCGGGCTTCAGGGTATTTTGGTAAGCATTCCTAGAGAGACGTGTATTGCGTGAGAAATGTTGAAGGAGCGGAATGCCACTGGCTATTTCATCAGAGCATTTTTGGTGGTAGTAACGATAAAACAGGGGAAGGCAGCAAACGTTCCTGCGATGTTCCAGCGAGTCTCATGTTTTGGTAATTCTGGAGTCAGCTGTCAGCTTTATCGCGCGGTTTTGTATTCTGTCTATTAGCTGCAATGAGATCTTGGATGCACCGGGCCAGTCATGAGCGTTATACTCTAATTTAGGATGAATGAACGCCTTATGGATTGTAGCCAGATATACGGGTGAGAAGGAGTGGATTGGATTAGAAGTGGCAGACAATAGATCATTTATAAAAATGAGAAAGAGTGTCGGACACAAGACGGAGCCCAGGGAAATTCCAGCGTTTAAGAAATGGATGTCAGGCATGGCCGGGTAAGTCCGGCTGTGGGTCAACTTCAACGGCCAAACCAAATATTCATGGCAAGAAGCTAATTTCGTGCGTCTAGAGGGGTCAGCTCGGTGTGATATATTATGAGCTACTCTGACTTAACGAAACCATGACTGCGAATCATTACCGACAACAATTGATGGAATTGAGTCGCGTATTGAAGCTTAAATGTCCCCAATATGCCAAAATATATGATACAGTGATCTTCCAGCATGACAACGCTCGGCCAAGGAAATTTTGGTGGCACTTAACTGGAATGCCCTACCCCACCTGCCGTATTCTCCAGATATTGCTTCTTCCGACTACCACTTGTTTCGGGCGACATAACTTGGCCGAGCATTACTTAGCTTCTTACGACGAAGCCAAACATTC
Organism: Eumerus sabulonum; assembly: GCA_951905685.1. NCBI lineage: Eukaryota > Metazoa > Arthropoda > Insecta > Diptera > Syrphidae > Eumerus > Eumerus sabulonum. The sequence continues at coordinate 34,349,665 of OX645063.1, forward strand.
GGCCGATTTTTGGATCGACTCCATGATTAGGAATTTTTTTAATGCGGTATCTAAAGCGATGGCCAATACTTTGAATAACGTATCCATAACATATCCATAAAAAAACAAAATTGCTTTCATCACTACCCAATTTTGATACCAAGCAGTTAAAAGAGTTCGACATGTGGGGTTCGCATTCTAGCTACGAGACAGTGTCTCTACCGTTCAACGTACCACGTTAAATCATGACCACTTCACATCCCTTTAATCATACAAATCACAAAATTAAAAAGATGTTTTAAGGTACGATTAAAAGCATAATCTCTTTTTACTTGTGAGTTACAAATAAAGCAGTTTACGTGTTAGCATTCCACTTTTTAGCTTCCTCTTATTAAAGTCATTATTCCTGCCGTCACTACATAAAAACATTTGAAGGAAGTTATGTACAGTCGCTCTCAAAATTTAGCGTACACTAAAATGAAAATAGTAAAAAAGTCTAGTATTTAATAAAATTCGTGATTTTAATATTTAGTATGACCATCTATCAAGGCTTTCAAGCGGCGGGTCATGGAATCAACCAAGTTTTTGGTGAAAGTTGGAGATATGCATTCCCAAACATCCTTGATCCTTGTTTTTAGGTACAATTTGTACATTTTGTTGCTTCAATGAAATCATTTGCAACTAGACGACATACCTTCAGAGCTTTCTCAACATACTTTTCGTAGTTGCGTCGTAGTAGGAAGTACTACTAGGATTCGTGTCTACACCACTGTATTAAAGCCTTCCGCTCGAGACTTTGCATACAGTTGCTCTGTACTACTTTCATCATCAGCTCGGTGTCAGAATTTAATGCCATCGTATCATGCCGTGTTACTGCCCACTTCACACTGATTCAGAATGGAATAGATGAATATCGAGGCCGAAGTGTAGGGCAAGGAGACTTGCTTAACTTGCGCGACACCGACTTCAAGCATGTCGGCTATTTTTGTCCATGTTTACTGCATTTCCTGAGAGAGGCCTGGACGATGGTGCTGTTTAGGAATTCCCTTCACACCCAATGTGTTTTGTTTACCGACAAACAAAAATGAAAGTGGTCGGCTCGGGTAGTAGGCAAATACTTACTTACTTATCAGGCCAGCGATCCATGGAGGATCTGAGCCTGAGCTATAGCTGGTCCCGGGCACGCTGCTTCCAGCTATCAAGACCAAGATGTCTTACATCCGCGATTACTTGGTCTTTATACCGGAGGTTCGGTCTTCCTCTCCTTCTCGAACCAGGAGGCTCGGAGTCGAAGACCCTCTTAGCTGGAGCGTTGATGTCCATGCGCTCGATGTGGCTGAGCCGGTATAGTCGACGGATCTTTGCCTTCCGGACTACATCCACATCCTTGTACAGCTCGTAGAGTTCGCGGTTTTGTCTTCTTCTCGATTCACCTTCCTCACAGACAGGACCAAATATCAGGCGCAGAATTTTTCTTTCGAAAGAACCCAAAATCAGCTCCGCTGTCCTGCTTATCGTCCAACTTTCGGCTCCGTACAGCAAGACTGGCAGCATGACCGTTTTGTAAAACATGACTTTGGTCTTTCGAGTGAGGAGTTTTGACCCCAATTGTTTGGACAAGCCGAAGTAGCAGCGGTTGCCAAGGGCGTTTCTATGCCGGATCTCCACTGTGGTGTCATTTGTGGAATTTACGTTTGCTCCGAGGTAGACAAACTCCTTAACTACCTCGAAAGCTTAGCTGTTAATTGTTATATTTTGTCCCAGGTGGTGAGCGACGGACTGGTTTTAGCTTGACAGCATTTACTTCGCTTTGTCCTCACTGACCTTAAGACCAACTCGCTTCGTCTGTTCTTCAATCGCCGCGAATGCTTCCACAATGCCACGGTGAAAACACCCGATGATTTCCATATCATCCGCGTATCCTAGCAGCTGGACGGGCTTGTAGAGGATAGTGTCTTCCCAGTTTACGCCTGCCCGTCGCACGATCTGCTCCAGCACCAGGTTGAAGAAGTCGCATGACAGCGCGTCTCCTTGCCGAAATCCGGTGCATGTTTCAAATGGTTCCGAAGTCCTGGAACCGAGTTGCACGGTGCATCGCGTGTTTTTTTAGCGTGGCGCGACACAGCGGGATCAGTTTTTCCGGGATCCCGAATTCGGCCATCGCACCAAACAGTCCTTCACGATGAATGTTGTCGTATGCGGCTTTGAAATCGTTGAAAATATGGTCGATATCGATTCGAAACTCGTTGGTCGTTTCCAGGATTTGTCGAAGTGTGAAAATTTGGTCTATAGTTGATTTGCCGGGCCGGAAGCCGCACTGGTAGCTGCCGATTAGTGCAGTGCAAAATGGCCTTAGACGTTCACACATTACGCTGGACAGGATCTTGTATGCGACATTGAGCAGGGATATACCTCTATAGTTCTTGCAAGAGGTAGGATCGCCTTTTTTGTGGATGGGGCATATAGAGCTGGTATTCCAGTCGTCGGGCATGCTTTCATCTTCCGAAATTCTGGTGCATGCTCCCTACCAGAACATCGCCGCCAACCTTGAAGAGCTCTGATGGCAAGCCATCTGAGCCTGCGGCCTGCCTTGTTATTCTTCAGCTTCTGAATAGCTGTGCCGACTTCTTCGATGCTGGGTGGGAGGACTACTTTAACGGCTGGAGTTGGGATTTCCTCGGTCCCTACCACTTTCGCTTAATCATGCTCGTTAAGCCGCTGCTGGAAATGCTGCTTAAATACATCAACTGTTCCCTGCGGGACGGTGACAAGATTACCCTCGCAGTTTCGAAGAGCCTGTGTGCCCTTTTTGAATCCTCCTGCATGGCCTTTGGCTTTCTTGTAAAAGGCTCGTGTTTTATGCTTATCCCTAGACTCCTCGATATCCTTGAGCTGGGAGGCTGCGAAGATTATTTTCTTTTGTCGCAATAGTTTTTTCCATCTTCCTTCTTCTGGCTTGGTACTCTTCTTGCGCTGCCCTGGTTTTCCTCTGCAGCGCCTTTTGGTACGCCTCGTCGGTTGCTGCATTTTTCTGCTCACACTCGCCATCATACCTCGGGTTTCTTGTCGGGGGTGGTAGGTATCCTAAGGTGGTTTCGGCTACTATGCAACCGCATATTATTGGCATTTGTGTTCGACGTAGGCATACCGTAGAGTCTTTCGCTCAGCTGCTCCCTGTAGACTCTGGTAACCTCCGGTGTGCTCAGGCGCTCAGTGTCGAACCTCCCCCTGATGGGCTGGTGTAGCTTTCTGACATTGGACAGTCGAGCTCTGAATCTTGCTGCTACGAGGAAGTGGTCAGAGTCGGCATTTGCCCCTCTGAATGTTCGCACATCCAGGATGTTTGACGGGTGCCTTGCGTCAATGGTCGATTTGGTTGGCGGTTCGACCGTCCGAAGATCGCCAGGTTGCTGTGTGGATTCGCTTACGAGGGAATCTTGTGCTACTTATCACCGCATTACGAGCTGTCGCAAAGTCCGTGAGTCGGATGCCGTTATCTGTTGTTGTATTGTGGAGGCTGTGCTTTCCGATCACTCCGCCAAGGGTGTTTTCCTTACCGATCTTGGCGTTGAAGTCCCCGAGCACGACTTTTACATCGTACTCCGGACAAGCTCCGTGGGCGTTGTCCGGGAGGTCATAGAAGTCCTCCTTGATAGGGTCTTCAGCCTCGTCGGTAGGGGCGTGTGTACATATAAGGCTGATGTTTTTAAAAATCTGTTTCTGATGCGGATCACAGCCAGGCGATCACTTATATGTTTAAAGTCGATGACCTTCGACCTTAACCGCTATCCCACGACAAATTTGCATCACAGTAAGTGCAATCTTTTGTGACAGCTGTATTAAATGTCGCAATTTTTCTTCCTCATCTTACCGTTTCCTATCCAGCGTGTTTCCTGGACCGCAGTAATATCCGCCTTGTACTGTGTTAGGATTCTTTCTAGTTTATGAGCAGCTCCGGGAGTGTACATTCTATGAACATACTCGCAAATCGTGTTTTCGTGCATTGTCGTCGTCGAGTATCCGTCCGTGTATCCGAGGCATCTTGCTCATTCATAACTTTATGTTTTTTTTACGTGGGCGAATTGTTAGCCCGCCGCACACCCACCATTCTGGTTGTTTGTGCACCTCCCAACGGTTGTTGAAGAGTCTATCCACCGCGAGGAGGCCGTATGTCAACTTGACCCGGGCATATAAACAGTGATCGTTGCTGGCATCTTGCCAGGATGAGAACGATCAACAACTTTACCCTGCATGTCCATGCCCTCTATAGTAGGTAAATAGTCTGGAGAAAACCAAATACGGATCTTCAGAAATAAAACCTGTCTCTAACGATGAAACACGGAGATGGTTGTGGTATGTTGTGGGTCTCAATGGCTGCTAGTGGTATCGGCAATTTTGAGTTTATCGAGACGACAATGGACAAATTCAAATACCTTGATATTGTCAATAGTAATGTGCATGAATCGGGCGGAAAATTGGCCCTACCTTTGGAGTTCTACTTTTAAGGGGATAACGACCCGAAACACACTTCCGTCGTGGTACGCGAATGAAAAACCAGTTGAAAATTCTACCCCAGTCTTCTTCCTCTTAGCGGGCGCTCAAGTTGGAGGTGAACCTGGGCCTCAACCAACATGTCCCTCCAACTAGCACCATCTTTTGCTAGCCTTTTCCATTGCCGCACATCCAGTTGGCTGAGGTCCCCTTCCACCTGTGTGCGCCATCTTAAGTGCGGCCTTCTTCTGCTTCTTCGTCCCTCGGGGTGGGATTCAAAGACTCTCCGGGCTGGAGCTTTGGTGTCCATTCGCTCTACATGGCCCAGCCATCTTACGCGTTGAATCCGTAGATGCCTGACTAGACTCATGTCACTCTATCTTTTCGTCCATCCCCCGTCGGCGTTTATAGGCCCGAAAATCACGCTCAAAATCTTTCTCTCGAACCGACCAAGGGCCTCCTCATCCGCTTTTGATAGTGTCCATGCTTCTGTGCCGTACAACAGGACCGGGATGATAAGGGTCTTATATAGAGTCAACTTTGTCGTTCGGGAGAGGGCTCTATTACTCAATTGCCTCCTGAGCCGGAAGAAACAGCGATTGGCAAGAGTGTCGTTGTTTCAGGTCACTGCGTAGCCAAGGTAGACGAAGTCCTTAACTACATCGAACTTATATCTGCCAATACAAACGTTCTGGCCAAGACGTCGGTGGTGAGCGTCCTTTTTTGATGACAGCATATATATTCAGTTTTGCCCTCGTTTACCGCCAAACCATCTCCATCTCAATTCTCGCAAATGCCTCATTGACATCTCGCTGTGATCTATCTATTATGTCAATATCGTCGGCGTATGCAAGGAGTTGCTAAGATTTGAAATAGATTGTGCCTCTTGTATTGGCCAGTGATTTTTGTACAATCATTTCTAATATGATGTTGAAGAAATTACACGCCAACGCATGGCCCTGCCTAAATCCATTTTCGACGTTAAAACTATCGGTAAGGTGTTCACCGATTCGGATGGACCAACGAGCATTCTTCAAAGTCATCCTGCATAGTCTGACGAGTTTAGCAGGTATGTCAACGGTAGATATATCGTTGTATAGCCCGTCTCTAATTACGCTGTCGTATGCGGCTTTGAAGTCGACAAATAGGTGGTGAATGTCGACTTGAAATTAATTGGTTTTTTCCAGGATCTGCAGTGTGAAGATTTGGTCGATGGTGGACTTCCCTAGCCTGAATCTGCACTGATAGGGACCTATCAGCTTATATACAAAAGGCTTCAGGCGTTTACACAAAACGGCAGAGAAAATTTTGTAGGCGATGTTAATGAGATTTATTTCTCTGTAGTTGGCGCACTTAGAGGAGTCTCCTTCCTTGTGCATCCTCGGGCATGCTTTCCTCTGACCATATCTTACAGATAAGCTGGTGCATGCCTTGAAGAGCTCAGCAGACAGTCCGTCTGCGCCAGCATCTTTATTCGACTTGAGCTTTAATATGGCAAACTTAACTTCGTCGAGGTCAGGGGGACCAAATTCTCTGCGGTCTTCGTCGATTAGAAATGGATCGTTCTGCCTGACAGCGGTATATTGACTAACATCGCCGTTATACAGTTTGAAGAAGTGGTTTTTCCATATTCTCAGCATCGACTGCGATTCTACTACTAGGTGTCCGTCCCTGCAGGCTTCCGTTCTGGCTTTATAACCATGGCATGTTCGCTTCATCTGTTTTTTTTTTTTTTTTATATGCTCTTATGATGTGTTGACACACACAACCTGAACGAAGTGCAGTGGTTGCGGTCGTTGATGTTCGTTCACTGCTCTCAGGGGTGGTTGTCCTAGACCTAGATAGGACGAGAGCCGACCAAATTCCACGTTGGTTATAGTCCGAAGTAATTCGTTCAAGCACTTTAGTATTGCATACGCAGAGTTGATAAAACTTTCGAACGTCACGCCTGCAGTAACACCTCTCCAAATCCTCAATCGCGCGCTTCTCATGCTCTTTCTTCTGAGAAGCTTTTGCTCCTCCCTTCTTTTTAACTCGTAGAGCTCACGAGCTGCTCTTGTTCTGTTATGCAGCGAGGCCTCATATGCATCCTGCTTCGCTGTGTGAATCCTCCTGCACTCGTCATCGAACCACGTGTTTCTTCGTGGTGGAGCCTTGAAACCCAAGACTTCGTATGCAGGGCTTTTCAGGGCTTGTTTGCAAAGGCTCCACTGTTAATAGAGTGGAGGATTGAGGTGCATTGGAGAGCTTAAGGGAGACGCCGTCGGTAAAAGCACGAGCGGATTCTGGCGATAGTGGTTTTCCGACGTCATAACTTTGTATCCTTACTCTGCTCCGCTGCGTTCGTGATATCCCTAAGCGCATCTTGGCTACTACAAGATAGTGGTGCAAGTCGATGTTAGCCCCTAGGAAAGTTCGGACATCAAGAACAGTGGAGGGGTTTCTCACAATAAAGGCAGATAAATGGAGGTAACTGCGCGGATACCTCTATGCGATTTTCCTGAAGCGATTTTATTGAATAGGCAATCCGAATAAGTATCGTGCCAGTACAGACTGGCCTTTTTCAGGGATTTGTCAGACTTTCTTTCTTTTTGAGTTTATCAACTAGATTCATGAATCAAATAAGAGCCAACGCATCAAACCTAACAGCCTATTAACTATTTGTCTTTTTGTAACATGTGTGATTAGAAAATTAATTGAATTAAGAAAGTTCTCCTAATCGTCATATGACTCGGGAAAGAACTTCCGGTATAAAGACCAAGTTATCGCGGATGTAGGGTGGTAAACGACTAACAAAGACCTCGTAGGGGTAGCGTATCCTACATGCGCTGGCCCGTAAATTAGCGAGCAGGGGCCACTGCAGCAGAGCATCTAGCAGCTCTGTTAGTAAGCCCAAAGTGTCGGTTAGGCTATAGACCGGCAAGCCCTACCTGGAATAAAACCAACAAGCCAAAAAAACACAAAAAAGAAACCTCGGATACAAAAAAAACGAAATGAATAACCGATGACGACCCAGGAAACAACCAAAGGAAAAGGAAGAATGATATCCGGCTTTGTACGTGGAATGTAAGGTCCCTCAACAGACCACGTGCAGCCGAACATCTTGCGTAGGCCCTAGACTGTTATAAGGCAGATATTACCGCAATCCAGGAAGTGCGATGGGATGGACCGGGCAAATAGAGGATGAGAAACTTTGATATCTACTACGGCGACTGCTACAATGAGGGAAGACAACGCTTATTCGGATGCGGATTTGTTACTAGAGATAGACTTAGGCAAAAAGTCTTGGGCTTCAGGCATGTAAGCGAACGCCTCATGACAATCCGCATCAAGACTAAATTCGCAAACATCAGCCTAATTTGCGCTCACCGAGGACAAGGATGACGCTACAAAAGACGACTTCTACGACCTCCTAGATAGGTTATATGCCCAATGTCCCAGCTACGATATTAAAATCGTACTGGGAGATTTTAACGCAAAACTGGGCAAGCAAGCCTCCTTTGATAGGGTTATTGGCAAGCACAGCCTACACAACACCACATCCGAAAATGGATTTAGGCTGATAGACTTCGCAACGGGTCGAAATCGTCTAGTTGCCAGCAAGCGTTTTCCACATCTCAACATCCACAAAGGGCGATCTCCGGATCAATCAACCATTAACCAAATTGACCACATTGCGATTGATGGCAGACACGCATCCGACATTCTGGATGTGCGAACTTTTAGAGGAGCCAACATCGACTCGGACCACTATCTTGTGGCAGCCAGGTTGCGACTTCGAATATGCCTGGCTCAGAAAAATCGAGTAAGGCCATCGGCATACAACTTCGCAATGCTAAGCTTCTCAAAACAAAAAAAAAGGGAGAATCTTCTCCCCTGTTCTGTGTGAGCGCCTGAAGCCGATCGTTAATAAACTGATTGGTCCATATCAGTGTGGTTTCAGGCCCGGGAAGTCCACTATAGATCAATTATTCACACTGCGGCAGATCCTGGAAAAAACAAACGAGTTCCAGATCGACACCCACCACCTGTTTGTCGGCTTTAAGGCTGCATACGATAGTATCAGTAGAGACGAGCTATACAACGCCATGTCTAGTTTTGACATCCCTGCCAAACTCGTCAGATTGTGCAGGATGACTTTGGAGAACTCTCGCTGCTCCATCAGGGTCGGAAGCGACCAAACCGATACCTTTTATGTCAAAAAAGGTCTTAGACAGGGCGACACGCTATCGTGTGACTTTTTCAACATCGTCCTTGAAAGGATAGTGCAAATCTCACTGGTCAATACGAGGGGCACCATCTTTTTCAAGTCCATACAACTGCTCGCATATGCCGATGACATTGACATAATTGGACGAAGTCAGCGAGATGTCATTGAGGCCTTTACGAGCATTGAGACGGAAGCGGCTAAAATGGGACTCGCGGTAAATGATGGCAAAACGAAATATATGCTGTCGTCGAAAAAGGACACGAACCACCGGCGTCTTGGCCAGGGTGCACATATTGGCAGGTATATTTCCGAGGTAGCCAAGGACTTCGTCTACCTAGGCTCCGCAGTGACATGCAGAAACGACATCAGTGCCGAAATCAAACGCAGAATAACTCTTGCATCCGCTGTTTCTTTGAGCTCGGGAGGCAATGGAAAAGCAGAGGCCTCTTTCGAAAAACCAACGTGAGCATATACAAGACCCTTATCATCCTGGTCCTACTCTATGGCGCAGAGACATAGACCTTATTGAAAGCAGATAAGGAGGCTCTGGGTCGATTTGAAAGAAAAATTTTGCGTGCGATTTTCGGCCCGACCTGCATCAATGGGAAGAGGAGGAGAAGACTATACTGCGCCGTGGCGCAGCGGTTAGTGTATTGGACTCTGGCGCACGATGAGCGAGTTCGGATCCCGATAACACCAACGCCATCGAATGGTTATTTCGCGACGTTCCTCCTCGGCGGGGTACTGGCAAAACCCCCCGTAGTATCATTTGGAATCGGCATAAAACTGTAGGTCCCTTTCACCTGTGTGAAAAATAAATCACACACAACATGGGTGATTGAGAGAAGCTTGGCTCTGGTCCTTCATGGGCTGTAACGTTACCAAAGAAGAAGGAGGAGAAGACTTAACAGTGAACTGTACGGGCTGTACAGCGACATGAACATAGCACGGCGTCTTCGGATCCAACGCCTAAGATGGCTAGGTCATGTTGAGCGTATGGAAAACACAGCTCCGGCCTGGAAGGTCTATGAATCCAACCCCGTGGGGCGACGCGGTCGAGGACGGCCAAATTTAAGGTGGCGCAACCTATTGGAAGAGGACCTTAACCAACCAGGCGTGCGGCACTGGGGACTGTTGGCGAAATACCGTGCCAGTTGGAGAGGTTTTTTGAAGGCGGCCCAGGTTCGCCATGAACTGTAGCGTCAAAAGAAGAAAGAATCGCCGATGTAAGACAACTTGGTCTTGATGACTGGAAGCAGCGTGCCCGGGACCGTCAAGGATGGAAGGCTCCTCCATGGATTGCTGGCCTGATATAATTAAGTGGGTAAATAAGGACATGGCACGAGTGAAATTTTGCTATTTTAGTAAGGTACTTGTGAACAGCAAGGTTGTGTGTAGACGAATGAATGTGTTTATTATTTTAAAAGTATGTTACATGTCATGTAAAAGATTAGGTTACAAGTTAACATTATAGAATACTATGCCCAATATGGTGCAGGCATGTTCTCATCTCCCTTCTTGCAAGACAGACAGATACAGAGACAGATATAGAGACGGATATCTGTCTGTTAAAATGTTAATCGGTTAGGTGATTTGACATTTCTCGAAGATCGTCTAGGTCCTGGTTGTGTAGCCGGCAGATTTAATTTTGATTTTTCTAATTCTGAAACATGTTTCATCTCTGCCGCTAGTGTTGATGAAGTGTTTGTATCTGGTGGTTTCAAAGGACCAGCTTACAGAAGTAGTTCTTGAGGTACAGTGCCTTCGTTGGTAGCTTTTTCCATTTTTTCTAACCCATTGTTGGAAATTGACAGTAGTATAGATAGGATTTCGAGCGAATGGTCTTGGTCTAAAACTTTATCGTTTTCGTTGGATTTGTTTTAACAGTCGCGACTGGATGGTGAAGGACTAGCAAAGGCCGTCTGCCGACGGATGCTGGCCCGACAAAAAGCGAGTAAGAGCCTCTGCAGCCGAACATCTTGCAGCTCTGCTAGTCAGGTCCTACTTCCACCTCCTCGTGGTGCCATCTGGAAATTTCCTTAAAAGGGAAATCACTGACGAAAGAGGCCAAATGGCGAGTATCCTGCGCCACAAAACAGGATTAGTGTCGGTTGGACTATGGTCTAGCGAACCATATCCGTAAAACCACTAATTGCTCAGAAACAAAAAACAGCCTCGGATAATAAAACGGAACGGATCTATGTTGATGATCCTATAAGAAACCAAAAAACAAACAAGGACCTTCGGTTCTGTACGTGGAATGCTAGGTCCCTAAACAGACCACGTGCGGCAGAACAACTTGCGGACGCCCTAGACCGCTATAAAGCGGACATAACCGCCATCCAGGAAATGCGATGGAATGAACCGGGTAAAAAGCGCATGAAAAACTGCGACATTTACTACGGTGACTGTTATAGGGAGAGAGGACAGAGACTATTTGGATGCGGATTTGTTGTTAGAGGTGGACTAAGACATAAAGTCCTAAGTTTCCAGTATGTGAGTGAACGCCTCATAATGATCCGCATCAAGGCAAATTTCTGTAACATCAGCCTCATATGCGTCCATGCCCCCACGGAAGACAAGGATGACTCAATCAAAGATGATTTCTTTGATCTCCTAGACAGAACATATACCAAATGCCCCAGCTATGATACCAAAATCATACAAGGAGATTTTAACGCTAAGCTGGGTAAAGAAAGCATCTTTGAGCGGGTCATCGGCAAACACAGCCTACATTACACCACATCCGATAACGGACATAGGCTGATCGACCTTGCCACGGGGCAAAATCTTCTTGTAGCCAGCACACGATTTTCCCACCTCGATATACACAAAGGCACCTGGCGGTCGCCAGATCAATCACTCACCAACCAGATTGACCACATCGCGATTGACGTAAGACACTCCTCCACTATTCTTGTTGTTCCCACTTTCCGAGGAGCGAACATCGATTCAGACCACTATCTTGTAGTAGCCAAGATACGTCAGCGCACGACACGAACACCGCGGAGTAGAGTTAGAACACCAAGCTATGACGTCGGAAAGCTACTATCGCCGGAGATCGCCAGTGCTTTTGCCAACCGCGACTCCCTTAAGCTCTCCGATACACCTCAATCCTTCACTCAGTCAGTAGAGCAACAATGGAGCCTGTGCAAACAAGCCCTGAAGAGCACAGCAACGGAAGTGCTGGGCCTTAAAGCTCCACCACGACGAAACACCTGGTTCGATGACGAGTGTAGAAGGATTCATGCGGAAAAGCAGGAGGCATACAAAGCCTCACTACACAAAAAAACAAGAGCGGCTCGTGAGCTCTACGAGCTTAAGAGAAGGGAGGAACATAAGCTTCTCAAGAGAAAAAAGAAAGAGCACGAGAAGCGGGCGATTGAAAACTTGGAGAGGTGCTATTGCAGGCACGACGTTCGAAGATTTTATCAGCGGATAAAACGAATGTCTCAAGGCCATAAAGCCCGAACGGAGGCCTGTAAGGATGAGAACGGACACCTAGTAGTAGAATCACAGTCGATGCTGAGAATTTGGAAAAACCACTTCTGCAGACTGTATGACGGCGTTGACAGCCAACATACCGCCGTCAGGCAGAATGATCCATTTTTTAAGGAAGAAGATCGCAGAGAATTCCGTCTCCCTGACCTCGATGAAGTTGAGATTGCCATGTCGAAACTCAAGTCGAATAAAGCTGCTGGCGCAGATGGACTGTCTGCTGAGCTCGTCAAAGCGGCTGGCGGTGAGCTGGTTAGGAGCATGCACCGGCTCATCTATAAGATATGGTCAGAGGAAAGCATGCCCGAGGAATGGAGTCTCAGCATTGTTTTCCCGATCCACAAAAAAGGAGATCCCTTTGACTGCGCCAACTATAGAGGAATAAGTCTCCTTAATGTCGCATACAAGATCTTCGCTGCCGTTTTGTGTGAACGCCTGAAGCCATTCGTAAACAAACTGATAGGTCCTTATCAGCGTGGCTTCAGGCCAGGGAAGTCCACCATCGATCAAATCTTCACACTACGGCAGATCCTGGAGAAAACCAATGAATTTCAAGTCGATACACACCATCTATTCGTCGACTTCAAGGCCGCATACGACAGCGTAATTAGAGACGAACTATATAATGCCATGTTTACTTTTGACATCCCTGCTAAGCTCATCAGACTATGCAGGATGACCCTGGAAAATGTTCGCTGCTCCATCCGAATTGGTGCAGAACTGACCGATAGTTTCGAAGTCAAGAAAGGATTTAGACAGGGCGATGCGTTATCGTGTGATTTTCTTAACATCATATTAGAAATGATTGTGCAAAAATCACAGGCCAATACAAGAGGCACAATCTATTTCAAATCCTCGCAACTCCTTGCATACGCCGACGACATTGACATAATAGGTAGATCGCAGCGAGATGTCAATGAGGCGTTTGCGAGTATTGAGATGGAGGCGGCAAAAATTGGTTTGGCAGTTAACGAAGGCAAGACTAAATATCTGCTGTCATCGAAAAAGGACATTTACCACCGACGTCTTGGACAGAACGTGCATATTGGCAGATATAAGTTCGAGGTAGTTAAGGACTCCATATACCTCGGCTCCGCGGTGACTTGGAACAACGACACCAGTTTCGAAATCCAGCGCAGAATTACTCTTGCCAACCGCTGCTTCTTTGGGCTCAAGAGGCAACTGAGAAGTAGAGCCCTCTCTCGTACGACCAAGTTGACCTTATATAAGACCTTAATTATCCCGGTCCTGTTATACGGCGCAGAAACATGGACTTTATCTAAAGCGGATGAGGAAATCCTTGGTCGTTTCGAGAGAAAGATTCTGCGTTCGATTTTCGGTCCCATAAACACAGAGGAGGGTTGGAGGAGAAGATTCAATCACGAACTGTACGGGTTGTACAGCGACATGAATCTGGTCAGGCGTCTACGGATCCAACGCCTAAGATGGCTAGGCCATGTAGAGCGAATGGACACCACAGCTCCAGCCCGTAGAGTCTTTGAATCCAACCCCGAGGGACGAAGAAATAGAGGACGGCCGCACCTGAGGTGGCGCGCACAGGTGGAAGGGGACCTCAACCAACTGGGCGTGCGGCATTGGAAAAGACTAGCGAAAGATCGTGCTAGGTGGAGAGGCATGTTGGTTGAGGCCCAGGTTCACCCCGAACTGTAGCGCCCGTTAAGTAAGTAAGTAAGTACTGAGGGGGTCTTCCAGCAGCATTTATTGCCTGGTATGTACTTGTACATATACATCTACTGGATTAAACGTTAAAAACGCTAGCCTTATTCTTCGAAGCCAAGGTGGCGAAGAGTGAGTACTTTGTTTGTGCAGCACTTTGCTATTGGATGACCTTCTTGTAGGAGTACGGCACCCATTGCGAATGAGCTAGCACCAACTTGAATTTTAACATCCTTTATCATGGTTTTAGTACTGATAGATTGGTAATAATTGACTTTAATGTTTTGAATGCCTCTTGCGATAGTTGAATAAGTACTTATAGATTTGCTGAGCTACGTACATTTTACCAGTATCATTTGAAGTTCTTTTTTGTTCCTTAGTCCGCATGTACTCCCATATTGCTGATGATATGTCCAAGGAATTTAAGCGATATCCGCTGAAACTAGCATTTGTTATTGTTGAGCCTCAATCCCTTGTTCTCGATTATTCTAGGAATTTTCCCTGTTGTACATCTGAGACCGTCTAAAGTGCTCGAATGAATAAGGATGTCATCCATTAGGTTAGGTTGTAGTGGCCGAAATCGGGCCATTTTGATACCTCATGGATAATGTTACCTAGATCCGCTACCTGACAACCAATCAGGCTTCTGATGAAGCGATGGATTTGATCTATTTTTATATCTGGTAGCTCATTTAAGTTATCGTAGAAAGCAGCACCGAGGAAGATCCTCATGCTATTCGCAAAAGAGGGGCATGAGCAGAGAAGGTAGTGAATTGATCCCTCCTCATCCATTAAGCCGCGGCAGAAGTCATTGGCAGGAAGCCCTAGTGTTACTGCATGTTTTCCAATGGTGCAGTGACCTGTAGTGATACCCACTAAAGTACTTAAAGTACTTACCCACTAAAGTACTTGGTTGACAGATTTGCATAGTGATAAAGCCTAGGTTACTTTCGTTTCATTGAAGGTTGGTAGCCTTTATGGCTCGAAGTTTTATCATGCGTTTTACCGAGCTTATTGGTGTTGTTCGAGAATAAACGAATTCACTTGTTTGAATCCACTTGTGTTAATTGCATCTCTAAATTTGTAAAGTTACCTTTGAACTAATGTCAAACGTTATTGTAAAAGAATTATATTCGTTCATTTTCATTCTCGTTCTGGACAGCAAAAAATAACATTCGGTTTTTTACTTATGTATCTCCATTCGTCATTATTCAAATTCCTAAACATTGGTCCTTCTGAGTCGGATAAGTAAATTCGAACCGTATAAAAAATTGAGTTGTAGGTATTAAACCAAAAGTACACGCGCCTGGTATGTGTAATATACATATATGTATATATATTCTTTCGTTTGCATGAACCATTGACTACAACAAAAAAATAATAAAAACCTCGTGTGTGAACTATAAGTGATAAATTCATGTAATTGTTGAACTAACTAAGATTAATCCCCGCGCGTCAGTTTCCCTTATAATTATAGCGCGCTCGGTTTATAATTAATAAAGGCGTTTCTGTGCATTCAAGGCAGCACTTCACTTATCTCTCTTTTTTTGCAACCTCGTTGTCGATATGCATGCGATAAAGCAAAAGCGTGGAAATGCGAAAGCCTGTTTAACACGTGCGGTAGAATTTCTAACATCGCTCGATCAGTCTACATCGATTGAGATGTTAGAGATTCGGTTAAAAAGAGTAGAGGATGCTTGGTCTGAATTTACATCACTTCATTACGAGTGTTTGCAACACGTGGAAGAGTTCGAGGTCGTAGAGTTTCAGAACGATTTCGGTGCGTACGAAACGAAATATTTCGAAGCATATGCGGGACTAAAAAAGGCCATTCGTGATCGGGAAAATGTGCAGAAGAACGATGTCGATGATTCGGTTTTTCAGCGGCTCGCTTCTCAACAAAATACGTTGTTAACTCAATTAAATAATTCGGCGAGCACGTGTTCGACAACCAATCTTCCTCCAATTATGGTGCCTCCATTTTCCGGAAATTATAAAGACTGGCCGTCAAACCAGCAAACCAAACTTAACCGCGACTCAAAAATTTCGGTATTTAAAATCATTTTTGACTGATGCCGCAGCCAACGTGATCAAACATATTCCCATTTCGGACGCGAACTATATCGAAGCTTGGGATAAACTCGAAAAACGCTTTGACCGGGCAAATTTAATTGTGCGATCGTATGTCGAGGCATTTCTTGCGCTACCCTCTATAAGTGGATCGAACGTGCAAACACTTCGCAAAATCACAGACGGTGCAGACGAAGTCATCCGCGGACTTCAGGCGATGGAAAAAAATAATCGGGATCCGTGGTTGATTTACCTGCTATTAAATAAAGTCGACAACGAGACAACGCATGCATGGGCAGAACAAATCGGTTCTCGCGATGACAACACCATCACCGATTTTATTGAATTTCTCGAACTCAGGTGTGACGCATTGGAGTCGTGTCAGTCACTTTATCGTTCGGCCATATCGCGTGTAAAACAACCCGCTCAGATTTGGTCTCATTTGGCAAAGGCGCCAGAAAACAATCCGCGTTGTCCGATGTGTAAGAGCAACCACATCTTACCCCAGTGTTCGCAATTTCTTTCATTAGACACTTATCAGCGTAGAGACTTTGTAAAAACTCATTCGGTCTGTTTCAATTGCCTGCATTCAGGTCATTCGTCTATCAAATGTCGCTCGTCGTATCGGTGTCGTGTGTGTAAGGCTCGTCATCATTCGCTAGTTCATCAAGACAATAGCCATAAGTCTTCTCCCTCGGTACCCACACCTTATCATCGGCATCAACCTGTATGCAAAATTCCCACTTCTCAGAGATCCCTTCCACTTCTGTTGATGCTCTCCAATTGGTCAATAACAATTCGCTTGAGCTTAGCATTCGAACGCAAACAATCTTGCCAACCATTGTAGCTAAACTTCAAGATATTCGGGGAGAGTTCATCGAGTGTCGTGTGCTGCTGGATACGGGATCTCAGTCGTCGTTCATAACAGAATCCTTTGCCCAAAGACTGGGGCTTCCACGAACTCACTCTCGCGTTCCTGTAGTGGGGTTATCGTCAACAGATGCCGGCTATACTAAGGGTTGTATGTCCATCAAACTTCATTCTCGATACAACTCAACTTGTACAACAGTTGATGCATTTGTGCTCGGTAAATTGACATCAAATCTGCCAACAAATCCTTTCGATATATCGGCTTGGGAGCATATTCGGAAGTTGGATTTGGCAGATCCATACTTCAACATATCACGTCCAATTAACGTGCTCTTAGGTGCTGATAAGGTCTGGAATATTCTCAACCAAGAGCAAATACATGGACCTCAGGGAAAGCCTATAGCTCAAAATACGTCATTTGGTTGGGTCATTTCAGGGGAGCTGCTAGGTGAAAGCAGTCGTCGCGGAGAACTTTCTTCTTATTATTCAACTGTCGACGTGGATTCTCTTCTGCAGCGGTTTTGGGAAGTGGAGGAAGTCTCCACTTCAACAGGCCAAGGTGTGTTCAATGATCCAGCTGAGGACCACTTCCGGAGAACATTTTCTCGCTCGTTTGATAAGAAATATGTCGTTGCTCTCCCATTTAAAACTCCCTCCCCGAGTGCACCGACTTGCACCGACCTTACTCAAAATTCATGCAGGAGTATCTCGAACTCGGTCACATGGAGCCAATACCTAGCGATGAACTAAAAGCAAACATTTCGTGCCAATTTTACCTCCCTCATCACGCGGTACTTAAGCCAGAAAGTTCGTCAACTAAACTTCGGGTCGAGTTTGACGGGTCTGCAAAGGATTCGAATGGACAATCTTTAAATAGCCAACTCTTGATCGGTCCGCCAATACAACGCGATTTAATAGGTGTATGCTTACGTTTCCGCCAACATCGGTATGTCTTCACTGCGGATATTGTTAAAATGTTCCGGCAGATATGGATTAGTGAAAAGGACTTAGACTTTCAGCGCATTGTTTGGCGGCAAAATCCACGGGACGAAATCCAGCACTATCGTTTACGAACCGTTACGTACGGTACCGCATCTGCTCCGTTTCTATCGGTTCGTGTACTGCAGCAGATTGCAGATGATTACCAAACAAGGTATCCAACCGCAGCTGCAGTCTTGCTTAACGACGTCTACGTTGATGATATTATGACAGGTGCTCAAACGGTCGAGCTTTTGCTGCAACTGCAGGCCGAGTTGATTGCATTACTAGCGGAAGCCAGCTTACAGCTTAGAAAATGGAGCTCAAATTGTTGGGCTCTTCTGTCCAAACAACAGCCTGAAGATTGCGAGTACTTCATCGTCGAACCAGAACGCTCGCAGTCTCTCATTAAAATCTTAGGTATGTTCTGGAATCCTGCGAAAGATGTGTTCTCGTACCGGTTAAATCTACCCGCTGCATGTCCGTCGTTAACAAGAAGAACTTTGCTCTCCGAAATAGCCCGCATTTTCGATCCGCTAGGGTTTTTATCTCCTTCGGTAATCTTGTTTAAGATTATGTTTCAACAGCTTTGGTCCTCTGATTTGCAATTGAGCTGGGACGATCCCTTACCTTCAGAACTCTCAGAAAAGTGGATGAGCTATCGGGAGCAACTACCATGCTTTGAAAAAATTCAGGTTCCGCGGAATGTGTTTTCGTCCGAAGAAGCGATTGAACTTCATGGTTTCTCGGATGCTTCGTCGCTAGCTTACGCCGCCGTCGTTCATGCCAACTCCAAAACAGTTTCCGGTGATCCGCAAATAATCATCGTCGCGGCAAAAACCAAAGTGGCCCCAATAAGACCAATCTCCATTCCTCGACTTGAATTGTGTGGCGCGCTGTTGTTAGCTCGGTTATTGACTCTAGTGAAATCATCCATAAATACCAAAATCACAAAGACATTCGCGTGGTGCGATTCAGAGATTGTACTACATTGGCTTTCGTCACTCCCTCGTCGCTGGAGAACATTTGTCGCCAATCGAACTGCCACCATCCTTGAGGCGATACCCAGATACTCTTGGCGTTATATCCCGTCAGCATTTAACCCTGCGGATTGCGCATCGCGTGGTGTCCTCCCGTCCGACCTCGTCAGTCACAGTCTTTGGTGGACCGGTCCGTCGTGGTTGTCCTTATCCGAAAAACATTGGCCTGAGTCTCATCTTTCTCCCAACTTATCTGATAGCGAATTCGTGAGAAAGGAAGAGAAATTGGTGGCAAAACGCGCGCTTGTTGCAACACATGGATCGCATGTTTTTCGGGACCTTATCAACAAGATTTCATCGTGGTACCGACTGCAAAGAATCGTGGCATTCTGTTTCCGGTTTGTCTCCAATTATCGACTGACCGCCTCCGAACGTGAACCTTACGGGTTGAGATACGCAGAAATCCGAGCTTCCGGAATCGCAATCCTCAAATATGTGCAGCTCATCACCTTCAAAGATGACATCCAGCATCTGCGTACCAAACACCAATTACCGTCCAAATCTAAACTCTTGCGGTACTCAGCATTCCTGGATAGCGATGGATTAATCCGAGTCGGTGGGCGTATTAAAAATGCGAGTGTATCGTTCAATATTAAGCATCCTATCATAATTCCCAATACTAATCCTAAACATTGGTCCTGCTTCTGGAAGAGATGGCATACAGAATACCTCACAACACTACAAGAACGCAGTAAATGGCAGAAACCGCATGCTGACCTCAAGCCTGGAGATCTAGTAGTCATCAAGCAACCTAATCTCCCGCCCACCAAATGGTTGTTGGGACGTATCCAAAGCGTCAACGTTGGATCTGATGGACACGTACGAGTTGCCACCATAAGAACAGCAGCAGGAACATTAATTCACCCAGTCACCAAATTAGCTCTGTTACCAACGTCCTGAAACTCGTTCCAGGGGGGCCGGGATGTTCGAGAATAAATGAATTCACTTCGGTGAATTCGGTTTTTTACTTATCTCCATTCGTCATTATTGTGTTCGAGAATAAATGAATTCACTTCGGTGAATTCGGTTTTTTACTTATCTCCATTCGTCATTATTCAAATTCCTAAACAGGTGTTTTTAAATTCCTGAGGGTGGGAAGACTGACTGTGCTTGACCCTAACCTTGCGAGGTCGTCAGCCGCGCAGTTTCCTGGAATATTCCTACACCCGAAACCCACTGTAGTTTTATATTGAACTATTCAGCAATCACGTGCAGAGATAGGTGGCAGTTGAGAGAAATCTTTGATTTGTGGGTCACCGCTGCCAGGGATTTTATCGCAGATTGGCTATCCGTACAAATGATAATATCGTTTACGGATGTTACATTGATAATAAGCCATGCAAAGGCCTCCGTTATCGCTATTATTTCCACTTGGTACACACAGCAGTTGTTTGCGAGTCTAAATGATAGGTTGATGTTAAGTTGCTTGGAGTAGACTCCACAGCCTACTGCCGTCTCCATCTTGTAGCCATCGGTATCGGGGGATATCGAGTCATTTGACATTTTTTTGATTCAACTAAATCATTAGTGGTAGAAAATGTTAGTACCGCCTTTGTGTAGTGTAAGCCATTTTCCTATGCTCCTGACCCTTAGGGCCGCGCAGGCAGCAACTGGTTTGATGAAGAGGTCCAAGGGTGGGATATACATATAGTAGAATGCTTAGGACCACCGTGGGTGTCGGTCTAATTGCACTACGGATAAAAATGCTGGCCGATCTTTGCGCTTTCTCCAGAATGTTTTGATAGACCGCATTGTCCAGAGCAGTCCACCAAACTTAATGCTGGGTTGGAAACCACACTTTTTGTCCACCGCTTTCTTGCAGCTGTTGAGGGCCGTGGTTGCTTTCTTGACTCCATCAAGAATGTTGGGTTTCCAATTTAAGCCAAGATATGTGACCTGATATTTGATTGCTATTGAGTTTATATTTATTAGAAATCAGTATTGAATCAGTCTTCTTGTGGTTCACTCCCAGTCCGCAGTTCTTCGTCCAGTTTACTAGTGTTTGTAAGACTTCCTGCATTAGATCACTTAGACTGATGGGAATCTTTCCTGAGACGGCTATAGCAATATCGTCCGCTTAGGCGGTAACCCTTCCTGTTCTAGCAAAAGTAGTAGTTCATTGACTCCACGTCCCAGGGGAGAGTAGAAAGTACGCCATGATGTGGTGTGTTGTCGCACCAGTTCTAGCATTGATCCCGTTACACCCAGATCAGTCAGCACTTTGGTGACGGCCCATGGTTCAACATTTTTAAAGGCGCCCCCAATATCGAGAAAGGTCACTAGGGTACATTCCTTGTGTTCCAATGAGTTTTCTATGATACTAACTAGTGAGTGGAGTGCTTGTAGGCATGTTGGTTCCCCGACAGCCTTCCTAAGCTGTAGATGTGTCTAATGTGTGCATCTATAAACTACTCCAGAGTATTTAGAAGAAAAGAAGTAAGGCTAATAGGTCGTAATTCCTTTGCATACGTATGGGAGTATTTGTCTGCCTTGGGTATGAAAATGATTTTGGTTTCCTTCCACTTGCTTTGGATGCAGGAAAAGGAGAGGCTGCTTTTGAAAATGACTACAAGCCAAGGAAGGATGAGGTCTGTCACCTTCTGAAGCTCTGCTGTTATGATCCGCTACGCCCTGGAGACTTGCATGGTTCATAGCTTTTTAGAACCCATAGGACAATATTATTTGTGACCAGGTTTCGAGTTCGCTTGTAGGAGGGCATTAGGTCGCTTGGATTGTAAGGGGCCATAGCCAGAATTTTCCCTGAGGCTTCGGAGGCCGCTTAGATATTCTTGCAGTAGTTCTTCTTCTTCCTCAAAGGCGACGTGGCGCAGAAGTCAGTGTGTTGGACTGTGGCCGATAACACCAGCGCCATCGAAATTTATTTCGCGGCGTCCCTCCTCGGCGGGGTACTGGCAAAACCACCCGTAGTATAATTTGCCTTGAAAAAGCTTCTCAACTCACGCCGTTCGGAACCGGCATTAAACTGTAGTTCCCTTTCATCTGTGTGAAAAATAAATCACACACAACATAGGTGATTGAAGAGAAGCTTGGCTCCGGTCCTTCATTGGCTGTAACGCCACCAAAAAAGAAGGTGAAGTTCTTCCAAGATTGCCTTTTGGCCTTTCTGGTCGCTGCTATCAAGGTTTTGAGCGCCTTCTTGGTCCCAGTCCTCTTACAAGCGGGTCAATTTTGCTTTATTAAAGAGCTTCTTTTTCCTAGGGCAGACTATCTTTTTACTCCACCAGGAGGCTTTGGATTTTTCTCTGGGGGTGAGGATCGCGCAAGATTTGGATAGTGCTCTGTTGACAGCTCCTGTCACTCCATTACGTAAGTTGTCCAATTCCGCAGAGTTACGCGGATAAGTAGGGCGCCAGCCCTATGTTGGGCTAACATAGGTGTTGTAACTGTGCCAGTCAGTTTTCTTGTAGTTCCTAAAAGGAACTTGGGCAATGGCGTGACTGGCTAAGTTGAATTGAATTTTTTTGATTTGTTTTAGTTAAGACAACTCGTGGAATTCTTTTATACATCTGGGGGCTACCTTTTGCCCCTTGTTGATAAGAGTTAACCCACTTACAATTGCGGGAAGGCTTATAATGTGAACGGCTTCTTGAATGTATCGATGGTCAGAGAAGGAATGCTCTTCTAGGACTTTCCATTCCCTAATCTTATCGACAATATTCTATAATGCAAAACTTACATCTAGAACTTCTTGCCTGTTTTTTGTGATGAAAGTTGGTTTACATCCAATGTTGCATACGATGAGGTTTGTATATAACAGATAATAAACAGTAACTCACCTCGTTCGTTGATGTTGCTGCTGTCCCATATCGTGTGGTGTGCATTTGCACTCAAGTTCGGCATGTGCTGACTCTACATCCATGATCAACCTCTCCAAGTTGATAAGAGGGGGAGGACTTGAGTGGTCGTGGACCAATAGGCTAAGGCGATCCGAAGCTTAGAAGAGTTGTCCTCGATGCTTATTGTCGTTATGTCTTGATCACTTTGTTATGAGTGTAAGAGGGTTTTTATGCTGGGTTTAATTAAGGTACAAGCTCTTGGCTACTTGCCTCACACAAGATGAGCTTGTAGTTTAATATTCCGAGTCCACATACCAGGTTATTAACAATCCACATTTCTTGGATCAGAACTATATCTTCTTCTCTTTTGGTGAGGCGAAGCATTAGTGCAGTCGAGGCTGAGGTTGAGTAATGGAGATTATTCTGTAGTATCCAAAGCATGAGGGCCACAGTTTTTTATATCAACCTCGGGAAGGTCCAGTTCTGACAGCAAATGGCCATCGTACCCGGTAATCTCATTGCCTTTTATAGAGAGGGGCTCATCCGAATGACTCGCTATAAGCTGATATTGATTCAGAAGTTTTCTTGAATGAGTCCTCCCTAACTTGTTTGTAAATTCTGAGCCTTGTTAGGTTTTATTAGAGATGCCATAGAATTAATTATGGTGGTAATCAATCAGCTTTCCTATTTTCCAATCTTTGTTGTGAATTTCGGGGTCACAATTCCGGATAATTACCAAAATCTACTTGGGACCCGTGGAATAGACCGGAATAATGGCTCTAGCCCTCAGTCTATGAGGGATTTGGCTTATGGGTAGAGCCTTGAGTTGAGCTCCGCTCCCAGACCTCGACGACTCTGCAGAGGACCTCTGGTCCTCGAAGGATATCAACTTGTTTCTGCCTTGATAGCATGAATGGTAATTGGGAAGGGAGCAGGATTTTATCAGAGCAGTGAGGGGTAGTTCTCTAGAAGAAGATTACTTACTAAGAGCCACTTCGTCGGAGGAACGTTTCCATCAACATCGCTTCTATCGACAACAGCCATTGTGGTCATGACCTTTAGCACATCGCGATAGGAGAGTTGTATTTTTCTTTTTTTTTTTTTCTGAAACTCGCGCAGGTTCAAGAGTTTTTATTTATATATTCTTTTATAATGTGCTATAGACACACATCCTGAATGGAGTGCAGGGTCTTGGATCGTTGATGTTCGTTAACTCTCAGGGGTGGTTGTCCTAGATAGGACGAGAGCCGACCAAATTCCGCGTTGGTTATAGTCCGTAGAAATTCGTTCAAGCACTTTAATATTGCATACGCAGAGGATGAATTTTGATTTGACCATATACAGCAGTACGTCTAGTCACTTTCCTACGTATAAAACTAATCGTAAGAAACCTAATAATAAGCTTAACGAAAATAACTCTAACTGGAGCTTCAAAACGAACCTCTTCCCATCCTTCACCCACCCCTCCATCGCTCATATGCAGACCTCTTCCGCTGCTCCACCCAAACCTCCACGCCAACGTGTTTCTTTCAATCTAACTCCAACTACTTGTTCTGCCACCACTAGCCCCTCGCCACCAGTACAAACACCCCTCCCGAATTCTTTTCCTAATTTCGATCTAAAGTCTGGAGCCAAGTATCCTAATTTCCGCAGCTCTCACATCCTTAACCCCTCTGCCCCTGCCTTTTCTAACACATCCACAACACACTCCACCTCGCACACTACATCCGACTCCACTTCTCTCCCAACTGTCTCAACTTCCTCCTCAACAACACCTCCTCCTAACCCCACCCAATCATTCGCTGATCCCCTTCTGCCCCCCTCTGTCAAAATTACCAAGCAATTTAATAATCTCACCGAATGCCGCTATGCTCTTTCTCGTTTAAGGGATAGAAGGACGTATGAGAACGTCCGCCTTTTTTTGGCTTACCTCCATGACAAACCAGACTCAGTATGCTATGAGGGTAATACTAACACTAGCGTACTGGTATCCATTCAACAGGAAGGCCTCCCTTCTGACTATGTCAGCCTCAAAAACCTCTTTATCAAGTATCATGAGTTCCTTAATATGTCCCCCCAAAAAGCATCAAATGATCTTGATGCTTTTCGTCAATATATCCACTCAAAGCGAATATCCCACCTCCAGCGTAGCAGAGCTGACCACGACAGATATTTTCGTCCCTAATTTCCATCCTCTTCCTACCCACCACGTTAACCTTCCTCTCACCTTTTATTACCAGAACGTCAGAGGTCTCCGTTCAAAAACCCAAGCAGTCTTCCAACAGTCTCACGCCTTACCATTCGAAATCTTCGTTCTGACTGAAACCAACCTGATCCCCGCTATTAACAACGAAGAACTTTTCCCATCAAATTTTAACGTCTACCGCGACG
This sequence comes from Eumerus sabulonum, assembly GCA_951905685.1. Taxonomy (NCBI): domain Eukaryota; kingdom Metazoa; phylum Arthropoda; class Insecta; order Diptera; family Syrphidae; genus Eumerus; species Eumerus sabulonum. The sequence continues at coordinate 34,374,666 of OX645063.1, forward strand.
ACCTTCTCAACCAACCTACCGATAGCCGCCCGTGTCGTGGCGTTTTAATAGCCGCCCTAAACACGATCGACTCGTCCCTTATTGCAATATCCTCTTCCCCCTATCTCGACTTTGTTTCAATCAAGATCGTACTGCCCCGTAAGTCGCTCTACATCATCTGTTTTTATATCTTACCATCTCAACCTATTAAGTCCTATGAACTCGCTATTAATGCGATTGATCACATAAATGACTTACGGGATGCCCGTGATGAAATCCTTCTCTTCGGCGATTTTAATCTTCCTTTTCTCCAATGGGAACCATCAGAAGATCAATCATTTTACACTGCCACTAATCCATCTTCTGCCAAGGAATGTCTCTTCTTAGATAGCCTAGCCGATTCAAACCTTAGCCAAGTGAGTGGCATCTCAAATTACATGGGTAGACAGCTAGATCTGATTTTCACAACCGACCCTATTAATTCCTCTGTTTCACTTTGTCCCCATTCCTTATCAACCATCGACAATTACCATCCTCCCCTTCTTCTCTCGTTTTTTCTCGACTCTCCACCACTGACCTCTTCCCCTCCAGCGCTCAAGTCTTACGACTTCCATAAAGCAAATTTCAACCTAATCAATGAATACCTCAATAGCGCCCCCTTCAATTTTGACGGCCTTACAATAAATGACGCCATATCCTTATTCTATAGAGAAATATTTAATTCTATTTCTCTCTACGTTCCCATTTCACGATCCAATCACTTATCTTCTCCTCCTTGGTATAATCGCAGGCTCCGTTCTCTAAGAAACAAAAGAAACAAACTGTGGGCTATCTTTCTTCGTACTCAGTCCCCCTATGACTTTTCCAACTATATTGGTACGTATCTACAATTTACCGAGCTTCATAACTCTCTCTACGAACAGCACTTGATCAAAACACAAGCCAATCTTATCAACAATCCTAAGTCCTTCTTTCAGTTTGTCAACTACAAAAGGAAATCTGATGGCTACCCTACCTCACTCTCTTTCAATGGCGAAACCTCGAATGATCCCAACACTATCGCCAACTTTTTTGCCAACCTTTTCAAACAATCTTTTGCCGATGACTCCTTTGTGCCGGACACTTCCTATTTCGACTACCTACCAAATTTCTCCCTCAGTCCATTTCTTCCACGTTCTGTTGAACCCCATATCATTGAACTTAAACTGAATCAACTTAATGATGAGTTTACTCCTGGGCCCGATGGTGTCCCCGCCATATTATTAAAAAAATGTTCCTTCATTCTCTCCGTCCCGCTCGCAAAATTATTCAACTTATCCCTGTCCCTTGGAGAATTTCCCCAGGTATGGAAAACCGCCTTCATAACTCCTATTCACAAAAAAGGTCCAAAGAGTGATGTTAACAACTACCGCCCCATCGCAAAACTCTCACATATACCCAAACTTTTCGAAAGCATCTTGTATGACACTCTAAGTTTCCATTGCAAGTCTCTAATCTCCTCAAATCAACATGGATTCCTCAAATCCAGGTCTACAACCACAAACCTTGTCGAATTCGTGTCCTTCACCCTCTCAGCATTAGAGAATGGAAACGAAGTCGACGTCATTACAACCGACTTCAGTAAAGCGTTTGACAAAATATCTCACAATCTAATATTCTTCAAACTGTCTGCCCTAGGCTTTGAACCCACTGCGCTGAAGTGGATATCTTCATATTTAAAAAACCGTTTCTACAGTGTTCGCTTCAGATCTGCCTTTTCTAACCCTTTCTTAGCCTCTTCCGGCGTTCCCCAAGGTAGCCACCTAGGTCCACTTCTTTTCATTCTTACCATAAACGACATTGAGATAATCATCAAACATTCCCATCTCTCACTGTACGCCGACGACACCAAGTTCTTTAAGACCATTTCCTCGCTACAAGACTCTTCCCTTATTCAATCCGATCTCAATAGCTTTTCTACCTGGTGTTCCAAAAATTGCTTGGAGCTTAACATTTCCAAGTGCCAATCTATCACCTTCTCACGCAAACGTGTCCAATCCTCTCCTCGTCTCTACTTTCTCCACAACCAACCCATTTCTACCGTTCAGGTTATCCGCGATCTTGGCATACTATGTGACCAAGAGCTCAATTTCCGCGCACATATCGATGATATAATTCTTAAAGCAAACTCTGCACTCGGTTTCGTGAAGCGCTGGTCTAAAGAATTCTCCAATCCCTACGTGACTCGATCCCTCTATATTACCTTCGTTCGCCCCCTTCTTGAATACGCATCGCAAGCGTGGTCCCCTTATCAACAAACCCACATTTCTAGAATCGAGAGCATCCAGCGTCGATTCCTACGCTTCGCTCTTCGAGGTCTGCACTGGCAAAATCCTTTGCTCTTACCACCCTATCAAGACCGACTCAAACTAATAAATCTGAGTACGTTGGAGGATAGAAGAAGGGTAGCTGACATCCTCTTCATTCATAAACTCCTAACAGGTACCATTGACTGTGCCAACCTCTACAACTCCATATCCCTTAACACTAACCCTCGTAATACCCGCAATCCTCGTCTCTTCTACCTATCCACCCCCCGCACCTCTTATGGCTCCAATGAACCCATCTCCCGTATGCTGGGAAGTGTTAATTCGAACACTAACTTCGATTTCAACCTCAGCACTCCATGCCTAAAACTCCGTCTTCTCGGTATCCCCCCCTTCTCACTTCCATAGTTCCCTAATCACGCCCCCCTCTCCCGTTCTTGTTAGTCAGTTAAGGTAGACTAATTAAGAATGTTAGTTAGTTAAGTTAGAATTAAGAATGTTAGCTTGAATTAAGCTTAATAAATGGGGGTATTGGCCCCCACGAAAATTAAAATTAAATTAAATTTCCATTCACAACTGCGTTGCATATGGGATTTATGGGAGATACGTGATACCACGCTTTTTTAAAGGTGGAGGGAAGCTCCTCAACAAACCTCTGACGCTTGCATACTTGTTTTGTACCGGACGAGTTTCCCGGAATACTCTGATTACGCTTTCCAGGAGCTGATCTAGTAGACTGCAGGCCGCGTGACGTTCGTTATACCGAGTTTTGGAGAGCGCTCAGGGGTGGGTTTCGTGGAGCGGTCCTCTCTCTATTGCTTCCTGAGGGTGCTGAACCAGGCTTTTTTACGTAGACCGATGTCGTAGCACCTTGTCAAACGTCAGTATTTATACTGTTTCCTGAGAGAGCTAGACCGGGCTTATGTTTCACATTTGGTACATTTAAGAATGGCGTTTGCATAACATGGAAAATGTTAATATTTTTTTCGTTCGCTCAGACACTCGAATTTGTCGGATTCCTCTCGCGCAATCCAGGAGTGTGAAGTATTTGGCATCACGCAGTTGTGCTGCAATTTCGTAGGAGGCTGGTGTGGGTTCGTGGACTGGTTCTTCTTCTTTGGTGGCGTTACAGCCTATGAAGGGCCAGAGCCAAGCTTCTCTCAGTCACCTATGTTGTGTGTGATTTTTTTGTTACACAGGTGAAAGGGACATAGAGTTTAAGGCCGATTCCGAACGGCGTCGGAATCGAAAAGCTTTTTCATGACAAGTACATATACTACGGGGATTTTGCCAGTACTCCGCCGAGGAGAGACACCGGGAAATAAACACTGATGGCGTTGGTCTTATCGGGATGCGAACTCGCTCAACGTGCGTCAGAGACCACCACACTATCAGCTGCGCCTCTGCGCCTCGGGTTCTATTACATTCAATTGAACCATCCTGTCCAGTACCTGTTTGGCGTCATCTATGTTTTTAAGCGGCGTTTTGTGGTGGGCAAATTTCAAACTTAGGGTTGTCGACGAGGTCGACGTCGTACACGAAGTCTTTCAAGCAGCCCAATCCTTCATAGGTATTGCTGTTGATGTAAAGGCTTTTCACTCTCTTATTAAATTCAATTTTTCACACCCCGAGAATTGGCTTAACGTCCCTTACAACGACTTTGGACGCGACCTTGCAGAGAGTATTTGCTATTTCACATCGAACGATGGATTCTCCAAGGACATAAATTTGTTGGTTCCCAAATGTAACTACATTAGTGTTTTATTCCAGGATGGATTGCAATGCGAAATTTGTCCACTATTTGAATTGGAAGTATGTTGCACTGGTTGCAATGATTTTTTTCTTGTACTTTTTGCATATGTGTTGAAAGGCTGGGCAATTATGGATGGCATGCTTATTGCCACAGTGTCGGCAGTTAAAGGCTTTGTGTGGCTGCTCCTTTTGCACGAGATAAGATAATCACTTCTGTTTTGTTGAATTTCTGGCCTTTGCTTCTGGGCAAGCTCAGTGACTTGACAAATACCTAACGATTTTTCTAACGACATATCTTCGGATTGCTTCACTCCTGATTCCCAGAATCAGTTGGTCTCTTAGTAGACTCTTAAAGAGTTCCTTATATTCACAATTTTGAGCTTGAGGCTTCAGCCGTGATATAAGCTTGTCAATTGATTCGCCTTACTGCTGTACTATTTTATTAAATTTGTATCGCTCGAATGTAATATAGAGCCTGATCCACTGTTATCTCAGACTTATCCGTTAGCCTGGTGGAACAGGCTAATACGCAAACATGTCGTAGTCCCTTTCACCAATCTCCAAAGAACGGTTTGCCTCAGCTATACGGAAGTTTTCCTCAGCACGCCGAGCACTGCTCTAGATTCTATGACGAACCTTCCACCCCTCGATATATTTATCAGTGGGTGAGCTCTGAAAGTCGTGTCTCGTCTCAAGAGAAATGGTTGCGCGAGAAATATCCTACGACATGTCACATGGGTATGCCCTCTGAAGCAATGACAGCTGTCATCCGCGCTATAACTTCACAGTCAAATTTCGATGGCATCAGGATTGGTTGTGGTCACATACGCGAAAACGTCTGACCGCACTTTTCATTAGGAAAATATGCATTTGTCTTTCAGTCAGAGATAAACGCAAATCTAAAGGCCATCCACTATGTTATGAAGCACAGGTGGAGGGGAAAATACATATGCGTCCGCAGTGACAGCCAAGCTGCACTCAAAGCTGTTTCCAATTCTTTAACGAGCTCCAACTTAGTGCATCAACTTAAGGCCTTCGGAACAAAGTCGGAAGACTAATCACACTAAGGCTTGCTTGGGTCCCAAGAGATTAACTCGCTAGAATTGGCTAGCGAGTTTCTCAGGACCTAAACCCGTCTTGAGTCTTCCTGCTTCCACAGTCAATACTCATATCAACGATTGGAACTTCAATCGTAAATGGAGGGAACATCCAGGATTCAGGATGACTAAGCGCGTATTCCCTGATATCAGCCGCAAATCAGCAGCATTCCTCAAATCGTTAAGAACAATTTACTGCAGAAGAGTTGTAGGCGTCATTACGGACCATCACACATTTGCGAAGCATCTCTGCACGCTTGGTGTCATTGATACGCCCACCTGTGCTGCGGAGACATTAAAACTCGTCCTCCTCATACATACCAACACTCATCCGCAACTACATTCCAGCTGTCACAATCTAGGATGAAACAAACCTTCTTTCCAGACACTTCGTATCTACCTCGCAGTTTCAACCTGTACTAGAGCGCGTCAATTCCACCATGGGACAGATTTGCTTTCGTACTCGTACAGTTGCCAAGGCTCTCGTTTATCCCAGTTGTTCTGAAAATGCGTTCTTCTACGCGCAAGCATTTCTACTCTTGTGAGCTCTTTCCGAATAGGTTAAAAGCAGCATTTGTCCAGCCCATCAACAGAAAAGGCGAATCTTCTTCTCCCTCAGAGTACCCATCCATCTCACTAACGTCATTTCTCTCCGTGGTCATGGAAACGCTTATAAACTGGCAGTTATTGAAATAGCTTGAATCGCGAAAACTCCTCACTGACCGACGATATGGTTTCCGTTGCACACATCCTTTGCTGATTTGATGGCATATGTTACCGAAAAGTGGAATCACTTGCTTCGCCAAGCAGATGAAAGCAAAATAGTTGCACTCGATATTTCAAAAGCATGTGACAGGATTTACACGAAGTTCTTTAGTCAAGAATGTGTGCTTTTGGGATCAATGAATCCCTTCTTCAGTGGTTCTAATCCCTTAACTATCCAATCTTTAAATTCAAGATTTTTAGGATGGATTCCTGACATCCACTTTATACATACTGACAACAGTACCATCAGCTTGTATTGGGAAAAAAGAATAGATTGGAATTGAATGGTTCCAATCCACAGTGCTATCTCCTGTCGTCCAAGCTTACCATTGACTTGCAGCCATTATCCATGAAAGGCGCTTACATCTAAGAAACAGCTCTCCATCGTGGGTATTTGTCTCTGGCAGTCTTAGATGAACGACCAAATATTTGATGTCGCCGATAATGTTGCGAAATGCTTAGGCTTCTTATAAAGATGCAAGAAAATTTTTTCACCCTTGGATCTGGCTACAATCTATAAGGCGTTAATTTGCTCTAAACTAGAGTTTAACATTAATGTCTGGTTCGGTGCATCTGAAATCTCATTTCACCATAAAAATGATTAGAGATTCCAGCATCACTAAATCATTAGATTCGTTGGAACATCGCCGGAGGGCCTCTTGCCTCTCCCTGTTTTATCGACACTTCCTCAGAAAATGTGTTGAAGAGATAGCCAGTTGTATTCCGTACCTTAAAAAATTTTCTCGCAACACACGTCTCCTTAAGAATGCTCACCAATATATCCTGAAGCACCTGAAGCCTACTTTCGTAATCTTTCTTTATCTGAATCACACGAATCTGGCATTCCTCGCCGGTCTTCCCCTCAGTACGGCATACACGCATTTAAAAGCAATGTCGATTGTTATCTCCTCTATTATTATTTCTCCATACCTTTGGCCCGGACTCTGTCGTTGACATAATAGGGTGGCAAACCTTGAGTGCGCGCTTACCTTGTAAAATAAAAACAAAAACATGTAAGGTTGTTACAGAGATTGATTGTTGATTCTCCGTCGAGCCTCTTCATGTTTTAATTCGGACATTAAATTTAAAATTTACTTTTCTGTATCTTTTAAATTAAAACCTATGGCACATGGCGTCCTGTACTGACAAACAATTTTATTCACTGCCGCTCTGAACTGTTATCAAAGCGAACCGAAGGTGAGCTTTCTTTGTGCTGACTCGAACTCAAAACGTTGTTCGCGTTTTTGGACCACTTCCTGACACTTTAGGGAGATGAAATTTTTTACACTATTAGTTGACCATAGAAATTGGGGCTCGATGAAGCCAGAATTTTGAATTTCGATTTAGTTTAATTGTAAAAAATTAAAAACCAAATTAGATCTAGAAAAAAATTAAAATATTCGAAAAAAAAATTTGCGCGCGCAATTTTGATGCTCTTCGCCCCCAAGTCACGTAATTTTTCTTAAAGAATTTTGCATATTCATCATCAAAACTGAAAACTCGTAGAGCAAAACTGCTGATAAAAAAGATAATAATACAAAATAACAGTAAATCTCATATGTCGACTGAAGTCTACAAAAAACAGTTTGAGACAATATGCCACTTCCTCCTAAACGATCCGGGAACTTAGCACGATCGACCAGAGACGCAGCCAGAATGAGGAACGTTCGCCAAAACATTATCGACGACCCTCTTCGAAACTCAAACATAGAAACAACACATTTTGGAAACACTGAATTTATCAGAACATTCACCCGGAATCTCGACAAGCACGTGTTCAGACTCTGCGACAACTGCTCACGGCTACAACTCAGCCACCATGATGTCATCTGCCATTACTGCACTAAGGTGTTTAGTCAAGTACACTGCTCAAAACAACATGGACCCAGGAGATGTTCCAGAGGTTATGAAGACATTGTCAGTCGTGGAGCAATTGTTGGTAGCACGGATTCAACCCGTTCTCAGCGCCTATCAGCTCCGCCCTCAAGGTGTCAATGGTCAATTCCGTTACAAAGGAAACGTGCTGAACGTCGAGCAAGATCTCCAACCGATTGCAAACGAGTTGCATAGAGTTGCTAATACAGTCAACATCTTGCTGGTTAGGAAGCAGGGAGCCCAAGGTTACAAAAGTTTCAGGGTCAGACGACAGGTGGTACACGATGTTCTGGTGTTTCTAAAGCAACAGAATCGCTTCTATGCTGACTTGCAAATCAACATTTCCGCCTTGGCGGCACTACCAAAGGATGAAAGCGTTCAAGATCAACTTAGACATGTCGACGGAAGTGTTACCAACGACTCAATGCCCAATGTTGGTGAAGACAGTGACGATGGGGCTATTAATGCGCTTCCCGTATCAAGTGGTATGAGACAAACCGAGGTTGTTCGTGATGTAATCGATTGGCCCGCAGCTTAAAAAAATCCGGTCAACGAATTCACGACTGTTGGATACGTTGTCAAAGCTTTTCCTCATCTGTTCCCTTCTGGTGCTGGTTTCAGGAGCATTTCAGTAATATCAAGGTGATGTTGATAGACGAATTCAGCATGATTGGGTTGCGTATGCTGGGCAAGATAGATGGCTGGCTTAGAGAAGCTATCCCTGAAAAGCAGCACGAGTGTTGTGGATGATTTGTTGTTGTATTCTTTGGTAACTTCAATCATCTACAGCTAGTTTTGGACAAGCCTCTGTATGGCGTACCTGTGAGGCAAATCAGCTTATTTGCAGATACGGAAGACGTTTATTCTCAAGCAGATCATGCGACAGACTGGCGACGAACAGAAACAGTTTCGAGAAGCACTTCATGCTCTAGCCCTAGGCGAGAACAACCTCTTGCACTATTAATTCTGGTCACAACGCTTTGTCGACAATAATCCAGGATCGACCCGAGATTTCAAGGACGCGACACGATTGATGGCGACAAACAAACACATCAAAGCTTATAACAAGAACGTCTTACGATCGCTTGGATGCCCAGTCACTCGAATAAATGCCTCAAACAATTATGCAACAGCCGCTCAAGCGTCAGAAGACGAAGCTTAAGGACTCAGCGCAGAACTGTTATTCTGCGTTGGCGCTAAGATGATGTTACGCCAGAACCTGTGGAACTCTTGCGGACTGTGCAATATCTCGATGGGCACAGCCATTGACATTATTTACGGTCCAACCGGAAACAGAGTCGAGAACTCCATACCAAGCGAAGCTGCATCACAGTCAAGTTTGAAACTTACACGGGACCGACATTCGCTTCAGGCGCTATTCCTATAACGCAGGTCGTAAAGTCATTTAAAAAAGGAGCAGTCAATGGCACGAGAAAGCAATTTCCATTATCGCTGTCCTACGGCATTAGTATTCACAGGTCGCAAGGAATTACATTGGACAAAGCAGTTGTTGACTTAGGGATAAGTGAATTTAGTGCCGGGTTGGCCTACGTTGCGTGAGTTATGAATAGTCCGAAGACTATCCAATAAAAACAATAAAAACACATGAAACATAGTTTTATATATTTATTAGAATATATACTACGAACTAAACAACTCGAACTTAACGACGACTAAACATTGACTGACCCCAATACCAGGCTCTAACCCAAGCTTTGTCTCTGTACCGAGATAAAGTTTGTGAGAGCCATGCTAGCTTCTGAGAAGGTGTACATTTGCTGCTTTGTTTAACGAACAAACAAAGGCACAATGATAAACACATTTCGAGGAGAAGTAAATGACTTACGTCATGTAACTCGTGTTCGAGGGTCAAGAAAATTGATGGAATCCTCTTCGGTCCAAGTTTTCCATCTGAAAGGTTGTTGGGCATCAACTCCAAACCAGCGTTCTTACTAAAGCGGGCTGAACTCGAAAGACTGAATAGTATGCAATAGATGTGTGTGAAAAAAATAATTCAAATAAAATGATTTTCTACAAATATAACAGTGATACATCGTATTTGATCAAAATCGCAGCAATGTATGTATGTATATGTGTTGGCGTTACAGTCCATGGAGGACCTAAGCCGAGCTTCTCTCAATCACCCATGTTGTGTGTGATTTCATTTTCCCATAGGTGAAAGGGACCTACAGCTTATTGCCGGTTCCGAATGGCGAATTTCGGGAAGCTTTTCATGACAATTTTACTACAGGGGATTTTGTCAGAACTCCGCTGAGGAGAAACACCGTGAAAAACACTTTCGATGACGTCAGAGGCCAACATACTCCCCACTACGCCATAGTCTATGAAAAAACAATTGCATAATTTTCATACATTAGCGCCAAAAGTTGTCACACCATTTTAGTTCGTGAAGTTAGAGGCTGAATCATTCTGCTTGACAGCGGTATATTGACTAACATCGCCGTTATACAGTCTGAAGAATTGGTTTTTCCATATTCTCAGCATCGACTACGATACTGCTACTAGGTGTCCGTTCTCATCCCTGCAGGCTTCCGTTCTGGCTTTATAACCTTGGCATGTTCGCTTTATCTATTGATAAAACTTTCGAACGTCACGCCTGGAGTAACACCTCTCCAAATCCTCAATCGCGTGCTTTTCATACTCCTTCTTCTTTCTTCTGAGAAGCTTATGCTCCTCCCTTCTCGTAAAGCTCACGAGCAGCTCTTGTTCTTTTATGCAGCGAGGCCTTATATGCATCCTGCTTTGCTGTGTGAATCCTCCTGCACTCGTCATCGAACCAGATATTTCTTCGTGGTGAAGCCGTGAAACCCAAAACTTCGGATGAAGAGCTTTTCAGGGCTTGTTCGCAAAGGTTCCACTGCACTTCTATTGATAGTGTGGGGGATTGAGGTGTATTGGAGAGCTTAAGGGACACGCGATCGGTAAAAGCACGAGCGGTTTCTGCCGATAGTAGCTTTCCGACGTCATAACTTTGTATTCTTACTCTACTCCGCTCCGTTCGTGAAATCTGTAAGCGCGCATCTTGGCTAATACAAGACATCAAGAAAAGTGGAGGAGTGTCTGACGTCGATCGCGATGTGATCAATCTGGTTAGTAGTCGATTGATCAATCTGGTTGGTAGTCGATTGATCAAAAGACCGCCAGGTGCCTTTGTGTATATCAAGGTGCGGGAAGCGCGTACTGGCTAGAAGGAGATTTCGCCCCGTAGCAAGATCAATCAGCCTTTGTCCTTTACCGGATGTGGTGGCGTGTAGGCTATGTTTGCCGATGACTCGTTCAAAGATGCTTTTCTTACAAAGCTTAGCATTGAAGTCTCCTAATACAATTTTGATGTCATAGCTGTGACATTGGGCATATGTTCTGTCTAGGAGATCGTAGAACTCATCTTTGGCGGAGTCATCCTTGTCTTCCATGGGGGCGTGGACGCAGATCAGGCTGATGTTAAAAAATTTTGCCTTGATACGTATTGTTATGAGGCGTTCGCTCACATGCCGAAAGCTTAAGACTTTTTGCCTTAGTTCACGTCGAACAACAAATCCGCATCCAAACAATCGTTGCCCTCTCTCCCTATAACAGTCGCCGTAGTAAATATCGCAGTTTTTCATCCGCTTTATACCCGGTTCATCCCATCGCATTTCCTGGATGGCGGTTATGTACGCTTTATAGCGGTCTAGGGCGTCCGCGAATTGTTCGGCTGCACGTGGCCTGTTTAACATTCCACGTACAGAGCCGAAGATCATTGTCCTTTTTTCGTTTTTTTGCAAGGGTCGTTAACATTAATCCGGTCCGTTATATCCGAGGCTTGTGGTTGTTTCGGAGTTTGTGGATTTTTTTTACGGTTACGGCTTACTGGGCCGTAGCCCAACCGACTAATACTGTTTTTTGGAGCAGGAGGCTCGCCATTCGCCCTTCCCCGTCTGCAATTTCGATAGGAAATCTCCAGATGGCACCGCGAGGAGGTGGGGATAGGACTTACTAACAGTGCCGCACGATGTTCGACTGCGGTGGCTCTTCTCACTTTTTAGCATTCCAGCATCCGTCGGATGGATGCTACTCCTACGAGTCCTTTGTTAATCCATTGCCAGTTTCTATCTGCCATATTAATTTACATTAGAGTATAAAAACTTTGTTGCTAATTGTGCGACAACGTTAAATTGTTCAATTTTAGTTTCACAAACAGCTAGATTTGTATTCATTTTTATACATAATGGATTAATATCTTCTGCCGTGAGGAGCGTGTTTGAGTTCACAAGAGGAATGTTGACAGGGTTGTTGATGGCAGTGGTGCTAATGTTGTTAGAGATGTTACTGGGGCTGCCATTGAAAACTGGATTACTGTAGTTCTCACGAGAGTTTGTTGGCCGTGAATCTGCGCGAGTTTCATTCTCAATGACGTTTTGCTTACGGCGATTTGGTTGAGCAGAATATTCAGAGAGAGACTCAATTGTAACTTGTGAGCGCGCTGGATTTATAGAAGCATAAGGCGTACGTTGTGCTTTGATTTTCTGAAAAAAATTTCAGCTTTGCAGACTTTTGTTTAAGCTCGAGGTATTTAGCTCTGCTTAAACATGAGGGATCCGTTGATTTGTGACAGCGTCTACAATTTGCACATTTCAGAGAAACCGCATTATTGCACTCTTTAGTTTTATGTGGGCTGGTGCAGATGGTGCAGTAGGTCTTAGCGTGACAATTTCCTTCCCCATGTCCAAATAACTGGCAATTGTGACATTGGATGAACTTACCTTTTAACTTTCTTTGACAGCTCCAGTTGACTTGGGTGTGGAATATGGATCGATAGTTTTTTTTTTTAAGTCAGTCGGCTTAATGGAACCATTTTCAAATGCAACTATATAAACAAAGTCACTATAGTACGAGCATGGCATGGACAACTTCTGGCTCCAACAAGATTGTGCCACAGCCCCCGCAGCTCGGACCACCATCGCTTTACTACGCCATAAGTTCGTCGATCGTCTAATTTCCAAAAACGGTGATTTTGTCTGTCCACCGAGATCGTCCGGTTTGATGCCACCGGACTTTTTTTTAAAGTCCTAAGTCTATGTCAACAAGCCACGGCCTATAGAAGATCTCAAGGTCATTATTCGACGCGAAATAGCGGCTATAGAGCCCGCAATTCTTCGCAAAGTGATGGAAAATGCTCAAAAACGAGCTCATTGCGCCATCCGCTGTAAAGGCGACTATTTACATGATGTGATCTTCAAGAACCGATCGAACCAAATTGTTCAATTTGACTAATCACTTAACAGCAAATAAATGTGTTTTTTTTTCGAGTTATTTATAAAACAAATGCCAACACTTTAATGGGGCCACCCTGTATTATCCAACAAATGGTTTACGAGACAAAGAGAGTTTTTCCTTTACCTCATTATTCGGGGTAATTTAGTTATCCTTTATTATAAAAGCAGCCATATTCAACGTATGTAAATGTATTCAGAACGACACGGTCATCTGTATGTATTCGAATATGTAGCCCTAGCTACAGTAGACATGTAGGAATGAACGTCGTTCGAGTTAACCGAATCTCCCGTATCAAGTGAAAAGATAAACAATTTAACTTTTGACTACTAATGGATTTATTACTTTGCTCGGCCATACGCAGATAAAATTTACACTTTTTAATGGGTTTGTACATATTAAACCCTGAAGTACAAATAGCAATCATTTGAATCGTTTCAGCGATTTATTTAATTCGGGGTATTTCAGCATTTATTTTTATTGCTTTTATATTGAAAACGGTGGAATATTTCCTTGGTGGCTTAACGAAATTCGAGAGATATTGTACTCTTTTGATACGGATACATTTTGAAAACATTTGCTTTGCCAGCTGACTTAACCATTTTCACTTTTAAAACTTTATTTTGAGTACAGACAGAGGTAAAACAAGTTCTGCCAATATAAAAAGGACAAAACTGCTTCTTGCTATGAACATATCAACACATTTGTAGGACTAAGTGGTCATTCATACGTATGTATGTGTGCTGGCGTTACATCCTGTGTACGGTCAGAACCTAGCTTCTCTGATGAAAGGGCAAATTAGGAAATGACTTTTTCAGACGTTTGTACGAGGTGTAGCACTTAAGCTCTACGCAACGATGCCATTGCTCCTCCAACGATTCGAAGCACCCTTGATAATTCTCCGAAATCGACCCGCTCGGAAACATGGTTACATCCTCCTTGACCCTCACTTACTTACTTACTTATAGCCTGAGCTATAGCTGCCTTTTATCCTTGACGGTTTTCTTACATCAGTGATTACTTAGTCTTTATACCGGAGGTTCGATCTTCCTCTTCTTCTCGAACCAGGAGGCTCGGAGTCAAAGACCCGCTTAGCTGGAGCGCTGGTGTTTATGCGCTTGATGTAACCGAGCCAATATAGTCGACGGATCTTTGCCTTCCGGACTATATCCACTTCTTTGTGCAGCTTCTAGAGTTCGCGGTTATGTCTTCTCCTCCATTCACCTTCCTCATAGACAGGACCAAATATCCGGCGCAGAATTTTTCTTTCGAAAGAAATCAAAATCAGCTACGTCGTCCTGGTTATATTTCAGCTTTTGACTCTCCGTACAGCAAGACTGGAAGTGTAAGCTCTTGCAAGAGGTAGGATCACCTTTCTTGGGGATGGGAAAATAGAGCTGACATTCCAGTCGTCGGGCATGCTTTCGTCTTAACAAATTCTACAGATAATCTGATACATGATAGGGGAGAAGGGAGCGAGCAAACAGAGCAAAGAAGTTGATCGCGTTTAACTTGGCAAACGCCAGCTTCGATCTCTGTCCCTGCTCAATCCAAGTTGACACACAGGCTCCGCGTAGCCTCCCCTGGATAGCTATGCGATGGGATAGGCGGGGCAAAAAGCGGATATAAAACTGTGATATATACTACGGAAACTGCTACAGAGAAAATAAACAACGCTTATTCGAATGCGGATTTGTTGTTCGAGGCAGACTCAGGAAAAGGAAAAGCTTTCAGTATGTAAGCGAACGCATTATAACTATCCGCATAAAGGACCAATCTCGGCAATATAAGTTAATTATGTGTCCATGCTCCCACAGAGGAGAAAGATGACCGACATAAAGACGACTTCTATGATCTCCTAGGCAGAACTATGACACCAAAATCGTTCTAGGAGATTTCAATGCGAAGCTGGGTAAGGAAGCTATTTTTGAACGGGTTATTGGAAAGCACAGCCTACACAACACCACGTCAGAAAACGGACTAAGGCTAGTGGACTTTATGGCGCGACATAATCTGGTAGTAGCAAGTACACGACTCCCACACCTCAACATCCATAAGGGGACCTGGCGGTCTTTCGATCAATCGACAACCAACCAAATTGATCATATTGCGATCGACGTCAGACACTCCTCCAGCATCCTAGATTTCCGAATCTTTCGAGGAGCCAACATCGACTCGGATCATTACCTTGTTGCAGCCACGGATGCGAATTTCTCGGAATCAACGGAGTCGAGTAAGAACACCAAAATTTAACGTAGGAAAGCTGCAATCACAGGAGACCGCCAGCACCTTCGCCGATCAAGTCTCCCTCAAGCTCTCTCAAATCCTGATGCAAGCTGCAGAAACCATAGAATAGCAATGGAGTCGTTGTCAGAACGCCATTAGAGAGGCCGCCTCAGACGTACTCGGTTTCGAGCCACCACTGTCGAGAAACCCCTGGTTTGATGATGAGTGCACACAGGCCCTTGTAGAGAAACAAAATGCATACATGGTCACATTGCATCGACGGAGGAGAGCTGCCCGCGAGCTCTATGAACAGAAAAGGAGGGAGGAACATACGCTTCTGAAAAGGAAAAAGAAGGAGCATGAGAAGCGCGAAATCGAGGAGATGGAGAGATGTTACTGCAGGAACGACGTTCGAAAATTTTACCAGAAAGTAAAACGAACATACCAGGGCTATAAAGCCAAAGCAGAACCCTGCAGGGATGATCACGGACAACTAGAAGTGGAGTCACAATCGATGCTGAGATTGTGGAAGGACTAATTATGCAGACTGTATAACGGCGATGATAGTCAAAATACCGCCGTCAGGCAGAGCGAATCATTCACAACGGACGAAGATGAAGGAAAATCCCATCCATTCGACCTAGATGATGTTAAGATAGCGATATCGAAACTTAAGCCCTATAAAGCTGCTGGAGCAATCGGACTCTCCGCGGAACGGTTTCAAGCAGCTGACGATGAGCTGGTCGGGAACATGCACCAACTCATCTGCAAGAGAGGATACCCCTATGATCGCGCCAATTACAGAGGGATAAGCCTCCTGAACATCCCGTACAAGATCCTCCCTGCCGTATTGTGTAAGTGCCTGAAACCGTTCGTGGACAATCTGATAGGTTCCTACCAGTGTGGTTTCAGGTCAGAAAAATCCACGATAGACCAAATATTTACACTACGGCAGATCGTGGAGAAGACCCATGAATTCCAGGTCGACACGCACCATCTTTTTGTCGACTTTAAAGCCGCTTATGACAGTATTTATAGAGACGAGCTATACAGAGCCATGTCATGTTTGAACATTCCTGCCGAGCTCGTCAGACTGCGCATTAAGATCGGAGGTGAACTAACCGATCCCTTTGTTGTTAAAAAAGGTTTTAGACAGGGTGACGAACTGTCATGTGATTTCTTTAACATCATACTCGAAAATATCGTGCGAGACTCTGCGGCCAGTACAAGAGGTACGATCTCCTTCTAGTCCACACAATTGTTTCCCTACGCAGACGACATTGACGTTATTGGATGGACGAAGCGAGACGTCAATGAGGCGTTCGCAAGTAATGAAGCAGAAGCGACTAAAGTGGGTCTAAGGGTAAATGAGGATAAGACCAAATATATGCTGTCATCCAAGAAAGACGCGTTACACCGACGCCTTGGTCTGAACGTCACACTCGGTAGCTATATTTTTGAAGCAGTCAAAGACTTCGTCTACCTTGACTCGATAGTGACAAGCAGCAACGACACCAGCGCTGAGATAAAACGCAGAATAACTCTTGCCAACCGCTGCTTCTTCGGGCTCCGGAGGCAATTGAGTAGTAGAGCCCTCTCTCGGAAAACCAAGGTGACACAAGGCCTTAATCATCCCAGTCCTCTTTTACGGCACAGAGGCTTGGACCTTAACAAAAGCGGATGAAGATGCCCTTGGGCGTTTCGAGAGGAAAACTCTGCATGCAATCTTTGGTCCCGTTTGAGTAAACGGGGAGGGGAGGAGGAGATTCAACCAAGAACTGTACGGTCTATACAGCGACATCGGCCTAGTTAGACGTCTTCGGATCCAACGTCTAGCATGGCTGGGCCATGTAGAGCGAATGGACATCAACGCTCCGGCCCGAAGAGTCTTCGACTTCAACCTCAAGGGACGACGCAGCAGTGGACGACCGCATTAAGGTGGCGCACACATGTGTAAAGAGACCTCAACCAACTGGGCGGGCGGCACTGGAAGCGGCTGGCCAAAGATCCGGCCGGCTGGATAGGCTTGTTGGTTGAGGCCCTGGTTCACCCCGAACTGTAGCGCCATCAAAGTAAGTAAGTAATCTGGTGATGCTCCCTATCAGAACATCGCCGCCAGTCTTGAAAAGCTCTGGTGCCAGGCCATCTGAGCCTGCGGTCTTGTTGTTCTTCAGCTTTTGAATTGCTGTGCCGGCTTCTACGATGCTGGGTGGAAGGACTACTTCAGCGGCTAGAGTTGGGATTTCCTCAGTCCCTACAACACTCTCTTGGTCATGCTCGTTAAGTAGTTGCTGGAAATGCTGCTTAAATACATCCACTATCCCCTGCGGGTCGGTTACAAGATTACCCTCAAAATTTCGAAGAGCCTGGTTGCCTTTCATGAAGCCTCCTTCAAGGCTTTTTGCTTTCTTATGAAAGGCCCGTAATTTATGCCTGTCCCTAGACTCATCGATATCCTTAAGCTGGGAGGCCGCGACCCTTTGATTATCACTAGATCGCCCATATTTGTTCTTTTGAGGTGTGACTTCATCTTGGGGAATTAAAAAAAACTACAGGGAGAATGCGACAACGTTGGAATGCTTTTTCAACAAAAACTCTTGCACAGTCAACGAGGAATGGGCCGGTTCATTGAGCTTAATGGAAAAGATTCGGGTGTTTGAGAGGCAATGTCTAAGGACTTGTCTTTGATTACACATAACACCAGAGTCCGAGTACAGGAAGTTCTATTCCAACGAAATTCTATATAATAGGGCCAGGATTTTACGGATAGATCATTTTCTGATAAAGCTAATTCGACGTTACGCCATAAAACCAGGCGCTGCATAATTTGGGATGATATATGTATTAAGACATCACTGCAGTGGACGCTCGTTCATTTGACCTAAGACATTTGGACTAAATTGATATTGTTTATATTAATACTAATATTGACTGGTGTGGCAGAGAGGGTTTATCGATTAACCCAAACAAGACAATCTTAGTCCCGTTTAAAAAGAGGAGAAGGGTACAGCCCTGCTCCGTCTTTCTAAATGGCACAAACATTGGATTTTCAGAAGAAGTAAAGTATCTAGGTATTGACCTCGATCGTAGATTCCACTGGAACTCCAATGTTAAAAATAAACTTACAAAAGCGACTAAGGCCTTGTGGGCCTGTCGACCTGGTAAAACCTGGGGACTTAAATCTAAGGTAGTCCACTAGTTATATACCACTGATCATCTATGCGTATGGTGGACAAAAGTTGAGCCTCAACGCCTTCGGAAACTAGCGTGTCTCGGCATTACAGTAGCTATGCCAACTTGCCCCACGGCAGCCCAAGAAGCACTAATTGGACTTACTCCACTGCACATTTTTATTAAAAAGGTGCATTACGCATTGCAATCAGAATTCTTCGCTCGGGAACAAGCTTGCTATGTAGACCCATGGGTCACATGTCCACTTTACAACATCTTCCCGAGCTGGATATGATTAGCACGGTCTCAGATGTATTACCACACACCTTCATTTTTGACAAGAGATTTGAGATATTGATCCCAAACCGCTCAGCCTGAGAAACCAGTAATCCCTTGCTTAATGTCAAAGGCTGTAGGTGGTACACTGATGGTTCCAAGATGGTTTCTGGCGTTGGCGCCGGCATCCTTGGACCAAATCGTAAGATCTCGAAGGCCCTGGGAATGAGTCCTAGCATCCTCCTGGCAGAATTACATGCCATCCTAACATGCGCCAATCTAAACCTAGAGACTGGCATAAGAGGAGTAGCCATCAACATAATCTCCGATAGCCAAGCACGAACTCAAAAACCGTCAAGGAATGCCATGATGCCCTACAAGACCTCGCCAAAGGAAACAATGTCAAACTCTGGTGGGTGCCAGGGTACAATGGTATTAAGGGAAATTAAATCTCCGTTCAACTCGCCAGGAGAGGTTCCAGCAATAAATTCATAGGTCCTGAACCTTTTAGCGGCACTCCCAAGTCTGAGATCAACTTCTTCTTAAACAAGTTGGAAAAATCGCAATACCTCTCCTTTTGGAACAGCGTTCAGGGAGTTTATACGGCCCCTGAACTCTATTAACAAACTCAAATTTAAAAGGGTAGATATCAGGTGGGACACTGCGGTCTGGGATATCATCTTAACAAAATTAACCTCTCGTCTGAAACTGAGTGCCGACTCTGTCTTGAGGACGAAAAGACGGCAGAGCGCATACTTTATGAGTGTGCTGCTCTCTGCCATCTGAGGAAGGGTATCCATCTCTGTGAAGTTATGACTCCTGAAGGGATCATCTCGGCTCCTTCTCTTTAGAGAAGTGGGGATGCTCCTCAGCTAATCGGCTAGCAGGCACAATAGATCTGTAAAGGTCGCATACCTGGTGCTATTTGACAGCATTAGCCCTTTAAAAAAAATAAATAAATAAAATGATGTTGTGTTGCCAGGGCTCAACTAACAGACACAACTAAAGACGCTAACTCTGGGACGATTTTTGAGGTGTAAATTTGGTGGTCAAATATTGTACAACAGGACAAATTTTATGTACTTGTACTCCAGAATTAGGCTAAAAATATTGTAAAGTTGTAACAGGTGGTGTTGTTGTTGCGGGTGTGGAGCGTTCTTGTCCACGGGAAAAATCTTTCTCCATAGGTCAGGAAACGGTCTGAGTCTTTATTAGGCTCTCAGCCTCGCTTATGCTGTCCTAGGACCGCTGTAAGCGATATGCTGGCAGCTTAATAAAGTACGCGATGTAAATTAACAACTACTCAACAATGTTTTAAATTTAGAGTGAATCCAAGTTTATTCAAAGAGGAAAAAAGGTACAAAAGTAAAATTCAAAAAAATAAACGCCAAATCGTTTACATTATTTTCTTTACGTTTTTTTTTTTTTTTTTTTTTTTGTTGGAAAGAATTCTTTTTAATTTTCTTTTTTTTTATTTTGTTATTTTTTGACATTTTTTTTTTATATTCTTTTGATAATTGTTGGGTTGTTACAAAGTTGTTTCATGACTTACATGTAAAGCAAGTAGTCAATAAATCGATCACCAGAATCCTACTTGACAGGCTTAATGTGAATTATGAATATTCAAAATGATTAATGCATAATATAAGACTCGTTTACTTGCTTTTTGAGTACCAAGATGCAGTAGAAGTGTTTATCTTCGGTCTTTCCAATATACATAGTTCGACCGCAAAAAAAACGCCATCTTGCACCATGTCTGTTTATTTTTCGACATGCCTTTCTTCAATCAGCCTTACTTGGTACAATGGTTATCAAAATCATCTGGTTGACAGCACTCCTTGTTATACGAACCATTAGCTAAAATAAATTATTCCATCGCAGTTTTTATGTCCGCACGTAAGAAATAAATTACGTACATATACCTAAATAACCGTAGATCTATATTTTCCTTTATTTTGTTTCGCGCTCTATTTTTTTATTGAACCTTTTTAAGGCCTTAAATATTGCCCCCATTTTGCCAACCCAACCTAGTCTTGTCGTCCTCAAAGTGTTTGAAAAAAAGTGCTTGAACGTTTCCGTCTGGCTGGCTTCCGATAAATAATAAATTGCCCGATACAAAGTGATCAATAAATCTTTTTTAACATAAAAGTATCTACGAGTGTGGACGTATCATAAGCAGTCAATTTTTCATGAACTGCATGGAAAATTAGATTCATAATGAAAAGCAGCCACTTACTTGTAGATTTCACAGGGAGGCCAAATACGAGTATGTAATGCTTTGTTAACATAAAAATAAATGTATCGGTGTTGTAAAGGTGAATAAAATCCCTGATTAACAAGGCTTAGTAGAGGAAAACGTGAAAGCCATTTAAATATACTTCGTAGCAACTTGTTTTGTACATATATGTATATATCGCTCTCCAGTAATCCTGATTTGCCAGGTACATCCTGTGTATACATACTACTGAATATAGTTACATGGGGGATGCAAGCTTTTAAAAAGTGGTTGGTAAGCTTATCTATACAATTATGAAAACTGAAACTCAGTAGAGTTGCTAGGTAATAGGTTCGTTCTTATGATACTCATTTAATTGTGATTGTTTTGAAATAATTTTTTTATTATACTCCTATGTAATCAAAGTTCGAAAAGTAGGTTCCGCGCGAATTGGACGAGACCCAAGAAAAGATCCTTGCTTCGAATTTGCTCGTTTTGCGTAGCAAAAATGGTCTTTTTCTCGATCGGATTATGACGTGAAGTAAAAGAAAATATTGGTGGCTGCTTGGTTTTCTGCAGCTGGTTTGATACATCACAGTTTTCTGAATCCTTACGAGACCATAGGTGCTGAAAAATATTGTCAACAAATCGATGAAATGCACGAAACACTTAAACTCATGCGGCTAACATTACTCAACTGAAAAAGACCAATCGTTCTCAATGACATAGCCCGACCACACGTCGCACAACCAAACTTACAGAAGTTGAACGAGCTGGGCTACGAAACCTTGACCCATCCACCACATTTGCCGGACTTTACTCCAACCGAAAACCACTTTATCAAGCATCTCGACAACTTCTTGCGTGAGAAATGCTTCAAGGGCCAAGATGACGGCAAAACTGCCTACGACGAGTTTCTAACATTCACCTCCTGGCCTATTGCCTTGAACGTGTGATGTTTGATTTAACCTTTTCACATAATTTCTTCTCTACAAAATCCAGCACAGCACGTACGAGCAGTATCCACCCGCCGGTCGTTATCACAAAACCATAAACAAACTCAACGTCCATTGAGCTGTTACCAGAGTAGGTCCTGGCTATGGTTTTTTGTTCCCTACTACTATCCAATTAAAATATTCGTCTGAAAATCGAGACTGAAAAACATGCTTGACCATGATAGCATTTCACACATACCTTGTTTCAGGAAAAGTAAAATTCGCGCCAGTTTAGTGAACATCGTTAGATGGAAAGTGCTATGTGTGACTTTCTTCTAATACAGTTTTTAGGGTTCCGTATCCAAAGGGTAAAACGGGACCCTATTACTAAGATTTCGCTGTCCGTCCGTCCGTCTGTCACTAGGCTGTATCTCACGAACCGTGATAGGTAGACATTTGAAATTTTCAAAAATTATTTATTTCTGTTGCCGCTATAACAACAAATACTAAAAATGGGATAAAATGAATAATTAAGGGGAGCTCCCATACAACAGACATGATTTTCATCCAAAAAATCCCCTTGGCTACACACTGGATATTCGACAATAGTCCACAACCTGTAGCATACTTCCGCGCTTTGATCCCTATTGTGTCTTTGATGTATTTGTCCTAGCTGCAGCCCCTTTTTCTATAATTACGAACAACCAATAATAAATACCCTTTCAACTTTGATGATCCCTATTGTGTCACTGCCAAGTTAATCCTTGCTGCAGACCCTTTCGTACAATTGCTATTCCCTTCCTTTTCTATCCTGATAGGCTAAGGTATCAAATGTTGCAAACAAATTCAATTGTTGTGAAATTAACTTTCGATCATATCCCACAACCAATAAAACATTTCCAAGCATTGATCCCTATTGTGTCCTTAATTAGTATATCAAGCTGCTGCAAACCTTTTTCTCATAATTATTGTTATTCACTTTTTCACCTACTTGCTGCCAAGTAAGATAATTGATTTGAACTCAATGGACACTTTGATGATCAAAGTAACATGTCTTTAACCTGCCTGCAACCAAGATCTGTCATCATGCATAAAATCATTTCAAACGGATTAGCCATTTTAATTTGATCACTGATAAGGTAACATACAACGTCTCTTTCATATTTTTATATACAGATGGTACGGAACTCTTCGTGTGCGAGTCCGACTCGCGCTTGGCCGGTTTTTATTATATCTCAAATCAATCCTGCCTTTCAAATTCCCAAAAAATATCTCTTGTGAACAAAGTATCTTTTTTGCATATTAAAGGAGCGAGGCTTAACGTGGTTATACCTACATAAGTTGTTTGCAGTCAATTAAGCCCTACTCCAACAACACGTTCATACAGATGGCAGCGCTACTTAAAGCTATGTTCTCTATTCGAAGTGCCAATGTTCAGCTATGTAAGATATTGCATAGGTATACAACGTGTGTTTCTTTCTTTTGCTGCAGGGCCCTCAATGGTTATAGTGGCTTCCAATTTTCCTCTTGTATCGATCAAAGGTCTCTCACCTACCTACCAGCGTCGCCATGCATGCACTCTTTTTTTCACGTTGGTCTATCTGCTGTTGCTGCCAAATCAGGGGCGAATGAATGATTATTCAACATATCAGCAGCATCGAATGTTGACGATGCTTGAGGTGCACATGGTTGGTTCTTCCGATTACTTGGGACTGCAGTATTCCAAAGTATATTTTTTGTGATCCCTCGCAACTGGACTCCATAATGTCTTCTATTGGCTTTGGCATTAATTGCAATATGAGCATAATGATTGGCTGTGGATCGCCAGCCTAAGAGAATGCTAGAAAATAACGTTTTTAATCCCCTAAATAAACAACTGATGTTCCCAGACCCCAAATAAGGCCGGGTCAATAAGTCTTTGGAAAAAGAGATAGTAAAACTTTTTTTTTTAGTACATTTTCTTTTATTTTCCAATTCGACGCAAACCATTGTCCGTTAAGCCATTTTTTTAATATTATAAATAGGAAAAGTCAATTGGAGCCAGATCTGATGAGTACAGTAGATGCTCTACCAATTCACATTTCAATTCTTTGATTTTAGCCATTGAAACTGTGCACGTAAGCACTCATGCACTATTCTGTAGAAAGAGAACTTTTTTTTCTTCAAATGAGGGCAATTTTCATCTTTATTCTTATTTAGCTGACCTAATAATGACGCATAATACTGTCGTCTAAAGATGATACCACGTGCACCCCAAAACACAGTAGCCATAACCTTACCAGCTCATTTAACCATCTTTACCTTCTTTGGAGACCCTTTGATTTAGCGATCCACTGTTTTGACTGCTTTTTTGTCTCGGAAGTGTAATGGTGTATTCGTGTTTCATCTACAGTTACTAATCTACACAGAAACTCACTTGGATTGCGACGGATGCGCTCCAAAAGAGCCTTAGAAGCGACCACGCGGTGCTCTCAACTGAAAGCAAATTCGGCACCCATCTCGCAAATATTTTTTTCATACCCAATTATCATGCAAAATTGAAACGACGGTACCTTTTGAGACCCCTGTGGCCTCAACTATTTCGCGCAATATTATTCTTCTGCCACATAATACCATGTCGTGGATTTTATAGACCATATCCGGAATACTCACGTCTACGGGACGTCCTGAACGATGTTCGTCTTCTGTTGATGTACGGCCACATTGAAATGAATTTATCCAATTGTAAATTGAAGCAAATACAAGGGTAGATGTACCATGAACTAAATCCAACTCAGATTTTATTTTTTGTGCTGTTAACCCTTTTAAATAGAAATGTGTAATCACCACTCTAAACTCACTTGTTCCCATTTTTTTTTAACAAACGCAAGTTCTTTACTTCAACCGACGATAAAAACGAAACCCCTCAAGAATATGGCTGCAACTTTGTCATATACATACCTATTGAGGACTTACTAAAAACAAAACGTTTGCGATGCTGCGAGCGCCATTTCTCAGACTTTCTAAAGAACAACTGACCCGCCCTAGTATGTGGTACCAGCCCAAAAGGATCGTTAGCCAAGTAGATCTTCTCTCTCGAGGAATACTAAAATACTAAAATTATTATAGTCAATATTGACTGATTTCTATGTTGTTTGGTTTCAAAACGTCGATTTTTGACATGTAACAAAAAATTGCCAATTTAAGAAAGACATACACCCAACAACGCTTACAATTTGTTCAAATTTACTAACAATATTGTCAGTGAAAAAGGGATTTCATGTACTTCCAGCATTTTATGGTCGTCATAATAGACCTCTTAAGCAAACAATTCAAGCTACACTCTGCAAAGGGTAAGTGCGTAACATACCGAAGTGTGTATGGCGTAAGAACCCGAAGTGTGTGTTTTCATTGTAGTATTTTTTTATGTAGCGGGGGCTCTTACAAAACCCCCTGTAGTAAAATTGTCATGAAAAGCTTCTCGAAATTCGCCGTTCGGAACCGGCAATAAACTGTAGGTCCCTTTTGAGAGAAGCTGGGCTCAGATTCTTCATGGACTGTAACGCCAACATACACATATGTACATACATTTTTCATGCAATTTAAAGTGTGTTATTATAAAAACACTCAAAAAGAGAAATTTCCCAACTATACACACAAAAGGGAAATTTCTAACTATATCCAACTTTGCCAGAAAGCAAATTGCGACCCAGACCTATGGTGTAATGGTTAACACACTGGATTTCGTGTTCAAACCTTAAGGTACCTGTGGACATTTTTCGCAACGAACAAAAAACAGGACTCATCGACTGATCTAGCCGTCGCTCTACGAGTATTTGTGGCTTCGAGGCTCATCAAGCCCGAAAGTTGCTTTCTGGCGAGGTTGTATATAGATGGGAAATTCCCTTTGTTTGATTGATTGATCCAAAGGGTGTTAATTATTAATAAGAGTGTCGCTGCAACACATTAAAGGTGTCGTTAGATTTTCCATTCATGGTACATAATAGAACGTGTTATAGTTTAAACACGAATAAGGGTCTCACTTTAAAAGATCAAACGTGTTAAGTGACACCCTTACTCTTAAAATAACACACTCTTGCTGCTTGTTGTTTAACACACTAGCAATTGCAGTGGAGGGAATTCAGTGGATAGATCAATTTGACGCCTTTCTTCTTCTTCTTCTTAATGGGCGCTACAGTTCGGGGTGAACCTGGATCTTTTTCTAGCCTTTTCCATTGCCGCACACCTAGTTGGCTGAGGTCCCCTTCCACCTGTGTGCGCCATCTTAAGTGCGGCCGTCCCCTGCTTCTTCGTCCCTCGGGGTTGGATTCAAAGACCCTCCGGGCCGGAGCTGTGGTGCCCATTCACTCTATATGGCCCAGCCATCTAAGGCGTTGAATCCGTAGACGCCTGACTAGACTCATGTCGCTGTATAGCCCGTAAAGTTCGTGGTTGAATCTTTTCCTCCATCCCCGGTCTGCGTTTATAGTCCCGAAAATCACGCCCAAAATCTTTCTCTCGAACCGACCAAGGACCTCCTCATCCGCTTTTGATAATGTTGTTACTTCTGCGCCGTACAACAGGACCGGGATGATAAGGGTCTTATATAGAGTCAACTTTGTCGTACGGGAGAGGGCTCTATTACTCAGTTGCCTCCTGAGCCCAAAGAAACAGCGATTGGCAAGAGTGATTCTGCGCTTGATTTCGGAACTGATGTCGTTAACTATCTTGTCCTTAACTATCTCGAACTTATATCTGCCAATACAAACGTTCTGGCCAAGACGTCGGTGGTGAGCGTCCTTTTTTGATGAAAGCATATATTTAGTTTTGCCCTCGTTTACCGCCAAACCAATTTTCGCCGCCTCCATCTCAATACTCGCAAACGCCTCATTGACATCTCGCTGTGATCTACCTATTATGTCAATATCGTCGGCGTATGCAAGGAGTTGCGAGGATTTCAAATAGGTTGTGCTTCTTGTATTGGCCAGTGATTTTTGCACAATCATTTCCAATATGATGTTTGAGAGATCACACGACAGCGCATCGCCCTGCCTAAATCCTTTCTTGACATCAAAACTATCGGTAAGATGTTCACCGATTCGGATGGAGCAGCGAGCATTCTCCAAAGTCATCCTGCATAGTCTGACGAGTTTAGCAGGTATGTCAACGGTAGACATAGCGTTGTATATGTATGTTGGCGTTACAGTACATGAAGAACATGAGCCGAGCTTCTCTCAATCACCCATGTTGTGTGTGATTTCATTTTCACATAGGTGAAAGGGACCTACAGTTTGCTGCCAGTTCCGAACGGCGAATTTCGAGAAGCGTTTCATGACAATTTAACTACAGAAAATTGTCAGAACCCCGCTGAAGGGAAACACCGTGAAAAACACGTTCGATGACATGGCTGTGTCGAGATTCGATCCGTGTCATCGGCGTCAGAGGTCAACACACTACCCACTGCGCCACGGTGCGTTGTATAGCTCGTCTCTAATTACGCTGTCGTATGCGGCTTTGAAGTCGACAAATAGGGGGTGAGTGTCGACTTGAAATTCATTGGTTTTTTACAGGATCCGCCGTAGTGTGAAGATTTGGTCAATGGTGCACTTCCCTGGCCTGAATCCGCACTGATAAGGACCTATCAGCTTATTTACAAAAGGCTTCAGGCGTTCACACAAAACGGCAGAGAAGATTTTGTAGGCGATGTTAAGGAGACTTATTCCCTTATAGTTGGCGCAGTCGGAGGGGTCTCCTTTCTTGTGAATCGGGCATACGGCATACGATGCTGAGACTCCATTCCTCGGGCATGCTTTCCTCTGACCTTATCTTACAGGTGTATGCTCCTAATCAGGTCATCCCCAGCTGCCTTGAAGAGCTCAGCAGACAGTCCGCCTGCGCCAGCAACTTTATTCGACTTGGACTTCGATATGGCAATCTTAACTTCATCGAGGTCAGGGGGACAGAATCCTCTGCGGTCTTCGTCGATTAGAAACGCATCATTCTGCCTGACAGCGGTATATTGACTAAATCGCCATTATACAGTCTGCAGAAGTGGTTTTTCCATATTCTCAGCATCGACTGCGATTCTACTACTAGGTGTCTGTTCTCATCCCTGCAGGCTTCCTTTCTGGCTTTATAACCTTGGCATGTTCGCTTTATCTGTTGACAAAACTTTCGAACGTCCCGCCTGCAGTAACACTTCTCCAAATCCTCAATCTTCTTTCTTCTAAGAAGCTTATGCTCCTCCCTTATTTTTAACTCGTAGAGCTAAAAAGACCGCTAGGTGCCTTTGTGCCTTCCTTTGTGTATATCGAGGTGCGGGAAGCGCGTACTGGCTGGAAGGAGATTTCGCCCCGTAGCAAGAGCAATCAGCCTGTGTCCGTTATCGGAGGTGGTGTCGTGGAGGCTATGTCTGCCGATGACTCGTTCAAAAATGCTTTCCTTACCCAGCTTAGCATTGAAGTCTCCTAGTAAAATTTTGATGTCATGGCTGGGACATTGGGCATACGTTCTGTCTAGGAGATCGTAGAACTCATCTTTAGAGTCATCCTTGTCTTCCGTGCGTGGGGCGTGGACGCAGATCAGGTTGATGCTAACAAATTTAGCCTTGATACGGATCGTTATGAGGCGTTCGCTCACATGCCGGAAGCTTAGGATTTTTTGCCTTAGTCCACCTCGAACAACAAATCCGCATCCGAACAATCGGTGTCCTCTCTCCCTATAGCAGTCACCGTAGTAAATATACCCTTATATACCCGGCCCTTCCATCGCATTTCCTGGATGGCGGTTATGTCCGCTTTATAGCGGTCTAGGGCGTCCGCAAGTTGTTCGGCTGCACGTGGCCTGTTTGGGGACCTAACATTCCACGTACAAAGCCGTAGATCATTGTCCATTTTTCGTTTTTTGTAAGGGTCGTCAACATAAATCCGGTCCATTATATCCGAGGCTTGTGGTTGTTTCGGATTTTGTGTTTTTTTTTTACGGTTACGGCTTACTAGGCCGACTAATCCTGTTTTTCTTTTTTTTTTTGGCGCAGGAGGCTCGCCATTCGCCCTTCCCTGTCTGCAATTTCCATAGGAAATCTCCAGATGGCACCACGAGGAGGTGGGGATGGGACTTCCAACAGTGCCGCAAGATGTTCGACTGCGGTAACTCTTCTCGCTTTTTAGAAGGCCAGCATCCGTCGGATAGATGCCACCCCTACGAGGCCTTTGTTAGTCCTTTGCCATCCTTTGCCAGTCCTTTGACGTCTTTAGACTATTTATTATTAAAATACTGATTTATGCCGATAAGTTACCGTCAATTGCAGCCTTAGAAGACAACATTACACATACATATCCTCGCTGATATACCAGCCAATTTGTTCGCAAATGTACTCAAACTGGGACTATCCCTGTGAACCCTTGAAAACGTAATAGTTTTATAAGTTTTCACACACAAATAATCGATTTCAACTCAAATAATACGCTTTTGCAATTTTGCTGTATATATTTTACAATACAGTCAAATTATACAAACACCATAAGAAAAAAAAAAAAACGTATCCATACGTACTCATTATGTAATTTAACCACACGCGAGTTTAGGCGTAAGGATATTTTCTCTGTTTATCGGTATGTAATTCTTTAAAGCTAAAAAGTCTAGCTGCCCTTCTTGTTTACACGAAACATACAAAACGACTACATTTGCCGTCATATCGCATCATTGGTTTTCATATTTGCTAATGGATCCTTTGGACCCAATTGCAATAGTCGTCGGTTATCTTTGTAAATTCAAAATCATATAGAATCTCCCTCAATTCCGTGCTCCCCCGAAGTAACCTTAACAGTTGATCCAATCTTCTTTTGGAATTTCCTCCAGGTAGGGGGGAATATATTTTCCTTTACGATATACATATGTATGTACGTGAGGAGATCCACTTGTGCTTGTACGTCTACTTAACTTTCATTTCCTATTACACGCGTTCTTAAGCACTTATATGCACAGTGTACGAAACGATGCTTTCAATTTACTTTCAGTTCCAGAATGCTAAAATCGAATGTTATAATAATAAATGATGTGGAGAAAACGTGTGTTTATATTGGAAACAAAAAAAAAAAAGTGTTCCTTCCTGTTTAAGTAGGGTTTTAAATTTCTACAGAGTATGTCTTCCTGTCTTTGAATTTAATTAAAACAAAGTGTGTGAGGGATATCGTCGACATTTTTGATTCGTTTGAAAGGCCTATCGATGGCGTATGGTTTGGAATATAACCCAATGGCATGGGTTATATTAGCCTTGAGGTCCATTGTGGTTTGTGGTTTATTCGCATAGACCTGGGACTTCAGAAAACCCCACAAGAAAAATCGAACGGGTTCAAATGGCCTCGGTTACATCACGTGAGGTGACCATGACTTCGAATTGCTCGTGCAAAATTTTCAACATGGCGTGAGTTGTGTGTATGCACGTAGCGCCGTCCTTTTGAAACCACATGTCGTTGGTGTCCATATCATCCAATTCTGGCCAAAAGAAGTTGGTAATCATTGACCTATCATTTTCAGAGGAGGTAAAGTATCTAGGTATTGACCTAGACCGCGGACTCAACTGGAACTCCAACATGAAAAATAAACTCATGGAAGCGACTAAGGCCATGTGGGCCGGCCGACGCACCTACGATAAAAACTGGGGACTTAAACCTAAGGTAGTACACTGGTTATACACCGCGATAGTAAGACCTATCATCACTTACGGGTCCACCGTATAGTGGACAAAAGTTGAGCAATAAACTACTATTATTAAGCTTCAACGCCTTCAGAGCGTGTCTCGGCATCACAGGCGCTATGCCATTCTGCCCTACGGCAGCACAAGAAGCACTCATTGGACTCGCTCCACTGCACCTTCTTATCAAAAAGGTGGTTTTACGCAAACCGTTCAGCATGGGAAAACAGTGATCCCCTGCTAAATGTCAAAGGCCTCAGGTGGTACACGGATGGCTCCAAGATGGCTTCTGGCGTTGGCGCCGGCATCTTCGGACCAAAACGCACGATCTCGAAGGCGCTGGGAATAAGCCCCAGCATCTTCCAAGCAGAGCTGCATGCCATCCTAACATGCGTCAATTTAAATCTCGAGACTTGGATCAGAGGAGTAACTATCGACATACTCTCTGATAGCCAAGCAGCGCTTAAAGCACTGGGTTCGTACAGCACGAACTCAAAAACCGTCAAGGAATGCCATGACGCCCTTCAAGACCTCGCCAAAAGAAACGCTGTTAAGCTTTGGTGGGTGCCAGGACATAAAGGTATCAAGGGCAATGAAATTGCCGACCAACTTGCCGGAAAAGGTTCCAGCGACAAATGCATACATAGGTCCGGAACCTTTCTGCGGCATTCCCGGGTCAAAGATAAATTACTTCTTAGACAAGTGGGAAAAATCGCAACACCTGTCCTCCTGGAACAGTGTTCGGGGACTCCGTCAATCTAAATGACTTATACGACCCCTGAACAAACATCCTATTGACATACTCAAACTCAATTGAGGGGATATCAGAAGACTAGTCAACTATCGAACGGAACACTGCGGTCTGAGATATCATTTAAATAAAATAAGTCTCTCGTCTGAAACTGAGTGTCGGCTCTGTCTAAAGACGATGAGACGGCAGAACACATACTATGTGAGTGTGCTGCTCTCTGCCATCTTAGGAAGCGTATCCTTCTCATTGACTCCTGAGGGGATCACCCTGGCTCCTACGAGAAGCACTCTCAACTTCATTACAGAGGTGGAGAGGCTACTCGGCTAATCGGCTAGCAGGCACAATAGATCTGCAAAGGTCGCAGTGCCGTATTGCTAGTAGCACTAGCCCCGTATAAAAAAACAAAGAATCATGCTCGCCGTTGACTATGATGGCCCGATGGAATATGGACCAATGACGTGACAGCCCATATATTACACCCAATTTGACAGATGTAGCTTCGAGAGCACCGTGGCTCAGTAGGTAGTGTGTTGGCCTCTGACGCATATGAAACGGGATCGAGTCCTGACACAGCCATGTCATCGAAGGCGGGGTTCTGACAAAACCCCCTGTAGTAAAATTGTCATGAAAAGCTTCTCGAAATTCGCCGTTCGGAACCGGCAATAAACTTAAGGTCCCTTTCATCTATGGGAAAATTAAATCGCACACAACATGGGTGATTGAGAGAGATGCTCTCTCATACAGCTTCAACAATATGGTCGCTATCAACTGTCAAAGTTCGGAAGTCCCTATTGGAAGATCCTATATAACACATTGTGACAGAAATAAATGTACGTGTCATTACATCAAGTGCCATCAGCTTTCCCTAGCTTTTTCCGAAGCAATTTTTCTCTAAAACTTATAACTTGGTTTTTCAAAACGAAATACTTTATCATCAAAGTTTTCAATGTGATGAATGTTTTCCTTCGAGAGCCTGCACTGGTATTGACAGCAAACAACAATTTTCCATTTGTTTGCGAATACTGAACATACTTTCTGTTGGCTGATAAAATGGGCTCAACATGTAACATTTCAACGTAATATACATAGAGATACGTGAGTATACACTTTTATTGGCGGAGAGGGGAAAAGAACCAAAATGTTTTGTTGCAAATGTTTCACGTGGTAATTTCGTCATTCGGTGACATTCGTCTCTTGTTAGTCACTCCAAATAATTGCAAACATCGGAAAAGCATTTCAAGCAGTTCTCTTACGATGCCGCAGCGCGCGGCTCTTCTGGACACCAATACAGAATTGTCCAGTCACTGTCTAGTCGTAGGAACATATTCACGATGAACAAAGCCGCGGATATCGAAAAAAAAGATCAACATTTCAAAGACCTTCCGGGCTAGAGTTGTGATTTCCACGCGCTCTACACGAGCTAGCCATGTTTGGCGTTGGACCCGAAGACGCCGTGCTACCTTCATGTCGCTGTACAGCCCGTACTGTTTTCACTATTTAGTCTTCTCCTAAACTCTCCATTTATGCAGGTCGGTCCGAAAATCTTACGCAGTTTTTTTCTTTCAAAACGTCCAAGGCCCTCCTCATCCGCCTTCGATAAGGTCCATGTCTCTGCGCCATAAACCAGGACCGGGATGATAAGGGTCTTGTATATGGTCACCTTGGTTTTTCGAGAGACGGCTCTGCTTCTCAATTGCCTCCCGAGTCCAAAGAATTAAAATTGAATTGACGACAGCATATATTTCGTCTTGCCCTCATTTACCGCCAGTCCCATTTTAGCCGCTTCCATCTCAATGCTCGTAAAGGCCTCAATGACATCCAGCTGACTTCGTCCAATTATGTCAATGTCATCGGCATATGCCAGCAGTTGTACGGACTTGAAAAAGATGGTGCCCCTCATATTGACCAGTGAGTTTTGCACGATCCTTTCAAGAACCATGTCGAAAAAGTCACAAGATAGCATGTCGCCCTGTCTAAAACCTTTTCTAACATAAATGGTATCGGTCAAATCGCTTCCGATCCAGATAGAGAAGCGAGAGTTCTCCAATGTCATCCTGAACAATCTGACGAGTTTGGCAGGGATGTCAAAGCATGGCCCTGTATAGCTCGTCTCTATTTATGCTGTCGTATGCAGCCTTAAAGTCGACAAACAGATGATGGGTGTCGATCTAGAGCTCACTGGTTTTTTCCATGATCTGACGCAGTGTGAATAGTTGATCTATAGTGGACTTCCCGGGCCTGAAACCACACTGATATGGACCCATCAGTTTACTAACGAACAGTTTCAGGTGTACAGTACGGCAAAGAAAATTTTATAAGCAATGTTCAGAAGACTTATACCTCTGTAGTTGGCGGGTGGCCGTGGTGCAGTGGTTAACATCATCGACCGCCGAGCGGTAGGTCTATAGTTCAATTCGCTTCATAGCCAAGAAAAAGTAATTCCTATAAGGACAAAAGTATGCAACGCAGTTGTGAATGGAACGTTTCCAAATGTACTGCTGCAGGCATAACACTCACAGTATATGGTCAACTGGAATTCATCCTGTGCGTATGCAATATTAAAAAAATGCTTGAACGAATTAGTACGCACTACAACCAAAAACGCGGAATTCGGTCGGCTCTCGTCCTATCTAGGATAACCACCCCTGAGAGTTAACGAACATCAACGACCCAAACCACTGCACTCCGTTCAGGTTGTGTGTATGTGTGTATATGACACATTATAAGAAAATATAAAACTCTTGAACCTGCGCGAGTTTCTAAAAAAAAAAAAAGACAAAGGGGTCTCATTTCTTGTGGATCGGGTAAACGATACTAAGATTCCATTCATAGGGCATGCATTCCTCTAACCATATCTTAGAGATGGGCATACTCCCAACCAGGTCATCCCCAGCTGCCTTAAAGAGCTCGGCAGGTAGTCCGTCTGTTCCAACAGCTTTGTTGGACTTAAGCTTAGAAAAAGCATTCCTAACTTCGTCCAGGTCAGGGGGACGGAATTCTCTGCTATCATCATCTGCGGTGAATTGGCCATCCTGATCTGTTTCGCCATCGCCGTTATGCAGTCTGCAGAAGTAGTCTTTCCACTGACTGTGAATCCATTACTAAGTGTCCATTTTCGTCCCTGCAGGCTTCTATTTTCTATTTCTATTTCTATTTATTTCGATAATAACAGTCTCACACATTAAGATGAGTATCTTATAAATGTGTGTAAGATTAAATAATATATATTCCGTTCCGTTTATTCGTTAACAACATTTTCCGAACGTCATTCCTGCGATAGCGTCTCTCCATCTCAACGACCGCGAGCTTCTCATGCTGCCTTTTTTTTTGTTTTGAGAAGCTTATGCTTCTCTTCTGCTCATAATGCTCACGAGCAGCTCTCGTCGTTCTGTGCAGTGTCCCTTGATAAGCTGGCTACTTGGCTACGTGTGCCCTCCTACCCTCGTCGTCAAACCATGGTTTTGTTATAACGTTGAACGTTGTACGAGCGAAGGTAATAGGGAGAGGAAGAGTTTCGCGCAGGTTATACTCTTATGACGTTTTTGATGTTTGACACACAACCTGAACGGAGTGAAGTGGTTTGGGTCGTAGATGTTCGTTCACTACTCTCAGGGATGGTTGTCCTAGATAGGGCGGGAGCTGACCGAATTTCGCGTTGGTTATAATTCCCAGCAATTGTTTCATGCACCTTTGGTATTATATTGCATATGCAAAAGATGAATTTGAATTGACCAATTGGGTTGCTTGTTGGTGACGTTTTGAAACCCAGTACCGTAGAAGCAGCACTCTCTAAGACTTGTTGAGAAATGGTCCATTGGTGTTCTACGATCTGAGCAGGTGTTGGAGGGTTTTCCGAGAGCTTGAGGGAAACGCGATTGGCACAAGCTCTTGCGATTGTAGCATTGCGACTTTGTATGCCGCTGCCACAAGTTAGTGGTCCGAATCGATGTTGGCTCCGCTTAAAGTTCGTACATCCAGAATATCGGATGCGTGCCTGCCATGAAATGTATAATAAAAAGGAAAACTTAGAAAATACAATGTATTTCTATTTAAATAGAGAAACTTGCTGGTGACTTGCTTTGTTGAAACATATTTATCATCAGACTTACACCTTCCAGGGATTTTTCCTTCAAAAATGCACAAAGGGGACAGATACATTTGTACATATGTATGCAAAAGGGTACAATGTACATATGCATAAATACACATATAATTTATAATAACAATGCTGTTCTCCCCATAGTCTGAAGAGTTCGTAGATGGAAGATTTTTGAATGACGCTATTTAAGTTCAGTAGTATGAAAAAAGGAGTTTCACGGAGCTGATAGTGACCGATGACCAGTGGTTAAATGCCTTTTTCCGTTCAATAATTTAGCGCACAGAATCTGCTATCCTCAATTCATCTTGAATAATGATTTTGCCGCTGCTGTTTGTGAAAGAATCGTTGGCTCAAAGCTGTGCTGACAAGGGTAAAGTATGTCAGTAAATGAAAACGGTGAAAGGATAAATTTCCAAATGGAATTATTAACTGCTGAGCTGAACAGTACTTGAATTTATTTGAATCCAAACCATCGTTCAGGGTGCAAAGTTGTACATTCACGAATATTAAATTTCATTCAATCATCTGCTCGCATACTCCACATTGCCTTTCAATACCTTTGTGCGCAAAGAATAAACCATAATCCACACCGCTATTTCTCAAATTGAATGTGTAGTATATTTTTCTTCCATTCGCACATATTATATTATATTTCCCATAAATAAGAGTTCGTTATTTCGATCTGTTCAATATCCTTAGAAATACGTATGTACATTAACAAATACGCAGGTTTTGGTGCTGGAAGAGGCATTTGCTCTCGTATGCAAATTAATGTCGTCAAGCAATTATATCTTGTATAAGGGCAAGAATCTGTATTTGACATCTGTATATAACTAATTTACTGATACCATTTATTGGAAACGAAACGAACTTCTCAAATGCTTCTTTATTACTTTGTATGTGCGTTAGTACTGTAATGATATTCGTATATTCAGGGTAATAAATTGATTGACTTCCAAGCTATCTGTAACTGACTCGTCCTGCCATCCTGCTGCTCGTGAAAACGCCTCTGCTTTAAATACATATATGCAAATCTCTGTAAAACGATAGCGATTACATAATTTTGCAATGCATTATATTACCGTGACATACAATGATTTCATTGTTTTCGCCCATAGACTAAGCCACAGCCAACGTTAGGTATCTGGTCGACTTAACATTACCTGTTTCTCTTAGGCTCATTAGCATTAAAATTTGCTTCCAGTGATGACCGTGATGCCGTGAAACTCAGCAGCGTCACACACGCTCTTGCCATGATGAATCAGAACCAGTTGAATTTTCAATAGGCTGATCAGATACGGATGCACACGCGTCATTTCTATTTGTCCATGTGCAAGGTTATTCCCAAACAAAAACGTATGTATGTAGCTATGTATGTACATATATATACATATGTAGGTATAGAACACAGATATGTGTATCTAAACATATTCATACAGTTTAGTCAGCTGGCTAGTTGTTCCGCTAATGCTAACCGCAATTATTTGTTTTATCCAACCGGAAAGTGCACTAACTATATGCAAATTTAGTTTTCTATGGTAGTAGCAGATGTTGCACATCTTCGGTCGATAGTGCCATACACTGGTTTTATAACTTCCACGTCATTAGTTGTTTTTTGCGGCAATTGAAACCATCTCGTTTCTCTCGTTTGAAAGGGCTATCGATGCCAATATGTACGGAATATAACATAGTTCAAATATCCATCGCGGCTTCTTTAGGTGGCGCGCATTCTCCATGACTGTGGCGCATAAATCAGCCTGAATTTGTCCGATGGCATGGGTTATATTGGTTTTGAGGGCCGCTGTGGTTTGCAGCTTATTCGCATAAACCTACGACTTCATAAAACCCACAAGAAAATGTGGAGATGACCATATCCTCGAATCGCTCGTGCAGAATTTCCAACGTGGCGTGAGCTGTGTGGCACGTAGCGCCGTTCTGTTGAAACCACATATGTATTGTTGGTGTCCGTATCATCTAATTTAGGCCAAAATAAGTTGATAATCATCGCTCTAGATATAGCACTCACCATTGATGGTGATGGCCTGGCCAACCTCGTTCTCAAAAACATATGGACCGATGAGGCCGCCAGCCCAAAATCTACACCACCTCATGTGGATTGATATCGTCCCGAATTCGACAATTTCGTTTGTTGACGTACCCATTCATCCAGAAATAGGCCCTTATCGCTGAAGATGATTTTTCAATGTAAATCATGGTCAGTTTCCAACTGCTCCAGAGCCCATTCAGCGAACACACCTCATTATCTATGTCACTGAAATCGTTTTAGCGGCCGATTTCAATGTACACAATTCCCAGTGGCTTCGACATTCTGGACAGACAACACCCGAAGGAAGGTATGTTGAAATTTTTGCCGAGTTAAATCAATTAACTCAACTTGTGAATGAGCCGTCACGTATCCCCGATGTTGCTGGTCATACCGCCAACACACTTACCTCTCAGAATGACAAATACGCGACCGATGTATTGTCGCCCCTAGCCTCGTCTGACCACTGCGTAATATCAGCAAAATTCTCGAACACCCACCATCCAGTT
This sequence comes from Eumerus sabulonum, assembly GCA_951905685.1. NCBI lineage: Eukaryota > Metazoa > Arthropoda > Insecta > Diptera > Syrphidae > Eumerus > Eumerus sabulonum. The sequence continues at coordinate 34,412,614 of OX645063.1, forward strand.
AAAGAAAAAGCTCATAAAAGAACGCTATGGCTATACGAGCAAGCCAACTGGTGCCGCCTTAACAACTTTTTTCGGACCTTTAACTGGTCGTTGTGCTTCCTCGACAACGACGTGGACGCCGCAACTGATATTATTGCAAATATTATCCGAATCGGCATGGCAAATTTTATTCCCAGCAAGATTAAAAGCACCAGGCCTAGGGATAATACGTGGTTTGACTTGAGCTGCAAAGAGGCTTTTAGGCTCCGGGAGCTAAGTTCCCGGGCCCTAAAGGCAAACAGATATGAGGAAAACCGAAAAAATGACATATGTACGAGCCAGAAATGACTGCAACACCCACATTCGACGGGTTTAATTCCAATCCGACCAAAAATTATGGAGTAAAATCCTTCAATGTCCCAAAGGTAGCAAAAGTTTCTGTTTGTTTGTAAAAAAACGTTAAAAACTCAACTACGTCGTCTATATCCACGCTCATCCACAATAACATTCCAGTTGTCATTCCCTTAGACAAAGCTAACCTACTTGCTGCCCATTTCGCAACCAGTTCTCAGCTCCCAGCTTGTACCTTGACTCCGCCTGTACTAGAGTGCGTCAATTCCACCATGGGACTAATCCACTTCCGCACTCGTACAGTCGCAAGGGTTCTTAAGGACCTCGACATACACAAATCCGCCTGTCCAGATGGTATTGCCCCAGTAGTTCTGAAGAGGTGTTGCTCTACGCCGGCAAAACCACTGCGTAAGCTTTTTCATCTTTCCTACTCCTCTGGGCTCTTTCCGATTAGGTGGAAAACAGCATTTGTCCAGCCTATACCCATCTTCTTCTCACCTTGTCTGTTATTTGTAATTCAATTCACTCCTTCGCTGACGGCAATACCCTCAGCTTCTCATGTTCGTTCACTAGTTGAGGAGGTTCTTTTCAAAACTTGATTATTCCACTTTTGATGAATTCGATTTTTTATTTATTTTTTGTTTGGTAACATTCAAATGTACACTCCGTGAAAATAAAATTGGGCCAACACTTGATAATTACACCAGAAAAAAAAGATTAAAATAATCAGAAATAGATTATTCCATGTTAAAATGACATACCTACAAAACTATTTTCTCTGATTGTGAAGAAACATAAAAAGTGGAATAGTCAAGTTTTGAAAAGAACCTCCTCAGTTTACGACCCTGCACTTCGGTTGTAGATAATGAGCGACAGCGTATGTTGAGCTGAGTAAATTCCGATATCGACAGCATCATCCAATGGGGTAAAAACAATAGAGTGTAATTTAATGCATCCAAAACACAATGCTGTCTCTTGTCGTTAAAGCGTATAACTAACCCGCAGCCATTATCCATGAATGGCACTTGCATCTCAGAAACCGAAAAGCTTTCCATCCTAGGTATGTGTGTTGCTCACAATCTTAATTGGAGCGACCACATATTCAGTGTCGCCAAGAATGCTGCGAAATGCCTAGGCTTCTTATACAGATGCAAGAAATTTTTCTCACCCTTAGATCTGGCTACAATCTATAAGGCGTCCATTCGCCCCAATTTAGAGTTTAACGCTCATGTCTGGTCCGGTGCTTCCAAGACCTCATTGCACCTACTAGACAGAATACAAAAGCGCGCTATAAAACTGATAGGTGACTCCAGCATTACCAAAACATTAGACTCGCTGGAACACCGCAGGAATGTTACCTGCCCCTCCCTGTTTTATCGTTACTTCCACCAAAAATGCTTTGATGAAATAGCCAGTTGCATTCCGCCCCTTCAACATTTCTCCCGCAACACACGTCTCTCTAGGAATGCTCACCAATATACCCTGAAACCCGCTTTCGGACGTACCGTCAAATATAGAGAATCTTTCATTACCCTAACCACACGAATCTGGAACTCCCTGCCGGCTTCGGTTTTCCCCCCTCAATGCAACATGCAAGCATTTAAAATCAATGTCCATCGGCATCTCCTCTATCCCTCTTCCTTTCTACCTTCTGCACGCACTGTGTCGCCGACATAATAAGGTTATTAGACCTTAAGTGCGCGCAAATTATTTAAAAAAAGGAAATTGTCTATGGTCGTTTACCTTCAGCTCCTGGGTCAGTTGAATCTTGTATGGATGCGAAAGGCCGGGTTATTTTATCGTTATCGAACCGGTGGACTCAAATTTATCCTCTCGGTAGGACGATTTTGGTGACCGTAAGATCGGCGATGCACGCGATTTATGTTGATAAAACAGTTTTATCATTTGCCCTTATGTTTGCCCCTACGAAAATTGAAATTGAAACTGTTGTTGAACGCTGTGTCCCTCCATAGTAACTTGGCAGACTGAATAAACAACAGCCAATTTGGCAGACGCCTTAACAATATGGCCATTATCAACTGTCAAAGATCAGAAGTTCCTATTGGAAGACTCACCATATATAAACTTAAATGTAAACCCAAATACCATAAAAGACAATCTGCGAAGTTACAGACCAGCCAGAAAACCCCTGCTCACGAGGAACCACTTGAAAAAGGTAACTAAAAAACTATTTCGCACTTTTTTGAGTATTTTAATAGATTTTCGCCCAGGCCCCATTTGAGTTGGTCAATTGAAAAGTTAAAAACGACAGGTCCTATTTAGCGATGTGTCAACATTTAATTTAATAAATTCGGATGGAACGTGTACTGTACGACGACGACAAACGTCTGAACCCAAGAAATTGCGAGGGGATGGTAGTGTGATCGTATGGGCCTTTTTTTTTTTTTTTTGGTGGTTTTGGTGGGCCAAACGGATGTGGAATCTTTAAAAGATTCGCAAGCCTGAGTAATCGATGCCAGGAATACGCCTACGTACTAAACCACACCCTGCACCCTTCAACCACTCTCCCCGCAGGACTACCGTTAGGTATTACTTCGCGGGGCTTCTTTGCACTTTATGCCCTTGTTTCTCTAATTGGTGTTTCCTGTTCCAAGGGAGCTGCCATTTGGTTTTGGTTGCTCTCCCTGTTTCTCTCCAGACGCCGGAGTTCCTTCATGATTCTCGCTGCAGTTTCTTTCATAGCGTCCCATATTTCTCTCGATGTCAGCATATGCTTTATGATGTTCTCGGGAGTCGGTGTTTCTCCAATTTTATCTTCGAGATATTTATTTTCTGCCTCGAAATGTGAGCATTGAAAAAATACATGTTCTATATCTTCTCTAGCCTCTCCACAGTTTGCGCAGATAGGAGAATCATCGAAGGCAAACCTGTAAAGATAGGCTCGGAAGCAACCATGTCCGATTGTGAACTAGGTGAGATAAAACCTACTTCTCCGCGATGCCGGTTTATCCAACTTTGTACGTCCGGTATACGTCGATGGGTCTATCTTCCCTTTGTTGACTGATTCCATCTCTCCTGCCATATTCCAATGCTACGCTGTCTTTCTTCCAGTTTAATATCTCTGACTGAGGCAAGGGGTTCCTGAATTTCGGCGTCGTAGGAATTATGCAACCTGATGACCAAGATATCGGCTGGTAGCATTCCAGAAATTACACATTAAGCATCATCCGATACCGTCCGAAGAGCGCTGCACACTCTTAGTGCGGATAGTCGGTTGGTGGAATTTACTCTTCTTGAGTGGGACTTAGTTTTCATTGTCTTTGCCCATATTGGTGCCGCGTACATAATTATTGACTGCGCCACTCTTGAAAAAACTAGTCTCCTGTGCTGTCTGGGTCCTCCGATATTTGCCATTATTCTGGCTAAGGCAGCACATACCTGAGCTGTTTTATCGCACTTTATTTCGAAGTGGTATTTGTAGCTGAGCCTAGCGTCAATCATCACACCTAAGTATCTGATAGACGGTTTCGACGTTATATTTTATTCGCCTACCCTGATGGTGATTGTTTCCCTTTTCTTGCGGCTGCTTACTAGTACTGCTTCTGTTCTGTGTTCGGCGAGCTCTAACCCGACTGTTGACATCCAATGTCTCACTTTTCTGATACATTCGTTCCCTATGTTCTCTATTTCTTCCAGGTGTTTCGCTGCTACTATGATTGCAATATCATCAGCGAAGCCTATGATTTTTGCCTCCATCATACATAAGGTTCCACAGAATAGGACCTAGTACCGATCCTTGTGGTACTCCGCCAGATATGTGGTACTGCACTACCCCCGTCTCGAAATAGCTTTCAATTATTTTGCTGAGGAATCCTGGCACCATCTTTTTTCTAAGTGAGTGTCCCCAGTTTGCAGAGTTGACCGCATTTTTGACGTCTAGTGTTATGACGGCACCGTATTTCTTTGCGCCTCCTGTCCGTTACCCTCCGTATAGCATCGATTGTAGAACGGGCTTGCCTGAATCCGTACTGTTCGTCCGAAAGTCCCCTGCTTCATTTATTGCCACCTAGAGTCTGTTGGCTACCATTTTCTCCAGTATCTTACCCATTGTATCTAATAGGCAAATCGGACGGTATGACGACGGCTCCTCTGGTTGTTTTTTCCCTTTAGGCAACAGCACCAAGCGTTGTTTCTTCTATTGGTCTGGAAAGACCCCTTCGATTAGGCACTTATTGTACATTTCTAGGAATTTATTTATTTATAGTTCTTTATTCCTTCATAAGAATTTACAAGTTTATAAAAATACATTATCGAGTTATTAAATGCTTGCACGGAATAAAAGAATCTTGAGAAATGGGTCTTGTGAACAGTTGGAATAGTGACGATGTTTCTGGTATTGACACGTAATTTTTATCTGTCGTGAAGTCTAACATGATAGTAACCGGAGTTTTCAAAAAATATTTTTTGAGACTTTGTAGTAGTAGAGGTGCCTCAATGGGAGAATTTCAAGGTTTTTGAACAATTCAAAACTGGGAGTTCGACTATTTACTTTAGCCATAATTCCTATTGCATGCTTTGTTAGTAGCGGTTCTATCTATACTTATATTATAAATTGAAAGTGTGTGCGTCTGTTTGTCCGTCTTTCAGGGCAAAACGGAGCGACGAATTGACGTGATTTTTTAAGTGGAAATAGTTGAAGGGATGGAGAGTGACGTAGGCCATTTACACCATTTTTATAATTCGTGGATTGCAGTAAAGACTGAGATGGTACAGTTGCCTCACAATTTAAATATTGTTTAAGATAAGCAGTGTGATCCGTCCAAGAGAGTTTATGGTCCAACATAATGCCTAGGTATTTAAAACTCTCAGCGCATTCGATATTGAAGCAATCTTTACTGCAGCTGACGTCCTCGTTAAAAGTCTTCACATGACTTGAAGATGGAAAACAGAAACGTTGGCAACTTGGTGAATGATAATATATAGGCAAGTCTTTGCAGATTGAAGCCTTGATGTTAAGTGCTATGAACTTTGTTTTATTACTAATTATCAATTTGTGTTGCTTGAGCCATCCTCGCATTATATCTAAATCGTTATTTACATCTGATAATAAGTTCAGATAGCTGTTATTGGAGTACGATAGAGCTGTATCATCAGCAAATGCTGTGATTTTGCCTTTAAAGGTTGATTAAATAACGAGTTAACATATATCAGAAACAATAAAGGGCCTAAAACAGAGCCTTGAGGAACCCTGATATTTGAATGAAACATTGACCTGTAGGCGTTTTTAATTTTTAGTACTTGCTTACGTTCCCTTAGATAAGAGATAAACCAGTCATGATTAAAGCCCCTAAACTTACTTATTTACTTTGATGGCGCTACAGTTCGGGGTGAACCAGGGCCTCAACCAACAAGCCTCTCCAGCCGGCCCGATCTTCGGCCAGCCGCTTCCAGTGCCGCACGCCCAGTCGGTTGAGGTCCCCTTCCACCTGTGCGCGCCACCTAAAATGCGGTCGTCCTCTGCTGCGTCGTCCCTCGGGGTTGGAGTCGAAGACTCTTCGGGCCGGAGCGTTGATGTCCATTCGCTCTACATGGCCTAGCCATCTTAGACGTTGGATCCGAAGACGTCTAACCAGGCCGATGTCGCTGTACAGCCCGTACAGTTCTTGGTTGAATCTCCTCCTCCATTCTCCGTTTACACAAGCGGGACCAAAGATTGCACGCAGAATTTTCCTCTCGAAACGTCCGAGAGCCTCTTCATCCGCTTTTGTAGAGGGAAACCTTAGTTTTTCGAGAGAGGGCTCTACTACTCAATTGCCTCTTGAGCCCGAAGAAGCAGCGATTGGCAAGGGTTATTCTGCGTTTGATCTCAGCGCTGGTGTCGTTGCTGCTTGTCACTACCGAGCCAAGGTAGACGAAGTCCTTGACTACTTCAAAAATATAGCTGCCGAAGGTGACGTTCTGACCAAGACGTCGGTGTTGTGCGTCTTTCTTGGATGACAGCATATATTTGGTCTTGTCCCCATTTACCTATAGACCCACTTTCGCTGCTTCTGCATCAATGCTTGTGAACGCCTCATTGACGTCTCGCTTTGTTCGTCCAATAACGTCAATGTCATCTGCGTAGGCAAGCAATTGTGTGGACTTGAAGTAGATCGTACCTCTTGTATTGGCCGCAGAGTCCCGCACGATCTTTTCAAGAATAATGTAGAAGAAATCACATGACAGTGCGTCACCCTGTCTAAAACCTATTTTAACATCAAAGGGATCGGTTAGTTCACCTCCGACCTTAATGGAGCAGCGAGAGTTCTCCATAGTCATCCTGCATAATCTGACGAGTTTGGCAGGAATGTTAAAACATGACCTGGCTCTGTATAGCTCGTCTCTATAAACACTGTCATACGCGGCTTTAAAGTCGATGAAAAGATGGTGCGTGTCGACCTGGAATTCATGGGTCTTCTCCAAGATCTGCCGTAGTGTAAATATTTGGTCTATCGTGGATTTTCCTGGCCTGGAACCACACTGGTAGGAACCTATCAGATTGTCCACGAACGGTTTCAGGTACTTACACAGTACGGCAGAGAGGATCTTGTGTGCGATGTTCAGGAGGCTTATCCCTCTGTAATTGGCGCAGTCATAGGGGTCCCCTTTCTTATGGACCGGGCAAACGGTACTGAGATTCCATTCATCGGGCATGCGTTCTTCCGACCATATCTTGCAGATGAGTTGGTGCATGTTCCTAACCAGCTCATCGCCAGCTGCTTTAAACAGCTCCGCGGGGAGTCCGTCTGCTCCAGCAGCTTTATAAGACTTACGTTTCGATATCGCTATCTTAACATCGTCTAGGTCGGGTGGACGGGATTCTCCTTCGTCTTCGTCCATTGTGAATGGTTCGCTCTGCTTGACGGCGGCATTTTGACTATCATCGCCGTTATACATTCTGCAGAAGTGGTCCTTCCACAATCTCAGCATCGACTGTGACTCCACTACTAGTTGTCCGTGCTCATCCCTGCAGGCTTCTGCTCTGGCTTTATAGCCTTGGCATGTTCGTTTTTCTGGTAAAATTTTCAAACGTCGTTCCTGCAGTAACATCTCTCCATCTCCTCGATCTCGCGCTTCTCGTGCTCCTTCTTTTTCCTTCTCAGAAGCGCATGCTCCTCCCTCCTTTTCTGTTCATAGAGCTCGCGGGCAGCTCTCGTCCGTCGATGCAATGTAGCCATGTATGCATTCTGTTTCTCTACATGGGCCTGTCTGCACTCATCATCCAACCAGGGGTTTCTCGACGGTGGTGGCTCGAAACCGAGTATATCTGAGGCGGCCTCTCTAATGGCTTTCTGACAACGACTCCATTGCTGTTCTATGGTTTCTGCAGATTGCATCGGGACCTGGGAGAACTTGAGGGAGACTTGATCGGCGAAGGTTCTGGCGGTCTCCTGCGATTGCAGCTTTCCGACGTTAAGTTTTGGTGTTCTTACTCGACTCCGTTGGTTCCGAGAAATTCGCATACGTACTTGGCTGCAACAAGGTAATGATCCGAGTCGATGTTGGCTCCTCGAATGGTTCGGACATCTAGGATGCTGAAGGAGTGTCTGCCGTCGATCGCAGTATGATCAATTTGGTTGGTTGTCGATTGATCGAAAGACCGCCAGGTCTCCTTATGGATGTTGAGGTGTGGGAATCGTGTACTTGCTACTACCAGATTATGTCCCGCCATAAAGTCCACTAGCCTTAGTCCGTTTTCTGACGGACTGCCCCTAAAACCCGCATTAAATAGTTTATTTAATAATATAGTATGATTTACCATGTCAAAGGCCTTAGTTATATCAATAAAAAAACTACCCGGAATTTGAGAGGTATTCAAACTATCATATATTTGTCCGATTAATCTTAATAAGGCACTTTCTGTAGATCTGCAATTTCTAGAGCCGAACCGAGAGTTACTAAAGAAGTTGGTTTTGTCTAGAAAGTATAGAATTCTACGTTTCAAAACTTTTGGGAAAACCGATAGAAGGAAAATGGGGCGATCATTGTTCAATGTTCTGGTATCAACTTTTTTGTGTAGGGGTATTACCACTGCTATTTTAAGGCAATCTGGAAAAACGCATTCTCGTACACAAGAATTAAAAATATTACATAAAATATTAGAAATCTGAAAGATATCATACGAGTAGGAATATGACGTTTTTAGAGAAATTATAATTTTTTGAATTATAAGAGGTGTAAACTTTTTTTTTTTTTTTTTGGTGGCGTTACAGCCCATGAAGGACCAGAGCCAAGCTTCTCTCAATCACCCATGTCGTGTGTGATTTATTTTTCATACAGGTGAAAGGGACGTACAGTTTAATGCCGATTCCGAACGGCGCGAGTCGAGAAGCTTTTTCAAGGCAAGTATACTACGGGGAGTTTTGCCAGTACCCCGCCGAGGAGGAACGCCGCGAAATAAACATTCGATGGCGGTTGATGTTATCGGGATCGAACTCGCTCATCGTGCGTCAGAGTCCAACACACTAACCACTGCGCCACGGCGCCCTCAAGAGGTGTAAACCCTTGTATTAAAATGAAACACCACTTTTTGTATATGACTTAGGCGTATGATCTTTATTGGCTGACTGTTCGTTAACAACTGCAGTATAAGCCAAAAGGAAGAGAGAGAGAGATCAGCAAGGGATGGTGTGCATAATTACATTCAGCGCTGTTATACAAATATGCATGCATAAAGTGGCATACGAGTCTATACATCATAAACTCTTCCAAGTAGAAACTTTCTGAGTGGTAGTTTGAATCCAGTATGGAGTTGTCACTATAAAACGAGGAGTTGTCATTCGAACTATTGAGGTGAGAACCATGATTGAAAATGTTGGCAATTTCCTGCCGTTCAGAAATAACGATTTCTTCATTTTTTTAAAATGATATCGGGGCAAGGAATATTATTTTTGAGAATTTCGTTAACAACTTGCCACTCCTTTTTTGAGTTGCCAACATTATTAGCTAGTTTTCCAGTATAGTAACTATTTTTGCAAGCTTGAATTTCAGTTTTAACTTTCCGACAGATTTTATCGTAATATGCCTTTAGCCTAGCGTGATTCGGATGTTTTTTAATAAGTAAACCAAGCTGCTTTTTCCTTTTAATTTTCCTAAGTAAAGAGATAGACATCCAGTTTTTTTTAAGCATTTGAAATTATCAACTTCTTTATTATTTGTCTTGAGACATAACGTTATATACGATTTTAGTTTATCGAGAAACAAGTCAAAAGCAGTAACTGGATTTGTAGCACTATAAACATCATCCCAAAATTCAAAGTTTAGATGCGTTCTCAGAGTGTCAAAGGCAATTTTATTTAATTCTTTGAATTCAGGTTTATCAGTTCTGGCAATGTTACAGTTCAATTGAATACTGGTTAATTGTTTTATAGTTGACGGGATTGCTTCTATGTAATCTGTTAGGGTAATAAAACACAAAGTTTCGTTTGCGTCCGTTTCCTTTAATAGTTGACGAGAGACTAAAGACTAAAACAATATACTTAGCATACTATGTAGTTCATATGTATAAGTCATATTATGTACAATTCAATGCTTATATTATATATTCATAAGTAACAGAGATGCCAATGTCAGTGATGCGTTGCTAACTAAATACGTATGCAACAAATCCCCCCTCAATGCATAAACTGTTTACATTTCAAATTTCTAGGCCTAATAATTTAGTAAACTTAACATTTTTTGATTTCAATCAATTCTTCGTAAATATATCAGCAATCATATCTTCGGTTGGTAGATATTTTAATGCAATTTAATGCATAATGATAACGAATATCAATATGTTTGCTTCGTTCATGGTAAGTTGGGTTTATCGCTAAATGCTGTGCACTCTGGTTGTCACAATAGATAATGGTGGAGTTGCCAATACTATCCTTAAAACCCATGCCTGCGATCAGATTCCGTAAATACACTGCTTCTTTGGAAACTGTTGTCAACGCCATATACTCCGCTTCTGTACTTGAAAGTGCAACAGTTGGCTGCTTTTTTTTGCCCAGGATATTGCACCACCGCTAAGTTTAAAGACATAACCAGTAAATGAACGCCGGTCATGATTTGTCGCGCAGTCATCGTCCGAGTAACCGCACAACGATTGCCCCACTCTACAATAAGACAATTTATAATTTATAGTATTTTTTAAGTACCTAAGTATATGTTTTGCTGCCATCATATGCTTTTCATGTGTGTGTGAGTGAAGAATGTCACTACACTTCTTGAATTTCTGACCAGGTTCTAGTGGAGTCGACCGCCCCTTGCAATTTCCCATCTGATAACCCTCAAGTAGAGAAAATATCGCCTGTGTCTGGGCGATACTAACATAATCTCGTTGCCTATTCTGGTTAACTTCCATTCCCAAGAAAATGCCCACCTGCCCCTTGTCTACAACCACGAACTCTTGTTTAACTTCACTTTTGATTTTTTCTAATTGGGCCTCATCTGTACATGCGAACAGAATATCGTCGACGTAAACTGCGGTGATATTTTTCGTGTAAACACAAGAGTCGGTTTCATTCCGGTTATATCGCAGCCTTTTTAGGGTCTCATCCAGATTCTTATTCCACTCGCGCCCAAATCGTTTCAAACCATATAAAGCCTTTTTTAATCTGCAAACTCTACGAGGATACTTTGGATGTACGTATCCATCCGGCTGATTAATATAAATTTAAATATGCACTTGTGACATCCATTTGGTGGAGATAATGCTAATATCAAACGGATGGTCGAGTAACGCACCACGGGTGAGAATGTTTCGTGAAAATCCACATCAGGCATCTGACTACACCCTTTAGCTACTAAGCGAGCTTTGTACCTTTCAATAGTTCCATCCTTGTCTCTCTTGAGACTAAACACCCACTCGACCTGGTCCCACGTTTCATTTGAAACCAAGGCGTTATATTCATCATCCATAGCTTTTTTCCATTTTTCAGCATCGTAGGCGAGCATAGCTTCTTTCACCGTTGATGGTATTGCTTCAAACTGGCCCATTAAGTACAAATTACTCTGCAGCGCTTTGGCTTTACTTCTGGTTAAAATCTGTTTTTCACTTTGGACATTGATTCTTCATTAAAACAGCTCTTCACTTCGATTTCTCCAGTAACGTCATCTGAATTTGCCGTAGACAGATCATATATTTCAGGCTTGTTGTTTACTTCAACTTCTTCAATTGTTGAATTTGCATCCGAGTGTGAAAGGTAATTGTCGATGTTCTCGCTTTCTTCAATCGCTGATGTTGCCGAATCAAAGATGAGATACTCATAAGTATTATTTGTCTTTGAATCAATATTACCTTCCGTATTCAAGAACTTCACATCACGGCTCTTATAAACCTTTCGTTGATGGAGTACATACACTCGGTACGCCTTTGATTCGGCTGAGTAGCCTACCATTATGCAATCAATTCCTTTGGCTCGGAATTTAGACTTTCCAGGTCGTTTATCGAGCATAACCCCGTGGCATCCAAATCGTTGTAAATGTATGGGGTAATTGAATCTAAAGCTGTTGTCGGCGACCTATTTCGTAAATAGACAGCAGTACTCACCGCTTCTGCCCACATCATCTCTGGTAGCCCGGAGTCTAGGAGCATACACCGCGCCATTTCCACCAGAGTTCGATTTGCACGCTCGGCCACACCATTCTGTTGTGGTGTATACTCGACGGTAAACTGTCGCTGCGCACCTTTTTCATTTAAAAACTTCTCAAAAGCTTCATTGACATATTCGCGACCATTATCACTTCTAAGAATCTTCAATTTCATTCCTGTTTCAAGTTCATTAATAGCTTTAAACCGTTTGAACGCGTCAAAAACTTCATTTTTAGGGTTCCGTACCCAAAGGTAAAACGGAACCCTATTACTAAGACTTCGCTGTCCGTCCGTCTGTCACCAGGCTGTATCTCATGAACCGTGATAGTTAGACAGTTGAAATTTTCACAGATGATTTATTTCATCACCACGACAAATACTAAAAACAGAACAAAATTAATATTTAAGGGGGGCTCCCATACAACAGACATGATTTTCATCCAAAAAATCCCCTTGGTCACATACCATTGATGAATTAATCTTAGCTGCAAACCTTTTCCCCATATTTATTGTTATTCACCTTTTCACATCGTTGCTGTCAAGTAAGATAATTGATTTGAATTCAATAGTGATTATCAAAGTAATATGCCGATAACCTGCCTGCAACCAAGATCTGTCATCATACAAAAAAATGTGATTTAAAGTGATGACTGACGAGGTAACATACATAGTCTCTTTCATATTTATATGTATATACAGATGGTACGGAACCCTTCGTGCGCGAGTACGACTCGCACTTGGCCGGTTTTTTAGATTTTATAAAGTCAACATGAATCTTTCGCGATTTATCGTCTATAAATGTCACAAAGTACAAAGCACCGACAAGAGAAGGAACTCGCATGGGTCCACACACGTCACTCTAACAAATTCTCACTTCTATACACGGACAATTTTGGAAAAGGCTGTCTGCACATTTTTCCCTTTAAACAGATTGTGCAATTGATATGTTCCGGAATTGTTTTTAAATCAAGTCCACGTACCATTTGTTTTTTATACAAAGAAATCAATGCTCTTGCATTAAGGTGACCGAATTTTCCATGCCAATGTAAAAAATTTGCACTCACTCCCTGTTGTGAATATAGAAACTCGTGTGTGTAGTGGTGATAAATTTAAAGCAAAACTTTATTCGATCAAATAAGTTAAGCATAAAATTGTGTTGACGTAACTCGTGTGTGGAGCGACTGCTTCTCTCAGGATGCGAGATCGGAATACCTTAAAATGTTGAGTCGTGTGTTGTGGTGCCGTTGCCGCACTTCCGCGAAGTCCAAGTCGTGCGTGGAGTAATTTCGCGCCGCGCTTCCGCGAAGTGGCCAAGTCGTGCGTGGAGTAGTTTCGCGCCGCGCTTCCGCGAAGTGGCCAAGTCGTGCGTGGAGTAGTTTTGTGTCGCACTTCCGCGAAGTCCTCGACCGTTGTGTGGTATGGTTACGGGAATTACTCTCAACACTCCCGTTTTTGATGATAACAACGTCTTAAACATTGATGCATATCTGAGTACATACAAATCGTTTTCTCTTTCTCCTGATAACACGATTTTACCAGAAGAAATTCGCACTAAAACACTTTTTTTGAAAAATTCGACCGTGAGATTGTTTTCAACCGCTTTACTAATAGAAATAAAATTAATTTTTAACTCGGGGACAAATAGAACTTCGCGAAGTGTAACCTTTGAATATGGGGTTTCAATTAATACATCTCCCTTTCCAGATGACTTAATAAAATTGTTAGCCGCTAGTTCAATTGTTTCACTATGTTCTTGCAAGTTCACAAAATAACTTTTTTCACAACACATATGGGAAGTAGAGCCGCTGTCAAAAATCCATACACTTTTGCTCAATATACCCGAATCAGTTGCATTTAACATTGCAAATGAGCTTGTAACTTTAGGTGTATTATATTTTTCTCTTTCGCGACACTGAGCGGCATAGTGTCCCTTTCGATTACACTTGAAGCATCTACCCTTTAATCCATTAGTACCAGTACGTTGATTATGATCATATGTAGATCGATAGTTCTTGTTCTGTTTCGTTTTAGATTTTGCCATGAATGCTATTTCACCGTCCGGTTCCTTTTTCTCATTCGCTCTCCCTTGTCCCTCCTCCAGCAACTTGGTTTTTAATATTGATAATGGTGGTAGTGAGTCTCTCGATTCTATTGCTATCACAAAATTTTCATAAGCTTTAGGTAAGCTAGATAGCATGATTATTGTAAGTAGCTCCTCTTTAATATCCACTTCTATCTCTCTTAGTTTTTCACATTCGTCCAAGAAAGATTGTAAGTGGTCGGACATGGCCTAATTTTCGTCCATCTTAACCGCAAGTAACTGTTTAAACAGGCTTACTTTTCGAGCCGGTCCGCTGGGCCTGTACAAGTCCTCAAGTTTTTTCCATGCCGCACTAGACGTTTTGCAGTTTTTAATATAGTTTAACTGCGATGATTTTACGCACAACAAAATCGTTGCCAACGCCCTTTCGTCCTTGGACCTCCACGAGGTTTGACGTTCACAGTCGCAACCTCTTCCCAGACCGCAGCCCCACTTGTATATGACCACAACCCACTATGTATAAGTACACTCTTCATTTGGACTCTCCATCCATCATAATTATCACTATCGAGTTTATCAATTTGGTGTAATGAACTCATATTGATACTAGATACACACTTAATTATCACTCTGTACTAATTTACGTAGTCTGGGCCCATAACCTTTGTTAGGGTAATAAAACGCAAAGTTTCGTTTGCGTCCGTTTCCTTTAATAGTTGACGAGAGACTAAAGACTAAAACAATATACTAAGCATACTATGTAGCTCATATGTATAAGTCATATTATGTAAAATCCAATGTTTATATTATATATTCATAAGTAACAGAGATGCCAATGTCAGTTATGCGTTGCTAACTAAATACGTATGCAACATAATCTAATAAATATATGGCCTAAGCAAGAATCAAGACGGGTAGGTTGGTTAATCAACGATTCAAAACCAAGTGAGGACAATAAAGACAAAAAATTATCAACGTCAGGTGAATTGCTAAGTATATTTATATTAAAATCATCCAATAATACTACATTCTTATATTTTTGTGAATCCAAAAATCATGAAAGCTCATCTAAAAAGGTCTTTACCGTACACTTATGTAGTCTATAGCTTCAGATAAAACAAAAATGGACGCCAGAAACTACGCAGCTAACACTGATGATATCCGCGCTTACCAATTTATACTTTTCAATTGCACACTCTTTAATATTATTACTATAATATTATATACTATATATCTGTAGTTAAACTAAGATTCAAGTTCCTGTTAAACATGTTAACACAAATTTGCACACCTTCCAATTTAGAAATATCCTTAAAAGAAAAGGATAGCACAAATGTGCGCCTCTCGTTAGGGAACTCGATACAAATGTGATATTAGCTATGAGACCTATGCCGTTTCTGCTTAAGGTGTGCTCGCATCCTGTATTAAGCAGTATTACGTCTAGTGCGTTGAAATCTCCAGCTATGATTTTTGGAGTACGGCCTCTGGCATCATCCACGAGCCTATCCAGTATACCCCAAAATTCCTCTAAAGTGCTGGATGGAGGTGCATAACAGCTGTAGCGTGTACACCTTTTATCTTTGCTCGAACGAAGCCGGACTGTCCTGTCGTCATTTTTTCTTCAAAGGCGTGTTTTCCGCAGGTCCAAATAGCCGCTCTTTTTGAGTTGTCAGCTTCCTAAACTTTATCGTCGAGATTCCTGTACTGTTCGCATAGAATGGCAGTGTCTATTTTGGACTCTCGGATGGCTTGTGTTAGGAGATCCTGTGCCGCTTCGCAGTGATTTAAATTTGATTGTAGCACTCTCATATTCTTTTTGTGGCTTTTTTAGCTTCTTGATATACAGGACATATTGCGCTTCTTGTCACATGTATGATGTAATTTCTACCCTTTTTTCGCAAAGGACGCATCTTGCTTCATTTGTACCGTTCTTGTACACGTGGCCTTTCTGTCCACACTTGGTGCAATCCTCGCTCCTATCAAGCAGATTTTGGCACCCTTTTTTTAGGTATCCATCCGTCTGATCGTATGGGGCTGTCTTTCTGGTAACGATTTTGCCCTTTTGATTAAATCAATGCAATCACGGACCATTTCATGCAAGAGGACACTCTAGAAATGGGAATGTTGTCCTTTGCCGAATGGGAAATGCAGCTTCGACTGGTGTTTCAAAACAATAAATACTCAAAACATACTTCGAAGCTGGTCGAAACATATCTACATAGAAGACAATGGTGCTCAAGTTCTTTGATGGCCAGCCTAATTACTACCAGACTTGAACCTCATCGAACATTTATTTGGAATCCTCATATGTCGGATGACAGGTGAACCCAAGCAGAATTGATGGAAAATGGATAATAAGTGGAAAATTCAAAAGTGTTTTAAAACATCTGATGCGATCTATGCCAAAGACATGCTCCGAGGTAATAAAAAACAAAGGATATAAAAATGCTATTGTCCTTAAAAGTTGCTGTAGATTTGCACGCTGAATAATTAAATTATTTTTATTTTTTGCTATCATTAGCCTTTATTTAGTATATATTTTTGTGACTGCATATAATTGAAACTAAAATACTGCCATTATCAAGCACCAATAAGGGCTTGTGAAAAATTATTTTTTGTTCCTTGATAATCAAATGGTTGCTACATATTATTCTGCCAGATTCGTTTTGAGGAATCTATTCAATGTCTTCGCACAGTGATGAGACTCCCTTACACTTTTGTAGCACACCATCAGCTTATTGACTATGCTTCTCAGAAAGGCTTTGAGAAAGCACAACTAGGTATGCCTTTTGCAATTCATTAAACATTGAACTTTTAAGGTTCCCACGAAATCATTTGATTAATTAGTGCTATGTCTACTTTCTGAATAAATGTCCATTACCATGCGTACTTATCACGTTGCCCTACATTCATCGAATAAATGTGTAAGTTGCTTCGCCAGTATATTTCGTTATACTAGCACTCTATTGCCTCCACCAGAAACTGGAAAGCCAGCAAGGTATTAGGTTTTCTGATGTTGATCTGGTGCATCGTATAAAGTTTTAGGTGTATTCAGAGGACTATAAAGGATGGTAGAATAAAATGTGCGTGTCGGGGAATGCGTAGGAAGTTAAGTTTTAGGAACATGGACGACAATTAGTTAAAAGTATCAAAATTCTGTAGGGAATAGAAACGCAGCAATCAGGTTCGCACTCAAGAACTTTGATATTTCCGTATGAAGCCCTTAACTATACTGTATACCTAAATATGTTGAGTGAAGATAATGAAAAGGAAAGGAATTCTGCATATACCCACAAGCAAGGAGTTATGTAAGGAATTTCGTTCTCTACTATAGGAGGTTATGCAGCGGATAATGCTAGACAAGATGATTACAATACAAGTTTCTTTTACACCCCTTCGTCCAAACATTTAGAGACGTTGTTAAAGAAAATATGTAGCTTACTAACAAGGTTGTAACCACAGGCGGGTAATACGACCATCCCTAAATGAGCAAGCATCTTACAAAGCTAGGACTGTGAAGACAATGCAGTCGAGTATAACTACATAGACTAAAATAAAAGTAATTCATTAAAACTGTTCCAAAGTCGTTCTCTTCTCACTAAATATAATTGATCTGTGCTCGACTATCGCATAAATTATTTAATCTCATTACTTAATTACATCCATCGTAGATTCACCAAGGACTAATGCAATCATTTTTCCTGACTCGTTAGTAATATTGAAAAACAGTGAATGATTACGGATCCATACTAGAGAAATAAATGAGAAACCATTGTACCTATGTATATATAAAGAATACACTTCGCACTAGAAATTAAATTGTATAGAAATGTCGCATTTATGTATATTTTTCCGAAGACATATGATATCACATGGATCATATTATCTACCTAGTTCCGCCATCTGAAATCCAATCAGTGCTTCTGATGAAGCGATGGAATTGAGCTATTTTTATATCTGCTAGCTCAGTTAAGTTGAGGGCGCCGTGGCGCAGTGGTTAGTGTGTTGGACTCAGGCGCACGATGAGCGAGTTCGGATCCCGATAACACCAACGCCATCGAATGTTTATTTCGCGACGTTCCTCCTCGGCGGAGTACTGGCAAAACCCCCCGTAGTAATCTTGCGATGAAAAGGCTTCTCGACTCACGCCGTTCGGAATCGGCACTAAACTGTAGGTCCCTTTCACCTGTGTTAAAAATAAATCACACACAACATGGGTGATTGAGAGAAGCTTGGCTCTGGTCCTTCATGGGCTGTAACCCTCTAAGGTTTCCCCTTTTGGTTGTCACAAGGCCCCTATTACGTCCTAAGTTTATTTTAGGCCATATTTGTTTAGTGATAAAGCCGATGTTACTTTCCTTCCATTGAAGGTTGGTAGCCTCCTCCCTATCCGTGCAAATGATAATATCCTTAACGGATATTACATTGATCCTAGCAAGGGCCTACGTTATCGCTGTTATTTCCACTTGGTGAACACTGCAGTGGTTTCGCAGTCTATATGGTAGGTTGAGGTTAAGCTCCTTGGAAAAGATTCCACTACCTACACCCGTCTCCATCTTTTGGAGCCATCGGTATTGAGGGAAATCGAGGCCTTCGTATCGTATGACTTTCCTTCAGCCCATTCCTCACGGGATGGAAAGATAACTTAGAAGTTCTCAGTGAACACGTTTTGTGGGATGGTGTAGTTCGTGTCCATGGGTACTTCAAAGTGGGTAAGAATGCTAGGATGGCCTCTTTGTGATGTGGGCGATTTTCCTATGCCCATAATCCGTAGGGCCGCGCAGGCAGCAACTTGTTTGTTTGAGGTCCAATAGTGGGAGATGTAGAAGAATGACCTCCATGGTGGTCGATCTAATCGCACCACTTATGCATATGCTGGCTGATATTTGCACTTTCCCCAGACTGTCTTGTCCAGAACAATCCACCAAACTATGATGCCGTACTGAAAGATAGGCCTTATGACTGCTGTATAGAGCCAGCGCATAATACTGGATTGGAGACCCCACTTTTTGCCCACCACTTTCTTGCAGTTGTAGAGGTTGCCAAGAATGGCACGATCAAGAATTTTGGGTTTCCAATTCAGCCTCCTGTCAAGGACTAAGCCAAGGTATTTGGCCTGATCTTTGACTGTTAATTAGGTTCCACCCAGCCTCGGTAGGTTGAAGGGCGGCACTTTATTTTTATTAATAAACAGTACTAGATCAGTCTTCTTAGGGTTCATCCCAAGCCCGCAGTACTGCGCCCAGATCATCGATGACTATCGACAAAAGTAGGGGTGAGAGGACTCCCCTTGTGGGCATCCTCTAGCCGCCGATACCGTCACTGGGACCTCTCTGATGCTGTTTATCATCGCCCTATTCCAGTGATTAGTGGGATAGTCCACACCATTGCAGGATAGTGCAGTGGTGATCGAATCATAGCCAGTATTATCGAAGGCTCGCTTTATATCGAGGAAGGCGCAGTTTGCGATCTCCTTTTGCATGAAACTGTTTTCAATACGCGTTACTAATTGTTGTAGTGCATTCTCGGTAGATCGCTCTTTGCGACATCCATACTGGTTGGGATGCAGAGGTGTCTGATTTTCCAAGATACCACTAATATGGAGCTATATCAGTTTCACCACTGTTTTTAGAAAGAATGAAGTCAGACTGATAGCGCGATAGGAATTAGATTGCTCACTTGGCGATAGAACAGTGATGATAGAATTGTTTTCAAGCCTTTCTGTAAGATCGCAGGTAGGGTTTAAATGAACCAATTGCCCATTTGACCCTGTCCGGGCTGAAGTGTCTACCTGAGAAGCTATTTGTTCTACTGTCGATGTTATCTATGACGTGAATTTTAACGTCAGAGGACATCGAGTAAGGAGTAGAACCAGGGAAGCGCACATCGAGCAAAGTCTCCAGGGTTTCCTTGAGATTGACGGTAAAGGTGCCGTCTGATTTGCGAAGCAGCCCGAGCCCATTTGTGTGCTCTCGAGATAGCGCTTTATGGAGTTGGGCCGCAGTTGGATGCGAGTCTATGTTCTCGCAGTGTTTCCTCCAAGGCGTTCTCTTGGATTTCCTCAGTTCGAGGTTGTATTTAGTTAGAGCAGATCTGTAATCAGTCCAACTATTATACCGTTTAGCTCTGTTGAACAGCGATCCCACCTGCTTCCTTAGGTACTCAAGCTGAGTATTCCACCAGGGTACACACCGCTTGTGTGTGTTTGACCTAGGTGTACAGCTGTCTCTAAAGGATGAGACAAGTGCTGCATTGAGCTGGTAAGCCGCTTCGTCGATGTCATCTGTCGATTCAATCGACTTGAGGAGCATATCCTCTTTAGCGGCGAGTTGAGCTTGGAACTGAGCCCAATTCGTTCGTCTGAGCTGATATCCAGGCTCAGCCTCTTTAACTTCACCGGAGATGTTGAATTTTATATACTGGTGATCAGACAGTGAGGCTTCATTGGAGACGTGCCAGTCCCCAATCGGATTTGAAATAAATGGGCTGGAGATGGTGAGGTCAAGCACCTCTTTTCTAACCGCATTTATGAATGTGGGTTTGTTGCCTCTATTGGCAACGGTGAGTTCGTTAATGATTAAAAATTCAAAGAATGACTCACCTCGTTTGTTTGTATTGCCGCTACCCCATTCCATATGATGTGCGTTGGCGTCGCATCCAATTACCAGGTGGTGTTTCTTCTGGTTGCAATACTTAACCAGATCCTGGACTTCAGTTGGAGGGATTTGTTGGCCGTCTCCAGGAAAGTAAGCCGAGGTTCATACACCCTCCCTTACTCCTCCATCGGTGGGTACTTCCACTATGACGGCTGCCAGGTCCCTAGTGATAAACTCTGGAATGGGGAGAAAATGTAGGTTAGCGCCGACCACATATGCGGCCCCAGGAGGAGGACCTCATGTGGCGTAAATTAGTTTACGCGACCTATTTTGCAGGCCCATAATCTTACCTTTATGTACCCATGGTTCCTGGATTAGCCCAATGCTGATCCTGTCGCTGTACAGTCGCAGGCTAAAGGTGTCCGAGGCACCTTTGGCATGGTGCAGGTTGCCCTGCAACACACGCAGCCCGCCCATTATTTGCGACGGTAGGCCGAATCCTTCGTTCTGTATGGCTTGTTGTTTCCAAGCCTGAAGTTTCCGGCCCGATGAGAGTGATCCTCTGATCACCGAAAATTTCCCTTTTTTACTTGGAGAACGTTTATTTCTTTTACTTAGGCGACCCTTAGTGGTCGTCGGCCCAGATGTGGCAGCGGGTTTTAGGTCGTCACATCTGGGCGTCCCTACTACAGCAGTAGGTGCAACCACCATACTGCTGGCTGTAGGTTTTTTAACTACAGCAGTAGGTGCAACCACCATACTGCTGGCTGTAAGTTTTCCTACTACGGCAGTAGGTGCACCCACCATACTGCTGGTTGTAGGTTTTCCTACAGCGATTGGTCCTACATCTACGGATGTTTTCACCTGGCCATTGATGATCATCTTTATGATGTTAAATCTATAAACCACTTGGCAATTGAGTTCTATTAGTCGAACCAGAGACTTGCCAGAACTAAGTGCAGGAGGTTTTTCTCCTTATTTCACGTGGTCTGCATGACGCTCCAGTTCTGTGAATGTAAGCCGTCATTTTGAGAATCCAGCGTCGCCAACATCTTTCTGATGGCTAAGCCGGTGCTTTGTGGGAAGAAGCCCCGAACGATGTGTGCTTTCGGGAAAGCTTCCTCTTCAACAAGCATAATATCAAGTCCACTCTTGTCCTTGTTTGCCGTGAAATTTGTTTTCATCCAATCGGCCTTAGCTGGGTTGTCACACACAAACTACAACCACCCTGACTTGTAGGTCGATCCCCTGAAGCGAGGTTTGTGTGCCTTACCCAGCAGGTCGATGGAGGTGTCAATTACAGCCTCCTGAACGGCTGCCATCTGCGCTGTGGTAAGAGGGTTCGCTTTCAAGTCCTTGGGGACGATGCCGAGTCGAATCCTCCCAGCTACACTACTGTAGCTCTTTTTATTGACTTGAGGGTTGCCGATCTTGCTGCGCTTAGCAGTTGGATGTGCTGGGGTAGTGTCAGCGATCACCATCACGTTTCAGTTCCGGACCTTTGGTTGCAGGGATAGATACTGCATAAACCAGAGCCTCTTCTCTGGTTTTGCCCTGCGTTATAGCAGCTTTAAAACGTCGCTGCTCCGACGATTTGAGTTGGACGAAGCCACCACGTGGTACAGGCTTTTCCTCTACGTGCATGATGATTTCGTTCTTTGTCACACTTGAGAGTTCATCTGAGAGCATACTCACAGAATCCCCGCCAAGTGTGATGTAGGAATCGGAGAGTGAAGACACATCTTCTCCTTTCCGTCCGGCTGCAATGTCGGCAAAAGATGCCAACATCTCTCCCGGTTTTTGAGCCGCTGAGGACTCACAGGTCCTAGTCGGCGATGACGTTAGAGAGTCATGAGTCTCTTCATAAATATTATTAATATTAGTTTTATCGATGGTTCCCACGAACACACGGGTAAGAACGGTCACCTGCGGCGTGGCCCGAGATACTGCAGGAGGGCTTTAATTGAAATCGGAGGTCGCGCGGTATCCGAAGTTCGCATACTACATAGTAGCTAAGCACCCTCTTAGCCATGCATCCGTCGGCGTATGCTGTTCCACCTTGGAGTTAGGGGAGTAGGGGAGTGATGGGTCCGTAAATTGCTTCTTAGCTTCGGGTTCCTCTAGAGATGGCTCTCGAGAGTCATTTTCTGTATTGAGCCTCCGTACCACGACAAGGTAGGCAATTGTCTCGGAGGAAGATTTGTCTTAGTTCAGATATCAGGGCTTCGTGCCGCACTTTGCCAAAGGCTTGAGACAAGTCGTTCGAGTGCTTTTTCTATTACATCAGTGTTATTCGATGTACTTGGCCAATAGTTGAATGCTTGCTTCTGAAACTAAACTGATGATCTGGTAACAGATACTTTTCTTCAATGATCGGTTTTAAGCGATTAAGTTAAATTCATTCGAAAATGTTCGAAATTATCGGCAATAATGAAATCGGACGATACGATTTCTAGTCTGTTAGTGCTTTACCCGGCTTTGGAACCATTGTAAATTCCGCGACTTTACACGGGCTCGGCACATATTCTAACTTAATTGCGGCATTAAAAAACAGGACGAGCGCAAACATTTTTTTCTGCAAAATTATCTCTAATTTGCAGATACATATTTCACTCGAATGTCACATACAGAATCCGTTGATTTATGATTGCCGCCGTAGTTTGCACATTTTGAAATGGCGCTAGAGCACCGTACCTCTACAAGTGTTAGTTTTATGCTTTCTCGAGCAATTAGCACAACACGGTTTTTACATTAGGTACCATGTTTTTCGCCATGACCTAACATTTGGATGTTGTGGCACTGAGTCAGTTTGTGTTTTATGCGACGTTAAAATCCCCACCTGACTTGGGTGCCACATATTGACTTAATATTTTTCTTTAGCTCGGATAGTCGATGGAAACCATTTTCAAAATAAATCACATAAAAATAGTGGACGAACTTTTTGTGATATATCCTAATCATTTTAATGTCTTTGAAGTTAATAATTTAGATTTAGGAAGTGTATAAACACTAATTAAGAACATCAGCCACAAAATAAAGGAGGAGGAATGTATTGTAATACATGAAACAAACATTTCAGGATTTGTGCAACACTTAGTTCAGTTAGGTATAAGGAAGGGCACCACCCAGAGGAATCATAAACATATGTGGTTTTAACGCCTCACTGCTCTTCAGACTCGTCTTAAGAGACCCATACAGTCAGCTATATATCACATGACGACCATGCAATTTCAGTACTTTGGACGACCTTCATAAAATTCATCCACCCAGGGGAATCATAAACATATGTGGTTTTAACGCCTCACTGCTCTTTAGACTCGCCTTCATAAAATTCGTCCTGTAACGAAGTTCAAGCACGATTGGAATCGTAAAACCAACGAACCAACAGTGGTTCAAGAACAGTGCTTCATTACCAAAGGGTAAAGCAAGTTTATCAATACTCATGACATGCTAACGACATAAATAATTTTTCAACCAAGATGGATGCTTGAAATACTACACAATTGGTGCTTGTATGTCGAAAAATTCTGATTGCGATTTTGAGAGAAAGTATCGAACTTCGTCATGCCTGTCAAATTGTGTTAGTGTTATCGTATCTCAAAACTTAAGTAGCAACATACGTAGTAGTAGTAATAGGTACTGCTCGTAATAATTTTTTTTTTTGTCGGAGGTTCTTGCTATCTTTAAGACAACTTCGACGAAGATACTGGTCCATTATTCCCCAGACAAACACCTTACATTATCATGAAAGACACCTTACATTAGTACATTCTCCCCGGGGCTCCAGGGATGTAGAGCTCAGAGATACAGACACCACCTCGGCGCCAACATGCGCGAGCAAAGGCGGGACGGTTGAAGAGAAAAATTCCTGCTGTATCATCCCACTTGCCACATGCAACACAAGTAGACGTCTCACTGTTGCCAAGAACGCAAAGATGTTTGGCAAAAGTGTAATGGCCCGTAATGGCCACTCCCACAAGTCCTCTGCAGTCAATTCTCCTTAAGGACAGGAAGAATGCGGCAGACCCATTCCGGCGAGTTAATCAGATATCTCATTTCCTGGGATCCCAGACTGACTGGGTTCCAGCCATGCAAGCCTTTGTGACAGCTTGGCTGTCACTGCAAACGCATATGCTTTATCCACACCACATGTGCTTCACAACAAGACGCATATTTTCCTGCCGAGAAGTGCAGTCGGATGTTTTCGCGTTCAGAGAAAACCCCAGCTTCGGACTCCCGCCCAAACTTGGAGCCATCCGTGAAAATGCTATTCTATTTCTAGGTTCTTTCTAGGTTCAGTATCCACCCAGAGCCAGTCCTGATACCACGGAAACTCGACTGTAAAATTACAGTGCAGTACAATAACGGGTGTCAATGCGTCAAAAGGCATGTCCATGAGACAGGGGATGCAGGACATTTTTTGCTCAAGCACATTGTAATTCCTTGGGGTTTCCGTTGTGCAGTGGAAAAAACTTATGTAACACAGTTATGAATGGGAAGTGATCAAACG
Source organism: Eumerus sabulonum (assembly GCA_951905685.1). NCBI lineage: Eukaryota > Metazoa > Arthropoda > Insecta > Diptera > Syrphidae > Eumerus > Eumerus sabulonum. Next base: position 34,437,666 of record OX645063.1, read on the forward strand.
CACTGCTGCAGGCATAACACTCACTGTAGATGGTACATTCAAATTCATCCTTTGCATATGCAATATAACACCAAAAGTGCATGAAACAATTGCTGAGAACTATAACCAACGCGAAATTCGATCGGCTCTCGTCCTATCTAGGATAGCCACCCCTGAGAGTAGTGAATGAACATCTTTTCATTTATTTCAACAAAACTTAAATTGTTTATAATTTTATAATGAGTATAATATCTAATCTTTCAAAATCTTTCGTAAACAAGCCAGGAATTTGTTTCAGGCAGTATCAATTTGTTCCAATAATTCAGCAGATAGCATGCTTAATTTGTCAATAATAAAGTCTTTAATATATTTGAATAGATTTCTATATTGATTAGCTTTTTCAACATTACGAGTAAGTGACAATAGCCTGAACTGTGATATGCTCAATGCACTATGAATTGTTGAACCATCCATAGCAGCAGCTGCCTTTACAGTCGATGCACATTCTATGTGTATGTATGTTGGCGTTACAGTCCACGAAGGACCAACGTCGAGCTTCTCTCAATCACCCATGTTGTGATGATTTTAGTTTTTCATAGGTGGAAAGGATCTACAATTAATTGCCGATTCCGAGCGGCAAATTTCAAGAAGCTTTTCATGACAATTATACTACAGGGGATTTCGTCAAAACCCCGCTGAGGAGAAGCACCGTGGAAACAGGATGACATGACCGTTGTACGGATCCCGTGTCCTTGGCGTCAGAGGTCACACACTACCCACTGAGCCATGGCGCTTCACAATACTTGAAAATTCCAGCATCTGAAAATCTATTGTATATTTTCATTATTCTTTTTATTACAAATGTCCTGCCACTACTAGCTGGTCAAGTTAAATATATCAGCAATATTAGGTAATGTATTGTATGAAACAGAATTTTTCGTTGGTCTTCATTGGCTCGGCGCATAAGACATTACATACAACGTACACTAAAGTTATGCTTCGTCGAATAGCGAAGTACATCTGTTCAAACTTCATGTCAATTAATGTTGTAAATCTAAATGTCTTGTTAAGTTGTAAATTGGCATAGTGAATTTTTATGTCAAATGAACATTATGGTTTGTTCCAAAACTATAAATCATGTAAATGGGAACGAATAAAGAATCTTTCGAACTACTGTTCGTTGAGATGATTGTTGAATTAACCGCAAAAGGAGACGGGTCGTTGATTTTCTATTTATTTTTAGTGGTTTTAAAATATTTAATTTTAAAATACTGTGACAGTTCACAACAAAAAACAATAAAGTAATTGACAAAACAGCGATGGGCTTAAAAAAAATGAAAATAGTAAAATAATATCACATTAAGAAATGATTGAAAGTATTAATTCAAATCAACTGTGAAAAATAAAAACAAATAAATAAAAAAAAATTGTATACAAGGAGCACAAGCCTCAATTTTGTGTCCACCACAGATGCTTTTTTGCACTTATAGCACGAAGATTTTGTCCTTCGCCTCCTTGAATATGGACAAAATGGGCACATTTTTTTTTTTTTTTTTTTTCTGATACCTATTCTATGATATCTTCCTTATGTTTTCCTCGAACATCAGCCAAAACATTTTCAATTAACCTCCTAGTTGTAGCGATTAGAGAAGGTATCTCCACATACTGCTCAACAAGGTCACAATGTCATTTTTTCATAAACTCTCGACGGTTTAAGGGTTTCTGTTTGCTGTCAAACATATTGTATGATGTGTAGATTATGTAACTGTTAATAAATGCCATGAGAGCACCGTGGCGCAGTGGGTAGTGTGTTGGCCTCTGACGCCGATGACACGGGATCGAATCCCGAAACAGCCATGTCATCGAACGTGTTTTCACGGTGTTTCTCCTCAGCGGGGTTCTGACAAAACCCCCTGTAGTAAAATTGTCATGAAAAGCTTCTCGAAATTCGCCGTTCGGAACCGGCAATAAACTGTAGGTCCCTTTCACCTATGGAAAATTAAATCACAGACAACATGGGTGGTTGAGAGAAGCTCGGCTCTGGTCCTTCATGGACTGTAATGCTAACATACATACATACAACTTAAACAAGATGTTCCGAATCGGTTTTAACCCTAGAAAGGTAACCTTATTTTTTAGTACGTTACAGGTAACCATTCATCGATTCGACGAAGTGATATTTAACTTCGTTTTTAAAGAAAAGTTATTAAGTTATTCTTGTGAAGTAAAATAGTTGTTGTTTATTAGGTGTTGTTTATTAAGAAAACGTAAAAAAATTGCCTTTTTTTTAATTCCTGAGTTTTCATTTTCGAAACAGTCTTTGGGGCCATTGTTTTTGAGATCACTTGCTTTTTCAATTTTTAATAAAAATGCGTTTTTTGTAAAAGGAAGTGGGAACTAGTTAACAGAACACATTAAAAAAAAAAAACGAAAGTAAAGTATTTGGTCATTTGTTGCAGAGGTCAACTTTATGCTCTTCACATGAGCATGCATTTTTGAGATGGCCTGTTTTTTTTTTTTTTATTATAAATATATTTACTTAATAAAAACAAGTAGGAACTTAACAGATAATTGTTGATATAAAAAAACATAATAAAAGTAAAAAATAAACAAACTTATTTCGAGCATTTACTACAGAGTTCAACTTTATGCTCTCCACATTTGCACGGTGAATTAGTAATATTTTTGTTACGCTAACGTTGTGTTCCCTTAACGGTTCTTTATTTTCGAGGATAATTTTTTCAATACAAGATCTAATATTAGTGGGTAAAATTGGTGCTTCTAACCGTTTCTTCATCCATGGTACTACGAGTTTTCCCTCTATTATATTTACCGAAATACTTACTTACTTACTTACTTATCAGGCCAGCGATCCATGGAGGATCTGAGCCTGAGCTATAGCTGCCTTCCATCCTTGACGGTCCCGGGCACGCTGCTTCCAGTTGTCAAGACCAAGATGTCTTACATCCACGATTACTTGGTCTTTATACCGGAGGTTCGGTCTTCCCCTTTTTCTCGAACCAGGAGGCTCGGAGTCGAATACCCTCTTAGCTGGAGCGTTGATGTCCATGCGCTTGATGTGGCCGAGCCAGTGTAGTCGACGGATCCTTGCCTTCCGGACTACATCCACATCTTGGTACAGCTCGTAGAGTTCGCGGTTATGTCTTCTTCTCCATTCACCTTCCTCACAGACAGGACCAAATATCCGGCGCAGAATTTTTCTTTCGAAAGAACCCAAAATCAGCTCCGCTGTCCTGCTTATCGTCCAGCTTTCGGCTCCGTACAGCAAGACTGGCAGAATGAGCGTTTTGTAAAGCATGACTTTACAAGTGAGTGAGGAGTTTTGACACCAGTTGTTTGGACAATCCGAAGTAGCAACGGTTGCCAAGGGCGATTCTATGCCGGATCTCCACTGTGGTGTCATTTGTGGAACTTACGTTTGCCCCGAGCTAGACAAACTCCTTAACTACCTCGAAACTGTAGCCGTCAATTGTTATATTTTGTCCCTGGTGGTGAGCGACGGATTGGTTTTTGCTTGACAGCATGTATTTCGTTTTGTCCTCATTGATCTTAAGACCAACTCGTTTCGCTTGTTCTTCAATCGCCGTGAATGCTTCCACAATGCCACGGCGAGAACACGCGATGATGTCGATATCATCCGCGTATCCTAGCAGCTGAATGGACTTGTAAAAGATAGTGCCTTCTCTGTTGACTCCTGCCCGTCGCACTATCTGCTCCATCACCAGGTTGAAGAAGTCACATGACAGCGCATCTCCTTGCCGAAATCCGGTGCATGTTTCGAATAGTTCCGAGGTCCTAGAACCGAGTTGCACGGTGCATCGCGTGTTTTTTAGCGTGGCGGGACACAACTGGATCAGTTTTACCGGGATCCCGAATTCGGCCATCGCCCCAAACAGTTCTTCACGATGAATGCTGTCGTATGCGGCTTTGAAATCGATGAAAAGATGGTGTGTATCGATTCGAAACTCGTTGGTCTTTTCCAGGATTTGTCGAAGTGTGAAAATTTGGTCTATAGTTGATTTGCCGGACCGGAAGCCGCACTGGTAGCTGCCGATTAGTGCGGTGCAAAATGGTTTTAGACGTTCACACAATACGCTGGACAGGATCTTGTATGCGACATTTTTACTGAAATACCTTCGCTTTATTTCGGTGCCGTTCCAAATGCGAATGAACTTAACTGCTAAAGAATAGTCCTAAAGCCAGGCGCAAATTGAGACACGTATAGCGCGTGTGAGGTGACATGACACGAGTGCCATGACGCGTACGTGCCAAACGAGTAGCGTGGTGATCCGCAAACTGAGACGCAGGTTCTCGCAGATCGAACGCATAAGAATGGTAAATTCATAATTTTGTCTTCATATAGTTGGCACATTGGGTATCATATAGTTCTTTATAAACCCTAACTGCCTCTATTCATTTTTCTTCTGCCATTTCTCCAAAACCGGATGGTGAAAAACTAGCAAAGGCCTCACAGGGGTAGCATCTGCCGACGGATGCTGGCCCGACAAAAAGCGAGTAAGAGCCTCTGCAGCCGAACATCTTGCAGCTCTGCTAGTCAGGTCCTACTTCCACCTCCTCGTGGTGCCATCTGGAAATTTCCTTAAAAGGGAAATTACTGACGGAAGAGGCCGAATGGCGAGTATCCTGCGCCACCAAACAGGATTAGTGTCGGTTGGGCTATGGTCTAGCGAACCATAACCGTAAAACCATTAATTGCTCAGAAACAAAAAACAGCCTCGGATAATCAAACGGAACGGATCTATGTTGACGACCCTTTAAGAAAACAAAAACCAAACAAGGACCTTCGGTTCTGTACGTGGAATGTTAGGTCCCTAAACAGACCACGTGCGGCCGAACAACTTGCGGACGCCCTAGACCGCTATAAAGCGGACATAACCGCCATCCAGGAAATGCGATGGAATGGACCGGGTAAAAAGCGGATGAAAAACTGCGACATTTACTACGGTGACTGCTATAGGGAGAGAGGACAGAGACTATTTGGATGCGGATTTGTTGTTAGAGGTGGACTAAGACATAAAGTCCTAAGTTTCCAGTATGTGAGTGAACGCCTCATAACGATCCGCATCAAGGCAAATTTCTGTAACATCAGCCTCATATGCGTCCATGCCCCCACGGAAGACAAGGATGACTCAATCAAGGATGATTTCTTTGATCTCCTAGACAGAACATATACCAAATGCCCCAGCTATGATACCAAAATCATACTAGGAGATTTTAACGCTAAGCTGGGTAAAGAAAGCATCTTTGAGCGTGTCATCGGCAAACACAGCCTACATGACACCACATCCGATAACGGACATAGGCTGATCGACCTTGCCACGGGGCGAAATCTTCTTGTAGCCAGCACACGATTTTCCCACCTCGATATACACAAAGGCACCTGGCGGTCGCCAGATCAATCAGTCACCAACCAGATTGACCACATCGCGATTGACGTACAGACACTCCTCCACTATCCTTGATGTTCGCACTTTCCGAGGAGCGAACATCGATTCAGACCACTATCTTGTAGTAGCCAAGATACGTCAGCGCATAACACGAACACCGCGGAGTAGAGTTAGAACACCAAGCTATGACGTCGGAAAGCTACTATCGCCGGAGATCGCCAGTGCTTTTGCCAACCGCGTCTCCCTTAAGCTCTCCGATACACCGCAATCCTCCACTCAGTCAGTAGAGCAACAATGGAGCCTGTGCAAACAAGCCCTGAAGAGCACAGCAACGGAAGTGCTGGGCCTTAAAGCTCCACCACGACGAAACACCTGGTTCGATGACGAGTGTAGAAGGATTCATGCGGAAAAGCAGGAGGCATACAAAGCCTCACTACACAAAAAAACAAGAGCGGCTCGTGAGCTCTACGAGCTTAAGAGAAGGGAGGAACATAAGCTTCTCAAGAGAAAAAAGAAAGAGCACGAGAAGCGGGCGATTGAAAACTTGGAGAGGTGCTATTGCAGGCACGACGTTCGAAGATTTTATTAGCGGATAAAACGAATGTCTCAAGGCTATAAAGCCCGAACGGAGGCCTGTAAGGATGAGAACGGACACCTAGTAGTAGAATCGCAGTCGATGCTGAGAATTTGGAAAAACCACTTCTGCAGACTGTATGACGGCGATGACAACCAACATACCGCCGTCAGGCAGAATGATCCATTTTTTAACGACGAAGATCACAGAGAATTCCGTCTCCCTGACCTCGACGAAGTTGGATTGCCATGTCGAAACTCAAGTCGAATAAAGCTGCTGGCGCAGATGGACTGTCTGCTGAGCTCTTCAAAGCGGCTGGGGGTGAGCTGGTTAGGAGCATGCACCGGCTCATCTGTAAGATATGGTCAGAGGAAAGCATGCCCGAGGAATGGAGTCTCAGCATTGTTTGCCCGATCCACAAAAAAGGAGATCCCTTTGACTGCGCCAACTATAGAGGAATAAGTCTCCTTAATGTCGCATACAAGATCTTCGCTGCCGTTTTGTGTGAACGCCTGAAGCCATTCGTAAACAAGCTGATAGGTCCTTATCAGTGTGGCTCCAGGCCAGGGAAGTCCACCATCGATCAAATCTTCACACTACGGCAGATCCTGGAGAAAACCAATGAGTTTCAAGTCGATACGCACCATCTATTCGTCGACTTCAAGGCCGCATACGACAGCGTAATTAGAGACGAGCTATATAACGCCATGTTTACTTTTGACATCCCTGCGAAGCTCGTCAGACTATGCAGGATGACCTTGGAAAATGCTCGCTGCTCCATCCGAATCGGTGAGCACCTTACCGATAGTTTTGATGTCAAAAAAGGATTTAGGCAGGGCGATGCGCTGTCGTGTGATTTCTTCAATATCGTATTGGAAATGATTGTGCAAAAATCACAGGCCAATACAAGAGGCACAATCTTCTTCAAATCCTCGCAACTCCTTGCATACGCCGACGACATTGACATAATAGGTAGATCGCAGCGAGATGTCAATGAGGCGTTTGCGAGTATTGAGATGGAGGCGGCAAAAATTGGTTTGGCTGTTAATGAGGGCAAGACTAAATATCTGCTGTCATCGAAAAAGGACATTTACCACCGACGTCTTGGACAGAACGTGCATATTGGCAGATATAAGTTCGAGGTAGTTAAGGACTTCATATACCTCGGCTCCGCGGTGACTTGGAACAACGACACCAGTTTCGAAATCAAGCGCAGAATTACTCTTGCCAACCGCTGCTTCTTTGGGCTCAAGAGGCAACTGAGAAGTAGAGCCCTCTCTCGTACGACCAAGTTGACCTTATATAAGACCTTAATTATCCCGGTCCTGTTATGAGGATGAGGAAATCCTTGGTCGTTTCGAGAGAAAGATTCTGCGTTCGATTTTCGGTCCCATAAACACAGAGGAGGGTTGGAGGAGAAGATTCAATCACGAACTGTACGGGTTGTACAGCGACATGAGTCTGGTCAGGCGTCTACGGATCCAACGCCTAAGATGGCTAGGCCATGTAGAGCGAATGGACACCACAGCTCCAGCCCGTAGAGTCTTTGAATCCAACCCCGAGGGACGAAGAAATAGAGGACGGCCGCACCTAAGGTGGCGCGCACAGGTGGAAGGGTACCTCAACAAACTGGGCGTGCGGCATTGGAAAAGACTAGCGAAAGATCGTGCTAGGTGGAGAGGCATGTTGGTTGAGGCCCAGGTTCACCCCGAACTGTAGCGCCCGTTAAGTAAGTAAGTAAGTTTCTCCAAAACCAAGAACCACACGCGAGAGAATGGCACGTGAAACTGTGTGTCGACTACTGCGCCGCGCGTCGGTGGGCTGGCGCGGGTCGTGGCACGTCACACGTGTTTACCAATTTGCGCCGTTCTATTGAATTCTGTAGTTTACAAAAAACTGCGTCACGCTGCGCCACCTCACACGCGCTATACGTATCTCAATTTGCGCTTGGCCTAACTCTAGTGCCCGTTTCGCATAGTAGGCCAGCTCGCCCCGATCCTCGCTATTTTATGATGCCCCTGCAAGAAACACAATGTGCAGTATATTGCATTATAAACGCAATATTGCACATAAACGGCGACAGCCAACCCTATCGTCACCAGTCATAGCGTTAACATGCTTATTAAAAATCTGATCGTGCACTGAAAGTTACATAAAAGGTAACCTTCCTCGTTTCGACGAACATTTGCGCCGTTTTTCAATAAAAAATGCACTTACCCAACCAGGTACACTCCGTACGTCCACACACTAAAAGCACTTAAAGATGGCTAGGGTTACACGAAAAGAGGATCTTATCAGTGAGAGGATTAAAGGGAAAACTAAAAAAATAAGATTCATGTTCGTCGAAGGTTACCCTTTTAGGGTTAAAAAAAAAAAACGACTTTATTTTCAAAGCAGGAAACTCTTTACACTTCATCTTATTAACTAACTTGGGTGGAATTCATCCACTCCCTTATATCTATTGACCACTTTGCACTCTCAGCTTACTAGGTCATCGTGGGACCGCAGGAGCTGTTTGTTCAGCTTTTTCGGTTGCCCGTGTAGCTGTAACTTAAGACAGCAGTGCGTGATATGCACTGCTCCGGAATATGGGAAGAAAATGAAGAAAATGCAGTGGTTTGGTTCGGTGATGTTCGTTAACTCTCAGGGGTGGTTGACACAGATAGGACGAGAGCCGACCGAATTCCGCGTACTAATTGGTTTTAGTCGGTACTAATTCGTTCAAGCACTTTTTAATATTGCATAAGCAATGTATGTATGTACACACATACATATATTCAAACCATATCGATGACTTAACTTTTTTGTTGACCACTTGTAGTTGTTTTCGTCTCGAAGAATAGTTTTGGTAAATTCTATTAAACCTGATTTTTTTCCTTAGTAGATTGAGGGGGATATTGTCTTCATCCGAATCAGAAATATCATCTGAAGATGAGACTTCGCTTTCAAGTTCATCGGCATCCTCCATAACAAAGTTGTCATCACTACTATAAGGGTTCCGTACCCAAAGGTAAAACGAAACTCTATTACTAAGACTTCGCTGTCCGTCCGTCCGTCTGAATATTTAAGGGGGGCTCCCATACAACAGACATGATTTTCATCCAAAAAATTCCCTTGGTCACATACTGAACTAAGGTTAGTCGCCAATATATTTGTGTCTTTGATGAATTAATCCTAGCTGCAAACCTTTTCCCCATATTTATTGTTATTCACCTTTCACATTGTTGCTGTCAAGTAAGATAATTGATTTGAATTCAATGGTGATTATCAAAGTAATATGGCGATAACCTGCCTGCAACCAAGATCTGTCATCATACAAAAAATGTGATTTAATGTGATGACGGATGAGGTAACATACATACTTACATAGTCTCTTTCATATTTATATGAATATACAGATGGTACGGAACCCTTCATGCGCGAATCCGACTCGCACTTGGCCGGTTTTTTAGGGTTCCGTACCCAAAGGTAAAACGGAACCCTATTACTAAGACTTCGCTGTCCGTCCGTCCGTCCGTCCGTCTGTCACCAGGCTGTATCTCATGAACCGTGATAGTTAGACAGTTGAAATTTTCACAGATGATGTATTTCTGTTGCCGCTACCACGACAAATACTAAAAACAGAACAAAATTAATTATACATATACATAACTACAAACAACCAATAATAAATTGTTTCGAAAGGTTTTCGTTGTCATCTTTCGGTCAGTTCCCATTTGTGAGCGGCTCGTAGTCATTCATTTTGGGAAATCAAACTCAGAGAAAGCGGATAGCCCGAGGGTGCGATCAGCACTTGACACGCGAACGAGTGGAGTTCAGCCCGCAGAAGGTCAGAATTTTTTTTTTTTTTTTCCTAGTAGCACATGAGGGAGAGTGGTCGAAGAACTCGGGGAGAAATCTTCAGCGAAGTACTCGGAGAGTGATCTTCGGGGAAGAACTCCGGTACGGTTTTAAGCAGTTCCCGGTACGCGGCCGTACCGTGTGTCCTATTGCCTACGTTGGTCGCGGATATCACGTTCGTTGTAGGGTGGAGTAGCCTAAATTCGAACACTCCCGGTAGTCGAACGCTTTATTTAACAAACCGCCTAAACTGTGTTGTTTCCCTGATTTTCAGTTTCCGCAAATGCGAAATTCTAATTGGGGTATTCCCCCTTAACTTTCAGAAACGATCAGTGGAAACAATAAATGTCAAAGTTATAAAAAGTAGTCATTTGAGTTGAGGTCTCAGAGAGTGCGGTCATATAAGGGTTAAGTAGAAAAAAAAAAACTGTTGCGAGTGTTGTGGGAAACTGCGGGTTTTGTGTGGAAATTGGGATAAATACATACCTTCAAAAATTTTTCCGTTATATTATATCTATTATTATTCGTTTAGTTAAAGCTTTATTTGAAAAATTGGTGAATTTTATTGTATTTTTACTATTCGATCATAGGAAACTACATTTTTACGACTTTCCTATTCGAACGATAGTGTTCGAATATAGGCAATCTCTTCAAAATGTTTTTCTCTTTTTCAGGCTTCAAATATTGTTGGAAATAAAAAAGGGGTTACGTTTTTATACAAGTAAATATACTAAAATCTTTAGGACCAGTATTCGAACATCTTTTTCTTTAGTGTTCGGATCAAGGAAATTCTACATTTTTAGTTTCCTTTGTCCGACACAATGAAACGAATATATCAGACCTATAGTGCAGCCTCGTTAGCAAATGCCTTAAAAGCTATTCGTGTAAGTAATTTAAGCAATTGAGCAGCGAGTAGAGAGTTTGATGTTCCTGTTACTACACTTCACGATCGCATAAAAGGGAAAATTGCAGATGAGCTAAAACGGATGAGTCCTTCCACAGTTCTTACAGAAAGTGAGGAACTCAGGGTTGTAGAATGGTTAATAAATATTGCCAAATGCGGTTTCCCCCAAAAAATAAACGACCTTTTAGATGTGGTTCAAAAAATAGTTAGGGATGAAAAGCGAAAAACTCCGTTCAAAGACGATAGACCCGGCAAGAAGTGGTATTATAATTTTTTGAAGCGACATAAGGAGGTAAGCTTACGGGCCTCAGAATCATTATGTAAGGCCAGAGCAATCGTTAAGGAAGAAGTTATACGCCAATGGTTCCATAATTTGAAAACGGCTCAGATATTTTAGATGACCCCACTCGAATTTATAACGGAGACGAAACTTCTTTTAGTTTTGCCCCGAAAATAGGAAAAGTTATCGGTCCAAGGGGTTTCAAAAACCTTTATGAAGTAAAATCATCAAACGAAAAAGAATACTTGACGGTTCTTTTGGTGTTTAGTGCCAGCGGAATGATTTTATCCTCTGAAATCGTATTCCCATATTTACGAAACCCTCCATAAAAACTTGTTCAAAATATGCCAGAAGATTAGATCATTGGTCGTTCTGGGACTGGGTGGATGAGGTCGGAAACTTTTTATGAATATGTCGCAAATGATTTTAGCGGGTGTATGTATGTATGTTGGCGTTACAGTCCATGAAGAACCTGAGCCGAGCTTCTCTCAATCACCCATGTTGTGTGTGATTTCATTTTCACATAGGTGAAAGGGACCTACAGTTTATTTCCGGTTCCGAATTTCGAGAAGCTTTTCATGACAATTTTACTACAGGGGGTTTTGTCAGAACCCCGCTGAGGAGAAACACCGTGAAAAACACGTTCGATGACATAGCTGTGTCGGGATTCGACCCCGACCATCGGCGTCAGAGGCCAACACACTACCCACTGCGCCACGGTGCTCTCGGGTGGCTTGATCAAAATAATATTAAAAGACCGGTCCTTTTACTAGTTGATGGACATAAGTCTCATTTATCAATGGCAATAAGCGAGTTTTGTTCTAACAATCAAATAATCCTCTATTCACTACCTCCTAACACAACGCACATCATGCAGCCTGCAGATGTGGGAGCGTTTAAAGGTATTCAAAGTGACTATAAGATATCTGTGAGGGAATGGCAGAATATGCCTGAAAAACACCGGTAAGTCTGTTACAAAAACAAAATTTTGTAATATACTAAAAATGGTGTTAGATAAAAAAGATCGGTCTAAAATTGTACAAAACGCTGTTCAAAAAGGTGGTATTTACCCCTTTAATCCCAATGCAGTAGATTACAGCAAATGCTTCCAAAACACTTTACTTTGCACCATGAAATTTGAAGAGGCTCAAAATGAAGAATTTGTCTGTATTTTTTTAGCTTAAATTTTAAACCTAAAAGACTGAATAACGTAATTTTTTTTATACCTATGAAAACTGTGATTTATTTTTTTAAGTTTTCCTTTTTTGTTTTTCTTTTAAAGGCTTTTGTGTTTATGTTTTTAATAAAATTGGAAAGAAATAAGAATTCAAAAAATTCTTTTAACTATTCTTAAGGTTTATTCTTACACGAAAGCTTGTGTTCGAAGTCTGGAAACTTTACGTTTGACTTCAGGAAACAAGTGTTCGATTACTGGGGAATTGGGCTGTTTGTTTGTCGCTCCGTATAGAGCCCTTGGTATATCGCTCCATTTGGTTCTCCAGGATCAGCTTATACTGATGTTGATCCATAATGCCATTTATTTTCACAATTGGTCCAACGTCATGCCATGGCATCGCCGCAAACACCATTAAGCTCCCACCGCCATGCTTGACAGTCTTAATGGTGTATTTGGGATGGTACGTTGGCCTTTGCACATACTTTTTTCCATCTGATCCCAACCTGTTGAAGTTACTTTCGTCGCTCCACAAAATATTTTTCCAAAAGTGTAAAGGTTTGTTCTTGTGTGAGCGTGTGCGAAAATACATACATAAGTCTTCTCTTTGTTTTTTTTTTTTTTTTTTGGAGACACGAGGTTTTTTCCTGGCGATTCTTCCATGAAGCTGGAATTCCATTTAGCGACGAATTAAAGTTACGGCTGATATTTGGACATTGTGTTGGTCAGGTAGTTGTTGCGTTATCTCCCGGGAAGTTATAAACAGGTCGCTGCAACTGATTTTGTGGATAATTCTGTCAGTCACTTCTGATGTTTTCCTTTTTTTGTTTTTCCTTTCGGGATTAGCGGTAGATTTGCTGTACCGTACGATCTGCATTGCATTTTGAACAAGCTTCCTAGAGCACCTTAATGTCCTTGCCACCTCTGAAATAGCCTTTCCATCCTGTATCATGGTACCGACTATTTGCCTCCTTTCCTCCGTGCGATGCTTTCCTCTGCCCATTTTAAATACTCCTATTTCTGTAAGAAATGAGTGTAATGATGGCTATCCTTAAAAAGATTCACACTAACCTCACTTAAATCACTGAAAAATATTTTTTTTCTGACACACCATGATATGTGCTATTTATATGTACACCCAATTTGCAATGATCACCAGGAAAACCTAACGGGATCTTCTTTGTCGTATATTTTCACATTCATAACGGTACTACCTTGGGATATTATGGCTTTTACTCCTGTGCAGTTTGTAAGTACAGAGTGTATTGCAAGCAAATACATATTTGAATAAGGGTGTGCCATTTATGAGAACACCACTGTACATACTATTAACATTAGCATGCCAGTGGCGCGAACCCATACGTTTTTCGTCTACCGATTTTTGTACAAGACGTCAGCTGTATAGCTACAGATATATGTACATATGTACATTCCGGTGGCGCGAACACACGAGATTTCACACATCCAAAAAGCGTATAACGCTCGCATGCATAGTATTGTTACGAATTTATTCAATACCCACACCAAATAGGGTTCGCACCACTGGATTGCGATAAACTACAACTGTCCCTTTTATCCGAATGAAAGAAATAAAAACACACACACTTTTCTTTTTTTACCACAGATCAATTATCTGTGTAGCTTCACCACTTTTCTTTATTATCCAATACTATCCACTTTAAACTTAATTATCCAATACTATCCACTTTAAACTTTATTACACAATACACAAACCTTTATTGAAAGCTTTTCTTTTCACCTTGGTTGATCACACCGACTTGTCACACGCTGTTTTATACCACAAACTGAATGAATATCGAGGGCGAGTGTTCGCGCTTATATAGCTCTCGGTCCACCGTCTCGAACGTTCGCCGTTGGAAGTTCCCCTTCGGAAATCTCTAGAACGCTCTGACAATTCCATTGGAAGTTGACATTATTCCAATCCCCGCTTCCAGAGAGTTTTCGAACTTAACGGTCCGCTTGCATCTCCGCAACAGTATGTACATGTATGCGAGCATGTCGGTGACGCGAACCCCTACCAAAAAGAGCCCAACGCGGCTAAAGAAGTCTTCACTTCAAAAAAAAAAAAAAAAAAAACACAGCACGCTGTTATTATTCCTATGCGAGTTGTACCAAAAGCCATTTAGTTTGCGACGAGACATGGCTTTTAGAGCACACCCTCTGATAAATATATCAAGGGGTGGAAGGTTCATTATAGAATCTAGAGCAACGCCCGGCATGCCTGGGGAAAGTACATATTTTCCCTCATTCTCGTGAAGAGAACGACATCGGTCTTAAGAGGATTGACCGACAGCCCATTTCTGGTACACCAATCATCGATCATATCTAGCGCCACCTGTGCTTTGAGACGGACAGTCGTCAAGCATAAGCCGACAGAAAGAACGGCGACCACATCCGCATAGGTCTGGGCATAGATTCCAGAGGCATTAAGAGCACCAAGCAGGAAATCGACCGACATGCACCATGACAGCAGAGACAGATGCCGCCTTACGGGCAGCCCCTGTTTACGCCTAATTTGGTACACTGTTCGAGGCCTGCATTAGCGTTCAATGCCCTGTGCACAAGACCAGTGCTTCATCTTTCCTTTCAAGCGGAAGATTTACCGCGCTGATAAAGCATGTTGCATCCCCGAAAGAGGACGAATTCGAAGGGCAACTTTCACACGCGCATCTCTAACAGTCTTTCCTTGCTTTTCAGCAGGAATAATGTTAGACTATTTGGTCTAAAACTCCTGGCAAGTTAGTAATCCTCCTTTTCTTATTTTGGAAATAAAGACTACTTTCACCGTGTGCCAAGGAATAGGTATATACATATGTAAGCAGGTGCCAGATTAGCAGTGAAAATCATTTGCAAAGTAGGAAGCAGCTGCTTTATATGTACATATATACATACATATAGGTATGAACTTCAGTTCATCAAATTAATATTAAATTTCAGAAACAACAAGATTCTCGTGAACGGTGTGGGCCAAATACAAGTTTCTTTTTAAAAACGCAATAAAATGAACAAAATAAAATTTCCATGTATTATGGCTTTATTAGTAAGAACAAACATTCCCATTAATTACCTCACCTGGCTTCGCAGTAGCGCATTCTGTCATCCGAATTTTCCAAGACCTTGTTGATAGTTTCGGGCTGTAGCTCACGGATTGCTTGGATGATATCGGCCTTAAGTGCTTGAATCGCTTCCGGCATAACATCGGTTCTTCACGGTTCCCCACAAAAGAAGTCCATAGGGGTCAAATCGCAGCTCCGATGCGGCCACTTGACATCACCAAGACGGCTGATAACACGATTTAGGAATTTGGTGCGCAAAAGATCAATTGTGCATGAACCAGAGATCGTCCAAATCCATGTCTTCAATGTTAGTAAAAAAAGTCGGTTAACATGGTTCTGGAACGCCCAACGTTGCCTGAAAGGTTGTTCCCATTTCCGAAGAGAAATGGTCGAATTATGCCACCACTCCACGATCCGCACCAAACTGTTACTCTCTGTGGATGCATTGGCTTCTCTTTGTTAACGTAACCGCCGAGATGAAAATGTACCTGGTCACAAAATATGATTTTTCACCCAAAATCGTTGTCTTATTCAGCACAGCTTGAATTGGTCCAAACTGCGGAGCGACAACGGAACGGATGGTCACGCGCCATCAATTGTGCGTAACCAAGGACCTGGTAAGCGAATAATCCGAGATCTTTGTGCAGAATTCTCCTCAGGCTAGTGCGTGAAATGTTGAGTTATAGAGATCGATAGGAAGTTCGTTCCTTCGTTCGTGAATTGAGTCGCACACTCTCCGCCACAGCAACCACATTCTCATCTGTGCGCACTGTACGACGACGGGGACCATGAGTGTTGTCCACTAGCGTACCAGTCTCACGAACTTTTTGCACAAACTTGCGTACAGCAAACGCGGTGGGTGCTTCATTTCGGCCAACACTTCTTTACAAAAAACGCACTGTTTGGGCTACACAGCACCCACTTTCTAAATAAGTTTTCAATGTTTCAGAACGTTGTTCAAGCGTAAAGAGACTCATTTCGTTCTGCGGAGGTATGATTGAAAAAAAAAGACACTAGGTGGTCCACCCCTTATTTGCGTACTATGAGTTTATGTTTGGATGCACTTATTCCCGCTTACGAAAAGCATTTACAAGATAAAGGGTTTCGCTGACATAATAAAGAAACCATAAAATCAACAATGGAATGAAGCGCCACAAGGATAAGCCGCTTCATTGGGCTTTGAATATAAATTGAGTATTAATCGTATTTATCCTAGCGAATTCTTGGGGGTGGGAAAGCGTATTTTAAAAATGACCAAGTCATGTGGGTACATACAAATTGTGGATAAATGTGATGTGGGAAACCAACGACCTGAGTTTAATTTATTGACCGGGTCTTTAACTCCATCAGTGATAACGGCATGCTTGCAAATTCAGATTTAACGTAATAACACATGGTAAACATGTGGACAACTTCTTGGCATTGCAGCCCTTAAAGGGCCAGAGCTAAGCTCGTCTCAATCACCCATGTTGTGTGTGATTTGTTTTTTACACAGATGAAAGGGACGTAGATCTTAATGCCGATTCCGAACGGCTTTTTCATGCCAAGTCAACTACTCTGCCGAAAAGGGACGCCGCGAAATAAACATTCGAACATTCGAGGGCGTTGGTGTTATCGGGATCCGAACTCGCTCATCGTGCGTCAGAGTCCAACACACTAATCACTGCGCCACGGCGCCTTGTCGTCAACTATTTAAAATCATCGTCTTTGCTAAAGAGCCTTAAAGGAAATTCAGTTTTGACTTTCACTTTCAAAATTAACGAGCAAACAGAGCAAAGAAGTTGATCGCGTTTAACATGGCAAACGCCAGCTTCGATCTCTGTCCCTGCTCAATCCAAGTTGACACACAGCCTCCGCGTGGCCCCCCCCTGGATAACTACCTTGGCACCCGCCAGGTAGTGAACCAATGTGTGCAGCGACCCAACCCCTTGTTCCTGGGGAAAGAGGAACCTGGCCCTCCCGGATGGGGGTTGTGCTTAGGGGTAACATCCCCATCACGTAAAAACCTACTTGTTCCGAAACGACAACAAGCCTGGGATACGGACGAATACAAAGCTGATGACCCCTGCAATCGATTACCGGACTTGAGAGTCAACACCTGGAATGTGAGGTCCCTTAACAAACCGGGTGCAGACGATAAATTGGAGCAAACCCTCAACTACTATAAAGCAAATATAACCGCACTCCAAGAAGGCGATGGGATGGACCAGGCAAAAAACGGATGAAAAACTGCGACATCTACTACGGGAACAGCTACAAGGAGAACAAACAGGGCCTATTCGGATGCGGAGTCGTTATTCGAGGAAGACCCCGACAAAAAGTCTTAAGCTTCCGAGATATAAGCGAACGCCTCATAACAATCCGCATCAAAGCTAAATTTGGAAACATTAGCTTAATATGCGCTCACGCCCCAACGGAAGAAAAGGACGATCGACTCAAAGAAGAATTCTACGATCTCCTAGACAGAACATATACCCAATGCCCCAGCTACGACACAAAAATAGTCCTAGGAGATTGTAATGCAAAACTGGGCAAAGAGGAAATATTTGAGTCGATCATAGGAAAGCATAGCCTCCATAACCCCACATCCGACAACAGACTTAGGCTAATCGATTTCCTAGCGAGGCGTAACCTCCTTGTAGCAAGCACGCGATTCCCCCATCTCAACATCCACAAGGGTACCTGGCGGTCTTTTGATCAATCGACCACCAACCAGATTGATCACATTGCGATAGACGTCAGAGACTCCTCCTGTATTCTCGACGTACGAACCTCCCGAGGGGCCAACATCGACTCGGACCACTACCTTGTTTTAGCCAAGGTACGAATGAAGATATCAAGAATGCTTAGGAGTCGGGTAGGACTACGTAAGTTTGACGTCGGAAAGTTACAATCGCAAGAGACTGCCAGAACCTTTGCCGATCGTGTCTCCTCCAAGCTCTCTCAAAATCCGCCCACGGCAGCACAAACAATAGAGCAGGAATGGGCGCATTGACAGAGCGCCATCAGAGACGCTGCCTCAGAGGTGCTGGGTTTCAAACTGCCACCACCTAGAAACCCCTGGTTCGATAAACAATGCGAAAAACCCCATGCAGCAAAGCAGGAAGCATATAAAGTCATGCTGCAACGACGGACGAGAGCTGCTCACGAAATCTATGAGCAGAAGAGAAGAGGAAACACACCCTTTTCAGAGGAAAGAAGAGAGAGCACGAGATGCGAGATCGAGGAGATGGAGAGATGCTTCCGCAGGAATGACGCCCGAAAGTTTACATTAAAGTGGAACGAAAATGCAAAATAAAGTCAGAGCGGGGGCGACCTGCAGGGATGAAAATGGAGAAAATGGAGATATAAGATCTTATCTGCCGTCTTGCGTGAACGCCTGAAACCGTTTGTGGATAACCAGATCGGCTCTTATCAGTGTGGTTTCAGGCCAGGTAAACCCACAATAGACCAAATATTTACGCTACGGCAGATCTTGCAGAAACCCAGGAATACCAAACCGACACTCACCACCTCTTCGTCGATTTCAAGGCTGCATATGACAGCGTGTATAGAGTTGAGCTAGACAAAGCCATGTCTAGTTTTAACATCCCTGCCAAACTCGTCCGACTGTGCAGGATGACAGTGGAGAATTCTCGCTGCTCCATTAAGGTCGGTAATGAGCAAACCGAGACCTTTGATGTTAAAAAAGGATTTAGGCAAGGTGACGCGCTGTCATGCAACTTTTTCAACATCGTGCTTGAAAAGGTCGTGCAAGAGTCACTGGCCAACACAAGAGGTACGATTTATTTCAAGTCTACGGAATTGCTTGCGTACGCCGACGAAATTGACGTGATGTGTCCATCCACAGCGAGACGTCGATGAGGCCCTTGTAAGCATTAAGGTAGAAGCAGCTAAGATGGGCCTCAAGGCTAGTGAGCGTAAAACGAGATATCTGCTTTGGCTGCTTTCACACGCCGAGTTGGTTGAGGTCCCTTTCCACCTGTGCGCGCCACCTTAGATGCAGTCGTCCTCTGCTGCTTAGTCCCTCGGGGTTGGAGTCAAAACTCTTCGGGCCGGAGTGGTTATGTCCATTCGCTCTACATGGCCCAGCCATCTTAGACGTTGAATTCGTAGACGTCTAACTAGGCCGTTGTCGCTTTAGAGCCCGTACAGTTCTTGGTTGAATCTTCTCCTCCACTCTCCGTTTACACAAACGGGACCAAAGATTGCACGCAGAATTGTCCTCCCGAAACGTCCAGTAGCCTATTCATCCGCTTTTGATAACGTCCAAGTCTCAGCCCCAGAGAAAAGGACCGGGAAGATTAAGGTTTTGTATAGGGATACCTTAGTTTTTCGAGGTATCTACTACTCAGTTTCCTCTTGAACCCAAAGAAGCAGCGGTTGGCGAGAGGTGTTCTGCGTTTAGTGCTTACACTTTACGGCAGAGAGGATCTCGTACGTGCGCTTCAGAACCTAGTCGGGAGAATTCGAGCGAGAATGCGCGCTCGAAAGGAAAGAGTACGCGCTGGGCATTTTCATCGACATTGAGGGAGCTTTTGATAACGCAACTTTTGACAGCATGTGCAACGCTGCCAGACATTATGGCGTAGATGAAGCAATGGTCCTATGGATCAAAGCAATGCTCATGCACAGGATATTTCCCGCTGATGCAAGCCTCGACCAGTGTGTCAAATCCGGCGTAAACGGGGGCTGCCGCAAGGTGGCGTCCTGCCTCCGCTGTTATGGTGCATGGTGGTCGACTCTCTGCTTGATGCTCTCAATTCCTCTGGAATCTATGCCCAGGCCTATGTGAATGAAGTCGCCATTCCTTCTGTCGGCTCATGTTTAGCGACTGTCCGTCTCAAAGCACAGGCGGGACTAAATGTGATCGATGATTAGTGTACCAGAAATGGGCTCTCAATCAATCCTCTTAAGACCGATGTCGTTCTCTTTACGATAAGGAGGAAAAATACTGACATGACTCAGCTGGTACTAAAAGGCACTTCCATCCCGATATCCAAGGAGCTTCTGTCCAAGCTTCTCTGGTCAAAGCTTATCTGGTTGAGTCAAAACCTATCAAAGCGCTGTCAGCTTTCTGGCAATGCAAAGGAGCTTTTGGCAAAAGATGGAGTTTATCGCCGACAGAGGTCCTCTGCATCTACACGGCAATGATAAGATCTTAGTTTAGTTTAGTTCAGTTTAGTTTAGTTGCATCTACACGGCAATGATAAGATCTATATGCATCGGTTGTCTGGTGGAACAGACTAAAATGCAAACTCGTCGTATATTCTTTCCACAAACTCCAAAGAACGGTTTGTCTCAGCCGGGCGCTGCTCTAGATGTTATGATGAACCTTCCACCTCTTGATATAATTATTAGAGGGTGTGCTCTGAAAGCCATTTCTCGTCTGAAGAGAAATGGCTTTTGGTATAACTCGCATAGGAATAACAGTGTGCTTGCGCAAGAATTGTCCTGCGACCCCTGTCTCATGGACATGTCTTCGGACGCACTAACGCTCGTTATCCTCTTCTTCTTTGATGGCGTTACAGCCCATGAAGGACCAGAGCCAAGCTCCTCTCAATCACCCAGGTTGTGTGTGATTTATTTTTCACACAGGTGAAAGGGACCTACAGTTTAATGCCGATTCCGAACGGTGCGAGTCGAGAAGCTTTTTCACGGCAAGTATACTACGGGGGGTTTTGCCAATACCTCGCCGAGGAGGAACGCCGCGAAATAAATATTCGATGGCGTCGGTGTTATCGGGATCCGAACTCGCTCATCGTGCGTCAGGGTCCAACACACTAACCACTGCGCCACGGCGTCCTCGTTATCCTACTGCGCCGTAATTTAACAGTCGAGTTTTCATGGCGTCAAGATTGGCTCTGGCTGGATACTGAACCTGGAAAGGAGAGTCTTCGCATTTTCACCGATGGCTCCGATGGCAGGTCTGGGCGAGGGTTCGGTGCTGGGGTCTTCTTTGAGCGCGAAAATATCCGACTGCACTTCTCGTTAGGAAAATATGCGTCTGTATTACAATCAGAGATATACGCAATCCTAATGGCCATGCACTATGTTGTGAAGCACAGGTGGAGGGGGGAAAGCATATGCGTCTGCAAAGACAGCCAAACTACACTCAAGGCTGTGTGCAACCCCTTAACTAGCTCCAAATTAGTGCTTGAACTAAAGTCCTTCCTGAACAAACCCGGCAGACTAAATTCATTAAGGCTTGTATGGGTTCCAGGCCACTCTGGGATCCCAGGGAATGAGATCTCTGATGAACTCGCCAGAAAAGGTTCAGAGGAGAGCTTCTCAGGACCTGAACCCGCTCTAGGTCTACCTGCGTCCACGGTAAATTCCTACATTAACGATTGTGTATTTAATACACACAACCGTAGATGGAGGGATAGTCCAGGTTGCAGGATGACTAAGCGCGTATGCCCTGATGTCTGCAAAAAATCTGCAGCATTCCTCCTGTCTTTAAGGAGAGTCGACTGCAGAAGGCTTGTGGGCCATCACACTTTTGCCAAGCATCTCTACGTGCTCGGCATCAGTGAGACGCCTACCTGTGCTTCATGTGGCGAAGAGGTGGATGACACTGCAAAGCATTTCCTCTGTGATTATCCCGCCTTTGCTCGCGCACGGTGGCGCACCCTTGGAGCCGACGTAATGTGTGCCGAATCCCTTAGCTCTACATCACTGAAGCTCCTTCAATTTTTTCTCTGGAAAACGGTGAAAATGCAGTAATGTAAGGTGTCTGTCTGGAGTACAATGGACCAGTGTTTGCGTCTGAGTGCTCCAGCGGATAGCAGAAGCCTTCAACAAAAAACACCCCCGAGGGGATATTAAAACAAACATCACAGATACTAGGCATTTCCGACAGGAGCTTGAAATATGTTTTCGCATGCTCCGGTAGACACAAGCTCTTAAAGTAATCAATCACACACATCTTTCATCATACAGTATGTTGTGACTTAACGTTCAATCGCAAAATATCAGAATTCTTAAGATAATTCTCTAAGAAGTACTTTCATACGATATGGCATTTTTGGTTATTTAATTTAACTCACCGTTTACGTTGCTTGGCGAATGCCCACGCTTTCCATTTGTGACAACATTTTATGCCTCACTAGACCATGTAATTGCTTTAGGTACCGGGATAAAGTCACTATACTGATATATGCCGGAAAGCATTGTTGTGGATGCCATGGCTTCCATAGTCGTCTTTTGAGAAAATAAGGGCCATGTGTTTGTGAAGATTGCATATTTACCAAACATGATACAGTAGCTTCAATATTTCGGTCCCGTAATTAGGGGATAAAACCAACTAAAAGGGCCACGAAAATTGTCCACACAGATGTTAGGTTAACATATGTTAGTATAAAGTCAGTTGTGTGGAAAAAGTTTCGATATCTTTCCTAAACGAATCGTGCTGCACCATGAAGTTGTTAGGGTAGATATTTTGGCAATTCGCCTTAAATCGATTTCTTATTCCATGTCGTTGTTGTTTGTTTTTTTTTTGTTGGAGGCTTCTGCTATCTGTTGGAGCACTCAGACGCAAACACTGGTCCATTGTACTCCAGACAGACATTTTATATTACCTACTGTATTTTCCGCGTTTTCCGGAGAAAAATTTGAAGGAGCTTCAGTGATGTAGAACTAAGGGATTCGTCACACACCAAGTTGGCTGCAAGGGTGCGCCACCGTGCGCGAGCAAAGGTGGGACAATCAGCGTCTCACTGATGCCAAGCACACAGAGATGCTTAGCAAAAGTGTAATGGCCCGTGATGACTCCCACTAGCAGTCGATTCCCCTTAAAGGCAGGAGGAATGCTGCGGATTTCTTGCAGACATCAGGGCTTACGCGGCTAGTCATCCTGCAACCTGGACAATCCCTCCATTTACGGTTGTGTGTATGAGTCACCCATTCGTTAATGTAGGAATTTACCGTGAACGCAGGTCGATCTAGAGCAGGTTCAGGTCCTGAGAAGCTCTCCTCTGAACCCATTCTGGCGAGTTCATCAGAGATTTCATTTCCTGAGATCCCAGAGTGGCCTGGAACCCATACAAGCCTTAATGAATTTAGTCTATCGACTCTTTTCAAGAAGGACTTGAGTTCAAGCGCTAATTTGGAGCTAGTTAAGGGGTTGCACACAGCCTTGAGTGTAGTTTGGCTGTCTTTGCAGACGCATATGCTTTCCCCCCTCCACTTGTGCTTCACAACATAGTGCATGGCCATTCGGATTGCGTATATCTCTGATTGTAATACAGACGCATATTTTCCTAACGAGATGTGCAGTCGGATGTTTTCGCGCTCAAAGAAGACCTGCCATCGGAGCCATCGGTGAAAATGCGAAGACTCTCCTTTCCAGGTTCAGTATCCAGCCAGAGCCAATCTTGACGCCATGAAAACTCGACTGTTAAATTACGGCGCAGTAGGATAACGAGCGTTAGTGCGTCCGAAGACATGTCCATGAGACAGGGGTCGCAGGACAATTCTTGCGCAAGCACACTGTTATTCCTATGCGAGTTATACCAAAAGCCATTTCTCTTCAGACGAGAAATGGCTTTCAGAGCACACCCTCTAATAATTATATCAAGAGGTGGAAGGTTCATCATAACATCTAGAGCAGCGCCCGGCTGAGACAAACCGTTCTTTGGAGTTTGGGGAAATAATATACGACGTGTTTGCATTTTAGTCTGTTCCACCAGACAACCGATGCATATGAGAGTATAGATCATATCATTGCCATGTAGATGCAACTAAACTAAACTAAACTAAGATCTTATCATTGCCGTGTAGATGCAGAGGACCTTTGTCGGCGATAAACCCCATCTTTTGCCAAAAGCTCCTTTGCATTGCCAGAAAGCTGACAGCGCTTTGATAGGTTTTGACTCAACCAGAGAAGCTTTGACCAGAGAAGCTTGGACAGTAGCTCCTTGAATATCGGGATGGAAGTGCCTTTTAGTACCAGCTGAGTCATGTCAGTATTTTTCCTCCTTATCGTAAAGAGAACGACATCGGTCTTAAGAGGATTGATTGAGAGCCCATTTCTGGTACACTAATCATCGATCACATTTAGCGCCGCCCGTGCTTTGAGACGGACAGTAGCTAAGCATGAACCGACGGAAAGAACGGTGACATCATCGGCATAGGCCTGGGCATAGAATCAAGAGGCATTGAGAGCATCAAGCAGAGAGTCGACCACCATGCACCATAATAGCGGAGACAGGACGCCACCTTGCGGGCAGCCCCAGTTTACGCCGGATTTGACACACTGGTCGAGGCTTGCATCAGCGGGCAATGTCCTGTGCAAGTTTCGTAATAGCTTGCCCGTACAGAGTTTTTAAAAAAACCGAGAAAAGCAATTGGACAAGTTTATTTGTTCGCGGCTCGATTGCGAATGCCTTTATTTTTCAAATATTTTTACATTTTTTGGGAAAATTTATTTCTGTTTCTTATTTCTAGCTGATATAATGTTACATGATACTTGTGCATTTCCGTTCGCATTTCTCACGACTTAGAGAAGTGCGAATATGCATGTTCAAATTTCGTCGAAGTCTCCCGAAAGGTGGGAAGTTCGGTCGTCGACACGTTCACACGACTTCGGGTGTCATGTGCCGACGTAACCTCTCCCCCCCTTAGAGTAGAATTCTCCTGAATTTTATTTAAAGCAGGCGTTTTCTGATTAAGTGTTTTGATTGATATTTTCAGATTCTTATTTTTTCGTATTAGGTTTAAAATGATTAATACAATTATCATTACGATACAGAATACAGTGGAGCTTGTGAAATAGTGTACATTGGTGTGGAACTTTAATAATTTAATATGCTTTAGGTTTACAAAATTCTTTTCTTCAATGTCTGCAAATTTTGGTTCTTTCGTAAAGTTATATGTTACCTCTTCCGAATATAGAAATCGATCTATAAATTCTAGATTATTGTTACAAAATGTTTCATTTAAAATTTGAATAGAACAGTTATTAATAGTTATCAAATAGTTTCCATTTAATTTTATTTTTCTATCGTCACAATGGTTTATTAATTCTGTGTGGTGCATATTTTTACAAATTATAGTGCTATCGTCTAATTTCTTCATTTCTATTATTCTATTTTCGTTTAGCTTACAATTATTTTTAGTAATACAATTGCTTATTGGTTCTAGTTCATTTTCGTATTGGGTCTTTTTATCATATTTATATTTTGTGTTGTTAATCTCTACAATATACTGATCATTCATCATTATTTCCAACATGTTTTCTGTTGGCATCGCCGTGATTAATTTATAGTCTACAAGTTTATATGAATTTGGTATTTTTAATGCAAAAATTAATTTATGTTCGTCATATCTTAAGAGTCCTACTTTTATATTTTTTAGTTTGTAAACATCTAGTCCTATCTTTTCTATTTCTTCCGCCGTTAACATACTTGGGTGTACTAGTCCATGTTTAATAAGTGCTATGCTATCAATGATTTGGTCCAGTTTTTCTGTTAAGATTCTTAGTTTCAATGTTTGATCTATTTTAAATTGTTGTAGTACAATTTGTTTTTCATTATGTGTTAACTCTGCGTATGACTGACTTAATTGTTTCCTATCGGTCTCTATGATATGTCTAAGAGTATTTATGCTTTCGTTAAAAAGGGAGTTAATTTCAATTTGTTTGTTAACATTATTTACTACATCATCATTATTTTCTTCTACTACTCTCATATGGTCTGTTATTTCTAGTCGGTCATTGTCGTCCATAGTGCCGAATAGCCATTTTTGTGCTGTTCCTACAAAATTCATTAGTCCTCTTTTTTTTCTTCTACTTAGCTCAATTGCTGTTATTTTTGAGTAAATCGTTTCTAATTCTTTTCTTATAGTTGGGTCGTTACCTACATGTAATCTTTTTATGCTATCCTCAATGGAATTAATGGTTTGTCTTAGTTCAAATGTATTAATAATATGTAGTATCGTCTTTGTGTCCTTGATTATTTCTGTTCGTCCCATGTTGATTTCAGCGTATCCGTTAGTTGTTGTGATTCTGTCAATTGTCAGTGTTGCTGTTGCTGTTTGCCCTATCGTCAGTGTCGTTAGTAATATCATTAATGCATAGTTGATCTGTAAATTTGTGGGGTCGTTTAATATTAGATGTATGTACATTAGAAAGAGCAAGTTTTCTATATCTAGGTTGTTCTTTATGCCTAAGTGCTTTGTAGTTTTTGAAGTAACCTAATTCCCTAGTTTCCTGATAATCTTCCCTTTTTTCGTTTCTTCGTGATATAATATGTTCTTTTTTTGTCTGAGTATTTTCTCTAATAATATTCCTGTCTATTCTGCCTTCTTGTACTTGCCATGGTTTGAATTTGGTGGTGGAGTGGACGGAGTTATTATACCATTCTACACATTTATACATTTTATCGATAGTAGTTAGTTGCGATTTTTCCGCTGATAAAATACGCATTTTTTCTCCTATGGTATTATGAAGTCTTTCTACGTCTGAATTTCCGGTGTGGCTATTAGGTTTCGAAAAGTGTATCTGGATGTTTTCTTCTCTCAAGAAGTCTTTAATATTAGTGTTGTTAAACTCATTGTCGGATACTATTAATTTTGGTTTACCTTTGATTGAGAAATATAATCTTAATTTTTCTTTAATCGTTATACTACTCCTGTCTTCCAAATGAAATATTACGGCATGCTTAGAAAATTTGTCAATAAATGTGATAAAATAATTTCTGCTATTAATATAAATATCTGAATGTACTGTCTGATTAATGTCTGATGGCGTGTCTGTAGATTCAAATTTTCTCTTAATAGGATTTCTATCATATTTAGCTCTGGTGCAAGTGTCACAATTATTTATGTATTTTTGAATAAGTTCCTTAAGATTTTTGAAATATATGAGTTTTTTAAGACTTTCATAATTTTCTACTATACCTGCATGTCCAGTTTCGTTTTTATGATACCTAGCTATTTGTTTGAAAGCTTCGTCCTCGCTTGTTATATCTTTTGCTTGATAGGCGCATTTAAAAAATTTTATGTTTTTATTAACGCTGAACAGCTCGATGAGTTTTTGCTGAACTACATTGTACTCGTGTTCTGTAAGATCTGAGTATATACCTATTCTTCCTCTATTTTTGATAAATCTTCTAAATATATCGTCAAGACTATTGGAATTAATATCGCTAGCACTGATATAGATCTTCCTTTTATTGTTAATTATTTCAATTTCCCTGGATTTATTATTAGTAAGGATTATTTGCGTATAAAATCGATTCACTACGGTATCCAATATTGGAAAATGATCATTTCCATCTTCTATTTGCGAATGTATGGTATTTGCTAAGCTTGCATTATCTCTATCTGGGATGTCTTGTTCTATATTTTCTGAGGATGTGTCTATAATATTTATTTCTCCAGTGTCTGGGTTTATTCGGCTTAAGAAGTCAGCTGCCGCATTTTCCTTACCTTTTATATAATCAATATTAATGTTGTATTCGCCCAATTTCAATAGCCATCTTTGAAGTCTAGGGTTAATGTCGTTTCCTTTGTGTTTGGCTTGCAGCCACTTAAGGGGTTGATGATCTGTCATCAGATCGAAAGGTCTGCCATAAATGTATGGTCTATAGTAATTAACTGCCCAGACTATTGCCAGAAGTTCTTTCTCTGTAGCAGAATATTTTTTCTCATGTTCGTTGAGAGTCCTGCTGGAGTAGCAAATTGGATGTCCATCTTGCGTTAGGACGGCTCCGATTGCTACGTCGCTAGCGTCTGTAATCAACTTGAATTTTTTTCAAAATCTGGATATTTTAAAACCGGTGGGTCAGTAAGAATAAGCTTAAGTTTTTCAAATGCGTTGATGTAGAGAGGGTCTTTGACATTTAATTTCGCATTCTTTTTCAAGTATTTTGTTAAGGGTTGGGCTATCTTGGCATAATCCTTAATGAATTTCCTATAGTAGCCCGTTATACCCAAAAAGGATTTTATTTGTTTGGGAGTTTTAGGAAGTAGTAGTTTTTGGACAGCTGAAATTTTCGACATGTTAGGTTTTACACCTTCTGTTGTCAAGACATGGCCAAGAAATTCGGTTTCCCTGGCGAAAAATTTACATTTATCAGGTTGGATTTTTAGATTGTGTTCCCTGAGTTTGTTGAAAATTTTTTGGACACTGCTGATATGTTCCTCTAGACTAGTACTGAAAATTAGAATGTCGTCGAGGTAGACGACGCAAATGTGGTTTATATACTCCCTCAGAATAGAGTTAATCAGCCTTTGAAAAGTGGCGGGCGCGTTTTTCAGCCCGAAAGGCATTCTGACGTATTCGTAGTGCCCTAGGGGAGTGGAAAAGGCTGTTTTTTTCCTATCACATTCTTTCACCAATATCTGGTGGAACCCCTTTGCCAGATCTAGAGTTGTGAAATATTGAGAGCGTCCTAGCTTTTCTAATATTGTTTCAATATTAGGAATGGGAAATTTGTCATTGACTGTCACCTCATTGAGTTTTCTATAGTCAATGACTATGCGGAACTTTTTTGCGCCAGAACTATCAGCTTTCTTGGGAACAATCCACAGTGGACTGTTGTACGGGGAATTGCTTTCTTTTATGATGCCCTGGGATAGCATGTCTTTTATTTGTCTATTTATCTCCTCTTCATGAATTTGAGGGTATCTATAAATTTTGGAGAATATTGGTCGGTCTGTTGTAGTAATTATCTCGTGATTAATTTCGTTTGTATGGGTAAGTGGTTCCCCTTCTCTGTAGAACAGATCGCTGTTTTTCTCTAGTAGACTTTTTAGCTTATACGATTCTTCAGAATTCAGATCTTTTCTAAAATATGTTTCTAATGAGCCTTCTGATTGTTCGAGACTATTTATGTCGTCGTATGAAAATATGGGAGAATTGCAAAAGTACAATTTTCGATTATTGATTTCTATATAACTTTCGTGTAAATTTATGATAGCTTGCATTGGTTTAAGTAAATTTTGCCCAATGATAGCGTCGAAATCTTTGTTCCTAAACTCTGCTAATTTCCAACTCATAAAAGCGTTTTCATTGAATTCGTTAGGGAGGCGTGTAATGATTTCTGTTTCAATTATGGTTTGTCCGGAAAGAGTGTTAAAAGAGAGTTTGTTTTCTAAGGGTATTCTTTTGTATGGTATAAGTTTTGTTTTGTTAAGTAATGTGGTCGAAGATCCTGTGTCTATAAGACAACGGATCTTTTCATTCCCGATAGTAAGTAGTACTATCGGTAAATCTTGTTTTGGCGTGCTAAGAGAAAATTTACTTCTTCTTGGATATGATCCACACTCATTGCATCAGGAGGATTGTTTCTAATTTGAGCTGAATTGTTAAAGGTTCTTTGATTCCTGTATTGACCTGAGTAGTTGTTCCTAAATTGTCCTGATACCTGTCTGTTATTATTTTGATACATTGGCGTTGGTCTAGTGTTATTTTGTCTATTATAATTATTATTATTAAAACTAGGCCTTTCAACATTTCTGGGCTGTTCCTGGTTGTTAGTATTATGTGTACCATTAGGTTCGTATCTTTTGTTGTCATTTCGATGGTCTATTGTTCTACGATAGTTGTTAGTGTTTGGTTTTTGTTGATATTTAGTTAGTACGCCTGATTCTTCTAAAATATAGTAGGCTTCCCTAAGACTTTCTGTTGTCCTACTCAAAATTATACTAGCTAAGTTCACATCTAAACCATTAAGGAATGTTTTCAAAATCATTTTTTCGTTACTACTGTGACTAAATTCTACGGGTTTTGCAGTATCGAATTCGTATTTGCAGTTTAATTGGTCTAATATATCTTTTAGTTTATTGTAATATTCACTTACATTAAAATTTTTGAGTGACAGCGCCTTGTGATAGAGTGAGTGATAACTTTCCCTTATGCCATAACTTCTTATTAAGATGTCCTTTATTTGGTGCCAAGATGGGTTGGTTCCTAGTGTCCTTATTGTCTGTAGTGCTGGTCCTTGGATCTTGTTTATGACGTGCCTTTGAAGAAAGTACCTCCCCAACGGTGAATTTTCATAACATGGGATGAAAATTTCCACTTCTCTGATGAATGATGAAAGTGAGTAGTCGTCGGAATTCCCTCGAAATTCCCTGATTCGCGACGATTCCTTTAGGATTTCGTCCATTGATAAATTTGCCTGTTGGTCGTCGTTTGCCATTTTTGGTTTTACTTTATCACAATATGCTAACTTTCGCGAATATTTTCTTTTTAAAATAATACCGAATTAACTCCGCAAATGTGTCTGATTTGATTTAGATTTCTTTTTCACAGAAATGTTTGATGTTACTGTCTTTAGACTCGAAAACTACACGGGAATGTATTCTCTTTAGAGAGTAGTTATACTAACTTTTACACTTAACTTTTTCGTTGTAGCGTTCACTTTGTTCAATTCTAAAGTCTTTGGACTTCGGAACTACACGGGAAAGTATTCTCTTTAGAGAGTAATTATACTAAATTTTGCGTTTAAATTGTTCGTTTGAACGTTTAGTTTGTTCGATTCTAAAGTCTTTGGACTTCGGAACTACACGACTGCGCCAGTTTCGTAATAGCTTGCCCGTACAGAGTTTTTAAAAAAACCGAGAAAAGCAATTGGACAAGTTTATTTGTTCGCGGCTCGATTGCGAATGCCTTTATTTTTCAAATATTTTTACATTTTTTGGGAAAATTTATTTCTGTTTCTTATTTCTAGCTGATATAATGTTACATGATACTTGTGCATTTCCGTTCGCATTTCTCACGACTTGGAGAAGTGCGAATATGCATGTTCAAATTTCGTCGAAGTCTCCCGAAAGGTGGGAAGTTCGGTCGTCGACACGTTCACACGACTTCGGGTGTCAAGTGCCGACGTAACCTGCACGAGCATTGCTTTGATCCACAGGACCAGTGCTTCATCTACGCCGTGATGTCTAGCATTGCACATACTGACAAAAGTTGCGTTATTCTGAAGCGCAGTTTCGCAGGATTTTCCGCGGTGATAAGCATGTTTCATATCGGAAAGAGGGTACATTCGAAGGGCAACTTTGCGCACGTGCAACTCTACCAGTCTCTCCATGCTTTTCAGCAGGAAGGATGTTAGACTAGACTAGACTAATTGGTCTGAAGCTCTTGGCAAGTGAGTAGTCCTCTTTTCCCATTTTGGAGATGAAGACCACTTTCACTACGCGCCAATGGGTATGTGAGCAAGTGCTAAAATAGCAGTGAAAATTATTTACAAAGTAGGAAGCAGCTGTCTTATATCTTTTTGCAGCATAACAGGATATATCCCGTCGGTGCCCGGCGATTTGAAGCCATCGAAAGATGCCATAGCAAATTCAATGGCTTCAGTCGTAACCGCAATATACCAGCTACGCCGAGTTGTTTTCATCGTTTCAGTTGGAGTTTCCCTTGAAGGAGTTAGCAACGAGCCGATGTCGATCTGATTTCCCGGGAAATGAGTCTCAAGCAGTAAACTGAGAGTTTCAGCTTTAGACTTATTAAATGTACCATCATCTGAGTGCACCCGGCTTTGTCGGTTTTCCCCGTTTGAACACTTTAACCAACTTGCTAATCGTACTCAGAAACTTGATCTCTTCGCAGAAGGTCCTATAAACATCGTTTTTCGATTTACAAATAAGTTTCTTATATTCTTTTGGCTTCGACCGGTCTTTGTTCCAGTCGTCTTCCGAATTCGATTTGAGGTATCTATTCAGAAGACTTCTAGCTTCCCTACGAAGAACTTGGAGCCGACATTCCACCAGGGAAACAATTTCCTGCATGGAGGTTTGTTGACAGGACATGCGAATTCGAAGCAACTGGTGATGTCGCTATTCAGGTTATGAACGGCGTTCTCTACCAATTGTTTCGTTCTAAGTTTAGGTAGGGCCTAAGTGGATTTCTCAAGTTTCTCTCTTAACTGTACCCAGTCCAACTTTCTCGGATTCCATCTAGATAGCAGGAAAGAGATCCCACAACTTAATCGGAATTCGATATTTTTATGGTCCGACAGCGTAGCATAAGGCAAGACTCGCCAGTTAGTGATGTCCTTCACATATCTGTTGGATAGGGTCGGGTCAATCACCTCCTGTCGTCTTGTCGTAACAAACGTTGGTTGAGAGCCAACATTGTTTACGGTAATGTCAGACCAGAGAATGAAGTCTGAAAGACGGTCCCATCTTGTATAGCATTTGCTGCTGCACCAAGCAGTGTTTTGGGCATTAGCATCGCAACACTAGATGAGAATAATCTCTCTGGCCTCACAGTACTCTACGAGTTCAGAAACTTCCTTCGGTGGTGGAGGTAGTATCGAGTCATAGGATAGTAAGCAGACGCTACGTCGAAGTGTTCTATTGCTCCGTCCGTTTTGTAGCTTACTCTAGCAGCCACCAGATCTTGTCCATAACAGTGTCCAAGTTTGGTTGCCGATAGTGAGTTCGATATGATGAGGCCGACCCTAGGCCTTTCGGATCGCTCATCATAAAGAATCGTAGCATCACGTAAACTACCAAGGCCACATAGGCGTTTATTCAACACCCACGGTTCTTGAAAGGATGTGATGAGAGGATTTGTACTTCTGCTACTTAAAAGAGCGGTAGAAGCCTTGCAATGCTGTAGATTGCTCTGAGTAAAAATCATAGATTCATACTGCAGGGCACGTCCCATCCTTCGACTACTTGTCATTAAAGTGGAAAGAGATCCTACCAAGGCTGAAGTAGGGGCGTGAATCGTACGCAGATTTCAGAGTCACGACAGAGGCTTCATCCATCCCCACAGAGTAGAACCCTCTTTTTTCAGAGAGCCCTTACTCTCCTTGAAGGAGTAGATAACCCACGCTCTCGTGTCAAACCCTGGATGCTGTGTGCGTAAGCGCGTCAGCACATCCACCTTACTTCCAGGTTTCCCCGGAATCCGACAGATGGCTTGCATTAATTTCGGGAGACTAACTACCTGGTAAGTACCAGTTCCCAGAGGGGGGATGTTCGGCACCATTTTCCTGATCCAGCCCAATGTCTGTTGTGATAAACAGCTCACCACAAATATGCCATTCATCAAAGCAGACTTTTCTGCCTGTACACAGAAGCCCGTTGCCGAGGCTAGCTCCAGTAGACGACTCTCGCAGTGCACGCAGTCTGCGTTGGTCATTCTATTATCATCGCCAGCTTTCCCTATCCTGACCTTTTCAGAGGAGATGGCCGCCTCTCCATAAGAGGGCTGCTTCTCTCGACTCCATACGGTCATTTGGACCTTCTTCTCGGAGGAAGAGGTTTTGTTACGTGATGTGCCCGCCTCCGAGGAGCGGTTCTGGGCTATCTTCGTTTTCTGGCCAATGCTTTGATCCATCACGCCAAGGTTATAAAGAATGGAAGCCTGCAGGGATGAGAACGGACACCTAGTAGTAGAATCGCAGTCGATGCTGAGAATATGGAAAAACCACGTCTGCAGACTGTATAACGGCGATGTTAGTCAATATACCGCTGTCAGGCAGAATGACCCGTTTCCAATTGACAAAGACCGCAGAGAATTCTGTCCCCCTGACCTCGACGAAGTTAAGATTGCCATATCGAAGCTCAAGTCGAATAAAGCTGCTGGACTGTCTGCTGAGCTCTTCAAGGCAGCTGGGGATGACCTGGTTAGGAGCATGCACCAGCTCATCTGTAAGATATGGTCAGAGGAAAGCATGCCCGAGAAATGGAGTATCAGCATCGTATGCCCGATCCACAAGAAAGGAGAGCCGTCTGATTGCGCCAACTACAGAGGAATAAGTCTCCTTAACATCGCCTACAAAATCTTCTGTGCCGTTTTGTGTGAACGCCTGAAGCCTTTTGTAAATAAGCTGATTGGTCCGTATCAAGATGGATTCAGGCCAGGGAAGTCCACCATGGACCAAATCTCCACACTACGGCAGATCCTGGAAAAAAAACAATGAAATTCAAGTCGACACTCACCACCTATCTGTCGACTTCAAAGCCGCCTTAATAAGAGACGAGCTATACAACGCTACGTCTACCTTTGACATACCTGCTAAACTCGTCAGACTATGCAGGATGACTTTGGAGAATGCCCGCTGCTCCATCGGAATTGGTGAACACCTTACCGATAGTTTTGATGTCAAAAAAGAATTTAGGCAGGGCTATGCGCTGTCGTGTGATTTCTTCAACATCATATTAGAAATGATTGTGCAAAAATCACTGGCCAATACAAGAGGCACAATCTATTTGAAATCCTCGCAACTCCTTGCATACGCTGACGATATTGGCATAATAGGTTGATCACAGCGAGATGTCAATGAGGTGTTTGCGAGTATTGCGAGATCGAGGCGGCGAAATTTGGTTTGGTGGTAAACTAGGGCGCTCACCACCGAACTCTTGGCCAGAACGTTTTTGTATTGGCAGAGATAAGTTCGAGGTAGTTAGGGACTTCATCTACCTTGGCTCCGCAGTGACCTGGAACAACGACATCAGTTCCGAAATCAAACGCAGAATCACTCCTGCCAATCGCTGTTTCTTTGGGCTCAGGAGGCAACTGAGTAATAGAGCCCTCTTCCGAACGACAAAGTTGACTCTGTATAAGACCCTTATCATCCCGGTCCTGTTGTATGGCGCAGAAGCATGGACTCTATCAAAAGTGGATGAGGAGGTCCTTGGTCGGTTCGAGAGGAAGATTTTGGGCGTGATTTTCGGGACTATAAACGCAGACCGGGGATGGAGGAAAAGATTCAACCACGAACTTTACGGGCTATACAGCGACATGAGTCTAGTCAGGCGTCTACGGATTCAACGCCTAAGATGGCTGGGCCATATAGAGTGAATGGTCACCACAGCTCCAGCCCGGAGGGTCTTTGAATCCAACCCCGAGGGACGAAGAAGCAGGGGACGGCCGCACTTAAGATGGCGCACACAGGTGGAAGGGGACCTCAGCCAACTGGGTGTGCGGCAATGGAAAAGGCTGGCAAAATATCGTGCTAGTTGGAGGGGCATGTTGGTTGAGGCCCAGGTTCACCCTGAACTGTAGCAATTAGAGCAATCTTAGAGCAATAATACCTGTTTTCATTTGTGAGCTAGTCCATAGGACGCATTCCACAACGAGTGCAAGATTTAATTAACGAATTTATAAAAATACTGTGTTATCAACTAGCTTGCGGATTCTTCCATATACATATGTACATTGTTATTTTTACACGAAATTTATTATTTAATAATTAAGTTCCTTACATTCAATCATTGACAGTATTTGATTTTTTATTTGCTTTTCAGGTGTACAAGGCAGAGAAGCATTCCGAAGCACGCGTATATGGTAAAGTCATATGTATATGTATGTACGTAGATACTCGTTCTTACTGCCACCATCAACACGTTTCTATTGCAATTACATTAACTACATGTTGGCACAATGCCCGGAGTGCGTTATTATCATCAGCTAATGCACATGGGAATGGGAAATCCTTTAATATTTTTCCTCCACATTGTTGTCGCAGTTCTTATTTTGCACTTAACTGACGGTTATTCTATACAGCTAGCTATTGTAGCCGAGTCAAGCACATCTGGTATAAGCAAATGGAATTATGATGATGAAATAACTACAGCATCCGTTGGATGGCGAGAAATGACATCCAAAACAGTAACAACGAAGACTAGTCCGAGGCAAACAACTACATCTTGGTTAACAGAAAATGATGCTTCGACGAAGAGCATAAACACGCCTGCACTTGATAAATTGGATAGGGCTGATGCCTCGTCCTCAGATTTATCTGGCAGTAGAAACGAATTTGAACAATATTCAATAATAGAAAAAGGAACAACTGAGCGTAATATAATATTTTCACCGTCGCTAAAAACAAAGCAAAATATTTCGCTTACCACTTCTCCGAGCACAATAAGTCCAATAGTGAGAACAACGGAAGTGAGCACTTCTAAAAGACTTGCCACCAATCCGAAATTTCACTCAATGGCAGTGATCAGTGACAGCAATAGTGAAAAGAATATTAACGTATCACCTATGAGCGGCAGTAATTTTAAAATAGCAATTTCGCCACCAGTTACAACATCGACAGTAAATATTGGAAATACAACAACTTTGTGGCCAGTGAAACATGCGTCTGTTGTTGAAGGCGACGTCGTACTAGGTGGCCTTATGATGGTGCACTCTAGGGAAGATAGTATAACATGCGGACCAATAATGCCACAAGGTGGCATTCAAGCGCTTGAAGCTATGCTTTTCACCTTGGACCAAGTAAACAAAATTCAATTGTTGCCGAACATTACTCTGGGAGCGCATATTTTAGACGACTGTGATAAGGACACCTATGGATTGGAGATGGCTGTTGACTTTATCAAGGGTGAGTTAAGTGAAATTTGTGACTCTATCAAATAAGACAATTGTATGTCATTCAATTAATTCATTTTCTTAGAAACATATTACACTATATATCGTTGGAATCTCATATACAAATGTATGTTGGAGATATGAAATATAGCCATTAATATAATATTGTTAACATGGTGCTTAAGAAAGCAAAATGTACCCGCTTGAAAGAGGATTGTGACCTCTACAAGGAGGCACGTAAATCCTTCAAAGCAGCGACCAGGAAACCCAAAAGGAATTCTTGGATGAACTACTGCGAAAATATCAAGGCGGTCTAGGAAGCTTCTAGAAAAAGAAAGATTCTGGCTTCGGCCCCGTATAACCCAAGCCACCTAATGCGGAATGATGGTTCCTGGACGACCTCCAGAACGGAAGCCCTGGAACTTCTTCTGAACGCACACTTTCCGGGCAGTAGTGACTCGGCTATGACACCTCAAGTCATCCAGCCGACGAGATCCTCCTTTGAGCGTGCTCCCAAACTGGTCAATAACAACATTGTCCTATGGGCTCTGAAAAGCTTTGAACCCTACAAATCTCCAGGACCGGATGGGGTCATACCAGCAGAGCTCATCCTTCCCTGGCTTATGATAATATACAAGAGTTGCCTCTCTCTATCCTATATCCCCAGCAAGTGGAAGGTAACCAAAGTGATTTTCATACCCAAGGCAGGCAAAAGCTCCCACACGTATGCAAATGACTTGAAGCCTATCAGTCTTACTTCTGTTCTATTAAAAACTCTAGAGAAAATTTTAGACGCACACATACGTCACAGCTGTATCTCAGGGAGGCTGTCGAATAACCAACATGCCTACAACAAAGGCAAATCGGTGGAAACAGCACTCCACACACTGATCAGCAAAGTCTAGTCGCCTTTCTCGATATTGAGGGCGCTTTTAACAATGTTGAACCATGGGCTGTCACCAAAGCGCTGTCTGCTCTGGGCGTTACGGGATCAGTGATAGAACTGATACGACAACTGCTAACGCAAATAGTAGTCAAAGCCAACTTCGCTGGTGCCGCCTCAACTGGAATGGTCAGCAGAGGTACACCACAGGGTCGAGTACTCTCCCCTCTCCTCTGAAACGTGGTGGCTAACAAACTACTACTGTTGCTAGAACAGGATGGATGCGCTGTGACCGCCTATGCAGATGACATTTCCCAGCACTCTTAGCGACCTAATGCAGGGTGCATTACGTACAGTAGAAACCTGGACGCAGTACTGTGGTTTTGGGGTCAATCCTAAGAAAACCGACCTAGTACTGTTTACCAATAAATATAAAATTCCGTCCTTCAACCCACCGAGGCTGGATGGAACCCAACTAATAATCAAAGATCAGGCTAGATACCTAGGCCTAGTCCTTGACAGGAGGCTGGATTGGAAAACTAACATTCTTGATCGTGTCAAGAAAGCACCCACTGCCCTCTACAGCTGTAAGAAAGTGGTGGGCAGAAGGTAGGGTTTCCAACCAAGCATTATGCACTGGCTCTACACAGAATTCATAAGGCCCATCCTACTATATGGCATCGTAGTCTGGTGGACTGCTCTGGACAAGGCAGTCTACCGAAACCTTCTGGGGAAGGTAAAAAGATCGGCCTGCTTATATATAAGCGGAGCGATCAGATCAACCCCCACGGAGGCCCTAAATATCTTATTACATTTTCCACTGTTGGACCTCTTCAGCAAGCAAGTTGCTGCCTGCGCGGTCCTACGAATTAGGGTCATAGGAAAATGGCCCACATTACAAAAAGGACATACTACCATTCTTAAGCACTTTAAAGTACCCTTGGACACAGACTACATCATCCCGCAGAATGGGTTCACTAGGAACTTCGAAGTTGCCTTTCCATCCAGGGATGAATGGGCTGAAGAAAAAGTTATACCAAAGGACTCGATCTCCCTCTATACCGATGGCTCCAAGATGAAGTTGGGTGTAGGTAGTGGAGTCTTCTCCAAGGAACTTAACCTCAACAAATCATTCAGAATCCCAAATCACTGCAGTGTGTATCAGGCAGAATTAACAGCGATAACGGAGGCCCTTGCATGGCTCAGGATCAATGTAATATCCGCTAAGGATATTATCATTTGCACGGATGCCAAGCTGCGATAAAATCCCTGGCCGCGGTAACCCACAAATCAAAGGCATCCCTTAACTGTCGCCTATCTCTAGACGAGATGGCCGAACAGTTCAACTGCGCGGCCGACGAACTCGCAAAGTTAGGGTCAAGCACACTCAGTCTTCCTACCCTCGGGTACCTTGAAACACCAATGAGTACGGTAAAGCACATGATAAAACTACTAACCATAGAGGCGACCAACCTCCAATGGAATGAAAGTAATATCGGCTTTATCACTAAACAAATCTGGCCTAAGTTAAACCTAGGACGAACAAGGGACCTAGTAGCAACCAAAAGGGCTACTTTGAGCACTCTAATGGGTGTCATTACAGGTCATTGCATCATTGGAAACCACGCCGCCAGACTAGGACTGCCCTCCAATAACTTTTGCCGCGGCTGCATGGACAAGGAGGAAGAGGAATCAATACATCACCTTCTCTGCTCATGCCCCTCTTTTGCGAACCGCTGGAGAATCTACCTTGGCGTGCCCTTCTAGGAAAATCTAAGTGAGCTAGCAAACCTAAAAATAGCTCAACTTCGTCGCTTCATCAGGAGCACCGGCTGGTTCTCAGGTAGCGGATCAGGGTAATGGTCCATATGGTATCACAATGGACCGACCCCGGCCTACGTGTGGCTCATGCCAACCACTTGTACCTAACCTAACCATGGTGCTTAAGTCCTAAGTCCATAAGGATACAGATGCTTACAATATTCAAACGAGCACAAATAATTTGTCTTGGATTCATAACTTTGCTGCCAGACGAATGGTTCACAAAGCTCATTAGTGTCCATTTTCACTCAACTCTTCCGCAGCCCAGCCAACATGAAGTAACTTTGCTGATTAATCATCCTGTTACTAACACGTTTTAATAATGTACATAAACGTTGAGAAACATCTTTTTTCTGTTCATATTGGACACTTTTGATATACAACATTAATCATTAAAGCGCCCGAATTCATCATGATTTGACATTTTCTTTTAACTTGTCCGCAAATATCAGCACTCGACTCGTAGTGAAATATGGTGGGTAGTGAATTGCCATACCCGTTCTCCATTTGAAATCCTGTAATTCTTCAACTTCATCTTGTCCCATGTTCGTTTTTTGCGATTATTTGGGAATAAAAATAGCATCTATCGTGTACGTTCCGAGTTAGCTCCCATGCTGAAGACAATTGAGACTTCTTGAGAGTTAATAGTCCTAAGGAAGGAATAGCAGGTAAGTGCACTTTAAGCTTTCGCCCCCTTTGGATACGTAAGAAGTGACTCTGGACGACAACGCAGTCAGTGAAGTTCAATTAGTTTGATTAATGATAAACTTACATTCCTTACTGCTGTAGACTTCAGTTGGCTTACGTGCTTTTTGACTTTTACTATTTATTTGTTCATTCACATTCTGATTGCATCCATAGCAGTGTTTCAGTTTTAGTTGCATCATATGTATGTATCTGTGTAAACTCACTCAAATAGTATATGCTCTGCAGTTTCCCCGTCTTCAAAACACAATCGATACTCAGTTTCAGACGAGAGGTTCATTTTATTCACATGATATTTCAGACCAGAGTGTCCCGTAAGATAGCTGACTAGTCTTCTGATATCTACTCTATCCCTTGTTCAGGGGTCGTATAAATCTTTTCGATTGGCGAAGCCCTTGGAGGTTATTCCAAAAGGATAGGTGTTGCGATTTTTCCCACTTGTCTAAGAAGAAGTTAATCTTAAACTTGGGAATGCCGCATAAACGTTCGCAACCTTATGTACCTTTCGTTGGAACTTTTCCTAGCGAGTTGATCGTTATGCCCTGGCGCCCACCAGAGTTTGACCTTATTTCTTTTAACAAGATCTTGTATGGCATCATGGCATTCCTTAGCTGACTTTGAGTTCATGCTGTACGAACTCAGTGCTTTAAGCACTGCTGGGCTATCAGAGAGTATGGTTACTCCTCCTTACATGTTTGGATGGCATGTAATTCTGCTTGAAAGATGCTAGGACTCGTTCCCAGGGTTTTCGAGATCTTACGATTTGGTCAAAAGATGCAGGCGCCAATGCCAGAAACCATCTTGGAACTATTTGTACCACCTAAGGCCTTTGACATTAAGCAAGGGATGACTGGTTTTACATGCTGAGCGGCTTGGGATCAATATCTTAAATTTCTTGTCACAAGTGAAGGTGTGGGGTAATGCGTCCGAGACCGTGATAATCATATCCAGCTAGGGAAGATGGGCATGTGACCCATGGCAAGCTTGTTGCCGAACGAAGAATTCTAGATGCACTGTGTAATGCCACCCTTTAAATAAAGAGGTGCAGTGGAGTAAATCCAATAAGTGCTTCTTGGGCTGCCGTAGGGCAGGTTGTCATAGTGCTTGTAATGCCGAGACACGCTACTCTCTGAAGGCGTTGAAGCTTAACTTTTGTCCACCATACCGTGGACACATAGGTGATTATAGGTCTTACTAGAGTCGGTCGACTCATTTCACTAAGGCGTCTGTCACTCTGGGATCCCAGGAAATGAGATCTCTAATGAACTGGCCAGAATGGGTTAGGGGAGAGTTTCTCAGGACCTGAACACGCTCTAGGTTTATTATGCGTCCACGATAAATACCTACATTAACGATTGGGTGTTTAATACACACAACCGTAGATGGAAGTATTATCCAGGATGCAGGATGACTAGGCGCATATACTCTGATTTCTGCAAGAGATACGCAGCATTCCTCCTGTCCTTAAGGAGAATTGCCTGCAGAAGGCTTATACACATTTGTATGTACACATATGACTTAAGACGGTATCAAAGGAAAGTTTTCGTTCTTACTTACTTACTTTACGTTCACGTGCCGAGACCAAGGAACATGTCACCGACATCCGTCGTTTCCAATTGCTGCCAGAAGATTCCTGGACTGTCGAGAAGGTCGGACGAAAGCAGCGAGAAGATGCCGTTCTGGCAGTCATCATCGACTACAAAGAACGAGGTTTTCGACCAACCTGGCAGAAAATATCCAGTGAAAGCCCAATCGTGAAAGCTTACTGGGCTCAATGGCAGAGTTTGAAGCTGAAGAACGGTTGCCTCTACCGCAGTTGGGAAAGTGAGGACGGGAACATTGTAAACGATCTGCTGGCAATTCCAAAAGGACAAATCGACGAGGTCATCCGAGAATACCACGAGGGACCAAGCGGGAGTCATCTTGGTGTTAACAAGACTTTAGAAAAGATCAAGAGACGTTTCTACGGATGCCATCAGTCGGTCACAAATTTCATTCGCAATTGTGAACAGTGTACGAAGGCAAAGGGTCCAGTTAGGAAAACTCGAGGAAATATGCAGCAGTATAATGTTGGAGCATCGTTCGAACGTATAGCCATGGACATCGCAGGCCCATTCCCAACGAGCAACGCTGGAAACAAATACGCGCTGGTGGTGATCGACTACTTTAGCAAATGGCCTGAGGAGTTTTGCATCCCGAACCAATAAGCCAAAACCGTTTCAGATGCATTCGTAAATAACTGGGTCGCGCGTTATGGAGTACCAATGGAACTGCATTCAGACCAAGGAAGGAACTTCGAGTCGTCGGTGTTCAAAGAACTCTACGACATGCTAGGTATCAGAAAGACGCGGACAATACCATTACACCCACAATCTGATGGCATGGTCGAATACAAATTGCAATCAGCCTGGGATGGACCCAATGAGGTCATCAAGAAACTTAACGACGTGGTATACCGAATACAGCAGGCGGGGAACAGACAGGCGAAGTATAAGATTGTCCACGTAGAGAGGTTAGCGCCATATTACGGAGAAGGATCCAATCGCTTGTTCGAGGACGGACAAGTTAAGGAGGAGGGCAGTGTTGCGGAGACACAAACCGACGGTTAAGTTCGAGCTGTCGAAGTTCGAAAGCTCTCTTGAAGCGGAGATTGCAATAATGTCAACTGTCAACGGCGTAATGCTAATTGTCAGAGCATTCTAGAGACTTCCGTAGGGGATCTTCCGACGGCGAACATTCGAGAAGGTGGACCGAGAGCTATATAAGCGCGAACGCTCGCCCTCGGCATTCATTCAGTTTGTGGAGTTGAACAGGGTATGACAAGTCGGTGTGATCAATCGATACAACAGTGGGAAAATAAAAGCTTTCAATAAAGTTTTGTGTGTGTAATAAAGTTTAAAGTGTTTAATAGGTTTTCAATAATAAAGAAAAGTGGTGAAGCTGCACAGATAATTGATCTGTGGTGAAACAAGAAAAGTGTGTGTGTTTTTAATTCGGATAAAAAGGACAATTGTAGTTTATCGCAATCCAGTGGTGCGAACTCTTTTCGATGTGGGCTTAAATTTCGTAAAAATATGTTATTTAACTGTTTACTAAGGCTGAACCCACACCTAGGCCGACAAAACGTTTTTCCTTTTCGTGTACGACAAGAATACATTGCATCTTATGAGTCAACACACACCAAATGCAACGCAATACGACAAGACATTTTGTTCGGCCGTGCTCATTGCTCCGATGTTCATTTTATACAGCATTGCATACAGCTAACCCACACCGAACGCAACAAACGTGTTGCGAACACGTCTCGTTGCCGAAAAGTACACACTACCTTAGCGGTCAACCCACACCGGACGAAATAAACAGAGCACGACACGACAAAGCAAAGAAACATGTCGAAATCTGTTCGCCGGTATTTTGTCTTTCTGCGACAAAATCGATGCATTGCGAATTTGTGAAGCGAAGAAAGAAGTTGACGCGGAGAAGCTACTAATTTTGATTGAGCAAAGGAGCGCCAGGTGTACTACCGGGCGAAACCCCCCGTAGTATACTTGCCATGAAAAAGCTTCTGGGCTTAAGCCGTTCGGAATCGGCATTAAACTGTAGGTCCCCTTCACATGTGTGAAAAATAAATCACACAGCATGGTGACTTCGGCGAGAAGTTTGAAGGCGACCATAGATCTGCGAAAAAAGTGTTCTGGCAAACCATACGCCGATTCAGAGGAAGGAAATTTAACATAATCGAAGGAGTTAAATCCAAAGATGGTGTTTTGCTTTCCAATGAGAAGGACATCTTACGCAGATGGAGCGAGCACTTTTCGAAACTGCTCAATCCCGAACAGGGCGCTGAGGGGGGCAGACCTATAGTCTTGAGTGGGGCGGAGAATAGTCCAACGGTGGAGGAAGTCATTTTAGCGATTGAATCGCTAAAAGTTGGCAAGTCCGCGGGTGTGGATGAAGTTCGGCCAGAAATGCTTAAGGCAATGGGTAAAGAGGGAGTATTATGGCTCTCTCGTGTCATTAAGGTGGCCTGGGAATGCGGTGAAACACCTAGCAATCGGGGTGATTGTCCTTCTTTTCAAAAATGGGGATAAAAAAGAGTGCTCCAACTATAGGGGCATATCTCTTTTAAGTGTCCCCGGTAAAGTCTACGCTAAGGTACTGAAGGTGCGTTCTAAAGCTATGGTCAAATCCACGATAGGGGATGAACAGTGCGGCTTTCTTCACGGCAGAAGTACAACCGACCAGCTTTTCAATCTAAAAATGGTACTCGAGAAAACTTGGGGGTACGCCAAAAGGATCTACAGCTGCTTTGTAAATTTGGAAAAGGCGTATGACCGAGTTCCTCGAGGTAAACTCTGGAATGTTCTGCAGGAGTATGGGATTGATGGTCCTCTGTTGAGGGCCATTCAGTCTCTATACACAAACACCTTTCACCGTGGGCGTTGGACTTCGCCAAGGGTGTGTCTTGTCACCTCTCCTTTTTATTATATATATGGACTGGAAGTTGCAGCGCAGTCGAGGCGAGGAGTGTTTCACATTGGGAGAGTTGAGGAAAAGCCATCTTCTTTTTGCCAGGTGACTTAGTTGTCCTCATATCCTCCCAGACGGAACTTCA
Organism: Eumerus sabulonum; assembly: GCA_951905685.1. Taxonomy (NCBI): domain Eukaryota; kingdom Metazoa; phylum Arthropoda; class Insecta; order Diptera; family Syrphidae; genus Eumerus; species Eumerus sabulonum. The sequence continues at coordinate 34,482,233 of OX645063.1, forward strand.
GCGCGCGCTAGAAAGGTTTGTAGCCGTATATGCTGATGTTGGAATGAGGGTTAAAGTGGACAAATCCGAGGTTAGGATTATTTCCAGAACACCTGTCCAATGCACTCTACATGTTAGTGAAGTCCCATTGAAGCAGGTGGAGAAGTTTAAGTATCTCGGGGCCGTCCTCACGAGTGATGTGAGGTGTAATACTGAGCTTTCCTGCAGGATTGGGCAAGATGGGTCAATTTTGAAACAGCTTGGAAGATCTGTAATCAGGAAGACCGAGCTTGGTGTCAAAGCCAAGTTAGCGGTTTTTGACTCAATATTTGTTCCAACTCTCACCTATGGTCATGAAATTTGGGTATTGACCGAAAGAATAAAATCGCGAATAGGATTGAGTGGCCTGGAGATCCCGCGTGCGCATGAAACATGCGGGCCACTGAAAATTTATGTATGGTTGTATTACAGCGTGGGTGATTGAAGCTTGGCTCTGGCCAAGTATTGAATCAGACGACATTTCAAACGACGATGACTGTTTTTGTTTTTTTCAACCCACACCAAGCGCAACAATTCGTCGGAAACATTTTGCTGAGTGATTGCTGAATGCACGAAAACCAACTTCTTCGAGAATGGAGACATCTTCTTTGTATTGAATTTAAAATACCAGAATACCTGTCGCATATTACTGATTATTTTTTTAATTTTGGTACTCGTTAATAACGTTAATAATTTTTCAAAATTACTACTGATTAGAACAGAACTACTATATTTTTATAGCAAACTGTACCCTTGTATACCAGTAAACAATCTATGAAAATTATAGTAAGAATTCAACTCAACCGCCCGGTTGTTGTCTTCGATAAATACGAACGTTTTGGTTGTATTTTCTTGACGGCTATCGTTAGTGACATCTTGTGGAAACGCAATACACTAGGAATAAGAAAGCTATTTTATACCTGCAGTTTATGGGCATCTTGATGCTTCCTGAGTGTATCTCAGTGAATCATTTTTAAGCGTTTTAGTTACAATAATGTATAGGCAAGAATGTATACTTAATTCAATTTCATTTTCTGTAATTCCTAGCTGAAGGTCTTTATACGAAAAAATATTTAGGCAATAACGAATCAACAATTTAGACGACGTGGTTCAGATATTTATTTGTACTTGTTCAACAAAAAAATTCATACTAATATATGTACATATGTATGTATGTATGTAATGCGAATCGGTTTCCAAGTGAGATGAGTAAGGTAAACGCCAATTTGACCAAGTCGCTTTCTTGGTTTTATTTCATATAGGTATGTATGTACCATATGTACCATATAAACATACTGTGTACTATGTACATATGTATGTAGGTGTATGCATTCTGTTGCATATTTGTAAATTCGAGTTAAGGAGTACCTTGAATAGAGGAGAGTGCAGAGTGCAAAAAACGATCCGAAACAATCAGCAATGCGTCTATCACTTGTATTGAACACTTCAGACCGTTTTGTTGCAAATGTGCCAGACGACTGGAATCAAGAGGCCATCAACTTAGAGATACATATGTATGTATCTCACACTACCATTCATCAACTAAAAATAATGAATTGACATTTCGGTAGGTAATTACATGGAAAAATGCCCTACTTACCGATTTTAATGAAATTCGAATATGATGAAATATGTTTCGTCCTGACAATATGGATATATGTATGTATGCACATATTTTAAGTCAGACTTTCATAGTTTCAAAGATATAGGTACATAAACTTTTGAATTTCTCATGCAAAATACGGATTTGGTTTGTTTTAGTTCAATCATAGTTTTGCTTGGGACTCTGCATTAAGTTTTAATTAAACAAAATCTTGACGTAAATGTTTTGTAACTCCTAACAGTATGCGGTTTTCAATGGTTTAGAAGATGCGTGTACAAACATATGTATACTAAATTAGATCGCCTATTTTTTAGTTATTTAATTTCTAACAAAAAACGGTTTACGGCTGGACTTAATCAGTTCTAAGTTATGAATTTGCGCGTCGAACCGGTCCGATGTCAATATCATCCTTGGTTCTCGAGACACTTACTTACTTACCGGGCCAGCGATCCATGGAAGGTCTGAGCCTGAGCTATAGCTGCCTTCCATCCTTGACGGTCCCGGGCACGCTGCTTCCAGTTATCAAGACCAAGATGTCTTACATCCGCGATTACTTGGTCTTTATACCGTAGGTTCGGTCTTCCTCTTCTTCTCGAACCAGGAGGCTCGGAGTCGAAGACCCTCTTAGCCGGAGCGTTGATGTCCATGCGCTCGATGTGGCCGAGCCAGGGTAGTCGACGGATCTTTGCCTTCCGGACTACATCCACATCTTTGTACAGCTCGTAGAATTCGCGGTTGTGTCTTCTTTTCGATTCACCTTCCTCACAGACAGGACCAAATATCCGGCGCAGAATTTTTCTTTCGAAAGAACCCAAAATCAGCTCCGCCGTCCTGCTTATCGTCCAGCTTTCGGCTCCGTACAGCAAGACTGGCAGTATGAGCGTTTTGTAAAGCATGACTTTGGTCTTTCGAGTGAGGAGTTTTGACCCCAGTTGTTTGGACAAGCCGAAGTAGCAGCGGTTGCCAAGGGCGATTCTATGCCGGATTTTAACTGTGGTGTCATTTGTGGAATTTACGTTTGCCCCGAGGTAGACAAACTCCTTAACTACCTCGAAATTGTAGCTGTCAACTGTTATATTTTGTCCCAGGTGTTGAGCGACGGATTGGTTTTTGCTTGACAGCATGTACTTCGTTTTGTCCTCATTGACCTTAAGACCAACTCGTTTCGTATGTTCTTCAATCGCCGTGAATGCTTCCATAATGCGATGGTGAAAACACGCGATGATGTCGATATCATCCGCGTATCATAGCAGCTGGACGGACTTGTAGAAGATAGTGCCTTGCATGTTGACGCCTGCCCGTCGCACTATCTGCTCCAGCACCAGATTGAAGAAGTCACATGACAGCGCATCTCAGAAGTCCTAGAACCGAGTTACACGGTGCATCGCGTATTTTTTAGCGTGACGCGACACAACTGTATCAGTTTTCCCGGGATACCGAATTCGGCCATCGCACCAAACAGTCCTTCACGATGAATGCTGTCGTATGAGGCTTTGAAATCGATGAAAAGATAGTGTGTGTCGATTCGAAACTCGTTGGTCTTTTCACATTTGTCGAAGTGTGAAAATCTGGTCTATAGTCGATTTGCCAGGCCGGAAACCGCACTGGTAGCTGCCGATTAGTGCGGTGCAAAATGGCTTTAGACGTTCACACAATACGCTGGACAGCATCTTGTATGCGACATTGAGCAGGGATATACATACCTCTATAGTTCTTGCAAGAGATAGGATCGCATTTTATGTGGATGGGGCAAATAGAGCTGGTATTTCAGTCGTCGGGCATGCTTTCATCTTCTCGAAATAATCGAGACCAAAAATTCCGAACGCCCATACGCACGTACGCACATACGTATATACATACACAGACTTCTCTATAAAAACTATGGATTTGGATTCTGGTCAGCTTGAAACGTGGAAATACGTCAAAATTTGGAATTCGCGAATTCGTCCCCATTACAACAACTTCCCACTGGGACACTTGATGCTTATGTCTAATGTCTATGATATTAGCTTTATTTCATAGATAACTTTACGCCATCAGTGTTTAAATGTGGTTTCGGCGTATGCGTGCCACGACTAGCTCGAATTAATAAGGTCAATTACAAATTTTACCTTAATGACGTTTGCACTTTCCAATCGGCGTGTGCGTTCAATCGTTGCTGCGGATGTTGGCATTGCAGGTGTTGTTATTGTTATTGCTGTCTGCCTAGGGCTTGTAATTCCTCCCCCGCTATGTGTGAAGCGAGGGTCAGGTAGCTCGAGAATAGCTGGGCTCGAGCTGTGCTGAAGGTTAATTGCTGAAGGTTAATTGTTCTGCATGTATGATGGATGCTGATGTTATGCAAACTTTGGCGATGAGAATATAGCTGTCTTCGCGTTTGATTTCCAGATCAAGCTATGTGTTCTTCCTGTAAAAATCGAAAGTCGTTTGATTTTTTTTTGTTAAATGTTTGCATAGTGTAATTTGGGGATATGTGCTCGTATGAGGCTGGAAATATGCTGATTTTATCGCAAAAGGTGTTCGGTTTATGTCTATAAGTTATTCCGTTGATTTTTACTTCGCAGTTTTTGTAGTATATTAGCGCTGAGCCAGATAAGGTTTGCTGAAAATTGTTGCATGTTGAGCTAATAAGCGCCGGTCTAACGTGGAGGAGGAGTATGTAGTTTTCTTCTGGTTGGGTGATAGAGACAGCTTCGCCGATGACTGCACAGTTCGCTGGGATGAAGGTGTTTCAAAAGGATCAGCCAATACCATTTTGAAGGATGTTTTGGGCTTCAGACTTATCAAATCTCTTTCTGAATATTACGACAAGATGCAACCCAATATTACCGCAGATGAGACTTGAATTCAAGGGTGCCGTCGTGCAGTGGTTAGTGTGTTGGACTCTGATGCACGATGAGCGAGCCCAGATCCCGATAACACCAACGCCATGAATGTTTATCTCGCGGCGTCCCTCCGGTGTACTGGGAAATCCCCCAGTAGAATATTTGCCATGAAAAAGCTTCTCAAAAAGCTTCGGAATCGGTATTAAGCTGTAGGTCCCTTTCACTTATGTGAAAAATAAATCACACACAACATGGGTGATTGAGAGAAGCCTTTTTTTTTTTTTTTTTTGTTTTTTATAGTTACACTCGCACTCAAGGTTTTTTTGTGAAAACGCGTCTGTGTGCGTCACAAACATTCGTTGGTGAGTTGGTGACCGATTGACAAAAATCAAAACATTGATATGAATGCATGACCATTATCATGCTGATTGATGAGTGTAAGGGTTGGATTGACCAAATAAGCTTAGGGAGATGCAGATATCTTTAATTCACTTGAAACATTTTCATGAGTGAACTGATTACTTTTTCCCAACCACTGTTTCATCCAAATTCTCTTCTTTTTTGCCATTCTATTCTTCCTCTTCTTTACACAAAGTGCCAAAACAACGTACGCAATACAGTTGTCCGAATCCCTCATCGCGTACGCGACCGAAATTCACAAAATTTCACTAGAAATTTGCTTTAATCGATTGAGTCGTGTAAGGGATAGAGTCAATCCACATAGACACGATGCATGATGTCGATCGTGTAAGGGCCACTTAAGGCCTTATAACGTTTTGAACGTTGTGCGAGCGAAGATAACAGGGAAGGGGAGAGCTTCGCGCAGGTTGATGCTTTTCCACACAAGCTGAACGGAGTGCAGTGGTTTTTGGGTCGTAAATGTTCGTTCACTTCTCTCAGGGTTGGTTTGTCCTACATGGGACGAGAGCCGACCAAATTTCGCTCTGGTAATTTGTTCACAGTAATTCGTTCATGCACTTTTGGTATTAATATTGCATATACAGAGGATCAATTTAAATTGGCTCTGGAAGAGCTTACGACCCGAAAACAACCGATCAGTTGGGGGTGGCCGTGGTGCAGTGGTTAACATTATCGACCGTCAAGCGGAAGGTCTATAGTTCAAATTCGCTTCATAGCCAAGAAAAAGTAATTCCTATACGGACAAAAAGTATGCAACACAGTTGTAAATGGAAAGCGACCAAACGTACTGCTGCAGGCATAGCACTCACAGTATATGGTTAATTGAAATTCATCCTCTATGTATGCAATATAAACACCGAAGGTGCAAGAACGAATTTTTATTTTTTTTTTTTAGAGACTCGCGCAGGTCCAAGAGTTTTTATGTTCTCTTATGATGTGTTGACACACACAACCTGAACGGAGTGCAGTGGTTAGGGTCGTTGATGTTCGTTCACTACTCTCAGGGGTGGTTGTCCTAGAGCGAGATAGGACGAGAGCTGACCAAATTCCGCGTTGGTTATAGTCCGTAGTAATTCGTTCAAGCACTTTTTAGTATTGCATACGCAGAGGATGAATTTCGGTTGACCGTATACCGTGAGTGTTATGCCTGCAGCAGTACGTCTGGTCACTTTCCATTCACAACTGCGTTCCATACTTTTTGTCCGTATAGGAATTACTTTTTCTTGGCTATGAAACGAATTTGTACCATAGACCTTCCGCTCGGCGGTCGATGATGTTAACCACTGCACCACGGCCACCCCGTTAATTACTGTGAATTATAAATGTGAATGTGAATGTGAATTATATGTATGTGAATTATATGTATGTATGTATGTATGTTGGCATTACAGTCCATGAAGAACCTGAGCCGAGCTTCTCTCAATCACCCATGTTGTGTGTGATTTCATTTTCCCATAGGTGAAAAGGACCTACAGTTTTTTGCCGGATCCGAACGGCGAACTTCGAGAAGCTTTTCATGACAATTTTACTACAGGGGGTTTTGTCAGAACCCCGCGGAGGAGAAACACCGTGAAAAACACTTTCGATGACATGGCTGTGTCGGGATTCGATCCCGTGTCATCGGCGTCAGAGGCCAACACACTACCCACTGCGCCACGGTGCTTATAACCAACGCGAAATTTGGTCGGCTCTCGTCGTATCTAGGACAAACCACCCCTAAGAGTAGTGAACGAACATCTACGACCCAAAACCACTGCACACCGTTCAGGTTGTGTGTGAAACTGCGCGAAACTCTCCCTCTCCCTGTTACCTTTGCTCGCACAACGTCCAAAACGCTATAAGGCCTTAGCCTTGAGTGCGGGTGTAATTATAAAAAAAAAAATTAGTTAAGGACATATTGCACTAAAGGTGAAGCAAGACCAAAACAACCGCGTTCAAAAATCAAGGTGATGTTGACTGTTTTCTTCGATTACTGTGGTGTTGTGCATTTTGAGTTGCTTCCGCCGCCGGGTCAAACTGTCAACAAAGAATATTACTTGAGTGTTATGTGTCGTTTGCGTGAAGCTAGCCGCCTAAAGTGGCCGGAATTGTGGGAGATAACTCTTCATTTTTGCACCACGATAATGCACCTTCTCACACTGCATTGATTCTTCGTGACCATTTCGCCAAAGCTCGACCCATATCGATCCACAACCACCGTATTTAGCATACTGCGTCTTCTGGCTATTTAATTTACTCAACTTAACGCTCCGCTAACACCGTTTTGAGTCTATAGAGAAGATATTTACAAGCCGCGTCGAGAAGGAAAATCCGTTGGCATAAGTGCATTGTATCCGAGGGGACTACTTTGAAGGCGATAGAATTGATTTGGACTGTCACGGTAATATATGTACCTATATACATATATACAACTTTTTTTTGGGATTCGTGGTCTGCCTCAAAAAATAAAAGGAATAATAGTTATGGACCTATAGAAGAGTAGATACAATACTTATATGGGAAAGTAAAATAGTTAGAATTGAAGAATGTTAATATATGCGGGCCCGGCAAAAAGCGAGTAAGAGCCTCTGCAGCCGAACACCTTGCAGCTCTGCCAAATGCCCTAGCTATAATTCCAAAATCATACTAGCAGATTTTAACGCTAAGCTGGTTAAAGAAAACATCTTTGAAGGAGTCATCGGCAAACAAAGCCTACATGACACCACATCCGATAACGGACACAGGCTGATCGACTTCGCCACGGGGAGAAATCTTCTTTTAGCTAGCACACGCTTTCCGCACCTCGATATACATAAAGGCACCTGGCGGTATTTTGATTAATCAACCACCAACCAGATTGACCACATCGCGATCAGCGTCTGAGACTCCTCCACTATTCTTGAGGTTCGTACTTTTCGATGAGCGAACATCGACTCAGACCACTATCTTGAAGTAGTCAAGATACGTCAACGGATAACACGAAAACCGCGGAGTAGAGTTAGAACACCAAGCTATGATGTCGGAAAGCTACTATCGCCGGAGATCGCCAGTGCCTTTTTCAACCGCGTCTCCCTCAAGCTATCCGATGCACCTCAATCCTTCACTCAGTCAGTAGAGCAGTAATGGAGCCAGTGCAAACAAACCCTGAAGAGCACAGCAATGGAAGCGTTGGACCTTAAAGCTCCACCACGACGAAACACCTGGTTCGATGACGAGTGCAGGAGGATTCATACAGCGAAGCAGGATGCATATAAGGCCTCGCTGCATAAAAGAACAAGAGCAGCTCGTGAGCTCCACGAGTTAAAAAGAAAGGAGGCGCATAAGCTTCTTAGAAGTAAGAAGAAAGAGCACGAGAAGCGCGCGATTGAAGATTTGGAGAGGTGTTACTGCAAGCGTGACGTTCGAAAGTTTTATCAACAGATAAGGCGAACATGCCAAGGTTATAAAGCCAGAACGGAAGCCTGCAGGGATGAGAACGGACACCTAGTAGTAGAATCGCAGTCGATGCTGAGAGTTTGGAAAAAACGGCGATGACAGCCAACATACAGCCGTCAGGCAGAATGACCCATTTCTCAATGACGAAGATCTACGCTGGCGTAGATGGATTGCCTGCTGAGCTCTTCAAAGCAGCTGGAGATGAGCTGGTTAGGAGTATGCACCGGCTCGTCTGTAAGATATGGTCAGAGGAAAGCATGCCCAAGGAATGGAGTGTCAGCATTGTTTGCCCGATGTCGCATACAAGATCTCTGCTGCCGTTTTCTGTGAACGCCTGAAGCCGTTCGTAAATAAGCTGATAGGTCTTTATCAGTGTGGCTTCAGGCCAGGGAAGTCCACCATAGACCAAATCTTCACACTGCGGCAGATCCTGGAGAAAACCAATGAATTTCAAGTCGACACTCACCATCTATTCGTCGACTTCAAGGCCGCATACGACAGCGTAATTAGAGACGAGCTATACAACGCTATGTCTACCTTTGACATACCTGCTAAACTATGCAGGATGACTATGGAGAAGGCTCGCTGCTCCATCCGAATCGATGAACACCCTACCGATAGTTTTGATGTCAAAAAAGGATTTAGGCAGGACGATGTGCTGTCGTGTGATTTCTTCAACATCATATTAGAAATGATTGTGCAAAAATCACTGGCCAATACAAGAAGCACAATCTATTTCAAATACTCGCAACTCCTTGCATACGCCGACGATATTGACATAATAGGAAGATCACAGCGAGATGTCAATGAGGCATTTGCGAGTATTGAGTTCGAGGCGGCGAAAGTTGGTCTGGCGGTAAACTAAATATATCCTGTCATCAAAAAAGGACGCTCACCACCGACGTCTTAGCCAGAACGTTTGTATTGGCAGATATAAGTTCGAGGTAGTCAAGGACTTCATCTACCTTGGCTCCGCAGTGACCTGGAACAACGACATGAGTTTCGAAATCAAACGCAGAATCACTCTTGCCAATCGCTGTTTCTTTGGGTTCAGGAGGCAATTGAGTAATAGAACCTTCTCCCGAACGACAAAGTTAATTCCATATAAGACCCTTATCATCCCGGTCCTGTTGTGCGGCGCAGAAGCATGGACACTATCAAAAGCGGATGAGGAGGCCCTTGGTCGGTTGGAGAGAAAGATTTTGCGCGTGATTTTCGGGCCTATAAACGCAGACGGGGGATGGAGGGAAGGATTCAACCACGAACTTTACGGGCTGTACAGCGTCATGCGTCTAGTCAGGCGTCTGCGGATTCAACATCTAAGATGGCTGGGCCATGTAGAGCGAATGGACACCACAGCTCCAGCCCGGAGAGTCTTTGAATCCAACCCCGAGGGACAAAGAAGCAGAGGACGGCCGCACTTAAGATGAGGCACACAGGCGGAAGGGGACCTCAGCCAACTAAGTGTGCGGCAATGGAAAAGGCTAGCAAAAAATCGTGCTAGATGGAGGGGCATGTTGGTTGAGGCCCACGTTCACCCCGAACTGTAGCGCCAATTAAGAAGAAGAAGAAGAATTAGGCCTCCAAATTTCTTCATTAGAAACAATTAATCAAATTCAAACATAAATTTCTTTGTTAATCTTATACCGGAAAATCTCTATTTCTCGTCCATACATATGTAGAGTTTATGGGTAAACCGATTGAAAAGTAACTGCCGGAAGACCAATCAACAAATAGTTGATTTATTTCGATATGTTGTTTCTTCCCAGTAAACATTTGTTCCTGTTTGCTTTCTTAAACATCCACATACATATACGTAGGACCCACGTGCTCTCTTTAATTTTAATGTTACAGAACTAGTCGAGATGTAATTCAATGAAAAGATGTTCCCAGTTTGCGCTACTTTATTACTTTATTTCTTTAACAAAGAAAGGAACTTCCGTATCTGTTCTACAGTTGTATGTAGGTATATACTTATGTACCTATATATATATATATATATATATATATATATATATGTATTTACATACATACCTTTCATCACAGATCTTCTGAACTTTGGTTCCTTTTATGTAACTTGGATCGAAGTTATTTATTTCTTTGGAATACGGGAGAGAAATTGGATAGAGATTGGTAACCGCGAAAGCATAACCGTAAATGTAATCTCTTGTATCCTTAGTGGAATCTGAATTTTGATCTAAAGGTTTTTACGATAAAGAAATGTAATCTTTCAAATCTTTTGTGGCCATGACCTATTATTATTCACAAACGAAATGAAGTTGCTGGACGGTAGCTGATATCTGTAAGCAATCTGCGCACTACCCTCTGAGCTTCATATATTAAAATGGTAGTCATCCGTAGGTTTGATTACTTGCTCTCAATATTTTCTGTCGACTTTTGGAGAAAGGGGCAAAATAAGAACATTTGAAATGAACATGGAATTGGATTTTACTCACGCTCTTGAACCTCTCCTAGCGGTCACGTCTTGCTAAGTCAACAATGCCGCCAGAAATGGCGTTATACAATGATTTTGAAAATGGCTTGCTTTACGATCGTCAACAGAGAGCGCTCAGTTCACTTCAAAATGAATGACGACATGACACTTGGTAGGAGTACCTGCAAAGCGTTTACAATTGTGGATTAATAAAAAATGGAAGTCGTTAAAAACTACATACATACATACGTAGCATTCCGGACTCCGCGAATCTACAACGTCCTAGATTCAGCACCAACATCCAGTTTAGCTAGTACGCATGCCGGTCGCTTGATTGTTCCTGTCCTTCGCACGTCCGCTGCTCTCACCTGCTTGTCTTTCCCGGGGAACGTTTGTGTTATTCTGCCTATGGGCCACCTTGACCGTGGCATAGTACTGTTACAGACTAGAATAACATCACCGACCGAAAGGGATCCACTGGACGGTGCCACTTCGTCCGTTGGCACAAGCCTGGAACATACTCATCTATCCACTTCTTCCAGAAGCGTTGTTGTATTTATTGCACTTTATGCCACTGCTTTCTTGTGGCCCGCAATTGTTCTTGGAGTGGATCAGGTTAGATGTCAATGGCTGGTAGGCTATGTTCCTGTGACCCTGTGACGTGACCCATTACGTTCTTCACGTCTTGAACTAGCCGTTCCCAAACTCCCCCTGCATGAGGGTTTAGGGGACAATTAAAAACCCATTCAATACGTTTGTTTGCAAGTAATTTCGTGATCCTTTTACGGTCGAGATTTCTTGTTCGTTTTTAGTTCTCGATCGGCCCCTAAGAAATTCGTCGCGTTATCAGAACATATTCATACCGGTGTTCCCCTTCGGTTCATAAAGTTCCAGCAAATGTGGTAAGGGTCTGTTGATAGGTCCTTAGCGATTTCGTTAACAGCGCAATCTACCGCTTTTCACAACGTTCAGACCCACGTAGGAAAATGGTCTCACGTATGGTGTCAGCCTATCTTCAGGCAGCTGTCCCATGAGTGGATTAGCTGGTTTTGCGTTTTTATACTTGCTCCACGACGTACCGCTGCTCTAATATGTGGAATCCAGAACTTACGTCGTAACTCAGCGATAGTTGTTTCCTGGTTCTGATATTTCCAACAATGGCCGTATGAATTCAAAATGAGATCGTCGACTCGATGTTTCTTCGGAAGTATTATCGGCTTACGGGTACTAGGCTCTACGGCTAACGCTTCACCTATGCGGCCATCCAAACGAATGACACCGGTATTGTCTATACAAGGCGTCAGCTTCCATAAGCTTCTGCTTGGCTCCAGCTGTCCTTTCTCGACTAAAGAGTGGTAATCGTTGCTATAAGCCTCCGTTTGTAGGCTGCGAACGATCGCTAGTTCTGCTCTTCCCCGAGTTCTGTCAAACTCTAGCATCGACACTCTCGTTCATCCTCAGTCTTAAGGCAATTATCACTAAAGTCTACGACTCTCTTCAGTCTCGGAGAACAGGAAAATATACTGAACATTTCACATCAACATAAGATGTTGATTTCGAGCGAACTTCTTCCATTGTTCTTTCCGTTAACTCGGCTTGTGGCCATTTTGTATCTTTCACTGACCTTCCAAAATCAGCTGGGTTCAGCGCGCTTGGTAGCCGTCGACAGTTGGAGATCATTGTGCTCTCCAGTATTTCATTAACGCGATGCACAATGTAGGGTTTACAGCTCCTGTGATCCGAGTTTTAGGAGTCACTCCACATGATAACGCGTGTTAGTGTTACATCGTGGCTATGCAGTATCATATTTCGAATCCTTGCTCCAAGGACCGCTGACTGCAACTCGAGATGTGCACACTTGGTTGTTCCGATTATGAACGCTTGGCTGACCTGTGAAGCCTCTGATTTCGTGAGTCTCCAGTACGCGACCACCGCATAGGCCAACTCGCTTGTATCCATGAATATGTGTAGCTCCGCCAAAAACGCCGTGGTAATACAGTAACAACGAGGAATTGCTAATGTCTTCACCTTCTGCAACATCTCTAACCATTTTACCCATGCTTCTCTAGCTTCCTTCGGTATATTTTCGACCCAGTTCACTTGTTTTCGCCAGGTGAGCTGAAATAACGGGTCAAACACTGACATCATTATTTTCATAACTTCTCGTTTGTCAGATCATCTCGCTCCATTCGACCCTTCCGAAAGCTAATACGAATTTCAGAGTATCTTGATCGCTGTCCCAGTACATACCAAGCACATTCTGGTTATTTTGTGTAACTTCTTTGTCCATATTGAGTACGGACAGTCTGGTTTCGCTATTGTTTAGTTGCCATCTGATGAAAGCTGAATTCGACACGAACCATTTGGAGCCAAACTACTTGGCTCTTTACTCGGACTGCATCAATTTCCCTGGAGAAGCAATGGACGTAATCGTCAACATGGTGACTGTTTACAATTGCGGCTACAGCTTTCGGATACTTTTCCTTAAATTCGTCCGCATTCCGGATCTTTACAGAGTGCGCCGTACATGGTGAGCATTTTGACCCGTCGCGTAGTCGTCTATCGAACCTTTAAGGTCGGGCCTCCACAGGAAGCGTTGTGCCATTTGGTCTTCCTTTCGGATTCTAATCTGATGAAACATCTGGACGATATCTGCGCATGGCTTCAGATTTCTGCCTGAATATCTTCAGTACTGTCACCAACGGCTCACACAAATCAGCACAGCGCAGGTGTCCTTTGCCTCCGCAGTAGTATCAATCACTAACCGTAATTCAGGCTTATGGGTGTTGCTAACACCAAAATGTGGCAGATACCACGTCCGACTCCCCTTAATGGCTTTTTCTTCTCCTTTAACTTCCTTGCGAAACCCTTGTACTGATAGTCGGAGATGCTGCGAACGTATTCCTGATGAACTTTCTCATCATATTGAAACCTTTTCTCTTCATATAGCAATCTCTTCTTTGCCATCTCTTTACTCTCCGATAATACCACATCCTTCATTCTCCATAAAAGCCTCGTTTCAAAACGACGGCCCACTCGCATTGTAGTCTCCTCCATTGCAGCTTCCTCGCTCTCGTCGTCTTAAAGCGTTCGATCGGTTACTTGACGCTCTGTACCCCTACAATCTCGTTGGTAATATCACCTTCCTCGGCACTTCTTGTCTTAGAAAAGAGTACATAGTTGCGTCCGACTGCAGTGCTTCCGCCTTCCGATCCAAACTTTGTCCAAATAAAGACTGATCATTCCAGCCTTTCACAGCGGTGTGCCTTATCACACGCCTAAGTGTGCATTATCGAGCCCAATTAACAGCTCTGGGGTAGCAGCAGTATAATCAAATGTTGGTAACCTCTTTCTTTTGTAACTCGCTAATATGCAGCGACTGCGTAGGTAACTTGCGTAGGTCTTTGACAGTTCTGACATCCTTTAGAGGAAATATCTCGGCATTTGGTCAAGTTCCTGCTATTTCCATGTCGACACGCCGCGACTGTTCCATAACTGTTCTACGAAAATTTGTTCCAACGCCGTTTTAAAACCCGTATCTTCTTCTTTGATGGCGTTACAGCCCATGAAGGACCAGAGCCAAGCTTCTCTCAATCTGCCACGTTGTGTGTGATTTATTTTTGACATAGGTGAAAGGGACTTACAGTTTAATGCCGATTCCGAACGGCGTGAGTCGGAAAGCTTTTACACGGCAAGTATATTACGGGAGGTTTTGCCAGTACCCCGCCGAGGAGCAACGCCGCGAAATAAACATTCGATGGCGTTGGTGTTGTCGGGATCCGAACTCGCTCATCGTGCGTCAAAGTCCAAAACACTAACCACTGCGCCCCGGCGTACTCGTATACCATGGATTATTTCATTCGAGGTTAAAATATGGTATTTGCTCTTGAGTTGGTGCCAGATTTCCACAACCGACTTCCTCTTCTTCTTCTTAACGGGCGCTACAGTTCGGGATGAACCTGGGCCTCAACCAACATGCCCCTCCAACTAGCACGATCTTTTGCTAGCCTTTACCATTGCCGCACACCCAGCTGGCTGAGGTCCCCTTCCACCTGTGTGCGTCATCTTAAGTGCGGCCGTCCTCTGCTTCTTCGTCCCTCGGGGTTGGATTCAAAGACTCTTCGGGCTGAAGCTGTGGTGTCCATTCGCTCTACATGGCCCAGCCATCTTAGGTGTTGAGCCCGACTCATGTCGCTGTACAGCCCGTAAAGTTCGTGGTTGAATCTTTCCCTCCATCAGCCGTCTGCGTTTATAGGCCCGAAAATCACGCGCAAAATCTTTCTCTCGAACCGACCAAGGGCCTCCTCATCGCTTTTGATAGTGTCCATGCTTCTGCGCTGCACAACAGGACCGGGATGAAAAGGGTCTTACATAGAGTCAACTTTGTCGTTCGGGAGAGGGCTCTATTACTCAATTGCCTTCTGAACCCAAAGAAACAGCGATTGGCAAGAGTGATTGATTTCGGAACTGATGTCGTTGTTCCAGGTCACTGCGAAGCCAAGGTAGATGAAGTCCTTGACTACCTCGAACTCATATCTGCCAATACAAACGTCCTGGCCAAGACGTCGGTGGTGAGCGTCCTTTTTTGATGACAGGATATATTAAGTTTTGCCCTTGTTTACCGCCAGACCAACTTTCGCCGCCTCGAACTCAATACTCGCAAATGCCTCATCGACATCTCGCTGTGATCTACCTATTATGTCAATATCGTCGGAGTATGCAAGGAGTTGCGAGGATTTGAAATAGTTTGTGCCCCTTGTATTGGCCAGTGCTTTCCTCTGACCATTTCAAATGCTCCTAACCAGGTCATCCCCAGTCGCCTTGAAGAGCTCAGCAAATAGTCCGTCTCCGCCAGCAGGTTTATTCGACTTGAGCTTCGATATGGCAATCTTAACTTCATCGAGGTCAGGGGGACAGAATTCTCCGCGGTCTTCGTCGATTAGAAATGGATAATTCTGCCTGACAGCGGTATATTGACTAAATCGCCATTATACAGTCTGCAGAAGTGGTTTTTCCATATTCTTAGCGTCGACTGCGATTCTACTACTAGGTGTCTGTTCTCATCCCTGCAGGCTTCCGTTCTGGCTTTATAACCTTGGCATGTTCGCTTTATCTGTTGATAAAACTTTCGAACGTCACGCCTGCAGTAACGCCTCTCTAAGTCCTCAATCGCGGGCTTCTCGTGCTCTTTCTTCTGAGAAGCTTATGCTCCTCGCTTCTTTTTAACTCGTAGAGCTCACTAGCAGCTCTTGTTCTTTTATGCAGCGAGACCTCATATGCATCCTGCTTCGCTGTAGGAATCCTCCTGCACTCGTCATCGAACCAGGTGTTTCTTCGTGGTGGAGCCTTGAAACCCAAAACTTCGGATGCAGAGCTTTTCAGGGCTTGTTTGCAAAGGCTCCACTACTGTTCTATTGATAGCATTGAGGATTAAGGTGTATTGTTTCTGGCGATAGTAGTAGATTGTTATGAGGCGTTCGCTCACATGCCGAAAGCTTAGGACTTTTTGCCTTAGTCCACCTCAAACAACAAATCCGCATCCAAACAATCGTTTACCTCTCTCCCTATAGCAGTCGCCGTAGTAAATTTCGCAGTTTTTCATCCGCTTTATACCCGGTCCATTCCATCGCATTTCCTGGATGGCGGTTATGTCCGCTTTATAGCGGTCTAGGGCGTCCGCGAGCCCTAGACCTAACATTCCATGTACAAAACCGAAGATCACTGTCCTTTTTTCGTTTTTAGCAAGGGTCGTCAACATAAATACGGTCCGTTATATCCGAGGCTTGTGGTTGTTTCGGAGTTTGTGGTTTTTTTTTTTTACGGTTGCGGCTTTCTAGGCCGTAGCCCAACCGACTAATCCTGTTTTTTTTTTGGCGCATGAGGGTATCCATTCACCTTCCCCGTCTGCAATTTCCATAGGAAATCTCCAGATGCCACCGCGAGGAGGTGGAGATAGGACTTACTAACAGTGCCGCAAGATGTTCGACTGCGGTTGCTTTGCTCGCCTGATGACAACAGCAAGGTAGACTTCTATGATATCCTAGAAAAGACATACGATAAATGCCCCAGCTACAACACCAATATCGTACTAGGAGACCTCAATACACTGCTGGTTAGGGAAGAAGTCTTTGCCCGGGTCATTGGTAAACACAGCCTATACGACAATACGTCCGGGAACGGACTCAGGCTGGTGGATTTCGCTTTGGGGCGAAAACTCTCTGTAGTGAGTACGCGGTTCACACACCTCAACATCCATAAAGTGACCTGGTTATCCCCTGATCAATCAACCGTCAACCAGGTTGATCACGTTGCGGTCGACGTCATACACTCCTCCAGTATTCTCTAAGTCCGAATCTCCCGTGGAGCCAACAGCGAGAGGTGAGAAAGAACACCAAGGTTTGACGTCGGAAGGCTACAATTGCACCCTACCGCTAGGAACTTTGCCGACCGAGTTCCCAAAAACTCTCTGAAAGTTCGACAACGCCTGCATTAACGGTAGAGGAAGAATGGAAGCGTTATTTAAAAGCGATTAAAGAAGCTACCACTGATGTGCTGGGTTTTACGACACAACCGCACAGGCAGGCCCTCCCAGCTAAGCAAGACACCTACAAGGCGATGCTGCATCGAATAACTGGAGATGCTCGTGAGCTCTACGAACAGAACAGAAGACAGAAAAGGGGCATGAGAAGCGCGCGGTCGAGGAGATGGAGAGGTATAGCTTAGTGCCATTATTCGTTTCTCACCGCGGTCTCGCCATCTATGTCCGTAGTGACATTGCTTACCTACTTCCACAGTATAGCCAAACATCCACCTCGGAATTTAATTTCATATGGCTTAAATTCACATTCCGTAAGCACTCTGTTTACTACTGTTTTCTTTATAGAAGCCCCAATCTAGACACGAATGCAAAATTTGATGCATTCGACGCACTGTCGATTCCATCCAATGAATTGTTTCCCTGTTCCCTCGCACTGAAATTGTTTTAGCGGGCGATTCCAATGTACGCAATTCTCAGTGGCTTCGACATTCTGGACAGACAACATCCGAAGGAAGGTATGTTGACATTTTTGCTGAGTTAAATCAACTTGTGAATGAGCCATCACGTATCCTCCATGTTGCTGGTCATACCGCCAACACACTGGACTTATTTCTTACCTCTCAGCCTGACAAATACACGATCGATGTATTGTCGCCCCTAGGCTCGTCTGACTACTGCGTGATATCAGCACAATTCTCGAACTCCCACCGTCCAGATAAAGAAAAAGCTCTATGGCTATGGCTATACGAGAAAGCCAACTGGTGCGGCCTTAACAACTTCTTTCGGATCTTTAACTGGTCGTTGTACCTCCTCGACAACGACGTGGACGCCGCAACTGATATTATTGCAAATATTACCCGAATCGGCATGGCAAATTTTATTCCCAGCAAGATTAAAAGCACCAGGCCTAAGGATAATACGTGGTTTGACTTGAGCTGCAAAGAGGCTATTAGGCTCCGGGAGCTAAGTTTTCGGGCCTACAAGGCAAACAGGAACAGGAGGAAAACCGAAAAAAGTACATACGAGCCAGAAATGACTGCAACACCCACATTCGACGGGTTAAATTCCAATCCGACCAAAAATTAAGGCGTAAAATCCTTCAATATCCCAAAGGTAGCAAAAGTTTCTGGTTGCTTGTAAAAAAACGTAAAAAACTCAACTACGTCGTCTATATCGACGCTCATCCACAATGACATTCCAGTTGTCATCCCCTTAGACAAAGCTAACCTACTTGCTGCCCACTTCGCAACCAGTTCTCAGCTCCCAGCTTGTACCTTGACTCCGCCTGTACTAGAGTGCGTCAATTCCACCATTGGACTAATCCACTTCCGCACTCGTACAGTCGCAAGGGTTCTTAAGGACCTCGACATACACAAATCCGTTGGTCCAGATGGTATTGCCCCAATAGTTCTGAAGAGGTGTTCTTCTACGCCGGCAAAACCACTGCGTAAGGTTTTTTCACCTTTCCTACTCCTCTGGGCTCTTCCGAGTAGGTGGAAAACATCATTTGTCCAGCCTATACCCAAAAAAGGCGAATCATGTTTTCCCTCCAACTACCGACCCATTGCACTAACGTCCCTTCTTTCCAAGGTCATGGAAACGCTGATTAACCCTCAGCGTATGGAATGTCTCGAATCACGGAAACTACTCAATGACCGTCAATACGGTTTCCGCAGCAACAGATCCACTGGTGATTTGATGGCATATCTCGCCGAAAAGTGGAATCACTTGCTTCACCAAGCAGGAGAAAACAAAATTGTTGCACTGGATATTTCGAAAGCATTTGACAGGGTTTGGCATGAAGCCATTTTGTCGAAAATGCGTGCTTTTGAGATCGATGAGTCTCTCCTTCAATGGATTAGAAGCTACCTTTGAACGATTCAAGTTGTTTTGGACGGATTCAAGTCTGATACTCACTTTGTAAATGCTGGTGTTCCCCAGGGCTCCGTTTTGTCTCCGACACTCTTTCTTATTTTTATAAATGATCTCTTGTCTGTTACTTCTAATAAAATGCACTCCTTCGCTGACGACAGTACCCTCAGCTTCTCATATTCGTTCACTTTTTTACAACCCGGCACTTCGGTTGTAGATAATGAGCGGCAGCGTATGTTAAGCTCATTAAATTCCGATATCGACAGCATCATCCAATCGGGTAAAAACAATAGATTGGAATTTAATGCATCCAAAACACAATGCTGTCTCTTGTCGTTAAAGCGTGCCCTTGCGTACTTGCACCTCAGAAACCGAGAAGCTTTCCATCCTGGGAATGAGAGTTGCTCACAATCTTAATTGGAACGACCATATATTCGTTGTCGCCAAGAATGCTGCGAAATGCCTAGGCTTCTTATACAGATGCAAGAAATATTTCTCACCCTTAGATCTGGCTACAATCTATAAGGCATTCATTCGCCCCAAATTAGTGTTTAACCCTCATGTCTGGTCCGGTGCTTCCAGGACCTCATTGCACCTACTAGACAGAATACAGAAACGCACCATAAAACTGATAGGTGACTCCAGCATTACCAAAACATTAAACTCGCTGGAACACCGCAGGAATGTTACCTGCCTCTCCCTGTTTTATCGTTACTACCACCAAAAATGCTCTGATGAAATAGCCAGTTACATTCCGCCCCTTCAACATTTCTCCCGCAATACACGTCTAGGAATGCTCGCCAATATACCCTGAAGCCCGCTTTCGGACGTACCGTCAAATATAGAGAATCTTTCATTAACCGAACCACACGAATCTAGAACTCCCTGCCGGATACGGTTTCCCCCCCTCAATGCAACATGCAAGCATTGAAGATCCATGTCCATCGGAATCTCCTCTATCCCTCTATGATAGACAAGAATTGCATCTTCCCGTCCTTGACAAGGCCAAGATAACAATTTCAAAGGTGAAGTCAAACAAAGCTGCTGGAGCCGACAGGTTGTCCGCGTAACTGCTTAAAGCAGCTGGGAATGATCAGGCAGGGCACATGCACCAGCTCATCTGTAAGATACAACAGGAGGAAAGCATGCCCGACGAGTGTCGTTTGCCCGATCCACAAGAAAGAAGACCCCTTCGACTGCTCCAATAACAGAGGAATCGATCTCCTTAATATTGCAAACAAGATCCTCTCTGCTGTTTTGTGTGAACGCCTGAAACCGTTCGTCAACATCTTGATAGATCCCCATCAGGGTGGTTTCAGCCCAGGGAAGTTCACAAAAGACCAAGTCTTCACACTGCGGCAGATTCTGGAAAAGACCCAAGAAATGCAGATCGACACCAACCACTTATGTATTTGTCGATTTCAAGGACGCATAGGATAGCGTGCATAGAGGCGAGCCATGTCAGTTTTCGCATCTTACCAAACTCGTTGGATTGCGTAGGATCACGATGGAAAACTATCGCTGCTCGATCGAGGTCGGCAACGAACTTACCGGGATCTTCAATGTCAGAAAATGTTTATGGCAAGGCGACGCTCTATCATGTGACTTTTTTAACATCGTGCTTCACGATCTTCCAAGAGTCCGTTCCACTGCTAGCTTACGCCTATGATATTAACGTGATTGGTACAACGCAGCGGGCCGTCAATGAGGCGTTTTCTGGCATTAAAGCAGGGGCGGCCAAAATGGGTCTGGCGGTAAATGAGGGCAAAATGAAGTATATGCTGTTATCAAGAAAAGACGCATAGCATCGACGCCTCGGACAGAGCGTCACAATGGGCAGCAAAAATTTCGAAGTAGTCAAGGAGTTCGTCTATCTTGGAGCCGCAGTAACAAGTACGAACAACAATAGTACAGTAGTTAAACTCAGAATAACTCTTGGGCTCGAAAAACAATTAAGTAACGGAGCCGTCTTTCGAAAACCCAAGTTGGCTTTATATAATACCCTAATTATCACAGTCCTGGTTTATGGTAACATTCTACATATTGGTTCGTTGTAGCCATAGCTAGTGCAATGAGGGGGCAGTCTGAAAAGTGGAGTTGATTTTAGGCGACGAGGATTGGTATTGAGCGAAATAATTTCATGGAGGGCAGGAGAGTCGATAATTCCAACTATAAGCTGGTAAATGAAGAGAATGTCAGCTGCCTCACGGCGTGCTTTCAGGGTTTGTAAGCCGACCAGTTGTAGACGGTCTTCGTAGGGTGGTAATACAGTCCTGTCAGATCATGGGAGACCTCTTAAGGCAAAACGCAAAAATCTACGTTGCACAGCTTCAATTCGTGCAGAATGGATAACGTAATAAGAAGACCAGGCTTGACTGGCATATAGCAGGATAGGTCTGACGTATGTAATGTAGAGGGATTTAGTGACGTAGGGATTCGAGAATTCCTTAGACCAACGTTTTATAAAACCAAGGGCGGAATTAGCTTTGTGTATGATATGATTGATGTGGGAGAGAAAGTTTAGCTCTCTGTCGCATATGATACCTAGGTCGCGTATGAAGGAGACGTGGGGTACAGGCTCGTTAAGTAGATAGTATGTTCTAGGAGCAGAGGGAAAGCGTTTCCGAGAGAATGTAACGAACTGGCATTTACCGATGTGGAGTTCCAGGTTGTTGTTATCACACCAATTACCGAAGGATACAAGGTAGCTTTGGAGTGCAAGCGAGTCCGCACGAGTTGATATTGTCTTGCTGATTTTCATGTCGTCTGCATATATTGACAAATGGGAATCTTTTAATATAAGGTCGACATCGTTAACAGCGAGGATAAATATTAAAGGGCCGAGATGACTATCTTGCGGAACACCGGAAGAGGCAATGATGGGGTCAGAGATACAGTTTCTAAAAAATACTCTATATTGGCGATTCTCAAGGTCCGATGTAAGCCATGATATGATTTGGGGCGGGAAGCCTAAAGCCTCTAATTTAAAATAAATTAATATATGTATGTGTTGGCGTTACAACCCATGAAGGACCAGAGCCAAGCTTCTCTCAATCAACCATGTTGTGTGTGATTTATTTTTCACACAGGTGAAAGGGACCTACAGTTTAATGCCGATTCCGAACGGCGTGAGTTGAGAAACTTTTTCACGGCAAGTATACTACGGGGGGTTTTACCAGTACCCCGCCGAGGAGGAACGCCGCGAAATAAACACTCGATGGCGTTGGTGTTATCGGTATCCGAACTCGCTCATCGTGCGTCAGAGTCCAACACACTAACCACTGCGCCACGGCGCCCTCAAATTAATATATGGCTTAACTTATCGAATGCTTTACTAAAGTCAGCAGTGATAACATCTACCTCGTTGCCTTACTCCAGAGTTAGAAGTACTTTGGAGGCAAATTCGGTAAGGTTGACTGTGGTAGACCTGCCTCTCAAGAAACCGTGCTGCCGGGAGGAGAAGATGGATTTGCAGGGGAAGAACATTGAGTCATACACGACGGACTCGATGAGCTTAGGGATAGCGGACAATTTAGCAATCGGTCTGTAGTTAGAAATATCCATCTTTGGGCCCTTTTTGTGAGTGGGGAAGTTGTACGAATTTTTCCAAACGGTTGGAAAGGAGGCTTGACGAAGTGAAAGGCGAAAGAGAATGGAAAGAGGTTTGCAGAGGGAAGCGATACATTTCTTGAGGAGAATGGCTGACCATCTTTAAGTTGGTTTAGCTTGTGGTAAACCAAGTCCCCATTGATATCAATAACGGAGAGCGATGTCTAAGAGCAGTTATTAATATAGCTGAAAAATACAGGGTCGGGTTTATGACTGCAGTCGCTAAATGATAGGCTAAAAAATGAGGCAAAAAGGTTCCCGACGATTTTGGGGTTGTCCGAGGTAGGTTGTTCCATTTGAGAGTGGAAGGGACCCCATCTGATTTTTTTTTGAGGTTGATGAATTGGTAGAGGCGTCTAGGATCAGTAATAAGGGAGTTGTAGAGGGTGTCACAGAGGATAGAGAAGCGTTGGGAGGCTTGTGGATACTTCGCATATTCAGAGGGGGAATTTGACGTTAAAAACTTCTTCCAAAGTTTATTTCTCGTAATACGGAGAATACGCAGTTCCTTGTTATATGTACCAGAGAGGTGTTGAGAAACAATTTTTTCGAGGGACGCAAGGAACAAATTGGATTATGCAGTTAAAGAGAGCAGTGTAGAAATAGTCCAATACGATGGCAATAGGCGTGTTTTCGCTCAAGAAAAGTCTAAAGTCTATGTCATTAACTGAATTGATAAGTGAGGCGAAGTCGGCCTTTCGGAAGTAGAAAAGAAAGAGTGATCATAAGTGGAGGAACTTTGATTTATTTTATAGGAGAACTTAAGGGACAGTAGATGGGTGCTTAGGGTAACAACAGAGTTGTAGGCATCGGAAGAAAATATGAGGTCTAGATATCTTTCAAGATTGTTGGTGACACTGCTGATTTGAGATAGGTTAGACTCTACAAGACGGTCAGTAAAAAGAGTTTCTTTGTCAGAGGAAGCATTAATAGAGACGAGAAAACACTCGTCATCTGAAAGGGCCCATTGCAAGAATGGAAGATTGAAATCTACGACGACGATGGAGTCATCATTTGGATTGGTGTCTGAGAAGATATGGTCTACTGTGGCAACAGCTAGCTGGTAGACTTGGGCAGGTTGGGATGGGCGGATGTAAAAGCAAAGGATGTAGATAAAGCTTTTGGTGACTGGTATCTTGGCGCAGACAAGTTCAAAAGGTGCAGAGTTCGAAATTGTCACAGCCGATGCATTGAGGCGGCTATGGATTGACAAAAGGACACTTCGCCCAAGGGGAAGTGCGTTATTGCGCTCACCGTCAGTGCGAAAGACGTCGAAGTCGGAAGAGACGAGTTCGGAGTCGAGAATGCTATGGTTGAGGTTAGTTTCCGTTAAGGCCTCTTACATTTTGATAGTATAATGAGAGAGAAACTTCAGGGGAGGGTTGTGACGAGAGAGTTAGGGACGATAATAGTTACTGGCATCCCTGCGAGCTTTTTGGAGAGAGGCAAGGCGCTTAGAGCTAGTATGAGTTGCCAAACTAAAGAGGTCGCCTTTTACCATATTAGCCGAGATGTTAATGCACTCATGGAAACGGTCGAACATTTTTCTCAGTGCTGTCGAGTCGGTAGGCAGGCCTTCTAGTTGGATTGAAACCATAACATTGGTCTTGGTGTTACCGTCAATACCGACAGAATCATGCTTATCGTGAAGGTAAGCTAGGTACAGGCGAATATTTTCGTAAAGACGATAATCACGATGATCACCTAGTTTAGTGGTGAGTTTAACGGAGGGAGGGAGGAGTGGATCCAAAAAAGAGGTGGCGGTCATTTTGTGAGGAGGAAGCGAAGGTGAGGGAGGAGGAGGGATTTTCGCGGATTGGGGAGGGTTGAAGGTGTGGGAATGAAATTAGGGTATTTGTAGGTCGAGGGAATATTAGACTGGATGGGGAGGTTTAAGGAAACTCGATTGTGAGTATTAGCCTTACTGTTGTTCATACAGGAATTGGGAGAGATGTTATGGAGGGAAGCAGTGTTCGGGATAGAAGAGGGGGTATAGTGCAGCTTGGGAGAGAATAAGGGAACGATTCCCGTTTTGAAGCTCCAGTTCGGATCGGGATTAGGAGGATTTGATTTTGTGACTGCGGTTTGAATAGTGATACTTAGGATTGGTCTTAGATTTTGATACAGAACTAGACTTAGAATTAGGCGTAGGTTTTCTTAAAATTAGGTTACCAGCCAGTCATATTTGGATGGAAGTATTACTTTAAAAGTAACGGGACCGGTTTTTTGGCAATCCAGCAGGTTAATGGAGTAACGTTTGGAAAAGAATTTATTGACCCAAGGAGTACCAGCCTTTTGTGGAACATTATGGCGGATGAAGACTGATTAGGGCTGCGTTATATTGAGTTCCTGGAGTTTTTTGATACGCTGATCTCATTCTGTTTTGGTCCAGGTTGTACCGAAGCGATGGATAGAAGGGGCACCGGAGGCAGATCGTGATTTGTCTTCTGTGGTAAGACAAGGTAATGTCTGGACTTGAACTGATATTGTAGTCGAAGGAGGGGTCCAGTTGGAAGCGGACAAGATCATCCATGGCTTTGACGGAGCTAGTGAAACCAGTGAGAGAGCTGGTTATGGAAGACAGGTCAGGCGCGTAACAAGGTGCAGGCGGTAGAGGGCATGTGCCTGGCTAAACGTCTACGGATACAAAGCTTAAGATGGCTAGGGCATGTAAAGCGTATAGACAACATAGCTCCGGCCTCAAGAATCTTCGAATCCGCGTCATTGGGACCACGCGACGCCGTAGACTCAAATGTTTGGCAGGAGATCGCGTTGGCTGGAGTTGCTTGTTGGTTAAGGCCCATGACCACACCGGTCTGTAGCGCTACGTAGAAGAAGAAGAAACATACTACTTCGATCATTTCTTTTCTTCAGATATTGTTTCTATAAAAGACCAGAAACTACACACCGATTCTTCTTCTTCTTAACGGACGCTACAGTTCGGGGTGAGCCTGGGCCTCAAACAACATGCCCCTCCATCTAGCACGATCTTTTGCTAGCCTTTTCCATTGCCGCACACCCAGCTGGCTGAGGTCCCCTTCCACCAGTGTGCGCCATCTTAAGTGCGGCCGTCCTCTGCTTCTTCGTCCTTCGGGGTTGGATTCAAAGACTCTCCGGGCTGGAGCTGTGGTGTCCATTCATTCTACATGGCCCAGCCATCTTAGGTGTTGAATCCGACTCATGTCGCTGTACAGCCCGTAAAGTTCGTAGTTGAATCTTTTTCTATATTCCACGTCTGCGTTTATAGGCCCGAAAATCACGCGCAAAATCTTTCTCCCCAACCGACCAAGGGCCTCCTCATCCGCTTTCGATAGTGTCCATGCTTCTGCGCCGCACAACAGGACCGGGATGATAAGGGTCTTATATGGAGTTAACTTTGTCGTTCGGGAGAAGGTTCTATTACTCAATTGCCTCCTGAACCCAAAGAAACAGCGATTGGCAAGAGTGATTCTGCGTTTGATTTCGGAACTGATGTCGTTGTTCCAGGTCACTGCCGAGCCAAAGGTAGACGAAGTCCTTAACTACCTCGAACTCATATCTGCCAATACAAACATTCTGGCCAAGACGTCGGTGGTGAGCATCCTTTCTTGATGACAGCATATATTTAGTTTTGTCCTCGTTTACCGTCAGACCAACTTTCGCCGCCCCGATCTCAATACTCGCAAACGCCTCATTGACATCTCGCTGTGATCTACCTATTATGTCAATATCGTCGGCGTATGCAAGGAGTTGCGAGGATTGTGCCTCTTGTATTGGCCAGTGATTTTTGCACAATCATTTCTAATATGTATGATGTTGAAGAAATCACACGACAGCGCATCGCCCTGCCTAAATCTTTTTTTGACATCAAAACTATCCGTAAGGTGTTCACCGATTCGGATGGAGCAGCGAGCATTCTCCAAAGTCATCCTGCATAGTCTGACGAGTTTAGCAGGTATGTACGACAAAAGTAGACATAGCGTTGTATAGCTGGTCTCTAATTACGCTGTCGTGTGCGGCTTTGAAGTCGACAAATAGGTGGTGAGTGTCGACATGATATTAATTTTTTCCAGGATCTGCCGTAGTGTGAAGATTTGGTCTATGGTGGGCTTCCCTGGCCTGTATCCGCACTGATAAGGACCTATCAGCTTATTTACAAAAGGCCAGGCGTTCACACAAAACGGCAGAGAAGATAGGCGATGTTAAGGAGACTTATTCCTTTATAGTCGGCGCAATCAGAGGGGTCTCCTTTCTTGTGGATCGGGCATACGGCATACGATGCTGAGACTCCATTCCTCGGGCATGCTTTCCTCTCACAATATCTTAAAGATGAGCTGATGCACGCTCCCAACCAGGTCATCCCCAGCTGCATTGAAGAATTCAGCAGACAGTTCGTTTGCACCAGCAGTTTTATTCGACATGAGCTTCGATATGGCAATCTTAACTTCGTCGAGGTCAGGGGGATGGAATTCTCTGCTGTCTACGTCGATTAGAAATGGATCATTCTGCCTGACAGCGGTATATTGACTAACATCGCCGATATACAGTCTGCAGAAGTGGTTTTCCATATTCTCAGCATCGACTGCGATTCTACTACTAGGTGTCCGTTCTCATCCCTGCAGGCTTCCGTTCTGGCTTTATAACCTTGGCATGTTCGCTTTATCTGTTGATAAAACTTTCGAACGTCACGCCTGCAGTAACGCCTCTCTAAATCCTCAATCGCGGGCTTCTCGTGCTCTTTCTTCTGAGAAGCTTATGCCCCTCCCTTCTTTTTAACTCGTAGAGCTCACTAGCAGCTCTTGTTCTTTTATGCAGCAAGACTTTATATGATCATATGTGGGGGTGAGGGTGAAAGTGGGAGAATGATAGTGGAGTATCTGACGTAACTCCTCCCCTCTTAAGATTCTTCTCCGGAGAATCCAAGTTATTCATTTCGACTTTAACGTTTGCTTTACTAATATCTTTATTCTTTTTTCTATAGTTACGCCAGATACTCCTCACCCCTACATATGATCAATACACAACCCAGATCATTCCTCACGCGCTAGGTGCATGATATCCAATGCACACAACTTGTTGCTAATACAAGCATTCCCACGCTAACACCAGACACAACCCGACACCAATTTCCTTTCTTGCATTCCATTCCCACAGGTCCACAACAAGCTGCGTTGACAAAACTTGACATGTAGCAAAGTTCAGCTAGGACAGGTTTGTTTTTGATAATTGAGTCTTAGGCAGAGTTTTGTTGAGTGCGAATGCGGAATAAAATAAAGTTGTTGTGCGAATATTATTTTTTTAGTTTATTTAGTGGCAACGAACGTTAATCTATAAGTCGATAAAATGATCACGAATAGGATGAGAGCAATTATAAAAATAGTCCTAGATTTATGCGTTCGTGTGTAATGTTTCTTGATTTTATCTCTTCGATTAATTTTCTGTTTTCCATATGATTGACATGCATTTGTTCTGTAGTGAAGTTCATTACAATTTTTTGTATGGTCGAATTACTAAAACTAGGTATAACAAAGTTATCGTATATTATAAAATTTTCATATGTAACGTTGTTTATGGTAACTTTACAGTTTTCGAAACGTATTAAATTGTTTCCCATTATATTTAAACTATAATTATTACAAGTATGTTTGATTGATGTATATGGAACGTTTTTAGTTACTACAATATTATTTGCAATATGTTTTATTTCAAAATCTTTATTCTTCTTAAAAGTACATTTTGGTGTGGTTTGAATATATTTAAAATGCAATTATCTTGTAATATTCTTAAGCTATTCTCACTTACTGCTTTATTTACATGTTCATAATTTAAGATTCAATTAGTTATGAATGACTTGTATGATGTCACTAGTTCAAAATTATCTGTGTTTGGAAAAGGTTCAATGATAATTCTGTGGAATTTGGTGTTAGAGTAAATTGGAATCGTCAAAACAAAAATTAGTTGATCTTCGTGTAAAATAACAGAGCTTCTTATGTCTGTCAGCTTGTAAATTGATATATTAAATTTTTCTATTTCTTTTGGTGATAGTAAGTCTCTTCCTAGAACTCCTAATTGGCTTAACAATAAATTTTCTTTAATTTTTTTGACTTGTTCCCCTAATAATTGTAAATCGTATTGTATCTGAAAAGCTTGTTGTATTTCAACTATTTCGGAAAATTCCTGATTTACGGCGTTTTCTAGGATCACCAATTGTTTCTTTATGTGTAGTTGTTGTTCGTTAATATGCCTCGTAATATTGTCTATTATTTCGTTAAAATGGTAGTTTATTTTTATCTGGTCATTTAGTCCGCTTATTAAATTGTGATTGTTATTCTCGTTTGTTTCTAAGCTCTTCTTTATCTCTAGTTCATCGTCATAGTCCATGGTCCCTGCTAAATACTTAAGACCTTTGCCAATTACGTTAATTAGTCCTCTTTTTGTTTTGTGGTGGTTATTTCCTAATAGATTTTCTATTTCGTTCGTCTTGTATTGTCACATATCCCTGTCCGCTGTTAAAGTCTTGTATGTCGATACGTTGGGTTGCCAGAATACAAGTTAATAAGATCAGTACCTGAAATAAATTGTTTTCATATTTATATATTCGTTTCACTTGGTCTTTGTAAAAAGTATTTCCTTTTTCGTTTTTAATGTGATCTTTGTCTAACACTACAACATCTGATTTCTTATGGGTGGGTTTAAGTTTATTATTACCTCTAGTTTTTAGATACCTATGCCTTTGTTTTGTAAAGTCAATGTTTGTCCTACTTTTGTTGAGCTTATTTATGTACTGTTCCTTTTTTTTCCTAACTGATTCTGTTATTTCTTTATATTCTTCGTTTTTTATAGTTCCGTTAAGGAAGTCGATTGGACTTTTCTTTGTTATTGAGTGGATTGTTTTGTTATAGATGGTCACGGCTTTAAAAATCATATTACGTAAAGTGTCTGTATTGCTGTTGTCAGCTCTGAAGGTTCTAATGTGTTCGTTAGGGGTGGAGTGAAACCTCTCTATATCGGAATTTCCTCTTTTGTTGTAGGGAGTAGTTATATGGAGGTCAACGTTTTGTTCTTTAAGATATTCTTTTATCGAGATTGAGGAGAAGCCAGTTTCTCCGTCTGTGACTATTTTTTCTGGAATACCTAGGGTTGCAAATCTTTGTTGGAGAGTTTTTAAAAGCGCTATCCAGTTTCTGTGTTTAATCTCATATACCGTAGCATGTTTTGTGAATTTGTCCAACATTGGGACGTACATTAAGTTAATGTCAGCATACCATATGTCAATGTGGATGATTTGGTTGGGCTTATTTGGTGTTTGCGTTATGTTGTATTGGATCTTGTACGGTTGTCTCTCGTATTTGCTTCTGTTGCAGACATCGCAGTTGTTTATAAATCTTTGTATGCTGTCCTTTAGTTTTGGTGCATAATAGACGTCCTTAATTTCCACATATGTTTCATTAATTCCTCTGTGGTTTAATAATTTACGAGTTTTCTCGATTGCCGTTAATAATTTCTCTTCGTCCGCTAGATCTCCTAGGAATTTGCTACATTTAATTACTTTTAAAAGTTTGTTTTTGCAGAAATATTTTAGATAAACGTTTTGAAATTTGCCGAATAAATGATCATTGTTGCAAAAAATTCCTACCATGCCCTTCGCTGGAAAGAATTTTCTTATGATGTCTAAAAAAATTCTTCTTTAGGATCCCTCAATTCGATAACTATCCTTCTTTTGCCAAATTCGCTATATACTTTGTGGTTATTGATTTTGTCTGTTGTGTTTAGGATTATTTGAGTTTTGTACAAATTGACTGGTGTATTTACTATAGGGATGTGGTCGCTACTGTCCTCATTTGCGCTGTGGATAGTGGCCACGATGGACTGGTTGTCTTCCACGTTGTTATTATTTTGTCGAGTGTCGGGATTTTTCTCATTTTCGTTGACGTAAACCTCCATTCTTGACAGTCCGTCTGCTACTTGATTATCTTTACCTTTGACGTACTCGATGTCAAAATTATATTTTTCTAACTTTATCTTCCATCTTTGCAGCTTGGCATTTGGTTCTTTGAGCGAACTCAGCCAAACTAGGGGTCGATGGTCGGTCCTAATTGTGAATTTTCGTCCATACAGATAGCATCTGAAATATTTCGTAGCTTCCACGATCGCCAGTAATTCTTTTTCGATGGTAGAATATCGGCTTTCGTGTTCGTTAAGCGTACGGCTGTAGAAGCATATTGGGTGGTTTTCTTGGCTCAAAACCCCACCAATTGCATAACTGGATGCATCTGTAGTAAGTGTGAATTTTTTCTCGAAGTTGGGGTAACTGGGAATTGGTGCGGATGTAATTAAGGTTTTCAAGTTCTCAAAACTGTCAATGTAATTTTTATCTGTTAAGTTTATTTTAGCATTCTTCTTTAAAAACGCTGTCATGGGTTTTGCCACTTTGCCGTAGTCTTTTATAAACTTACGGTAGTAGCCTGTGATACCTAAAAAGCTTTTATTTGTTTCGTCGACCTGGGCAGCTTATAATTTTGAATGGCTGCCATCTTATTAGGGTTAGGTTTTATACCCTCCGTGGTCACGATATGGCCCAAAAATTCAGTTTCTTTTTTCAGAACTCACTTTTGTCCAGTTGGACTTTAGATTTACTTCTCTGAGTCTGTTGAGTACTTTCGAGAGAGAGAATATGTTCCTTTAGGCTGGTGGAAAAGATGATTATGTCATCCAAATATACCCAGCATATTTTCCTTATGGATTCGCTAAGAACGGAATTCATTAACCGCTGAAAAGTTGCCGGCGCGTTTTTCAGACCGAATGGCATGCGAACGAACTCGTAGTGCCCTGTATCAGTTGAAAAAGCCGTCTTCTTTATATCCTCTTCAGCGACCTCGATCTGATGGAAGCCTTTGGATAGATCGAGCGTTGTGAAGTACATTGATTTTCCCAATTTGTCGAATATGTCTTCCATATTCGGTATTGGAAATTTGTCATCTACAGTAACCTCGTTGAGCTTCCTGTAGTCGACTACTATTCTCCACTTTTCCTTTCCAGATGCGTCCCTCTTTTTTGGGACGATCCAAATAGGAGCAGAGTAAGGCGAATCGCTTGGTCGGATAATGCCGCGGTCTAGCATTTCCTTGATTTGAGACTTGACCTCATTTCTATGTATTTCAGGGTATCTATAGTTTTTGGTATAGATAGGGATATCATTCACTGTTTTCATCCTGTGCTTAATCGCATTGGTCAATGATAGATCACTCCCTTCTTGGTAGAATGTTGACGAATATTGAGAGATAAGGTGAGATATTTTCTTACTCTCTACTTCGTTTAAGTGATTTATCCTGATTTGTTTGTAGATGGGATCCTTACTCGGTTCCGTATAATAAATTTCTAAGTTAGGTGCTTGTTCTTGGTACGCGTAGCCTCACTCTTCTTCGTATTTATTGAAGAATATTGGGATTTCACTTTCTGCTATTACTAATAGCTTTCTGTTGTAATCGAGGATTGCTTCTATTGGCAACAGGATATTGTTTCCTATTAGCCCGTCGAAGTTTTCGTGGAACTTAAATTCTAAGAATTCTGCAGTTTTATCTGGTTTTCCGAATTCTTTAAACAATGGGATTTTAACTTTCCTATCTATATACAGTGTTGGCCAAAACTAAAGCACGGGATGATATCCCTTTGTATAAAACTAAAGAAAATTAAAAAAATGTACGATAACTTTTGAGTTTTTATTTTTTACTAACCAAAATATATTTAAACTTCAATTTACAACTAACATTTCTATTAATACTCTTAACCTATTTAAATAAAAACAAATCAAACAAAAATTCATCAAAAAGTAGCTGGACAAAACTAAAGCACGGGCACCCTTTAATGGAAACAGTTAATCCGTGTTTATTTAATCTTAGCATTTGTATCGAATTTACTGTTTTTTTTTCTAAAGCATGATCCGAACAATAGAAAGAGTTAGTAATTGCATGTCTCGTGCGGTGTTATTCAGTTGTGTAGTGCAATTAAGAAATAAAATAAAAAAAGTGAGAAAATGGCGCGAAATAACTATTCTCAGCAATTAAAAGAAAAAATAGTGTCCGATTTTAATAATGGTGAATCAGTGGTGCACATCGGAAATAAACTTGGTATAAGCCACACAGTGATTTCGCGCATAATTAGTCGATTTCGTACTCGGGGAACTGTCAAAACGGTTCATAGTAGCGGTAGACCCCGAAAAACGACTAGTTATGACGATAGAATGATAATTAGGATGATCAAAAAGGACCCCTTCAAATCATCTAGATGCATAAGGGACGAATTAAGTCTAGAGGTCTCAAGCAGGACGATACGGCGAAGAGCGGTTGATGGTGGCTTAAAATCATATCGACCCATAAAAAAGCCATTTATTTCTGGGAAAAATCGACGAGCAAGACTTGAATTTGTGACGGTACATTTGAACTGGACGGTGGCTAAATGGAAAACGGTACTTTTTTCAGATGAATCTAAATTTAATTTAAAAAGCTCTGACGGATTTCGGACAGTACGGAGACCAAAGGGAGAACGCCTAAATCCTCGCTTTATAAAAAGCACAATAAAGCACGGGGGAGGCAATATTATTGTCTGGGGATGTTTTTCCAGCCAAGGAGTCGGGCCAATTCACAGGGTAAATGGTAAAATGGATCGTTTCATGTACCGAGAGATTCTTCAAAACGTCATGCTTCCTCATGCAGAGGAGGATATGCCGTTGCGATGGATCTTTCAACATGATAACGATCCCAAGCATATAGCTAACTGTGTTAAGAATTGGCTTTCTGAAAGCCATATTAACGTTATGAAATGGCCAGCACAATCGCCTGATCTCAACCCCATAGAGAATCTATGGGAGATTGTAGATCGGCGAATCGATCGCACTAATTGCCCAAATTTAGACTCCTTGTTTCACCAAACACGAATTGCCTGGAATAACATACCCCAGACAATAATTGATAACCTTATTGACTCTATGCCTAGACGCTGTGCTGCAGTTATCCAAAGCAAGGGTTACGCCACCAAATATTAATAATAAATTATAATATTAATTTTTTACTCGTAAATTTAAGATCGTGCTTTAGTTTTGTCCAGATACTTTTTGATGAATTTTTGTTTGATTTGTTTTTATTGAAATAGGTTAAGAGTATTAATAGAAATGTTAGTTGTAAATTGAAGTTTAAATATATTTTGGTTAGAAAAAAATAAAAACTCAAAAGTTATCGTAAATTTTTTTAATTTTCTTTAGTTTTATACAAAGGGATATCATCCCGTGCTTTAGTTTTGGCCAACACTGTATATAGGTGTACTGGTTGTTGCGACTTTGAGGGGTTTTTGCAGCTTTGTTTGCCATTTGAGGTGACATATCCCCGGATTAAGAATACTGATCTCTGATCCCGTATCGATCAGTATTCTTAGAATGTGATTGTTTTTTACTTTGACAATTATATAGGGTAGTCGACCGTTGGGCTTCTTTCCCGAAAATCCTCGTTATTTTCCAGTTTATTAAAATGTCTGGCTACAGCTGACAAAGTGTCTAATGGTTCTACTGTGTTATAATTATGATTGCTGTTGCCTCTCAAGGGGTTATTCAAGTGTGTTCTAAATTGGTTACTTTGACCTAGTCTAAGTTGGTTGCTCTGATTTAATCTGGTCTGGTTATTTGAACCCGTAGTGTTTTCACGAAAATATTGTCTGCAATTCCCGTTATTGCGATCGTTCTTACGAGTATTTTGAGGTTGTGTGTTGTCATTTCGATGTCTCGTATTGATCTGTCTGTCTCTGGAATTTGGTCCAGTGTACGCATATCCTGTTTCGTGGAGGATTTGCATCGCTTGTTCTAAGTTCTTTGGGTCTCTACAATATAACAAGCCTTTCATGGGTTCGGGGATTTTGTTAATAAATACACGCAAAGCTGCCTTGCAATTTTGTTCTATTTCTATAGAGTTATTACCCTGTTCCATTTTAGTTTTATTATTAAGGCGTCTTAATATTGCCTTTATATTACTATAAAAATCCTGACAATTATGTCTAAATTGGATACCCCTAAGGTCATCGTACAGCTGTTCTGCCGACTTCCTATCACCAAAATATTGGAAAAATACCGTCTTTACTTCGTTCCAGTTTTTTACATTATTGTTTATTTCTATTGCTTCTCTTGCCTTGCCTATTAATTTGCTTTTAATTATATCAAAAAAGATACTTTGGCCAGTGGCATCGTACTGTCCTAAGGTTGGAAAAATTCTATCTATTAGATCGGTAAAACTATGTAAGCTATCCCTTCCATCATACGTTGGTAAATTATTAAGATATCTTATCGGATCTATTTTTTTGTTTTTTTTTTTAGAGACTCGCGCAGGTTCAAGAGTTTTTATATTCTCTTATGATGTGTTGACACACACAACCTGAACGGAGTGCAGTGGTTGGGGTCGTTGATGTTCGTTCACTACTCTCAGGGGTGGTTGTCCTAGACCTAGATAGGACGAGAGCCGACCAAATTCTGCCTTGGTTATAGTCCGTAGTAATTCGTTCAAGCACTTTTAGTATTGCATACGCAGAGGATGAATTTCGGTTGACCATATACTGTGAGTGTTATGCCTGCAGCAGTACGTCTGGTCACTTTCCATTCACAGCTGCGTTGCGTTTGTCCGTATAGGAATTACTTTTTCTTGGCTATGAAGCGAATTTGAACTATAGACCTTCCGCTCGGCGGTCGATGATATTAACCACTGCACCACGGCTTAAAACTAGGGGACTTACTATTATTATTATTATTATTGGATCAAATATTGCTTACAGCAGTAAGATAATGTCATCTTATAAGTTGTGCAAGCCTTAAAGTTTACATCAAGTATAATATGTGTAGATATAATGTGAATAGTGAATAGCTTCGAAACATGAGATAACACACAGGTAACAATTTAAGTATTTAAATTCAACAATACAAGGAATGAATTCAACGCAATTGTGTAAAGAAATAGATAGAGAAAAAAAAAAATAAGTATTAAAAAATATCTGTGGTAGTTTCAACGGCCAGATAACGGATGAGGGAACACTTAAAGCTATAAGTACTACTAATTCTTCTAATATTAATGGGTAGAGAGTTCCACAACCGAATGGAGTCAACGAAAAACTGACGTTGGGAAATTAAGCAGGCATACCTAGTTTGTAGAAGCATACTCGATCGATCTGATTGTAAGAAGCGTAGCTTTTTATACAAATAGTCAGGAGACATAATGACCTATATTTAAGTAAATTATCAAACGTGCAACCATAGATCTGCTTAGAGTATGAGGAGACATGATCGTATCTTCTTAGGTTAAAGACGAAACGAACGATATTATTATATGCAACATTTAGCTTCCTTCTGGAGTCATAGTCTAAGCTACAGAAGACCTCACAGCAGTATAACATTATTGGGAGGATAGTTTTCGCCAACAGGATTTTTATCCTAGGGGGCATATAGTATTGGGTGACACAGAGGGAACGAAGTCCACCGTAAACTTTACCAATAGTGCTATTTATGTGTGTAGACCACGTAAGTATACGATTGAAGGTCAGACCAAGGTTTTTGGCTGAATCAACGTACTCTATCGGGGTTTGAGCTAATTTGATTGGGGGGAAATTAGAGAGATCCAAATTACTTTTGTGTATGACGAGAGCTTTTGATTTTTGAGCATTTAGACGTAGATCAATGTTGGTAGACCAATCAAGTATTAGCTGGAGATCTTCATTCATCAGCGTAACGGCTTCGTTTACACGATTTAGTGGACGACTCAAGTAAATTTGCGTGTCATCAGCATACATGTGAATTGAGCAATGCTTAACTATTCTGGGAAGTTAATTTACATACATGGTGAATAGAAGTGGGCCAAGGATCGATCCTTGCGGGACTCCGCACTTTACAGGCAAAAAAAAACGAGTGCTGATCGCCTACTGCAACCCTTTGCAGTCTCCCTTGCAAGTAGGAACTTAGTAGCTTTATGGAAGATAATGAGAAATTGTATTCTCTTCTAAGTTCACTATTTACTGCTGGTGAAGTTGCGTTGTGGTCTGTCGTTGCCATGTCTTCTAAATTTCTTTGTAGATCGAATTGTTTTGATCTCCTCAGCTTGTCTAGGCAGGTTCTACTTCTTTTTCCCGAGTGGGTAGCACTATAACTTGCACTAATGATGATTATCAGGGTTTATCACTATCTTTCGAAACTGTTGTTTTTTTTTTTTGATTTGTTTTTTTTTGTGTGTATGTTCTTTTATTGGATATTAGCACTTTTATTAGTTAAGAAATTTTTCGGTACTGTTTATTTTTCTGAACTTGCACTTCCTATTTTTATTTTTTTTTGTGTGTGTGTTCCTTTATCGGATCTTAGCACTATTGCGAATCTTCACTAGTCCTTGAACGGGTTTTTCGATTCTTTTACGTGTGTTCAATAACTAAAGTTAACCGCGAGAACTTAATTTTTTTCTTGCGTACACACGAGTACCGACTGCGCCATTAACGTTCGTTGCCACTGAATAGACTAAAAAAAAAAAAAAATGATATTCGCAAATAAAACACTTTAATTTTAATTTCAATGAACAACTTCATTTTTAGGGTTCCGTACCCAAAGGTAAAACGGAACCCTATTACTAAGACTTCGCTGTCCGTCCGTCTGTCACCAGGCTGTATCTCATGAACCGTGATAGTTAGACAGTTGAAATTTTCACAGATGATGTATTTCTGTTGCCGCTACCACGACAAATACTAAAAACAGAACAAAATTAATTATACATACACATAATTACAAACAACCAATAATAAATTGTTTCGAAAGGTTTTCGTTGTCATCTTTCGGGAAGTCAAACTCAGAGAAAGCGGATAGCCCGAGGGTGCGATCAGCGCCTGACACGCGAACGAGTGGAGTTCAACCCG
This sequence comes from Eumerus sabulonum, assembly GCA_951905685.1. NCBI lineage: Eukaryota > Metazoa > Arthropoda > Insecta > Diptera > Syrphidae > Eumerus > Eumerus sabulonum. Next base: position 34,519,864 of record OX645063.1, read on the forward strand.
CAGAAGGTCAGCATTTTTGTTTTTTTTTTTGTTCCTAGTAGCACATGAGGGAGAGTGGGCGAAGAACTCGGGGAGAAATCTTCGGCGAAGTACTCGGAGAGTGATGCCTATGTCACAATGCTACTACACGGCGCGGCGACAGCGCAACTACAAACGCCGTAGCTGTCAAATCCATATTCATGCAATGGAATTATATGGAGTAAGTCACATAGCCACGTATGTAGTCGTGTCGCAGCGCTGTAATTTCGAAAATTTGAAAAACTGTCGCAACTACACGGCGTTTTCCTATTTCGAATTCGACATTGGAGGAATACGTTTGATAACTTGGTCTAACCCACCACCATCTTCTGACTTTTGTTTTCGCTTTTAACTTTTTATAGGCTACAGCAATCGCACATGTTAGCAATAATGTTTTTTTCAAATTATTTTGATCCATTTATAACCTAAATTCAGTTTCAATCTTCGAATTTTTTACTGATGCCAACTTCACTCTATAGAATTCACCACCAACTTCACTCACAGAAGTACCCTGCTGTCAAAAAAAACGCCGATGAAAGTCGCTCCATTGTGTGTTGACTGAACTACTTTACAACCACAGCAAACGGCAGCGTTTGTAGTTGCGCTGTCGCCGCGCCGTGTAGTAGCATTGTGACACAGGCATGATCTTCGGGGAAGAACTCCGGTACGGTTTTAAGCAGTTCCCGGTACGCGGCCGTACCGTGTGTCCTATTGCCTACGTTGGTCGCGGATATCACGTTCATTGTATAAGGTATTGAAATCACAAATTTGCGTGTCGCGATTGGTGATGCGGGCTAAGTCGTTGGTCAGAGGAGTTTCGGTACGACTGTTCGAATACTCAAGCTGCGGTTTGTTTACTTTTTTGAACAGTGAATTCCTTTTTTTTTTTTTTTTTACTTATATTTTTTTATTTATTTCGACTTTTTTATTGACATACGGTGTAGGGTAGTTTTAAGGATTAATTGTAAACCTAGATTAAGTTAGGTTAAGGAAATTAAATTTGTGACATATTGAATTGGAAACGATTACGGTGTTTTTTTTTCTTTTGCGTGGGATATTTCGCGAGTCTCGTAGCAAATTCGCGATTCTTGCTGCGGGTAAGTCGGCGTGAGGGCAATCGCGTGGCGCCATTGCTCACGACCAGTCCTCGCAGCTGGCCTAGCATCCCTTTCGCACGACGTCGCGGCAGGTGGAGAGGAGCAAGTGAGCAAGAGGAGCAAGCGATCTTGCACACATACGAACCGATACGTACATAAGTGCATACGCATCACATACGTGCATACACTCACACATCTGTACGCTATGTATAAGTATACATGCATACATACATATGTACATTACGAAGTAGAGTTGGGTAGTTCCGGACATGTATAGTTCACGGAACTATGTCCTCTCTCGGACACATGTCCTCTCGTTCCGCAAATTGAACGAAATGAGTTCCATAGTTCCATTCAACCCTTATTCATCAATCACATATGTACAAAACGAAAAAAAAAAAAACATAAATGCAACGAACATGCTTCTCATACGGTATGAGTTATACCCCGTAGTTTTCAAGAAACCCAAAAGTATGGAGATGTGGCGATAAAGCTCGAACAGTTGGTGTACAGCACACTTGAACTGAAATGAAGAAAAGAAATGAAAGAATATAATGCCCGCACCGCATTTCGTGAACGAATGTCATACATGTGTATGTATGCATTCAGGTCCGGACATGGACATGGTTTGCTAGTTCCATATCGGTGCGATAATACATTTAGTTCCGGACATGGACATGTTTTTGCTAGTTCCATATCGGTGCGAGTATACATTTAGTATTTTAAAACGGGTAGAGATTAAAGTGCATACTGAGATGGAATAATTATCTTATAACCCCATTTAGATAATGTTTCAAATATATTGAATGGTCTTTCTAACAAAGTTGTTGGTCCAATGTAACACCTAAATATTTAAAACTGTCCACGTGTTCAATCAAGAAGCAATTTTCAAACATTCTTGATTGTTGAATACTATATCTTCAAGAACAAATCGATTACACAATGGTGCATGATAATATAAGGGAAGGTCTCTGAAAACTCTACCATTGATATTAAATATCATGTACTTCGTTTTGTTGCTAATTATTAGTTTATGATAATTAAACCATCTCCTTAACATATCTAGGTCATAGTTAACAACTGCAAAACTATCAATTAAGTTAGTGTTTGAGTGGAAAAGAGATGTTTCATCAGCAAAGGCAGTTATTTTGCCTAATTTTCACAACTTGATAACGGTTGAATAAATAAGAAGAAAACCATTTATAAATGGAGCCTCTGAAACCCGCTTTGTAAAGTTTATCGAGTAGCAAAGTATGATTGACCATATCAAAGACCTTACTGATATCAACAAATAATGTTGATGGTGTTTGAGAAGTGTTTAGACTATTATGTATTTCACCAGTTAATTTCAATAAAGCAGTTTCAGTCGATTTGCCACGTCGAAACCCAAATTGGCAATCACTCAAAAAATGAGTATTTTCTAAAAATTACAACATTCTAGATTTTAACTATCCGAAAAGTGAGAATAAAATGTCACTGATTATGTATTTCTGTATATACTTAGACAGAATATAATAAATATATGTATAAATGGGGCTCCCATACAACAGACATGCTTTTTTTGCCGTTTTTATACATAATAGTACGGAACCCTTCGTGCGCGAGTCCGACTCGCACTTGGCCGGTTTTTTTTCTCCGCGTTCGCACTCAACAAAACTCAGCTTAAGACTCAATTATCAAAAACAAACCTGTCCTAGCTGAACTTCGCTACATGTCAAGTTTTGTCAACGCAGCTTGTTGTGGACCTGTGGGAATGGAATGCAAGAAAGGAATTTGGTGTCGGGTTGTGTCTGGCGTTTAGCGTGGGAATGCTTGTATTAGCAACAAGTTGTGTGCATTGGATATCATGCACCTTGCGCGTGAGAAATGAGGAATGGGTTGTGTATTGATCATATGTAGGGGTGATGGTGAAAGGGGAAGAATGGTAGTGGAGTATCTGACGTAACTTGGGAATCCTCCTGCACTCGTCATCGAACCAGGTGTTTCTTCGTGGTGGAGCCTTGAAACCCAAAACTACGGATGCAGAGCTTTTCGGGGCTTGTTTGCAAAGGCTCCACTGCTGTTCTATTGATAGCATCGATAATTGAGGTGTATTGGAGGGCTTAAGGAAGACGCGATCGGTAAAAGCACGAGCGGTTTCTGGCGATAGTAGTAGATTTTTATGAGGCGTTCGCTCACATGCCGAAAGCTTAGGACTTTTTGCGCTAGTCCACCTCGAACAACAAATCCGCATCCAAACAATCGTTGCCCTCTCTCCCTATAGCAGTCGCCGTAGTATACATCGCAGTTACATCCGCTTTATACCCGGTCCATTCCATCGCTTTTACTGGATTGCGGTTATGTCCGCTTTATAGCGGTCTAGGGCGTCCGCGAGTTGTTCGGCTGCACGTGGCCTGGGGCCTAACATTCCACGTACAGAGCCGAAGATCATTGTCCTTTTTTCGTTTTTTGCAAGGGTCGTCAACATAAATCCGGTCCGTTATATACGAGGCTTGTGGTTGTTTCGGAGTTTGTGATTTTTTACAACTGACTAGACCGTAGTCCAACCGACTAATCCTGTTTTTTGGCGAAGGAGGCTCGGCGTTCGCCCTTCCCTGTCTGCAATTTCCATACGAAATCTCCAGATGGAGGTGGGGATGGGACTTACTAACAGTGCCGCAAGATGTTCGACTGCGGTGGCTCTTCTGGCTTTTTAGCCGGCCAGCATCCGCCGGATAGATGCTACTACACACCGATTATCACATAACATTTTAACTTCATATAATACTACTCGTAAGTGGAAGTGGTTGTTTATTTATTTGTTTTGTTTCAATGATTAAAACTTTTTTGAAACCATTTGTTAAATATGTATGTTAACATTCTGCTATTGTTCTACTGTTAGTAAATAGAACTGACACTAATTAAGAAGAACATTGATATCCTGAACAAGATATCGTATTACTTCTACATACTGCAACTTGCATAATAGTATCTTTCGCTATTGTTAAACAAATGAAAAGTTTTTGAGATGTATACCACATACTCTCTAAAAACAAGATAAGAATTCGCGACAGCATAGAAAAATTTCGAAATCTGCCCTCCTTCCAAAGTTATGAAACTCGATGCCAAGAGTTAGGTATTGTATTGTAGTTATGTATTGAATTGACAGTAACAGAAGGACAAGCATCATGGCTTGTGTGTTCTCCTCCGACGCCGCTGTTACATTGTTATCGAGTGTATATGTATAATATATAAAGGACTTGAAGCGATGTTTTTTCATAATGGGATGTATGGTTGGTAGTACTTACAATAACGCAAGTACTACAAGCCCGTATTTGTTGTTGTATCTGAGTGTTCCGGCTCACTCAATATCGTTAGATGTTCTCGGAATATTTGAATAAAATTTAACAAGAATTATTATTTCAAGTCTCAGTAAAATAATAGCGAGTCGGGAGGAAATGGAAAGTTAAGATTTTATGAACATACTATCCTAAAAACTCACATGCACGCGCGCACAAAGACATTCCTCTAAAAAATAAAGGATTCGAATTCTAGGTACCTTGAAACCTCACGATGTGAAAGTTCCATTCATGTTGGATAATTGAAACAACGCGATACCATTACAATGAGAGAGCGCACAATGTGATTATAATGAGATGAATTGAGTGCACTGGCCATATTTCCCGTGGAATTACATAAGTATGTATATTGAACGAACCCCATTATGAACTGCATCTACATATGTTCACGATTATCGTTAGCTTTTCCTGAAACTAAAAAAAAACATTTTTCTAGTAAGGTGTTTTGTTTAATTTACGAAAACGGAAATAGGTAAGTGAATCTCTTCTAAAAACAGTAGTAGTAAAGTATAACCAAGACCGGCAACTATATGAAGGCTGCTTATTAACAACACCATCATGATTTGCACTATGTGGAAGCTAGACTCGAAAGTCTAGAATAATACTTACTTACCTACTTAAATGGCGCTACAGTTCGGGGTGAACCAGGGCCTCAACCAACAAGCCTCTCCAGCCGGCACGATCTTTGGCCAGCCGCTTACAGTGCCGCACGCCCAGTTGGTTGAGGTCACTTTCCACCTGTGCGCGTCACTTTAGATGCGGTCGTCCTCTGCTACGTCGTCTCTCGGGATTGATGTCGAAGACTCTTCCGGCCAGAGCGGTAATGTACAGTCGCTCTACATGGCCCAGCTATCTTAGACGTTGGATTCGAAGACGTCTAACTAGGTCGATCTCAGCGCTGGTGACGTTGATGCTTGTCACTATCCAGCCAAGGTAGACAAATTCCTTTACTACTTCAAAAATATAGCCACCAAAGATGACGTTTGAGCAAGACGTCGGTGTTGCACGTCTTTCTTTGATGACAGCATATATGTATGTATTTGGTCCTGTCCCCATTTACCCTTAGACCTTAGCCGTTCTGCTTCAATGCTTGCAAACGCCTCATTGACGTCTCGCTGTATGCGTCTGGTAACGTCAATTTCATCTGCGTAGGCAAGCAATTGTGTAGACTTGTAGTAGTATTGGCCGCAGAGTCCCACGCGATCTTTTCAAGTTTGATGTTAAAGAAATCACATGAAAGTGCGTCGCCCTGTCTAAAACCTAAATAACGAGGTTCTCGGTTAGTTCACCTCCGACCTTAATGGAGCAGCGGGAATTCTCCATAGCCATCCTGCGCAGTCTGACGAATTTGGCAGGAATATTAAAACATGACATGGCTCTGTATAACCCCCAGTACCCCGCCGAGGAGGGACGCCGCGAAATAAACATTCGATAGAACTGCTGTTATCAAAATCCGAAATCGCTCATCGTGCGTGGGAGTTCAGTACACTAACCACTGCGCCCCGGCGCTCTCTTGTCTCTAGACTCCTCGATATCTTTGAACTGGGAGGCTCCGATGATTCTTTTCTTTAGTCGCAGCAGTTTTTTCTCCTCCCTTTTTCTGATTCGGTACTTCTATCGCACTGCCCTGGTTTTTCGCTGCAGCCCCTTTTGGCACGCCTCGTCGGTTGCTGTCTTTTTCTAGCCACACTCGATATCATACAACGGGTTTCTTGTCGGGGGTGGAAGATAGCCTAATGTGTTCTCGGCTACTTCCTGAACGGCTAGTCGACCTCTGAATCGTGTTGCTACGAGAAAATGGTCAGAGTCGATGTTTGCCTCCCTGAACGTTTGCACAACCTGGACGTTTGACGAGTGTCTTTTATCAATGTGCACATGGTCAATTTGGTTGGCCAGTTTGCTGTGTGGATTAGCATGCTGTCGCAAAGTCCGTGAGTCGGAAGCCGTTATGCGTTGCTGTATCGCGGAGGCTGTGCTTTCCGATCACTCCCCTAAAGGTGTTCTCCTTACCAATTTTGGCATTGAAGTCTCCGAAGATACGAAAAAGTAATACTAAATATGTTAGCTTAAGCGCAACAAAATTCGAAACAAACGTATGCTACTCTAAGCAATAGCGTGCGAACAAAGTTCAAAATAAAATGTTGCTACCTTAGGCAATAACGTGCGAACAAACCGAAAATGAATGTGCGTACTTTTAATGATTAATTTCATATCTATTGATTTTGTTGATATGATCAGCACCCCTCGTAATATATGCATGTACTTGCCTTGAAAAATCTTCTCGACTTAAGCCGTTCGGAATCGGCATCCCTTACACCTGTGTAAAAATAAATCACACACCGCATGGGTGATTGAGAGAGGCTTGGCTCTGGCCCTTCATGGGCTGTAACGCCATCAAAGTAAAACCAGCGAGCCTCCTCTTGCTTACCAATTATTAAATTTCGTTGCGCAACTGCGCTTTAAGACGATGATAGGGCGAAACTCATAGAAAAGTCCCCTATCGAAATCTGATAAGTTTAGCTTCACAGGTAATAACTACACTGGAAAACCCAACAAGTTCATCTATGTACGTGAACTTCAGACGCTCCTGCAGAAAGGCAAAAGTATTTATGTATGTATATAATATTCAGGGAGCATACATACATACATATGTAGGAAAGGATAAAACTCTATTTATAGGTTGCCTTTGTTAAAGTAAATTCGCAGTCCGTAAGCTCACAACATATGCATGTGTATGCGTAGGGTTTTTTTTCATTATTTCGCTATTACAATCGAGATTATAATTAACCGTTTTTTTCCATAAATATGGGCTTATTCGTTGGCAAGAGCATACAAACCATTTATAAAGGTACAGTAAGACATCACATTATATAATGTAATACCTTTAATGTTGTTTGCTGTTTATAGAGATATAAAATACATACATATTTACGTTTCATATGCTACAGGTTTCCAAACTTCTGCTTGTATGTAGATACGTGCCTGAATATGAAATTGTGGGTATACTGTGAAAGGTTATCCCAATAGGTCACTTTGCTACGCTACCTTTGCCAAATAAATTTTATTAACGGTGTCAAGGGGGCAGGTTACAAGAATACAAAGTCGTTAACACCTAAGCCAGTATCCACCAGTTTGTTCGTCAACTATTGAAATTGTGCACGGCAGCAGATGGAATAGCTTATACTTAAGCTCACCTCAAAGCACAGGGTCAGAAGAATTCCCATGACATTGTCTGTGGTTTAAAAACCGTGAGAGGTCAAAGTTTATTTGTACTCGGATTTGTCATTTGAAAGAGACGTAGGCAGCAAGTTTAAATATCGCCCACAAGGTCAGCTATTTGGGTAGTGTAAACGTCCAAAGCTAGTACCAGAGTAACGACATGCTTCAAGACTGCAAAGTTGCCACGATGATATTAAAATATTTTATTTTTTTTATAAATATGGGGCTAGTGCTACCATTAGCAATACGGCACTGCGACCTTTGCAGATCTATTGTGCCTGCTAGCCGATTAGGCGAGGAGCCTCTGCACTTCTACAATGAAGTTGAGAATGCTTCTCGTAGGAGCCAAGGTGACCCCCTCAGGAGTCATAACTTCACTGAGAAGGATACGCTTCCTAAGATGGCAGAGAGCAGCACACTCACATAATGTGTTCTGCCGTCTCTTCGGACTCGAGACAGAGAGGCTAATTTTGTTCAGATGATATCTCAGCTTGCAGTGTCCTGTTAGGCAGCTGACTAGTTTTCTGATATCCACCCTATTGAGTTTGAGTATGTCACTGGAGTGTTTGTTCAGGGGTCGTATGAGTCGTTTAGATTGACAGAGTCCCCGAACGCTGTTCCAAAAGGACAGGTGTTGCGATTTTTCCCACTTGTCTAAGAAGAAGTTTATCTTAGACCCGGGAATGCCGCAGAATGGTTCCGGACCTATATATTATCGCTGGAATCTTTCCTGGCAAGTTGGTCGGCAATTTCATTGCCCTCGATACCCTTATGTCCTGTCACCCACCATAACATTGTTTCTTTTGGCGAGGTCCTGCAGGACGTTATGGCATTCATTGTCAGTTTTTGAGTTCATACTGTACGAACCCAGCGCTTTAAGAGCTGCTTGGCTATTAGAGAGTATGTTGATGGTTACTCAACAGAGCATGCAGCTTGAAAGATTCTTCTTCTTCTTCTTAATGGGCGCTACAGTTCGGGGTGAACCTGGGCCTCAACCAACATGCCCCTCCAATTAGCACGATCTTTTGCTAGCCTTTTCCATTGCCGCACACCCAGTTGGCTGAGGTCCCCTTCCATCTGTGTGCGCCAGCTTAAGTGCGGCCGTCCTCTGCTTCTTCGTCCCTCGGAGTTGGATTCAAAGACTCTCCGGGTCGGAGGTGTGGTGTCCATTCGCTCTAACTGGCCCAGCCATCTTAGGCGTTGAATCCGTAGTTGCCTGACTAGACTCATGTCGCTGTACAGCTCGTAAAATTCGTGGTTGAATCTTTTCCTCCATCCCCCGCCTGCGTTTATATGCCCGAAAATCACGCGCAAAATCTATCTCTCGAACTGACCAAGGGCCGGATGAGGATCCGCTTTTGATAGTGTCCATGCTTCTGCGCCGTACAACAGGACTGGGATGGTTCGGGAGAGGGCTCTATTACTCAGTTGCCTCCTGAGCCTAAAGAAACAGCGATTGGCAAGACTAATTCTGCGTTTGATTTCGGAACTGATGTCGTTGTTCCAGGTCACTGCGGAGCCAAGGTAGACGAAGTCCTTAACTACCTCGAACTTATATCTGCCAGCAACAACGTTCTGGCCAAGACGTCGGTGGTGAGCGTCCTTTTTTGATGATAGCGTATATTTAGTTTTGCCCTCGTTTACCGCCAACCAATTTTCGCCGCCTCCATCTCAATACTCGCAAATGCCTCATTGACATCTCGCTGTGATCTACCTATTATGTCAATATCGTCGGCACATTCAAGAAGTTGCGAGGGTTTGAAATAGATTGTGCCTCATGTCTTGGCCAGTGATTTTTGCACAATCATTTCCAATATGATGTTGAAGAAATCACACGACAGCGCATCGCCTTGCCTAAATCCTTTTTTGACATCAAAATAATCGGTAGGGTGTTCACCGATTCGGATGGAGCAGCGAGTATTCTCCAAAGTCATCCTGCATAGTCTGAGGAGTTTAGCAGGTATGTCAAAGGTAGACATGGCGTTGTATAGCTCGTCTCTAATTACGCTATCGTATGCGGCCTTGAAGTCGACGAATGGATGGTGAGTGTCGACTTGAAATTCATTACCTTTCTCCGGGATCTGCCGTAGTGTGAAGATTCGGTTGATGGTGGACTTCCCTGTCCTGAATCCGCACTGATAAGAACCTATCAGCTTATTTACAAAAGGCTTCAGGTCTTCACACAAAACGGCGCAGAAGATTTTGTAGGCCATGTTAAGGAGGCTTCTTCCTCTGTAGGTGGCGCAATCAGAGGGGTCTCCTTTCTTGTGGATCGGGCATACGATGCTGAGACTCCATTCCTCGGGCGTGCTTTCCTTTGACCATATCTTACAGATGAGCTGGTACGTGCTCCTAAGCAGGTCATCCCCAGCTGCCCTGAAGAGCCCAGCAGACAGTCCGTCTGCGCCAGCAACTTAATTCGACTTGAGTTTCAATATGGCAATCTTAACTTCGTCGAGGTCAGGGGGACGGAATTCTCTGCGGTTTTCGTCGATTAGAAATGGATCATTCTGCCTTACAGCGGTATATTGACTAACATCGCCGTTATACAGTCTGCAGAAGTGATTTTTCCATATTCTCAGCACCGACTGCGGTTCTACTACCAGGTGTCCGTTCCCATTCCTGCAGGCTTCCGTTCTGGCTTTATAACCTTGGCATGTTCGCTTTATCTGTTGATAAAACTTTCGAAAGTCACGCCTGCAGTGACGCCTAGTGCTCACTAGCAGCTCTTGTTCTTTTATGCAGCGAGGCCTTATATGCATCCTGCTTCGCTGTATGAATCCTCCTTCACTCGTCATCGAACCAGGTGTTTCTTCTTGAAACCCAAAACTTCGGATGCAGAGCTTTTTAGAGCTTGTTTGCAAAGGCTTCACTGCTGTTCTATTGATAGCGTGGAGGATTAAGGTGTATTGGAGAGCGGTTTCTGGCGATAGTAGCTTTCCGACGTCATAACTTTGTATTTTTACTCTACTCCGTCGCGTTCGTGATATCCGTAAGCGCATCTTGGCTACTATAAGATAGTGGTCCGAGTCCATGTTAGCCCCTCGGAAAGTTCGAACATCAAGAATAGTGGAGGAGTGTCTGACGTCGATCGCGATGTGATCAATCTGGTTGGTAGTCGATTGATCAAAAGACCGCCAGGTGCCTTTGTGTATATCGAGGTGCGGGAAGCGCGTACTGGCTTGAAGGAGATTTCGTCCCGTAACAAGATCAATCAGCCTGTGTCCGTTATCGGATGTGGTGTCGTGTAGGCTATGTTTGCCGTTGACTCGTTCTTTACCCAGCTTAGTATTGAAGTCTTCTAGTACAATTTTGATGTCATAGCTGGGACATTGGGCATACGTTCTGTCTAGGAGATCGTAGAACTCATCTTTGGCGGAGTCATCCTTGTCTTCCATGGGGGCGTGGATCAGGCTGATGTCAAAAAATTTAGCCTTGATACGGATTGTTATGAAGCGTTCGCTCACATGCCGAAAGCTTAGGACTTTTTACTGGAATACAGTGGCTCAAAATTGGACTCTCCGTATGGATTATTTGAAATGTATACACATTTTACACGAAATAATCTTTAAAAGTTAAATGCCAAGCATGAGCCTATTAACTCAAGAAGGTATTACTTTTACAATTTTTTTTTTACTTTTGGAAAATTAAAAACAAAACGCTTAAAGAAACATACATATGTAGGTCTAAGCCATACGTAAGCTATTGTATTTGTCTTTTTCCACATACCTGTTGAAATCTAAGGATATAACCTCGTTTTGTTTCGTATTTTATGTGATTCTCTTTACTTGGACAACAGCAAGCAATGGGCATCAATTTAAAGTAAGCTTAATTAAAAGAGGGGAGGAAAAGAACGTGAAACATTTGATTTTACGAGTGTCTCTCGATATATAGAAGAAGAAATATGTAATATCAGAGACATGAACTTTCTCCATCCAATTTGTTGGCATAAGATATTTCTAATACCATGGCATTTGCTTCTGTTTCGTTTTCTTCTTCACTTTCTTTCCCAGAACTTATAGTCACTCAAAGCATGTTGTCGTTCGCCGCCTCTGTATCTTACGTACGCACATATTCCTCACAATCCAATCACAAGATTGATGTGAAAAAATAAAAATCAAAATTACATCCTCCTTCATCAGCAATGCTTTGAACAAAAAGGCACCATCAGCCATTTTACTAAAAAGAGAAGGACTTAAATTACCACGCTAAAGAATTCATTACTTTTTTATGTCAAATAAATTCCAGACGCTTTTCTTCCGAGTTAACCAACCCCGAGGCAATTTACGATTCACAACAAAGGACAATTGAGTAGATAGAAAGAAATTAAAAAAAATGAGACATTGACAAAAAGCCTGCTGGTCAAGAACACATTTACATTCGTTTGTTCCATCTCGTATTGCGGGAAGAACAAAAGGGTTTTCCTAAGTCAGCTACAAGACCCATAATTTGAAATCATGATTGGGGTAGATCAGTACCCCCAGCGCTTATGTATTCGGTGTAATAAGGACCTTTAACTTTAATTGTCGCATTTTGTTGTTTGTCGCTATTTTGCCTGGACAAGCTGAAATGTTTAGGGTTTTGCTAATTATGGATTTTGCCTTCACAAGAAGGCAATGTCTTTGTTCCCTGTAATGGTTCTAATAAATAATGCTTAGACGGTAACAGGGGTCTATTCCCATATTTTATTAAAATGGTTCCTTGTTGGTTGAGTGCCTGTTAAGCAGTTAGAATAATTTAATTGCTAAGTTTTGATAAAGTTGATATTTTGAGAGCGTATATGTACAAACATACACACATTTGTATGTATGAACCTCTTATTATATAATGTACCAGTCGGGGAGGGAGCGAGCAAACAGAGCAAAGAATTTGATCGCGTTTAATAAGGCAAACGCCAGCTTCGATCTCTGCTCCTGCTCAATCCAAGTTGACACATAGCCTCCGCGTGGCCCCCCCTGGATAGCTACCCTGGCACCCGCCGAGTAGTGAACGAATGTGCGCAGCGAACCGACCCTTGTTCCTGGGGAAAGAGGAACCTGGCCCTCCAGGTTGGGGGTTGTGCTTAGGGGTAACATCCCCATCACGTAAAAATGTACTTGTTCCGAAACGACAAAAAGCCTCGGATACGGACGGATACAAAGCTGGCGACCCCTGCAAACGACTAACGGACTTGAGAGTCTGCACCTGGAATGTGAGGTCCCTTAACAGAGCGGGTGCAGACGATCAATTGGAGCAAACCCTCAACTGCTATAAAGCAGATATAACCGCACTCCAAGAGGTGCGATGGGATGGACCAGGTAAAGGACGGATGCAAAACTGCGACATCTACTACGAGAACTGCTACATGGAAGTCAAACAGCGCCTATTGGGGTGCGGATTCGTTATTAGAGGAAGACTCCGACAAAAAGTCTTAAGCTTCTGAGATATAAGCGAACGCCTCAGAACAATCTGCATCAAAGCTAAATTTGGAAACATTAGCTTAATATGCGCTCATGCCCCAACGGAAGAAATGGACGATTGACTCAAAGAAGAATTCTACGATCTCCTAGACAGAACATATGCCCAATGCCCCAGCTACGATACAAAAATAGTCCTAGGACATTTTAATGCAAAACTGGGCAAAGAGGAAATATTTGATTCGATCATAGGAAAGCATAGCCTCCATAACACCACATCCGACAACGGAACTAGCCTAATCGATTTCCTAGCGGGGCGTTACCTCCTTGTAGCAAGCACGCGTATCCCTAGTCTCAACATCCACAAGGGTACCTGGCGCTCTTTTGATCAATCGACCACCAACCAGATTGATCACATTGCGATCGACGCCAGACACTCCTCCTGTATTCTTGACGTACGACCCTTGCCAGGGGCCAACATCAACTCGGATCACTACCTTGTTGTAGCCAAGGTACGGATGAAGATATCAAGAATGCTTAGGAGTCGAGTAGGACTACGTAAGTTTGACGTCGGAAAGCTACAATCGCAAGAGACTGCCAGAATCTTTGCCGACCGTGCCTCTTCCACGTTCTCTCAAAACCCACCCACAGCAGCCCAAACAATAGAGTAGGAATGGGCACATTGCCCGAGCGCCGTCAGAGACGCTGCCTCAGAGGTGCTGGGTTTCAAACCGCCACCATCTAGAAACCCCTGGTTCGATGAACAATGCGAACAAAACAAGAGGCATACAAGATAGAAACACAATCTTCTGCAGAAAAGCCTCGGCTTCGCAGAAATATACGAAATTGTTAATATGTTTTGATTAATAAAAAGAATAAAAAGAATAAAGTATTGTGTGAACGCCTGAAACCGTTTGTGGATAACCTGATCGGCTTTTATCAGTGTGGTTTCAGGCCAGGTAAATCCACAATAGACCAAATACTTACGCTACGGCAGATCTTGGAGAAGACCCAGGAATACCAAATCGACACTCACCACCTCTTCTTCGATTTCAAGGCTGCATATGACAGCGTGTATAGAGATGAGCTATACAAAGCCATGTCTAGTTTTAGCATCCCTGCCAAACTCGTCCGACTGTGCAGGATAACAATGGAGAATTCTGGCTACTCCGTTAAGGTCGGCAAACTGAGACCTTTGATGTTAAAAAAGGATTTAGGCAAGGTGACGCGCTGTCATGCAACTTTTTCAACATCGTGCTTGAAAAGATCGTGCAAGAGTCACTGGCCAACACAAGAGGTACGATTTATTTATAGTCTACGCAATTGCTTGCGTACGCCGACGTCATTGACGTGATTGGACGGACAAAGCGAGACATCAATGAGGCCTTTGTAAGCATTTAGGTAGAAGCGCCTAAGATGGGTCTCAAGGCTAATGAGGGTAAAACCAAATATCGCTTTTATCTAAAAGTGACGGTCTACACCGACGTATTGGCCAGAATATCACCATGTTCGGATATAACTTTGAAGTGGTCAAGGAATTCGTCTACCTTGGCTCACTGATGATCAGCGACAACAACCCCAGCGCTGAGATAAAACGCAGAATCACTTTTGCCAACCGCTGTTTCTTTGGGCTCAAGAGGAAATTGAGAAATAGAGCCCTCTCTCGGAAAACCAAGGTGACACTATATAAGACTTTAATCATCCCTGTCCTGCTTGACGGCGCAGAGGCTTGGACCTTAACAAAAGCGGTTGAAGATGGCCTTGGTCGTCTCGGGAGGAAAACTCTGCGCACTATCTACGGTCCCGTTAGTTCAAACGGTGTATGGAGGAGGAGATATAACTAAGAACTGTTTGGGTTGTACAGCGACATCGGCCTGGTAGGACGTCTACGGATACAGCGTCTAAGGTGGCTAGGCCATGTAGAGCGCATGGAAAATACAGCTCCGACCCGAAGAGTCTTCGAATCCACCCCGGAAGGAAGGCGCGGCAGAGGACGGCCGCATCAACGGTGGCGCACGCAGGGGGAAGGGGACCTTAACCAACTGGGCGTACGGCGCTGGAAACAGCTGGCCAAAGACCGTGTCAGCTGGAGACGCTTGTTGGTTGAGGCCCAGGTTCACCACGGATTGTAGCGCCACCTAAGTGTCAACGTCGACATGAGAGGCCGACAACACCAATACGAGAGGAGTGTCTCTCGCGAGTTCGGCACGGAAGGACGTTTTTCCTCTGTATCTTTGATGAAATTATTTTGTAGTATCTGCTGTCTTTTACAACTCAGAAGTGGGATCTTCCAATACCCAAATAGATAATTTGCCAACGAATATGTATTATATTGTACATATGAGCAAATTTGCGTACGAGAAGCCAACGAAAAACGATCCGTTGCACGCACACGGGCGAACAACACAAAACGATCCTTATGCAAAAGAACAAAGAACGTATGTAAATAAATAAAGAGAAACGCAAAACGGTCCTAAGCGGCACAAAGGCGCTCGTTGTTGCTATTTAAGGAAAAGGCATAAGTCGGAGTCTACACGAGGGCTATCTGGTGAGGGCTTAAATAAGTGTAAAAGAGAGGGTAAGTGAAACAGAAATACAATGGCACACTCACGCGCGGGTAGCTACTTCGTGGGTTTTTTGCCGTCTCCTTATCTCCTTTTCTTTGTTTTGCGATGTCGCTTCACTCCTGTTTCTGACTTGGAAGTGTACGTTTGGATACCATTCTTACTTTTCAAACATCACCACAGGCAACGAAATTGAAATGTGAAGCGAAATATCAAGAACAGGCACACGCAGAAAAGCTCCGTGTGGACGCGTCCTCAAATTGGAACGTAGGTTCAAAGGAAAAAGGCGCAAAAAGATAGCCCTCGTGTAGACTCCGACTAAGCGACAACACACACGGAATAGAGAACAGGGAAAAGGAAAATAAGGAATTAACGAAACGATTCCTACGAACAAGGAGAAGTCACGTACGCCACACGTAGGACAAAGACAAACGGCAATTCCAACGTATAGGAAACGCATACAGTCACCGTAGAGGTTAGATACACAAAACGATAGCACAAAGATAAGATACGGAAAAAAAAACTGGCGAAAAGCAGAAGCGAGGACACTCTGTCGTTGCGAGCCGAAGGGAATAGAATCATGCTGAAAATAACGTCATTAAAAGAGGAGCAACTCAACAAAGTACTCCAAGCGCATGAGCTGACGATTAAAGGAGATAAAGCCCATAAGATCGCTAAATTGATGGAACTTCTGGGCACAGACGAAATTGACGCCGAAGAAATAGAACGGGGTGATTCATGGACAACGCAGATGACGGAACTACGCAGCATCGTACTGGATCTAGCGAAAACGGTGAATGAATTGGTTGCAACAGTAAGTAGTAGTGCCCCAAACGAACACACAACGACTGAAACGCAGAGCGGAGCGAATCTTTTACCACCGGAAAATCCACGAGATGGGGGAACCGAAACTGTAGTGTCGAACAGGTCAGCTACGCCGGCAACATACATCATTCTATCGCCAACGCAAGGGTATGGCAATAGCGGATCTCCAGATGTCATAGGAATCCTGCCGAACTTCGATCCACTCAAACGCACACTCTCGTCACAACAATTTCTCAGCAAGGTAGAACAGTTGCAGCGTCTGTATAATTGGAGCGAGGAAATGTTGTTATTCGCAGTACAGCACAAGCTGAAGGGACTCGCAAAGGATTGGTTAGATGCACAGCCAGTGTTTCAAACATGGAAAGAGTTTGTCATCGCTCTTAAAAGAGATTTTCCGTGTACAGTTAATGTGGCAAATGTGTAGAGGGAGCTTATGAAGCGGAAGCGAAGGCCAGATGAAACGTTAACCGAGTATTACTATATAATGCTTGCAATCGGACGACGAGGTGAGTTGGATGACATTTCTATCAACTCATACGTTATTAATGGTTTAAACGACTCAACTCTTTCACGCACACTTCTTGCCATGAATTTACGAACAACCAACGAGCTGCTCAAATCTCTGGATAACGTATCCACCTTGCCAATGACATCACGGGCTGCAATCCAAGAACCATCACGATTAATCCCAGACGGTGCAATCATGCACGAACGGAAGAACATCAAGTGCTTCAATTGTAACCAAATAGGACACATCGCCGCAAAGTGTCCATTACCGCAACGGAAACCAAGGTGTGCAGCTTGTAATAAACCAGGTCATGAGGCGAAGGACTGTCGGGCAAATAATTCAAGGGTAGCCAAAGTTGAAGTGAACCAACAAATAGCAGAATTCATTCCACCTGTAATGAAAGAGGTCAGCATAAGCGGACGCACATACTCAGCATTCATTGACACTGGAAGCGATCATTCTTTAATAAAAGAGTCCATAACACCTAAAGACGCTCGACGCCAAACATCCGTGAAACAACTCAGCGGATTCGGAGGGTCAACTGTGACGTCCACAGAGAAGATTGTCGTGCGTATGATGATGGATCATAACGAAATCGATGTAGCATTTCATAATGTGCCAGATGAAGTTCTACCCACTGAAATACTCCTCGGACGGGATGCTCTATGCCGAAGGAATCAGCGAATGGTGATCGAAGAAGGAGTGTTACGAGTTCAATCAAGCGAAGGAGAACCATTTCAATTGGGCGACGATCACGACAGAAAACAAGACAAGGCAGTGAAGGAGCTCCTGGTAAGATACGACGATTGCTTTTCAGAAGACATTTCCCAATTAGGTCGATGTAAAACGATGTCAATGAGAATAGATGTGACTACAGATAAGCCAATATTGGGAAAACGCTATCAGGTACCCTTCGCTCAGAAGAAACCGTTTACCATGATTATTGAGAACTTGGTCAAATACAACATCATCCGACCTGTACTAGTATTGTTCGACGTAACAAAGGAACACGAGGTACACACCGACGCTAGTTCTGTCGGTTTGGGTGGAGTCCTACTTCAACGCGAGGGTGAGGATTTAAAACCAGTGTTTTATTATAGTCGCCAATGTTCAGACTCGGAAAGAAGATATGCCAGTCATGAGCTGGAGGTCTTAGCGGTTGTTGAGACTTTAACCAGATTCCGAATTTACTTACTGGGCACCCGGTTTCGTCTCATTACGGATTGTAACGCCATAGCTACAGCGAAGGCAACGTCACTGTTATTACCACGAATAGCGCGATGGTGGTTCAAGTTGCAAGAGTTTGACTTTGAATGCATGCATCGATCAGGGGTGAAAATGAATCACGTCGATGGGATGAGTCGCACTCCAACATTACCACCGGAAGAACCAACAACGGTAGCAGAAGGCATATTAAGAGCTTGCTCTTTAGATGAAGATTGGATCTTTTCCATGCAGACGCAAGATCGTAACTTAAAAGACATCGCAAATATTCTTCAGGGGAACAGTACGGGAAGTCCATCGCAGACAAAGCAGGTGAAAACAGATTATGAAATATCGGGTGGACGGTTACATCGTAAAGTCGAAGGGCAAAATAAGCTGGTTGTTCCACAGCTAGTTAGGTGGCGCATCGCGAAAGCTTGCCCCGATGATGTGGGCCATTTCAGTTTAGAGAAAATTTTAGGGCGCATCAAAAGGGACTTCTGGTTTCCTCGCATGAGGCGTTACGTGAAATCATACATTGCAGCATGCCCGGGATGCTGTTTGAACAAAATCAAGGGCGGTAAACCAGAAAGCCAACTACATGTGATGGACGTGCTTCCAATTCCCTTCCGATGGCTCAACATGGACCACTTGGGACCCTTCCCGAAGAGTAAGAAAGGTAGTGCGTTCATAATCGTTTTAGTCTGTTCCTTTAGCAAATACACTGTGCTGAGGGCTGTGAAAACAACCAAGACCACACCAGTTATCATGATGCTGAAAGATGTGATGACAACCTTTGGGCAGCCGTTACGAATCACAACCGATAGGGGCACCGCCTTCACGTCCAAGGAATTTGAGGGGTTCCTCGACCAGTTTGGAATCCAACACATTAAGACTGCAGTGAGGACTTCGAGAGCTAACGGCCAGGCAGAACGGATGAATAAGACCGTACTCAACGCTATCAAATGCTCAACCCGGAGTGACAAAGAGTGGGACCTTACATTGCCGGACACTCAATGGAGCATCAACTCTCAAGTTAATACTACTACCCAGTTTTCGCCAAACGAACTGGTATTTAACTTCAAAGTAAAAGACGTGAGCCAAAACCGACTAATCTAGGCACTGAACGATGAGTATGAAGACGGTGACGACGTTACGGAGAGAAGACAGCAAGCGGCAGAGCATATTGCAGAAGAAAGGCGGAAGTGGAAGATTCGGTACGACAAAAGGCACAAGACTCCATACCAGTACGCGGAAGGTGACTTAGTTGTGATGGACTTTGTTTCGCAACCAACCGGTGAGTCCCACAAACTCGATCCAGCCTTTAAAGGACCCTACGTCATCGCAAAGGTCTTAGTCCACGATCGGTACTTAGTGGAAGATCTACCTGATAAACCAAAAACAGGGCGACGCTATAGCAACGTCGTATCGTGTGACAATCTGAAACCATGGTGTAGACTGAGTCCAGATATAGATTGCGAAGCAGAAGACAACCCGAACGAGGTCAATTCGTCCAGTGAGGACGAAGGGTCAGGAGAGGTCGAGCTGTCAACGTCGACATGAGAGGCCGACAACACCAATACGAGAGGAGTGTCTCTCGCGAGTTCGGCACGGAAGGACTCCTTTCCTCTGTATCTTTGTTGAAGTAAATAAATATTATTTTGTAGTATCGGCTGTCTTTTCCATAAGTAAGTACATAAAGCAGTACACCGATATAACGCCTTTATTTCAAAAGGTGTGCATTTAAGTTCTATACCCTTTTTCTCCATCGCATATAAATTACTTTGTGATACAATGAGGTCGAAAACAACGTCGTCAAAAAACATTTCAAAACAATCTATAGGTGGTTTTACCTGACAGCCAATATCGGTTACAACAGTTCCCTTCCACTCCACATCGATGGCTTCCATTTCCCGTCTTCTCCACTTCAATTTAGATGTGTCATCATGACTGCTTTGGGCTGGTTGATTGTCTATCAAGTTGTCCAATAAATCTGTTTCTATCTCCTCTCCTCTTTCTAAAATTTCTTGATGATTTCGCTGAAATCCAGTTCCCGGAGTAAATCGCTTTGAATGCTGAGTAGGGATAGCTTTGATAGACGGTTTTGTCCCAACGTAGTTCGAAGCCTGTTTTTTATAATTTTCGTTTTTTGAAAATGAGCGCTCTCCAGTACAATTAGACACCATCAAAACCAAATACATTCTCAGTGCAATTTCAGGGTTTGGGAATGTAGCTCTGAAATGTTGATCTTGAAGAATGTGGTAGTAAAATAGATCGGTTGATTGGCCTTTTCCATAATCCTTTTTGTATAAATCGATCAATGATACAAATTGAACCAACTCATTACCAAGACTAGGCTCTAAGTTACCTGTGTACACTTTTACTCTTGCATCTCCTGAGAAATCCAAATTTCAAACGTTTCTCAGTAAAAGAAGCAGCTATGTGTTCCGATCGATCCCTGGGATAAAATTGGATACTTTGAATTTCTCTTTTGGTAATAGATTTGCGTCCTATGCTTTGATGTAATCGAGTGGATTCAACCTCAAATTTCTTGTGCTGGTGCGTGATTGTACATATTAGTATGACATATTTCTTTAGCTGCTTCCTCATATTTATCTAAACCGTCTCTTATTGATTCAGCGAATGATTTCTATGATTCTAGTGCACTCATTGCAAATTCAAGAATCATAATGGGACTTAGAACCGGACTTTGTGGCGGATACGGCATCACCTTTTTTGTATTCCAAACACAACAATCTTTCGTTATACCAGCTGTGTGTTTTGGATCGTTATCATGCAACAGTCAGGCAAGGGTTCTTAAGGACCTCGACATACACAAATCCGCTGGTCCAGATGGTATTGCCCCAATAGTTCTGAAGAGGTGTTCTTCTACGGTGGCAAAACCACTGCGTAAGCTTTTTCACCTTTCCTAATCCTCTGGGCTCTTCCGAGTAGGTGGGAAACAGCATTTGTCAAGCCTATACCCAAAAAAGGCGAATCATCTTCTCCCTCCAACTACCGACCCATTGCACTAACGTCCCTTCTTTCCAAGGTCATGGAAACGCTGATTAACCGTCAGCTTATGGAATATCTTAAATCACGGAAACTCCTCAATGACCGTCAATACGCGGCGTTCATTCGCCCCAAATTAGAGTTTAACGCTCATGTCTGGTCCGGTGCTTCCAAGAATTCATTGTACCTACTAGACAGAATACAAAAACGCGCCAGGTGACTGATAGGTGACTCCAGCATTACCAAAACATTAGACTCGCTGGAACACCGCAGGAATGTTACCTGCCTCTCCCTATTTTATCGTTACTACCACCAAAAATGCTCTAATGAAATAGCCAGTTGCATTCCGCCTCTTCAACATTTCTCCCGCAATACACGTCTCTCTAGGAATGCTCACCAATATGCCCTGAAGCCCGCTTTCGGACGTACCGTCAAATATAGAGAATCAACATGCCAGCATTTAAGATCAATGTCCATCGGCATCTCCTCTACCTAATAAGGTAGAGGAGATAATAAGGTTATTAGACCTTGAGTGCGCGCAAATTATTAAAAAAAAAAAAAAAACAGTACAACGATTGGTGTAGGTCCAAATTTTTCTTTTGTTTCGGGGACATAAAGTTTCAAGATGTCGACGTATCCAAATTTTGTTAAATTCCCTTCGATTATATGAAGGAAACCAACTCCGTTTGCTGCCATTGTGCCCCACACCATTATGTTTTCACCAACGTGATTAACTGTGGGAATAACATTTTTGGATCAAATGCAGTTCCGTCCCTCCTCCACACAAAACGTCGGCCATCGCTACCAAAAATGTTGAATTTGGATTCATCGCAAAATATCACTTGATTCCAAAACTCATCCGTTTCTTGCACGTACTCCTTGGCCTACTCCAGTGGCTTTTGGAGGCATAAAAATATGCTTTAATACGTAATTCGTTTCGATTCAATATATTAAAAAATAGCTGAGACATTTCAGCTTAAACTTAGGGGTAATGGGTGTCCCATTACAGTCTCAATAATAGATCAGGTATTGCAACTATTTAACTTGCATTCAAGATTGCAACTAAGATGTGAAGTGTACTGCAAAGCAATAAGCACAAATAGTATACTAAGTCGTATGACAGTTCTGAGTATGGAGGGGTATATTTCATTCATAATTTCAAAAACGTATTATTCGACCATGCGCAGAAATGATTTGTAACACTGTCAACAGATGTGGGGTAAATTTGATAAGGACTCTGTTATGAGTGGAGTTTGTTTACTATGCGTATTTCGCTAACATTTTATACCAGTCTGGAGAAATGTTGTGCATAGACTATTTTCACACGTTGCTGTTTCAACAGTCGGAAAACGTTTCAGTTACGAATCGACCTTCTTTGGAGATGTACAACATATCAGACAGTAAATTCGTACGAGTATCGAGTATTACAAAATATTTTCCTTTATTAGATACATCATTTTCCAATCGCGATCCTATGGGGTCGAGTTATCGTTTTCTGCAATGAAAAATGAATAGTTTGAAAATTTGCGAAATTTTGAAAATCAAAAGTTCGAGAGTACCTACATATATATAATAACTAATTCGGGATGTTTGTTTCATGGTCCTATGAATTCAAATTGAATGTTAATTAGTGCACGTGGCCTATCTTATCATACCAACAAACAAGGAGCAGAACCACACGCATGTAATTATTGTAGCCAATCTGCAATTTGTTCTCTCTTCGGGATTTGTTCAGATTAAATGATATCCCGTGATAAGTGTGTTCAGTTTATGTGTTTTGAAACTTTTACGTGCTCGGAACGTCATCCTTTTTGCTGTCGGTGTCGAATAAAGCTGTGTTTTGTTTCTTTTATCGGTGCCTATCTTAATTAAAATTCGTTTGCAGGATAAAATGTCAACAACATTGTCGGTTGTGTCGTTTGCCCCATAGTTATCATTACCACGTGAAATGATTCAAATTTTAATTATTCAGCATATACAGACTGGTTTTAGATGAATATTGTAAGATACCCGTTTAAAGTGCTAAAGGTGCGAATAATTTTGTCGTGTGCATTGCGGTCATGTAGTGATTATAGTAATTAATTTTCAGAGAAAGTGAAATTATTGTCAATATTTTCCTCGGTAGCACGAAATGAGATCATAGGTGTGAGGAGAGAAAAAAATAAAAACAAAAATAAGGAGACATCGTCCCTTATCATCCTGAGTAATTATAGCTGCGTTACGTCGGCAAATGTAATTTATGGTGTAAAAGCAATTTTTTCTCCTTCAAAAAGTAAAGAAGGTGGTGGGACGGGGCAGATAGAAGGGTTAAATTGACGGTAGGAAACATTTGCGGGATATGTTAGCAAATTTTTTGCCTAAGCCGCTTATGGTCTTGACTTGGGTTTTCTGGAAATGGCCACCTTTATCTCCAAATATATCAGTTGTACCCATATACGAGGATAGCCTGACAAATTCCCTAAATAATTGTAGTCAGTGCCTTTATTTTAATATTTTGTATGAGTTTTGTCTTGGAATATGTTGTCTTTGGAAAGGAAGCTTGTACTCTTAAAAGCATATAGAATGTATGTATATAAAATGGGAATTCATATGTACAATGCAAATCTGCTATACATCCATTAGAAATCATGTGTAACTTGAGTCAAGCATTATTCGTATATTAAACTAACTATGACAAAACTATATGTATGCATGAATATTTGGATACATATGCATATACCTATATCCGAAATTAGCCGAATTCATTCAATAAAAAAATAGTAATTTTATTTAACCTCAATTATTGAATTCATAATATTCGTAGTATCTCTACTTGTGGGCAGTTAAGATCATTTTCTAATTAAAATTAATCGTAATAAGTTACGAAAGCAATCCAAATATAATGGTACGATTTTAATTGGTTCCAAAGACAGTTGTGTCGTCCGTTGGGACTGAGGGATATGGACTTATCGCCCTTCAAACGTTTTAAAGATGAATATATGTACATATATACACATACATATGTATATTATAAGGGAATTATATTTGTTTCGAAGGCCCGCTAAGGACATCTGAAAGCCACATTTAAATTTCTGAAGTTGTTGAGAATCAAATTTGATGTGCCGCCTTTGGCATTAATATGGGACGGTGTTCGAACATAAATATTGAATAATAACAGTAACAGGGTAAATATATTCGGTTGTGGCCTATTGCATTATAAATACATGCACATTTCTACTAAAAAAAATCCGCATAACTTAACTTTATTTAACAATAAAGTTATCTACGTATGCATGTACTTACTTAATGTCGCCCCATATTATTTGAAGTATTCGATTATCATAAGAAAGAAGTCGAATTCTTGATATTTTATTCAATACAAGATTGGAGATAGAAAAACAACATACATATAATGCTGTAGGTACGTATATGGAATTGTTGCCCCACGAACACTCATATAGTTGACTATATGAGCAATATGCACAGAAATATCTGAATCGATCTGTTAGAAATGTGATAGCCCTATAAGCCTCATATATGTACATACAAATGTTGAGGCAATAGCCCTGGAACATACTGAACGCATACATTTTAGTACAGAAAACCTAACGCCGTTTAATAAAATTAAAAGCTTTCGTATTATCCTTTTTGCATATAAATTTTAAATTTTTTGAAACATAAAAAATATGAGAAGCAGCCTAAATGTTCATACATATCACATTCATGATTATAAAGACTTTTGTTTTATAATTAAGATCTAAGGCTTCTGCTATCCGCTAGAGCACTCAGACGCAAACACTGGTCCATTGTACTCCAGACAGACACCTTACATTACTGTATTTTCCCCGTTTTCCGTAGAAGAAATTGAAGGAGCTTCAGTGATGTAGAACTAAGGTATTCGGCACACACCACGTAGGCCCAAGGGTGCGCCACCGTGCGCGAACAAATTCGGGACAAACACAGAGGAAATGCTTTGCAGTGTCATCCTCCTCCTCGCAACATGCAACACAGGTAGGCGTCTCACTGATGCCAAGCACGCAGAGATGCTTGGCAAAAGTGTAATGGCCTGTAATAACTCGCACAAGCCTTCTGCAGTCGATTCTCCTTAAAGACAGGAGGAATGCTGCAGATTTTTTGAAGACATGAGGGCATACGCGCTTAGCCATCCTGCAACTTAGACAAGCCTCCATCTACGGTTGTGTGTATTAAATACACAATCGTTAATGTAGGAATTTACCGTGGACGCAGGTAGAACTAGAGCGGGTTCAGGTCCTGAGAAGCTCTCCTCTGAACCCATTCTGGCGAGTTCTTCAGAGATCTCATTTCCTTGGATCCCAGAGTGGCCTGGAACTCATACAAGCCTTAATGAATTTAGTCTGCCGACTTTGTTCAGGAAGGACTTGAGTTCAAGCACTAATTTGGAGCTAGTTAAGGGGTTAAACACAGCTTTTAGTGCAGCTTGGCTGTCACTACAGACGCATTTGGTTTTCTCCTTCCACCTGTGCATCACAACATAGTGCAAGGCCATTAGGATCCAATCTCTGATTGGAAGACAGACGCATACTTTCCTAACGAGAAGTGCAGTCGGGTGTTTTCGCGCTCAAAGAAGACTCCAGGACCGGACCCCCGTCCAGACCTGGAGCCATCCGTGAAAATGCGAAAACGATCCTTTCCAGGTTCAGTATCCAGCCATAGCCAATCCAAACGCCACGGAAACTCGACTGTGAAATTACGACGCAATAGGATAACGGGCGTCAGTGCGTCAGAAGGCATGTCCATGAGACAGGGGTCGCAGGACAATTCTTGCGCAAGCACAGGGTTTTTCCTATGCCAAAAGCCATTTCTCTTCAGATGAGACATGGCTTTTAGAGCACACCCTCTGATAAATATATCAAGAGGTGGTAGAGCAGCGCCCGGCGTGCTGGGGAAAGCCCCCGTGCAGCTGAGACAAACCGTTCTTTGGAGTTTGGTGAAAGAGGCTACGACGTGTTTGCATTTTGGTCTGTTCCACCAGACAACCGATGTATATGAGATTATAGGTCTTATCATTGCCGTGTAGATCCAGATGACCTTTGTCGGCGATAAACCCCATGTTTTGCCAAAAGCTCCTTTGCATTGCCAGAAAGCTGACAGCGTTTTTGACTCAACACGCTTTGACCAGAGAAGCTTACTATCTAAGATGACTCCTAGATACTTAGCCTCATTGGATATCGGGATAGAAGTGCCTTTTAGTACCAGCTGAGTCATGTCAGTATTTTTCCTCCTTATCGTAAAGAGAACGACATCGGTCTTAAGAGGATTGACTGACAGCCCATTTCTGGTACACCAATCAGAATGGTGTACCAGAAAGAATGGCGCCGTCATCCGCATAGGCCCGGGCGTAGATTCCATAGGCATTGAGAGCATCAAGCAGAGAATCGTCCACAATGCACCATAACAACGGAGACATGAGGGCAGCCTCTGTTAATGCCGGATTTGACACACTGTTCAAGGCCTGCATCAGCGGTCAATTTCCTGAGCATGAGCATTACTTTGATCCAAAGGGACCAGTACTTTATCTACGCCCTGATGTCTGGCAGCGTTGCACATGCTGTCAGAAGTTGATAATGCTCCCTCAATGTCGATGAAAATGCCCAGCGCGTACTCTTTCCTTTCGAGCGCGCATTCAATTCGCCCAACGATTTTCCGCGCTGGTAAGCATGTTGCATCTTCGAAAGAGGGTGCATTCTGAGAACTTAGTTTCTGTTCTTATTTAGCTTAAATCTTTTCCGGTATGATCATACATATGCATGTATGGATATTTCCATATAAATATGTACATATATACAAATGTATACTTGTTAGGGTACATATAAGAGCTGTTCTGTAGAAACATGTATCCTTTATCATCAATTGAGGAGGGTTATCTAGCTTAATTCAGCGACCAAAATGGCCTGGCGGCATAGCATTTTATGGAAAGTTATTCACGCTATGATGTCTACAAAGCGTTGGTATATATTATAATATAATAATTTAGAAGAACGACTGTCCCCAAGTAGAGTTTTATACATAATCTACAAAGATACTGCAGGTATGTTTCTAAGTGATACTCTATTATTTTCTTAATAAACTGAATGGCCTTTGGTGGAATAAAGTCAATACCGTTGTTTCTTATAATTTGATCCTCCTACGCACCTGTTGATACGAGTTTATCGTATTTCATCATTGTCCATTGCTTATATTTTACTCGCCGTGCAGTCCCTTTAGGCTCAGTCTAATGGAACTTGAAAGTTCCTATTGCTTAGCTACCAATAATTTGCTGCAAATTGTTACCTGTACTTTGTGCTTATTCCCTGAAAACATGCATATACTAAATCCATTTAAAGTTATTAGATATATAAAGTAGTTGTTGTTAGCTGAGCTCAAACTGTTGTAATTGATTGCTTGATTTGTTTCCATCTGACGAGTAAATACTGTGCAAATCAGAAAAAATTATTGAGGCACTTGATAATTTCCACGACTTCCCAAATATTACCTATTCGGGGTCATGCCGATATAAATCCGAAAACTTAATTTACTCGTAAAATCAGTAACTTTTTATATGCCGGTACTATGTATATTGTACATATTTCACATTCCCAATAGTGGGATTTGGTTCTGTACCATTTTTCCATAAATGCAAATTTATGTTTGACTCTATACGAACGTTTAGCATATGTGAATAAGGTTGTTCAACAATACTCACCCTTACAGATACTGTACATTTTTGTCTTAGTAAAACAAATCGTGCATATAGCCGAGGGAAGGATCGTTCCAATATTCAAAACAATTCAGGGAACATGATCATACACAAGCAGTACAATACATGTGACATGTTTTTGCGATATCCCGTGAGATTAGATGGCAGAAATAGTGTCATAATGCTCAAAAAATTTGTGTTTGAAACGCCATACAGTTTGCCTCGTGGCAAATTCGATTTGCCGTCAAATTTGGTTTCGAATATACAACGATCCAGGCATAAAAGTTTGTACATAAATGCACATCAAGCCAACCCCAATTAATAAAACCTCATGGGACTAGCGACATTGGTTCGTTACATCTGACCTTCCCACAAAATCGGCTTATTCATATATATATGATGTGGATTGTAATCAGGACCTATTAAATCAAGCTTGGATGGCCACTTATACTATACACTTGTACACAAAATTATTCGCACAAAGAATTTATAATTGCATAAACGTAATTGTTTTTGTTGTTCGTTATGAACACAATTATTGTTGTTGTTTTCACCCTCTTTGGTGTATCCTATGAAGCAGTATTCGTCTACAAATTTCCAGCACCCGGAATAATGGTGCTTTGTCATTATTTTTTTTTTAAATAGACACAGTTGCTTGAGAAATTAAAGTCATTCTGCTGAGCGACTTGATTTGGGTAACAGCTCTTAACAGTTATAGACGATTCACAGCAAATACAAACTGCGATCCACAAGAATCTGCTTACAGCGAAGTAATTTGCAGAAAAAGAGCAAAAGTATCTTTCTGAAATATGGGATGCCGAAACGCAAAAAACGCAGAAAAATGTAGACTAACCGTGTGAGTAGCGAATGTGTAGTAGTGAGCTCGCGCGAAAATGATCAACATGTCAGATAAAAAAAAAATTCGGCGTCGTTTGGTGGAATTAAATCAAATAAAATCATATCATAGACCTATTGTTGATAGAATATTAGAAATAAAGAAAAAACACTTAAACGTTTGAGTATAAAATTGTCTTATTCAATTAAATACATGTATAATACTGTAATATGAAAATAAAACATTGTAATCAATAAAAAAATTATATGTTATTGTTGAATATATAATATTTATACCTCATTCATAAAATCGTATAATAGACGTTGTCACGAAATAATGGATTTGGCTAGTAACAGCCAATCTAATAACAGTTTTTTGAAGTGGGTGAGAATCTCAAAAGACTCTGAAGGGCTAGAACAGTTTAGTGGGACTCTAACCGCACTAAAAACACCTCCTTAACCATGACCGATCGGGGATGATCGACAAATTTGTTTTCAAGAGTTTTTATATTCCCTCCTGATGTGTTGACACACACAACCTGAACGGAGTGCAGTGGTTGGGGTCGTTGATGTTCGTTCACTACTCTCAGGGGTGGTTGTCCTAGATCTAGAAAGGACGAGAGCCGACCAAATTCCGCGTTGGTTATAGTCCGTAGTAATTCGTTCAAGCACTTTAGTATTGCATACGCAGATGATGAATTTCGGTTGACCATATACTGTTAGTGTTATGCCTGCAGCAATACGTCTGGTCACTTTCTATTCACAACTGCGTTGCATACTTTTTCTGCGTATAGGAGTTACCTTTTTCTTGGCTATGAAGCGAATTTGAACCACAAACCTTCCGCTCGGCGGCCGATGATGTTAACCACTGCACCACGGCCACGTTTAGATAAATTTGAGAAGGTATTATGGTTTTAATATCGGTTCATTTAATCATCACATTAAAGGTTCGTGTGGCTTAGTTCTTCTCAGTATGCGAATATTATTGTGTATATTTAAGACGTCTGCTACCTCAGGATCAATATGCATCTCTAGACGATCGTTATGACGAATTGCGTTCTTCTTAGTTACTTCTGCTACAAGATTGAGACGCAAGTCACGATGCAGGTTACTGTTTCTAATATATCATGGGGCGTTTACTATTCCTCGAAGGACTTTGTTTTGGACTGTTTGTATTTTTTGCGTATTTGTTTTCTTTGTACAACCCCATAATTGAATACCGTATGTCCAGGCTGGTTTTAGTATCTGATTATGTATTAAGATTTTATTCTTAATGGACATTTCAGACTTATGTTCTCATTACAGCAAACGGACATATGGATACATTGAGTACACAGAATGTTTGAGCTCTCTTAAAAACTCACTCATTAAAACCGATAGCCACGTTCAATCACATTCATTTAGTTCCCTTTGTAGAGAAGTGTCCGGGTTCGTCGACACCCTGGAGTCGACTGATGCATCTCCAGAGGATCTCTTAGCTGAGTCCTCCCCGTCTTTTTTATATATTCTGAGCCTTGCTGACTCAAAGCCCAGAGATATCATATTGTTTGCCTCTGCTAGAGTAGCCAGGGAATCCTGATTGATTATTATTGTAAACAACCTCGAGGGTCTTTTCACATCCTCTAGCTTGGTAATTTTCCAGTTATTTGTGTGGATCTGTGGGTTGCAATTTTGCATAAGTACGAAGATCTCCTTAGGGTCCTCAGCTCTTGGTCTATTTGGGATTTGGCTCAAGGGTCAGCCTCAGGCCGAGCTCCCTTCCAGACCTCACCGACTCTGCTGAGTGCAAGCTTAAAAAGGTCCATAGACCTTTGGTCCTCGAAGGAGATCAGCTTGATTCTGCCTTGATAGTACCCTGCATGATGGGTGATAGGGAAGGGTCCAGGGTATTCCTGGAGTAGCGGGAAGTAGTTCTTGAGTAGCACATTGCTAATCAAAGACCACTTAGCCGGAGGGACGTTCCCATCCACATGACCTCTATCGACAACAGCCATTGTGGTCGAGACCTTTAGCACGTCGCGATACGAGAGTTGTGTTTGGGAATTGGGAGAGATACATTGTGACCGCGTTTTCTTTGAAGTGGAGGGAAGTTCCTCAGCTGACCTCTGGCGCCTGCCATCCTGCTCTTTGCCGGATGAGTTTCCAGTGCTCTTGATTATGCTCTCCACGCAATCATGAGCCTTCTTCCTCCTTTCCGGGAGCTGATCTCTTCGTACGTCGCACAGCTTTTCTAGTAACTTGCTAGCCGCGCGACATTCCATATATCGCGCTTTGGGGGCACTCAGGGCTGGGTCTCGAGGAGTATTGCTCACCCCATCACCTGGGGATGTTGGACCAGACTTTTGCTTAGAGGCCGCTGTCCTGTCACCTTGCCGTTCGTCAGTTGTTTGACCACACCTTGAGGGTGTTGGACCAGGTTTCCTGGACATTTCAGACTTATATTCTACCAACCAAAAAGCGTTTCTATATATAATATTAAGCTCCTCTACTTTATTTTTGACATGTTTCTTCCATTTAAGCTTTCTATCTATCTAGCCTTTTGAGTATAAATTTTTCGAAAAGTTTTGATAATACAGGTAGAAGTGAGATCGGCCTATAAGATGTAACTTCTGGTAGGGGCTTGGCTTGCATAACAATGATTTCTGCTATCTTCCAGTGATGTGGAACATATCTTTTTCTAAAACAAGCATTAATTAAAAGCTTGGGTTCTAATAACGCACTAAAGGGGAGCTCTTTTATGATTTGGGCAGTTATAAGATCATAACCAGAGGATTTTCTATTAGACCGATTGTGAATACATGTGCTGATCTGTCTTAGCGAAACATAAGGGATTACGTCTTCATCTAATCTGTCAGAGAATTCTAGAGAAAAGGTTTGAATACATTTGAAAGATGCTCCGAAACAAGCTTTGCTTTCTCTTTTGGGTCACCGATTTACCGATAGATTCTACTTTTAAATTCGTTGATTGTTTTCTTAAGTATATTATTTAATCTGTTAAATACAGTTTCATCGCTGGGATATCTTGTCATCTGCCATTTTCTGCGAGCTCTTCTCTTTACTAAGATTAGTTCTCTAATATCCATGGGATATCTTATCCATTTTTATTTGTGCTGTTGGTAGTTTAGTGTACACACCACATGCCTTAACCGATATTTTTTAAAGGTTGTTTTGGTAAAACAATATTAAAAGTTTTCGTTTTAAAAAAATAAATTCGACACAATTATTTCCTAAAAAAAATAATAAGAAAAACAGGAAAACCGTTCCACAAAAAATACATATAAAAAAGAAAAACCGGCCAAGTGCGAGTCGGACTCGCCCATGAAGGGTTCCGTACCATCTGTATATATAAATATGAAAGAGACTATGTATGTTACCTCATCAGTCATCACACTAAATTACATTTTTTGTATGATGACATTATTTGATTATTTGATAATCAAAAATCTTCATGATGAGATATAGTTGATCATCAAAGTGTCCATTGAATTCAAATCAATTATCTTACTTGACAGCAACGATGTGTAAAGGTGAATAAAAATAGGTGAATAAGCTAGGATTAATTCATCAAAGACACAAAAGAGATCAAAACTGGGAAGTTTGCTACTGGTTGTGGGATATTGTCGACTAACCTTAGTTCAGTATGTGACCAAGGGGATTTTTTTGGATGAAAATCATTTCTGTTGTATGGGAGCCCCCCTTTTGTTCTGTTTTTAGTATTTGTAGCGGTAGCGGCAACAGAAATACATCATCTGTGAAAATTTCAACTGTCTAACTATCATGGTTTATGAGATACAGCCTGGTGACAGACGGACGGACGGACGGACGGACAGCGAAGTCTTAGTAATAAGGTTCCGTTTTACCTTTGGGTACAGAACCCTAAAAAATGACATGGCTTAATTATTCATTACTATTTTCGGTGTTAATATATTTAATAGGATATCCTTTCATCCTTATTATTTCCTCTAAATGGTTTTACATTGACGATATAATTTTTTTGTTAAGCACTTCGTAGTTTATGTTATTCTATTTAAATAAGAAAGCTTCTTTCAACTGGTGCGTGCGGACCTTCCTTTCTAATTCATCCCACCCGTGCTCAATTCGATGCACGTTTAGATGCAGTATGTTTGGGTCATTATCTGGATGGAAGTAAAAATCGTTCGATATTTCCAACATTTCAGCACTTGCTCTTAAATTTCTTTTGAGAATATCAGTGTAGACGAAATCCGGATGTCTTAGTTGTATTTTTTGGGCTTCATTCGGTTTCCGCTACACCCTCAAATGGCCATATTACCCGAAAAGGTTATATCTTGACTCGTCGGAGAATATAACCTTACGCCAGAACTCTAGAGACTTGCTAACATATTCCTTTGCGAACGCGAGCCTTTTCTGTCGGTTAATTTTGTTGACCTACGGCTTTTTCCTGGGTATGCATGACCTAAACCCCTTTTCAACAATCGTTCTTCATACTGTGTCTGGAGACACTTTAGTATTATTGTATTTTTCGAGTTAAGTGCCTATCACCCTTGTCTATAAGTAGAGTTAGCTAATGTAAAAGTCATCTTAAAATTTCCGTCATGGACATTTTGGAATTGCTTGCAGAAGAGTGGCACAAATGGAGAGCATCAGGTGCGCGTATAAGTTATATTAAAAAAAAAAAAACCAACAAAAAAAAAAATTTTTTTTGTTTAATTTACATATAAAGCTAGTTAAAGTCTCAGAAACTATTGTGGACAACCCTTGCTATTACGAAGGGTTCTTGGTTTACTATTCCCTTGATTGCACGCTTATCTCTAGCAGAGAGCTCCGATGGTCGTCCAAATCTTGACTTTGTTTCGATCTGTCCTTCATTCCTGCAGCGATCTATAGTTCTCTCAATTATTGCCCTGCTAACTTATCTAGAATGAATTTCGTAGCGGTTTCTCTCTTTTTGTTCTTTTTTTTTTTCTAATGAATAATAGTGTCGAATTTATTTTGATGAAAACAAAAACTTTGTTTTACTAGAATATACCCTTGAAAAATGTACACCTATAGTTTGGGAACAAGAGTTCTTTTTTTACGAATTCCGTCGCTGTACGCAGAAATTTGTGGATCACAGTAGATATACATATTGTATGTATGTATGTTGGCGTTACAGTCCATGAAGGACCTGAGCCGAGCTTCCCTCAGTCACCCATGTTGTGTGTGATTTAATTTTCCCATAGGTGAAAGGGACCTACAATTTATTTCCGGTTCCGAACGGCGAATTTGGAGAAGCTTTTCATGACAATTTTACTACTGGGGGTTTTGTCAGAACCCCGCTGAGGAGAAACACCGTGAAAAACACGTTCGATGACATGGCTGTGTCAGGATTCGATCCCATGTCATCTGCGTCAGAGGCCAACACAGTACCCACTGCGCCACGGTGCTCATATTAAGGAAGGAAAAATGTAAACCAGACATGGGGAGAAAAAAAAGGAAACTTCGTTGGAAAAACGGAAACTGATTCTAAAACTATTTTGCCATGGTTAAACATATCGTGCGGCAGGCAAACTTGCTGGCAGATCGGTCTCTGTAGTTAGAGATATTGTAAACAAATTTTGATATGAACGAAATTTAGAAAACAACCCAGGTAGGGGACGAAAAAATTTTTATCGGTAGCTAATGAGAAGCATTAAGTTAAAAGAAATTAAGCAAAACCCATAGGTACCCGGGAAAAGTCAGTCTCTGTTGAAACAGTAAAACGGGCTTTGCGTTCCCATAATTTACTTGGCAGAGTTGCACTCCACAAGCCCTTCATATCGGCAGTTAATAGAAAAAAAAATTTGTATAATAAATAAATATAATTTTTAGCGATGAAAGCAAGTTCAACTTAATTGGCAATGATGGAAGGCAAATAGTTTGGCGGAAAGCTAATACCGAGGTAGAAAATGTTAATCTCCAAGCAACCGTAAAACACGGTGGAGGTAACATTGTGATGTGAGGGAGTATGGCTGCAAGTGGGGTAGGACAAATGGATTTTATTGACTGCAAAATGGATCAGTATGGCTACTTGAATATCCTGAAATAAAATTTACAACAAAGTGCCACAAAATTAGGTATGGGGCCCAATTGCATTCTTCGACAAGACAAAGACCCCAAACATACTGCCAATGTATGTATGTTGGCGTTACAGCCCATGAAGGACCAGAGCCAAGCTTCTCTCAATCGCCCATGTTGTGTGTGATTTATTTTTTCACACAGGTGAAAGGGACCTACATTTTATTGCCGATTCCAAACGGCGTGCGTCGAGAAGCTTTTTCAAGGCAGTACCCCGCCGAGGAGGGACACCGCGAAATAAACATTCGATGGCGTTGGTGTTATCTGGATCCGAACTCGCTCATCGTGCGCCAGAGTCCAACACAATAATCACTGCGCCACGGCGCCCTCGCAATATTGTTAGGATATGGTCACTTTTCAATACCCCCGCAATCGCCTGACATCAATAAAGAAGCTCTCACACAGTAATGGGAACTTCGTTCTTAATAAGTTCCTGTATAAAAATTACATTCTTTCTATTGAAAACAATATAAGACATGATAGTAAATTTATTATTATTCTGGGAATTTATTAACTCTGAACGGACATCTGTTGGAATACCTAACTTAATGTATTTCAATGAAGAAGAATCTGATAACATCGACTCTACTTTTGAACTGTTTGCAAAATTCTTTCAGTCCAGCTTTTCTAATCCAAATTCCAATAACGTCAATCTTAATTATGTTACTCGAAATAGTTCACCTAACTTAGTAGACATTGGATCCTTAATTTTAAGCTCGGCCGACGTCTCTCTTGCTCTTAGTAATCTAAAGCCAAAACTCAATTATGGTGCAGATGGCATACCATCAGTTGTTCCTAAAAACTGTGCTAGCTCACTCTGCAACCCAATTTTACTCATATTTAATCGTTCTTTATCTGAAGGAGCTTTTCTTGACGAATGGAAACAGTAATTTCTTGTTCCCATTTATAAATGGGGCTCTAAGAATAATGCTGAAAATTATAAGGGCATTTACAAGCTTTCAGCAATTCCAAAACTCTTTGAGGGTATAGTAAAAACTAAAATAGATTTTATCATCAAAGAGCACATATCCGAAACGCAACACGGTTTCATGTATTCTTCCTTCATAATAAATGAGTTAGAAAACAAAAATCAGATTGATGCAATTTATGCTGATTTCAGTAAGACATTTGACTCAGTTAATCATTCGCTGCTAATCAATAAGCTTGAGATATTCGGATTTCAGTCCCAGTTCCTTTGTTGGATATCCTCCTATCTCTCAAATCGTACTCAAAGAGTACGAGTGGAAATTAGCTAATTAGAAATTAGTTCATAATTTTCATTGACGATATTACTCGTTCGGTTAACCACAGTAAGTGTTTGCTTTACGCCGATGACATGAAATTATTTAATAGTATTAAAAATGTCAGCGACTGCCTACTATTACAATCAGATATTGATAATGTTTTCGCATGGTGTAATAGTAACCATCTAAACCTAAATTTAAAGAAATGTCATTCTATTTCTTTCACGAAATCAGCCTATCCTATTGAATTAAATTACACCATTGGCTCCACATTCCTTTCAAAGGCGAATAGTGTCAAAGATTTTGGAGTTAGGCTTAGCTCCTCTTTCTCATTTCAGTCTCATATTAACTATATCTTATCAAAAGCCAACTCAGGCGTCGGCTTCATTAAGCGCAACACTAAAGGATTCACTGCTCCATTTGCATTATTATCACTTTACATTTCGCTGGTCAGACCTTTCCTTGAATATGCGGCCGCAGTCTGAAATCCAGCTTTTATAACTTGCTCTGAGCGTATCGAAAAGGTTCAAAATCGTTTTACTAAATTAATGTTTTTTAAAATGCATTGGAATTTTCACCCGAGCTACATGACAAGATGCCAACTGCTTGGTATAAAATCCCTGGCGACTGGACGAACCGTTCATGATGTAATGTTTGTTAGGGACATACTTTCTTACCATATAAAGTGCTCTTGTCTTCTTGCAAAGATTCAATTTTATTTGCCCACTAGGTCGCTCCAAATTCGTCGATTATTATTCGAAATATTTCACAATACAGATTACGGGAAAAATGAACCACTATCAAGGATAACCAGAGTTTTTAACGTATATTCTCCTTACTTGGATTTGTGTGATAATAGACTTCGTTAAAAATGCACGTTATTATGCCTTTTCACCTTTTAAAAATCTTCCACATAAGGCGTTATTTTTAGACAACGTATATAAAATATTTATACAATATTGTTTATTCCATTAAAATCTGTTAGTACGTAAGTAGCTTGTAGATTAAATAAATAATCAAAATAAATAAATAAATAGAAGTTAACACGACGCACTTGACCCTGAACCCAGTGCAGGGTAACAGAATGTACGAGAATTGCTGACACAGGTTATTCAGGTGCATTCTCGTTCCCACGACAACTGAGGTACTTTCCATCACACGGGGATCACATTGCAACACAGCGAATACACGCGCTGATACGATACTGATGACTCTGCACACTGGACGACGGGAACCGCGGCTTCCTATGGGATACGAATTAGCTGTAAGTTTAGTCTAAGTTTGTAAGTGGGAACGCGCTGTCGAATAAAACTAATACGGAAAGAATTGTTGAGTTTTTTTGAAGTGTAAGTCGGACCGTTGGGGGGAGGCCCTGCCTCCCCGCCCGAGATATTTTTTTGGCAATCCCCTTAAGGGATTCGTTAACTGGCGCCCGAGCAGGGACCGCTCCGTATACGCGATCCTTTTTTCCTGGCAATTCACTGTCCCTAAGTAAGGACACTGCAGTGGTACGTTCTAATGAACGAAAATGACTGTACCCATGAGAACACAGTCATTATTCCATTGCGGCAGAATAAATCACTGTACCCATGAGAACACGGTGATAATTGCAGACGGCTAAAAGGATGCGTGTGAAGTACATCGTGCCTTAGTAGGTTGCGTGCACTTTAGTGTACGCCTCCAAAAAGGATAACACGATCCTTCCGAAAGAGCGGTGCCCGAAAACGAGAAGAACCGAAATGTTTAATTTTTCGTTTTGTTTTTTTTTCCGATCCAGTTTGGTCGTGGCTGTATACGAGTACATACATACGTGGACATCCGAAATCAAAATAAAAATCGAACAATCTAAAATGTGCAGTGCAAGTAAGGA
The DNA here is from genome assembly GCA_951905685.1 of Eumerus sabulonum. Taxonomy (NCBI): domain Eukaryota; kingdom Metazoa; phylum Arthropoda; class Insecta; order Diptera; family Syrphidae; genus Eumerus; species Eumerus sabulonum. The sequence continues at coordinate 34,557,764 of OX645063.1, forward strand.
TTACAAAAAAGAAAATCCAAGAAAGCAATAAGTGCAAAAAGAAAGATATTACCAGTCTCTCTTCTTTCTAACTCGGTGAAATATTCGCATTAAGACCCCATTCAAAAAAAAGGGGAAGAAAGAAAAATATACGAAAAAAAAGAGCTTAGAAAAAATCCCTAAGGCCATTTTTTGAGAGCGGGAAGTGAGGATAAAAATATACTCATATGTATATTAAATAGAAAAGATAGTATATCTACATATATAGTTGGAGTGAATTACAAATTGATGAGCAAAATTTATAAAATATTTGTGTTAAGAAATTATAAATTCAATTGTTGAGCCCAAGTGTAAAATTATAATTGTATAAATTTAAGGGAGAATATATTTATATTTGGTGGTGTCGGTGAGTGAGTGAGTGAGTTCAAAAAAAAGAAAGGGAAAAAATAAAAGGAAAATACATATTTGATATTTGGCAACTTCTTCCCAGGTAAGAGATGGACGCAATAACTAAATCTATAACCGACTTAACAGGGGCAGTTAATGCCATATTAGCTCAAATTAAGGAACTAGAAGCCCGGTTGAGGAGTGTAGAAGCAAAATCGGTGGAAACACGGGAGATCGCGTCGTGCGACGCTGAAATTGAACTCTGTGCTCCAAAGAGCGAGGCAGATTTGAGGGATATCTCTCGTCTGCCAGATTGTGTAAAGGAGCTACAGGTTTTTGATGGAAACCCTACGCAGTATGTAACATGGGTGCATACTGTTGAGGGAATCCTTAAGGACTCCGATATTTTTAGGGCTAAACCCATATATAGGGCCATTCTCCAGCATATCCGCCAAAAAATAAGAGGGCCCGCCGATGCGGCCCTGGTATCATACAACATTTTCGACAACGATTGGCGAGCAATTAAACAGTGTCTTTCTCTGCACTATGCAGACAAAAGAGACATGAGGACACTAGAACACCAGCTTAATCAACTGTCTCAAAAGAACTCGAAATTAGACGAGTTCTATGCAGCTGTCAACCATCAACTCTCGTTGATGGTACTACTTACTTATCAGGCCTGCGATCCATGGAGGATATGAGCCTGAGCTATAGCTGCCTTCAATCCTTGACGGTCCCGGGCACGCTGCTTCCAGTTGTCAAGACCAAGATGTCTTACATCCGCGATTACTTGGTCTTTATACCGGAGGTTCGGTCTTCCTCTTCTTCTCGAACCAGGAGGCTCGGAGTCGAAGACCCTCTTAGCTGGAGCGTTGATGTCCATGCGCTCGATGTGGCCGAGCCAGTGTAGTCGACGGGTCCTTGCTTTCCGGACTACATCCACATCTTGGTACAGCTCGTAGAGTTCGCGGTTGTGTCTTCTTCTCCATTCACCTTCCTCACAGACAGGACCAAATATCCGGCGCAGAATTTTTCTTTCGAAAGAACCCAAAATCAACTCCGCTGTCCTGCTTATCGTCCAGCTTTCGGCTCCGTACAGCAAGACTGGCAGAATGAGCGTTTTGTAAAGCATGACTTTGGTCTTTCGAGTGAGGAGTTTTGACCCCAGTTGTTTGGACAAGCCGAAGTAGCAGCGGTTGCCAAGGGCGATTCTACGCCGGATCTCCACTGTGGTGTCATTTGTGGAATTTACGTTTGCCCCGAGGTAGACAAACTCCTTAACTACCTCGAAATTGTAGCTGTCAATTGTTATGTTTTGTCCCAGGTGGTGAGCGACGGATTGGTTTTTGCTTGACAGCATGTATTTCGTTTTGTCCTCATTGATCTTAAGGCCAATTCGTTTCGCCTGTTCTTCAATCGCCGTGAATGCTTCCACAATGCCACGGCGAGAACACGCGATGATGTCGATATCATCCGCGTATCCTAGCAGCTGGATGGACTTGTAAAAGATAGTGCCTTCCCTGTTGACGCCTGCCCGTCGCACTATCTGCTCCAGCACCAGGTTGAAGAAGTCACAAGACAGCGCATCTCCCTGCCGAAATCCGGTGCATGTTTCGAATGGTTCCGAGGTTCTAGAACCGAGTTGCACGGTGCATCGCGTGTTTTTTAGCGTGGCGCGACACAACTGGATCAGTTTTACCGGGATCCCGAATTCGGCCATCGCCCCAAACAGTGCTTCACGATGAATGCTGTCGTATGCGGCTTTGAAATCGATGAAAAGATGGTGTGTATCGATTTGAAACTCGTTGGTCTTTTCCAGGATTTGTCGAAGTGTGAAAATTTGGTCTATAGTTGATTTGCCGGGCCGGAAGCCGCACTGGTAGCTGCCGATTAGTGCGGTGCAAAATGGTTTTAGACGTTCACACAATACGCTGGACAGGATCTTGTATGCGACATTGAGCAGGGATATACCTCTATAGTTCTTACAAGAGGTAGGATCGCCTTTTTTGTGGATGGGGCATATAGAGCTGGTATTCCAGTCGTCGGGCATGCTCTCATCTTCCCAAATTCTGCAGATGATCTGGTGCATGCTCCCTACCAGAACATCGCCGCCAGCCTTGAAGAGCTCTGATGGCAAGCCATCTGAGCCTGCGGCCTTGTTGTTCTTCAGCTTCTGAATAGCTGTGCCGACTTCTTCTATGCTGGGTGGGAGGACTACTTCAGCGGCTGGAGTTGGGATTTCCTCAGTCCCTACCACTCTCTCTTGGTCATGCTCGTTAAGCAGCTGCTGGAAGTGCTGCTTAAATACATCCACTATTCCCTGCGGGTCGGTGACAAGATTACCCTCGCAGTTTCGAAGAGCCAGGGTGCCCTTTTTGAAGCCTCCTGCAAGGCCTTTGGCTTTCTTGTAAAAGGCTCGTATTTTATGTCTATCCCTAGACTCCTCGATATCCTTGAGCTGGGAGGCTGCGAAGATTCTTTTCTTTTGTCGCAGTAGTTTCTTCTCCTCCCTTCTTCTGGCTCGGTACTCTTCTCGCGCTGCCCTGGTTTTCCTCTGCAGCGCCTTTTGGTACGCCTCGTCGGTTGCTGCCTTTTTCTGCTCACACTCGCCATCATACCACGGGTTTCTTGTCGGGGGTGGTAGGTATCCTAAGGTGGTTTCGGCTACTTCCTGAATGGCTGAGCGGCAATGCAGCCACATATTATTGGCATTTGTGTTCGACGTAGGCATACCGTAGAGTCTTTCGCTCAGCTGCTCCCTGTAGACTCTGGCAACCTCCGGTGTGCTCAGGCGCCCAATGTCGAACCTCCTCCTGATGGGCTGGTGCAGCTTTCTGACATTGGACAGTCGAGCTCTGAATCTTGCTGCTACGAGAAAGTGGTCAGAGTCGACATTTGCCCCTCTGAATGTTCGCACATCCAGGATGTTTGACGCGTGCCTTGCGTCAATGAGCACATGGTCGATTTGGTTGGCGGTTCGACTGTCCGGAGATCGCCAGGTTGCTGTGTGGATTCGCTTGCGAGGGAATCTTGTGCTACTTATCACCGCATTACGAGCTGTCGCAAAGTCAGCGAGTCGGAAGCCGTTATCTGTTGTTGTATCGTGGAGGCTGTGCTTTCCGATCACTCCGCCAAGGGTGTTTTCCTTTCCGATTTTGGCGTTGAAGTCCCCGAGCACGATTTTTACATCGTACTCCGGACAAGCTCCGTAGGCGTTGTCCAGGAGTTCATAGAAGTCCTCCTTGATAGGGTCTTCAGCCTCGTCGGTAGGGGCGTGTGCACATATAAGGCTGATGTTATAAAATCTGCCTCTGATGCGGATCACAGCCAGGCGATCACTTATAGGTTTAAAGTCGATGACCTTCGACCTTAACCGCTTTCCCACGACGAATCCGCATCCCAGTAAGTGCAACCTTTTGTGACAGCTGTAATAAATGTCGCAATTTTTCTTCCTAATCATACCGTTTCCTATCCAGCGTATTTCCTGGACCGCAGTAATATCCGCCTTGTACTGCGTGAGGATTCCTTCTAGTTTATGAGCAGCTCCGGGAGTGTACAGGGTTCTGACATTCCAGGAGCATACTCGCAAATCGTGTTCCTTTTTCGTGCGTTGTCGTCGTCGAGTATCCGTCCGTATATCCGAGGCATCTTGCTCATTCATAACTTGGGTTTTTTTACGTGGGCGGATTGTTAGCCCGCCGCACAACCGCCATTCTGGTCGGGGTTTTCTTCGCTGCACACGTTTGTTCACCTCCCAACGGTTGTTGAAGAGGCTATCCAGAGGGCGCCGCGAGGAGGCCGTATGTCAACTTGACCCGGGCATTTAAACAGGGATCGTTGCTGGCATCTCGCCAGGTTGAGAGCAATCAACAACTTTACCCTGTATGTCCGAGCCCATGCCCTCTCTCGTTGATGGTGAACAAGATTAAAACCGAATCGTTCAGCGAAGAAACAGTGACAGCACTAGTTGAGACATATAGGAATAGGGCTCTAGATGTATTTATTCGCGGCCTTAACGGCGACCTAGCCAGAATCCTTATAGTGCAAAGACCCAGAACTCTACCCGAGGCCTACTCGGCCTGCTTAGAGATTCAAAACCTGAACTATAGGAATCACATGATTCACAACTCAGGTGCATCAAATACAATAACGGCACCGATTAATCAGATGTTCAGGAAAGAATTGAGGCCCACACTGCCACAAAAAAGATTCTTCTACAATCCTCAATAACAACGCTATTCGCCTCCAACGGAGAGTTCTCCTCCGCCAAGGCCAACAGCGCCGAAACCTCATGAAAAAATGGAGTTGGGTTCTACGCAGTCGCGTAATGTTAATTACATGAATCGTCCTCGCGGCATGAACCCATTCAAGAGGAAGGCACACTCAGATAATTACCCACAAAAACAACAAAGAGTGTACCATGTAGAAGCACCTCAGGAAGCTCCTGACGTAGAATATGAGGAACTGGCGGAGGATGAGGTCTGCGAGGAGGTAAATTTTATGAAGGGCGCCCATCCAGCGTTCCATATTTAGAATATATTACGAGGGATGGGCTCTCCCTCAGCTTCCTTGTTGACACAGGGGCCAACAAAAATTTCCTTTCTCCATCCGTAGTTAATAAAACGTCGTCTCGTCCCACTCGCCTTGTTCATCCTTTCTATGTACATTCAGCCGGCGGTAACATTAAGATAGAAGACAAAGTCTGTGGCAGGTTCTTCCAATCCATCGGAAATAACACTCTGCTGACATTTTACATATTGCCCGGTTTAAACTCCTTCGATGGCATCATTGGAGATGATTCTCTCAAAGAACTTGAGGCGGTCATCGACCGCAAAGAGAACACATTGAAGTTGACTTCAAATATAACCATCCCATTGAAGGAAAAGATCTCGGGGGGAGTAAACCTTCTTCTTGATGAAAATCTTTCAGAAGAAACTAAGAGTAAGCTTCGCAGACTTATAAAACAGTACGAACCTCTTTTCGGACCCATAAATACCAGTGAAACTATAAAAACCATAGTTGAGGCAGAAATTAAGACTAATACCAACGAACCGATTTATAGCAAATGCTACCCGTACCCTGCTAACATGAGGGAAGTAGTAGAAGATGAAATAAAGAAACTCTTAGACGAAAGAATAATACGTCCCTCGAGAAGTCCCTATAACTCTCCGATTTGGGTTGTCCCAAAAAAGCCGAAGCCGTCAGGGGAGAAACAGTACCGAATGGTCATTGACTATAAAAGGTTAAACGCCGTTACCATTTCGGATACATACCCGATCCCAGACATTAACTCTACACTTGCCAATTTGGGCAGGGCAAGCTATTTCACGACAATAGATCTCACCTCGGGGTTTCACCAGATTCCTATGAAACCCAGTGACGTACCAAAGACAGCCTTCTCTACGATGAACGGTAAATATGAATTCCTAAGAATGCCCTTCGGGCTTAAAAACGCACCCGCTATCTTCCAGAGGATGATAGACGACGTGCTGAAGGAATACATCGGGAAGGTTTGTTACGTCTATATCGATGACGTAATCGTCTTTGGTCATGACGAGGATGATCATCTTAAGAAAGTGGAAATGGTGTTTGCAAAGCTCCAAGAGGCAAACCTGAAAGTAAATCTCGAAAAAACTAACTTCATGAAATCAGAAGTTGAATTTCTTGGCTATATCATTACCCGAGACGGCATAAAAGCCGATCCGAAGAAGGTGGCAGCTATTGAAAAGCTACTTCCTCCTGAAAATCTCAAGGAGCTAAAGAGTTTCCTAGGTCTCACGTCCTATTATAGAAAATTCATAAGGGACAATGCCAAAGTAGCCAAGCCGCTCACAAACCTGACACGTGGACAGAATGCCCAGATTAAGGCGAGTCAATCCAGAAACGTGAAAATTGCATTAAATAAAGAAGCATTGCAGGCTTTCAATGATTTGAAGACCTTGTTAATGTCATCCGAAATTTTGTCCTTTCCCGACTTCGAAAAGCCGTTCAATTTGACTACAGACGCCTCGAACTACGCTATAGGGGCGGTGCTGTCTCAAGGAGACGCGGCTTCAGACCGACCAATCGCCTACATCTCTCGTTCCTTGAGCAAAACTGAAGAGAATTATGCGACGAACGAGAAGGAGATGCTGGCAATTGTATGGGCATTAGATAATCTAAGATCGTACCTTTATGGGGCAAAGAAGATTCGGATTCACACTGACCATCAGCCTCTAACCTTCGCTCTCAGCAACAGAAACTTTAACGCGAAGTTAAAGCGTTGGAAGTCTCGCATTGAAGAATATAATTATGAGTTGACATATAAGCCAGGTAAATCAAACATCGTGGCGGACGCACTTTCGCGACTCAAAACCAATGTCAACCATCTGACCGACTCATTGCGGGCTGAACCAGCACGAAGTACAGATAACCCCAATGAAGACACGCAAACCGAAACTGCTAGCGAGGCTGCCTCATCGTTGGGAACTGCCCACAGCGCTGATCAGGACAGCTCTGACCTGATCCCACATGTCGAGGCACCGTTGAACGTGTACCGGAATCAGATCATCGTCAAAGCTGGTAAACGCCTAGAAATTTTCGAGGAACCACATCCCGGTTTCACTCGTCACTACTTTGCAATAGATAACCAAGATAGGCAACAATTGACTGATCACCTTAAAGCTAAATTGCGACCAAATATCATCAACGGTATCAAAATACCGGAGTCACATCTTCAATTGCTTCAGGAAATATACCTGGAGCATTTCGCCAAATACAAACTCCGAATTACTCAAAGGGTAGTGGAAGATGTAACAAATGAGGACAGAAAGGTTGAGCTCATCATGAAGGAACATAGGAGAGCTCATAGAAATCCTCGAGAAAATCGGGAACAACTCCTCGAGAACTATTATTTTCCTAGCATGTCCAGTCTGATCAAAAAATACACAAGTACCTGCGAAACTTGCAAATTGAGTAAGTATGACCGACATCCAAACACGCCTGAATTCCAACCTACTCCTGTGCCATCATATGCATGTGAAATTCTCCACATGGATATCATGGAGTTGCAAGGCGAGAAGTTTATCACTTGCATCGACAAGTTTTCTAAGTTTGGAAAAGTATTCCATATAAAGAATAGGTCGGCACTTTACCTCAGGAACAAGTTCACAAAAATATTGCATTATTTCACAGTCCCAAGAATATTAGTAACTGACAATGAGCGAAGCTTCTTAAGTCCCATTATTCTCAACTTCATCGAGCTGTTGGGCATCAAGCATTATCATACGCCCGTCTATCGCAGCGAAGTGAATGGTCAGGTGGAAAGATTTCATTCCACTATCCTAGAAATATATCGTTGCCTGAAAAAAGAACATAAGGACTTGCGCCTTAAAGAATTATTGAACATCGCAGTTGACAGGTATAACAACAGCATACATTCTGTCACTAAAAAGAAACCCTCAGACATCTTCTTCAATAGAACCCAGCGCATAAATTACCAAAATCTGTTAGGTTACCGTATAAGGGTGAACAAGGAGTTGAGAGACGAGATAGAAAGGAAACAGAAAATGAGCCTGCTTAGATTTAATAAGAAAAAAGATTGTCCAAAAAAATATAATAAAGGAGACGTAGTGTACACCGCGTGTAAGGGAATTCGGGCAAAAAATAAACCCTTATACCGGAAGGAGGTTGTTGCCAAAGATAACAAGGTAACTGTCGTAACAGCCTCTGGGCGTAGAATTCATAAAGCTCATCTCAAGAATGTCGAGAATGAGCCAGAAAACACTAGAATATAGTAATATAAGATGAAATATTTAATCATAAAATGAATGAACTCTCAGACACACAACCTTTGACATTGTTTAATTAACTAAAATGGCACTGTTAATCTAAAATTATGAGATACATACCATGAAAAAGAATGTAATATAAAGAATAAGAAACACTTGGGTATAATACTATAGAAGAAATGTTGTTGTCTTATGTAAACGTTCTTATAATCCTACTTTATTGCCAATTATAAAATTATATTTTGTAAGAGCACTTAAAACCTATACGAAAATTAAACTTAATATTTGTGATATTAAGCAAGACTTTTCCTAGTTTTGTGTAAGAGTCCACAAGGGCAAGCTTTTACTTGCATCCCTCTTTTCAGAACGGCTGTCATTCTGCCTTCCATCCTAGGCTACCAATTATTCAGTTATCACTCTCCAATTGTCACAATAAAGGAGGGCAAGGGATGGATCGTCGATGGACATTTTAAGTTGGTACACGTCGTGAATTTAACCCAATTCGAGGAACTAGTGCAAGGCGTCAACAAATCACTAACCGGCAAATTTTCAACCGAAAAGAAGACCACAGTCGAATTTTACCTCAGCCAAGCGAATGAACGACTATCTCTACTTAAAGATGAAAAACATCGGATCACTAGATCCATCAACTGGATCGGGTCGGCTTGGAAGTGGATCGCGGGCAATCCTGATGCTACAGACTGGAATAGCGTAATCTCCAACGAAGAAAAAATTATAGCTAACAATAATGAACAATACAGAATCAATACCCGGCTCTTTAGTACTTTAGAAGAGACAAGAAAGAAGCTCAATTGGATGATAGACCAGTTTAATAATGGGATCAAATCAACTTTGGCTGGACGATACGAACAGGATATTCTGAATGAAATTCTCGTAATAAAGGACGAAATCAACGAAATAGTACGCGCCTGTCAAATGGCGAAAAGTGGAACGATAAATACGAACCTTCTGGACAAAGAGGAAGTTAGTAGAATCATTAGCGAAATGGAAACTTTACCTTATGCCAACGTAATTGAAGCCATCGAATATGGATCACCATCAATATACACGAATGGTTCCCTTCTCCTCTATATTCTATCTATGCCAAAAGTAAGGAATGACGAATTCAACCTGCTTTCAACGAGAGCCTCAGTCACTGACGGTCTACAGATTGACATGGATTACGAGAGAATCCTGATTAATCATCGGGAGACTTACGGGATTATCAACGAGTGTGACTGCATAAATAACCAGATGATCTGTAATAGCAAATCTTTACAGAAACTGGAAGAAGACGGTTGTATCCCAAAGCTGTTAAAGGGAGGACATACAACGTGCACCTACCGCACTAACACACAAGAGGTAATCGAGCTACTTAAGGAAGACACAATTTTCCTTACGAACTTTATTGGGCAATTGACCTCAGCAGACGATTCAAGGGTCCTTAATGGTACTTACGTGATACAACTGAGCAACGAAACAATCGAACTGAACAATAGAACATTTACGAGCTCCACGTATTCGCACACTCAATTGCTTCCATCAGTATTGATGAATATCACGAAGCGAGTGCAAAAGATTGACCTGGAACATGTGCACAGCATCGGTGTTAGGAACATCGCTCAGCTGAAGTACCTAAAAAATCAAGCAACATACCTTTCCTTAACGAATATGGGGATTGTCCTAATAATGGCTGCCGCAGCTTGTTTGTTGTGGCGTAAAGTCAACCGTGGCCTAAATTTACCGTCGGTGAATCTGCACAACATCGTGGTTGATCCCAAGGTTGAGACGGGAGGTCAAAGAATAGCCGAGTCTCTTCCGAGTCGAATCTGGTCATCTGCATCTAACATCACGAATGATCTACGGGACGTAGATCTTTAAAGAGGGAGGAGTTAACACGACGCACTTGACCCTGAACCCAGTGCAGGGTAACAGAATGTACGAGAATTGCTGACACAGGTTATTCAGGTGCATTCTCGTTCCCACGACAACTGAGGTACTTTCCATCACACGGGGATCACATTGCAACACAGCGAATACACGCGCTGATACGATACTGATGACTCTGCACACTGGACGACGGGAACCGCGGCTTCCTATGGGATACGAATTAGCTGTAAGTTTAGTCTAAGTTTGTAAGTGGGAACGCGCTGTCGAATAAAACTAATACGGAAAGAATTGTTGAGTTTTTTTGAAGTGTAAGTCGGACCGTTGGGGGGAGGCCCTGCCTCCCCGTCCGAGATATTTTTTTGGCAATCCCCTTAAGGGATTCGTTAACTTAGACTTATGAGCCCCGACATAATAAAATTGCAAAAGTGCACATAATTTTATGTTAAATTTTATTGAGGTAATTTTTTCCTTAGCTTGTTAACGCGTTTAAATTACATTTCTTTCATTTTTCCTTATTACTGCTATATGACAATTGTCAGATCTAGTTTCTAATTATTACACTTTTAATTTTAGTCCAAGGAGTTATATCTATATATCTATATATTTGGATATTTATTGTGGCACAAACTTGTACAGTTCACAGTAAGATGTAATATACATATAATTTATGTTTGTACTTTTACAAACAAGAAAAAAAATTGATTTTATGTTCTCCCAATGAGAACATCACCGAACAAAGGAAAGACTTTCAAATTTAAGTAATATTTTTATTGTATGAACTTAAACTTGAACTGAACTCGAACTTGAACTGAACTCGTCTGAATCACATCTTAAAACTGAACTCATTCAGAAATGAACATGAAGTGTCTTAAATACTTTGTGCTGTTCTTCGACAGCGTCCCTTTTGTTGGACTTTGATCTTCATACATAAATCACGAGAACTATGTTGACGCAGCTGCATCCACTTGACTTCGGCTAAAAGCATTTGGCCATTAAGCCGCAGCTGTGTAAACAATGATCGTTCTCGTCTATTGGTTTGAAATTGCTTATGTTGCATATGATTTGACCGCAGCTTGTTTACATTGCGTACGGATCAAATCAATGCTGTTTACATTTTTAATTTTTATTGAATTTGAAGTCGAGCTCTTGTGGGTGTACACAAGTTGGCTCTGATATAACATATATGTATATTACAGAGATATGGTTTGAATAACCTCACTACTACAAAATTCGTACAGATATTAAAAAAAGAACATAAGAATAAATACAATTGTAAGACATATAATGATTTGAAGGAAAAGCCACAGAAAAAACCTTCATTAAAGTCCAAGGAGTTCTTGACATTCTTGTGTGGACTACTTTTTGAACAAGTGTACGTTTTAGAGCGGACCCCCTTAAAGGGAAATTTTGAGATGCATTACAGCGATTGCAGTATATACGCAAAATCACTCCCCTGTACTATTCTTCTTAACCGCTGATTCTCACTCAATTGTCATCGAGCTAAATTCATTCGAAGAACTACTATACAGGGTGCCCCACGAGCAGTGTGCCAAAAAGCTAGAGCGTGTAGGCCTGGTCAAGACAAGGACAAAATCGTACAGGAGGGGGGGGGGGTATCTATTCCCCCCGTTTAGGCGGGAGTTGCAATTTTCTAAAAAAGTAGACTTAATTTGAAAAAAAAATAAATAAAAAACCAACGGTTACATCCACAATGCCGTGATATACTTTTTGTAAAGCCTGAAACCTCTTCTTTCATCTCGTTTTAAAGCGAAGCAGGAAAAAAATTTCGAACTAATTTTTTTTCAAAGTTTTATGAAATTAAGAACTATTTTTTTTTTTCAAGAATTAAATTCTCTTATTAATTTTTAGTTAAAATCAGAAAACCGGATGCAGAAATGTCTTGTAGTTTTTGAGAAAGTAAAAAAAAACCCAAACCACTTTTTTCTAAGAAAAACATTTTTTTTTGCTTTACGCGGCTGTTTAGGCTTGTAGGCAAATTAATGTCTGAAACATTGACCTCTTTTTAGGGTTCCGTATCCAAAGGTAAAACGGAACCCTATCACTAGGACTTCGCTGTCCGTCCGTCTGTCACCAGGCTGTATCTCATGAACCGTGATAGTTAGGCCGATGAAATGATGATGATTTATGTCTGTTCCCGCTACCACGCCAATACTAAAAATACAACAAAATGAATATCTAAGGGGGGCTCCCATACAACAGACATGATTTTCATCCAAAAAATCTCCTTGGTCACATACTGAACTAAGGTTAGTCGACAATATCCCACAACCAGTAGCAAACTTCCCAGTTTTGATCTCTTTTGTGTCTTTGATGAATTAATCCTAGCTGCAAACCTTTTCCCCATATTTCCCATTATTGTTATTCACCTTTTCCATCGTTGCTGTCAAGTAAGATGATTGATTTGAATTCAATGGACACTTTGATGATCAAGTATATCTCATCATTGAGATTTTTGATTATCGAAGTAATATGCCGATAACCTGCCTGCAACCAAGATCTGTCATCATACAAAAAATGTAATTTAATGTGATGACTGATGAGGTAACATACAGCGTCTCTTTCATATTTATATATACAGATGGTATGGAACGCTTTGTGGGCGAGTCCGACCCGCACTTGGCCGGTTTTTTATTATTTTCAAAAAAATCGGAGTTTTATGAGGATACAATAAAGTGACGCAGTATTAGAGTAGCCCTGGATTAATCCTTTTTTTTCATTGATATCGTCTGAAAACTGACCTGCCAATTTCGTCTTGGTCCGTCCGCCGCCGATGGGTTCTACCCGCTAGCACCTTAAGATAATAAAACCGCAATTTTTCTGTATTGAAAAACAAAATATTTGCAACCCAAATGTAAACACAAAGCATCGCATTTTTAATAAAAAAAAAACGTTTCCAAATTGAATGTTAACTCATCAACACATTAGGGTCAAACTCATACTCTCGAGAAGAATTGACGGACACGCACTTCTGCTACGGTTTAGCTAATGGTCGAGATCGCGAAGCCGAAAGACTATACGCTGAAAGATATCCCAATCGGAGGTGTCCCAGTCGTAGCATGTTTTCAAGAATCCACATACGTCTGCGAGAGCACGGAGTGCTAGAGCATCGAAGAAGCGGCAGACCAATTACAGATGGATCAGCAATCTTAGATGTAAGAATTTTGGATTTGGATCTCCGACGTAATCCCTCCCTTAGTACAAGGAGGATGGCTATTATGCTTGGAGTACCCAAATCTACAGTATGGAGAGTGCCTCATACCGAAAAGTTACACCTGTACCATCTTACACCAGTTCAATGTTTCAGACATTCATTTGCCTACAAGTCCAGCCGCGTTAAAGGCAAAAAAAAGTTTTTCTTAGAATAAAGTTGTTTGGATTTTTTTCACTTGCTCAAAAACTACAAGACATTTTTGCATCCGGTTTTCTGTTTTTAACTAAAAACTAATAAGAGAATTGAATTCTTGAAAAAAAAAAAATAGTACTTAATTACATAAAATTTTGAAAAAAAATAGTTCGACATTTTTCTTTTAATTCTTTTTTTTTTTTTTTTCAAAATTTTGAGTTTGAAAATTAATTTCTCAAAAACTATTTCCTAAAACTGCTTTGCTTAAAAACAAGATGAAAGAAGAGATTTCTAGCTTTACAAAAAGTATATCACGGCATTGTGGATGTAACCGCTAATTTTTAATATTTTTTTTCCAAATTAAACCATTTTTTTAGAAAATTGCCACTCCCGCCAAAACGGGGGGAATAGACCCCCCATCCAATGCGATTTTTTTCATGTCTTGACCAGACCTACACGCTGTAGCTTTTTGGCACACTGCTCGTGTGGCACCCTGTATAACCACTAGTTCGTTTTCAACCATAGAATACTCAACCATATTATACTCAAGATTTTGAGCTTCTGAATGCATCCATTAATCAGGTTAAGCATCACAAGTGATTCAAGGCGATCCCATTTGCACTTAACCGTACAACTCTCATGCTTAACCTGACAATAATGAAAGTACCCGTAGACGTATGGCTATAAAACAGATTCAATATTCGCTGTCACGAACATATGCAGTGCCCACACTGCTTCTTAAATCTTTAGCATACATTTTTGTGTTGCGCCCTGGAAGCCCTGCCATCTATGCGAAATGGCATACATATGCTCATAAATGTATCTATGTACATTCAACAGTTGGATTTAAAGTTCAAATATGGTACCTGCGCTTATGTAATCGTAAGTGCTCGCACATATAACTGCAGGACCATTCCAAGCATTTCGTTCAGAAAGGGGTAAAAAGGGAGTAGGAAACTAAACAAAAAACGAAAAGGATGTGTAAGTGAACGGAAATAATCTTGTCAGTCAGTGCCAGCTGTAGGAATTGTTGAATACGGCTATTAATAAATTCAACAGCAAATAAATCTGAATCAATTGGTAGATTGAATTCTTAGAATTCAACATCTATCTATCTACTGGTATATCTTCACATAAAGCTTACGTATGTGTGTATTTAGCCCTACTACCGTTTTTAAGGCTAAGCACATAACAACAGAATACAGCAGTTAGTCTGTCGTTAAATTTATACGTTTTCATCAGCATCTGCCGAACCCCGTGTTATCAGTGATTCTGTGTTGTACAAATTATAAATTCGTCTTAAATTCAAATTTAATTTCAAAACCCTACTAGAGTAGAGTTCTGCTCGCCGTTGAAAAGTGCTGTTATGTACATATGTATGTCCTTTTAGGAATATTTTATTACTGTGGTTCTTTTGCATACAATTATCAAAGTCTGGGACAACATCTTTAAGAAATTGCCTGGGTAGTAATTTCATTGCTGGCCGTGAAGTTCTGCTCTGTATGTATGTATGTATGTATGTGTACCACAAAACTTACGAAGAAAGCATCAAACTAATAAAACATTGATTTAATTGGCTAATTTCTACTAGTATTTTCTGAAAGCTACGTTAGGTTAGGTTAGGTAGGTTGGGTGCCCTATTGACATGAAGTCAAGGCTCACTTAGACTAAAAGAGGTCCATTGTGCCCATTTTGTTTGTTGCCCGCTGAGCTGAACCACCCACCTCTAAAGCTCCTCTAAACCCGAGAAGATGTAGTTCCCGGGGAACGTAAATCTTTTTCGGGCCAGTGCAGGGCATTCACACAGTAGGTGACGAATGGATTCTATTTTTTCTTCGTCCCTATAGCTTCTGCAGAAATCGTTGTAGGGCTGGCCTAGTCTAGCTGCATGATATGATATCATGCAGTGCCCAGTGAGGGCGCTGACTTACTTACTTATCAGGCCAGCGATCCATGGAGGATCTGAGCCTGAGCTATAGCTGCCTTCCAACCTTGACGGTCCCGGGCACGCTGCTTTCAGTCGTCAAGACCAAGATGTCTTACATCCGCGATTGTATGCATGTATGATGGCGTTACAGCCCATGAAGGACCAGAGCCGAGCTTCTCTCAATCACCCATGTTGTGTGTGATTTAATTTTCCCATAGGTGAAAGGGACCTACAGTTTTATTGCCGGTTCCGAACGGCGAATTTCGAGAAGCTTTTCATGACAATTTTACTGCAGGGGGTTTTGTCAGAACCCCGCTGAGGAGAAACACCCTGAAAACACGTTCGATGACATGGCCGTGTCGGGATTCGATCCCGTGTCATCGGCGTCAGAGGCCAACACACTACCCACTGCGCCACGGTGCTCTTACCGGAGGTTCGGTCTTCCTCTTCTTCTCGAATCAGGAGGCTCGGAGTCGAAGACCCTCTTAGCTGGAGCGTTGATGTCCATGCGCTCGATGTGGCCGAGCCAGTGTAGTCGACGGATCTTTGCCTGCCGGACTACATCCACATCTTTGTACAGCTCGTAAAGCTTTGTACAACAGTTCGCGGTTGTGTCTTCTTCGCCATTCATCTTCCTCACAGACAGGACCAAATATCCGGCGCAGAATTTTTCTCTCGAAAGAACCCAAAATCAGCTTCGCTGTCCTGCTTATCGTCCAGATTTCGGCTCCGTACAGCAAGACTGGCAGTATAAGCGTTTTGTAAAGCATGACTTTGGTCTTTCGAGTTAGGAGTTTTGACCCCAGTTGTTTGGACAAGCCGAAGTAGCAGCGGTTGCCAAGGGCGATTCTATGCCGGATATCCACTGTGGTGTCATTTGTGGAATTTACGTTTGCCCCGAGGTAGACAAGCTCCTTAACTACTTCGAAGTTGTAGCTGTCAATTGTTATATTTTGTCCCAAGTGGTGAGCGGCGGATTGGTTTTTGCTCGACAGCGTGTACTTCGTTTTGTCCTCAATGACCTTAAGACCAACTCGTTCCGCCTGTTCTTCAATCGCCGTGAATGCTTCCATAATGCCACGGTGAGAACACGCGGTGATGTCGATATCATCCGCGTATCCTAGCAGCTGGATGGACTTGTAAAAGATAGTGCCTTCTCTGTTGACGCCTACCCGTCGCACTATCTGCTCCAGCACCAGGTTGAAGAAGTCACATGACAGCGCATCTCCTTGCCGAAATCGGACTCGGTTCCGGAGTCCTAGAACCGAGTTGCATCGCGTATTTTTTAGCGTGGCGCGACACAACTGGATCAGTTTTCCCGGGATCCCGAATTCGGCCATCGCTCCAAACAGTTCTTCACGATGAATGCTGTCGTATGCGGCTTTGAAATCGATGAAAAGATGGCGTGTATCGATTCGAAACTCGTTGGTCTTTTCCAGGATTTGTCGAGGTGTGAAAATTTGGTCTATAGTTGATTTGCCGGGCCGGAAGCCGCACTGGTAGCTGCCGACTAGTGCGGTGCAAAATGGCTTTAGACGTTCCCACAGTACGCGGGACAGGTTCTTGTATGCGACATTGAGCAGGGATATACCTCTATAGTTCTTGCAAGAGGTAGGATCGCCTTTTTTGTGGATGGGGCAAATAGATCTGGTGTTCCAGTCGTCAGGCATGCTTTTATCTTCCCAAATTCAGCAGATGATCTGGTGCATGCTCCCTACCAGAACATCGCCGCCAGCCTTAAAGAGCTCTGATGGCAAGCAATCTGAGCCTGCGGCCTTATTGTTTTTCAGCTTCTGAATAGCTGTGCCGACTTCTTCGATGCTGAGTGGGAGGACTACCTCAGCGGCTGGAGTTGAGATTTCCTCGGTCCCTACCACTCTCTCTTGGTCATGCTCGTTAAGCAGCTGCTGGAAATGCTGCTTAAATACATCCACTATTCCCTGCGGGTCGGTGAAAAGATTACCCTCGCAGTTTCAAAGAGTCTCGGTGCCCTTTTTGAAGCCTCCTGCAAGGCCTTTGGCTTCCTTGTAAAAGGCTCGTATTTTATGTTTATCCCTAGACTCCTCGATATCCTTGAGCTGGAAAATATTCATACGTCCAGCAATTACACAAATTAATAGGAAAACTTTATTTCTTGTGTTCGTTTGCCAAAAAACTGGTTACAATTGTCTGTTCATTTCGACGGAAGATCTCCAGTTGATCTTCAAGTCACTAAAAAATAAAAAATTCGCGGGTACTGATGGTATATCCAATGTTGTGTTCAGGCACCTTCCACCGGTAGCTATAGAGAGGTACACCATCCTGTTCAATGTATGTATGTATGTTGGCGTTACAGTCCATGAAGAACCTGAGCCGAGCTTCTCTCAATCACCCATGTTGTGTGCGATTTCATTTTCCCATAGGTGAAAGGGACCTACAGTTTATTGCCGGTTCCGAACGGCGAATTTCGAGAAGCTTTTTCATGACAATTTTAATACAGGAGGTTTTGTCAGAACCCCGCTGAGGAGAAACACCGTGAAAAACACTTTCGATGACATGGCTGTGTCGGGATTCGATCCCGTGTCATCGGCGCCAGAGGCCAACACACTACCCACTGCGCCACAGTGCTCTTACCGGAGGTTCGGTCTTCCTCTTCTTCTCGAATCAGGAGGCTCGGAGTCGAAGACCCTCTTAGCTGGAGCGTTGATGTCCATGCGCTCGATGTGGCCGAGCCAGTGTAGTCGACGGATCTTTGCCTGCCGGACTACATCCACATCTTTGTACAGCTCGTAAAGCTTTGTACAACAGTTCGCGGTTGTGTCTTCTTCGCCATTCATCTTCCTCACAGACAGGACCAAATATCCGGCGCAGAATTTTTCTCTCGAAAGAACCCAAAATCAGCTTCGCTGTCCTGCTTATCGTCCAGATTTCGGCTCCGTACAGCAAGACTGGCAGTATAAGCGTTTTGTAAAGCATGACTTTGGTCTTTCGAGTTAGGGGTTTTGACCCCAGTTGTTTGGACAAGCCGAAGTAGCAGCGGTTGCCAAGGGCGATTCTATGCCGGATATCCACTGTGGTGTCATTTGTGGAATTTACGTTTGCCCCGAGGTAGACAAGCTCCTTAACTACTTCGAAGTTGTAGCTGTCAATTGTTATATTTTGTCCCAAGTGGTGAGCGGCGGATTGGTTTTTGCTCGACAGCGTGTACTTCGTTTTGTCCTCAATGACCTTAAGACCAACTCGTTTCGCCTGTTCTTCAATCGCCGTGAATGCTTCCATAATGCCACGGTGAGAACACGCGGTGATGTAGATATCATCCGCGTATCCTAGCAGCTGGACGGACTTGTAGAAGATAGTGCCTTCCCTGTTGACGCCTGCCCGTCGAACTATCTGCTCCAGCACCAGGTTGAAGAAGTCACATGACAGCCCATCTCCTTGCCGAAATCCGGTGCATGTTTCAAACGGTTCCGAATCCTAGAACCGAGTTACACGGTGCATCGCGTATTTTTTAGCGTGGCGCGACACAGCTGGATCAGTTTTCCCGGGATCCCGGATTCGGCCATCGCACCAAACAGCCATTCACGATGAATGCTGTCGTATGCGGCTTTGAAATCGATGAATATATGGTGTGTACCGATTCAAAACTCGTTGGTCTTTTCCAGGATTTGTCGAAGTGTGAAAATTTGGTCAATAGTCGATTCGCCGGGCCGGAACCCGCACTGGTAGCTGCCGATTAGTGCGGTGCAAAATGGCTTTAGACGTTCACACAATACGCTGGACAGGATCTTGTATGCGACATTGAGCAGGTATATACCTCTATAGTTCTTGCAAGAGGTAAGATCGCCTTTTTTTGTGGATGGGGCAAACTACCGGTCGTATATTCCCTCTACCAAGATTTAGCAGACTTTCCGTCCTTTTTTTGTTATAGACAGGCCACGTTAGCCTTGCCGTAGCGCATGTGTCTAATTGACACCATCGCTTGTTGGCCTTTCCTAGTAGTTCCACCTCTATTTCTCTGAATAGTGTGCTGAGTGGCGTCCTAGCCTCAGTTGTGATCTGCGACGTATCTGCACCTGATCCCAGTCTGGCTAGTTCGTCCGCCTTCTCATTTCCGGAAATATTCACATGCCCTGGTTTCCAACAGATGG
The DNA here is from genome assembly GCA_951905685.1 of Eumerus sabulonum. NCBI lineage: Eukaryota > Metazoa > Arthropoda > Insecta > Diptera > Syrphidae > Eumerus > Eumerus sabulonum. The sequence goes on from OX645063.1 coordinate 34,577,207, forward strand.
TTACCTCATTGACATCCGATTTTCTCTTTCTTATCTTATCCATGTTGCTTGCAAAGCCTTAATGGCTGCCTGACTGTCAACATAAATTTTGATTCTCTTACCTGAGAAATTTTCCCTAAAAATCAGATCCGCACCTTTTTTGATTGTAAAGATCTCAGCCTGGAAGACGCTACAGCCATCATCAAGTCTGTAGGACCGACATGCTTCCTGAGGTTCGAAGTAGACTCCGGCTCCTATGCCGGTATCCGTTTTGGATTCGTCGGTATAGGTTGCCAGTTCCTCTTTCGTGTTTACCATACCACTGGCCCATTCCTCCCTGGAAGGAATACTAATAGAGAATCTCCTCTCACAGCAAGAAAGTGGGTGGTATAGTCCGTTTCGGTTGCGGACCTCAGGGTAGCCCATCGATCCAGAATTGACGCTCGGCCATGAGGACATCTTTTCCAAAGGCCGGATTCCTGCATCCTTAGCGCAGCCCTGGCTGCAATTGTTTCACAGTATATGTCTAGTGGTGGAAGGTTCAGCATCGCTTCAAGGGCCGCCGTTGGGGTGGATTTCATAGATCCGGTCACCGCCAGACAACCAGCCCTCTGAATCCTTGTAAGCCTTTGAAGGTTGAAAGCTACGTACTACGACATATGTACAGCCGTTCTTATTTATTTAATCCTAAAGGCAAAACTTGTTCAAACTTTGCGCTATCGTAAATTTCGTTCCAACATGCTTTTGTTCCTAATGAAGTGCAGTATTTTTTCATAGAGTTGTAACCCATGATTAGTTTGAGTTAGTTTGCTTCTCATCAAAAAGATTTAATATTAAGAAAAGATAACAAACAGCCGAATAACGTATGACTGCATTTTAATAGTTTGCATTTATGTATATGTGAGAGCACCGTGACGCAGATGGTAGTGTGTTGGCCTCTGACGCCGATGACACGGGATCGAATCCCGACACAGCCATGTCATCGAACGTGTTTTTCACGGTGTTTCTCCTCAGCGGGGTTCTGACAAAACCCCCTGTAGTAAAATTGTCATGAAAAGCTTCTCAAAATTCGCCGTTCGAAACCGGCAATAAACTGTAGGTCCCTTTCACCTATGGGAAAATTAAATCACACACAACATGGGTGATAGAGAAAAGCTCGGCTCAGGTCCTTCATGGACTGTAACGCCAACATATTTACATACATTTATGGATATGTATAGCACATGAAGTTCTTACTTTACTGCAGTGCTTCTTTCATAAGCGGTTGGAATGTGTTTGGACCTTTGTGTGTACATCTAAAACATTGGCATTAAACCTAACCATATACATACCTTTACTTTTCTATTTCCAGTCAAAGACATTTTTGCCATTTCCTGAAGGTTACCAGACTAAGTTCTGCATATCTTTCCTTCTTCATCCATACCATCTTTGTGGAAAATAGTCTTAAAATGAGATTTCTGTGAATGCAAATATGTACGAGTACATACATACTTATATGACTTTAATGGCATTTATCATAAATAACTGCTCTGCATTTGACCAGAAGGTATGAAATACTCGTAGTTTTGAAAACATTTCTTGAATTAGTAAACCTTTTATGAATCATGGACGTAGCCTTTCACTGAGTATGAAAGGCATAAGATAGGTGCCCCTTACTCCTAGTAATTTTTGATCATCGAATGGAAAGGACAAACTTATTCAAACAAAACTTTGCTTTACCTGAGTATTTAAATGGTATGTTGTAACGTATCCTAAAAGAAAATTTAGACGAAACAATTTATTGTTTTGTGAACTTCCCAGTGGGAAGTTATCGTAATGGGCCGATTTTGCGAATTCCGAATTTTGACATATCTCCAGGTTTTAAGGTCACCAGAATCGAAATCCAAGGTTCTTATAGGGATGTATATGTGTGTGTATATGTACGTGTAGGCATATGTATGTGCGTATGTGCGCTCGGATTATCTCGAGAAACAAAGATGGTATTGACATGCTGATTTCATTCGATGCGTAAGTACGTAACTCAGACCTGAAAAAAGGCCTAGCCGTTTTTTGTTAGAAATTAAATAATTAAAAAAAAAAACAACAACAAGCCAAAAAACCCAAAAAAAGCCTCGGATACAAAAAAAAAAAGCACGGATTAACCGATGACGACCTGGGAACCAACCAAAAGAAAAGGAAGAATGATACTCGGCTTTGTATGTGTAATGTAAGGTCCCTCATCAGACCACGTGGAGCCGAACAACTTGCGGAGGCCCTATACTGTTATAAGGCAGATATTACAGCAATCCAGGAAGTTCGATGGGATGGACCGGGCAAAAAGAGGCTGAGAAACTGCTACAAGGAGAGAAGACAACGCCTATTCGGATGCGGATTTGTTATTAGAGGTAGACTTAGGCAGAAAGTCTTGACAATCCCCATCAAGGCTAAATTCGCAAACATCAGCCTAATTTGCGCTCAAGCCCCTACCGAGGACAAGGATGACGCTACAAAAGACGACTTCTACGACCTACTAGATAGGATATATGCCCAATATCCCAGTTACGATGGTAAAATTGTACTGGGAGATTTTAACGCAAAACTGGGCAAGGAAGTCGCCTTTGATAGGGTTATTGGCAAGCACAGCCTACACACCACCACATTCGAAAATGGATTTAGGCAGATAGAGTTCACAACGGGGCGAAATCTTCTAGTTGCTGGGACGTGTTTCCCACATCTCAACATCCACAAAAGGACTTGGCGATCCCCGGATCAATCAACCGTCAAACAGATTGACCACATTGCGATTGATGGCAGACACGCATCCGATATTCTAGATGTGCGAACTTTTAGGGAAGCCAACATCGACTCGGACCACTATCTTGTGGCAGGCAGGTTGCGACTTCGAATATGCGTGCCCCAGAAAAATCGAGTAGGGCCAGCGGCATACAACGTCGCAATGCTACAATCGCAAGAGACCGCCAGAGCCTATGCCAATCGCGACTCCCTTAATCTCTCGGAAAACCCTCCAACACCTGCTCAGACAGTACAACACAAATGGACCCGTTGTCAACAAGCCTTAGAAAGTGCTGCTTTTCAGGTACTGGGTTTCAAACCGCCACCAACAAGAAACCCATGGTTTGACGACGAGTGTAGGAGGGCACACGCAGCAAAGCAGCAAGCCTATCAAGAGGCGCTGCATAGAAGGACGAGAGCTGCTTGTGAGCATTATGAGCAGAAGAGGAGGGAGGAGCATAAGCTTCTCAAAACAAAAAAAAGGGAGCATGAGAAGCTCGCGATCGTAGAGATGGAGAGATGCTATCGCAGGAATGACGTTCGGAGGTTTTATCAACGAATAAAACAAACATGCCAGGGATATAAGACCAGAACGGAAGCCTGCAGTAACGAAAATGGAAACCTAGTAGTGGATTCACAGTCGGTACTAAGAATTTGGAAAGACTACTTCTGCAGACTGTATAGCGGCGATGACGAAACAGATCCCATTATCAGGCAGAATAATCCTTTCACAACGGACGAGGATAGCAGAGAATTCCGTCCCCCTGACCTGGACGAAGTTAGGAATGCTTTTTCTAAGCTTAAGTCCAACAAAGCTGCTTGAGTAGACGGACTACCTACCGAGCTCTTTAAGGAAGCTGGAAAGGACCTGGTTGGGAGTATGCACCAGCCCATCCGTAAGATATGGTCAGAGGAATGCATGGCCGATGAATGGAGTCTTAGTATCATTTTCACGATCCACAAGAAAGGAGACCCCTTTGTCTGCGCCAACTACAGAGTTATAAGTCTTCTGAACATCGCTTATAAAATCTTCTCTGCTGTTCTGTGTGAACGCTTGAAACCGTTCGTTAATAAACTGATTGGTCCATATCAGTGTGGTTTCAGGCCCGGGAAGTCCACTATAAATCAATTATTCACACTGCGGCAGATCCTGGAAAAACCAAACGAGTTCCAGATCGACACCCACCTCCTGTTTGTCGACTTTAAGGCTGCATACGATAGTATCAATAGAGACGAGCTATACAACGCCATGTCTAGTCTTGACATTCCCGCCCAACTCGTCAGATTGTACAGGATGACTTTGGAGAACTCTCGCTGCTCCATTAAGGTCGGAAGCGAGCTAACCGATACCTTTTATGTCAAAAAAAGGTTTTAGACGGGGTGACACGAACGTGCGACTTTTACAACAACGTCCTTGGAAGGATCGTGCAAAACTCACTGGTCAATACAAGGGGCACCATCTTCTTCAAGTCCGTATAACTGCTCGCATATGCCGATGACATTGACAAAATTGGACGAAGTCAGCGAGATGTTATTGAGGCCTTTACGAGCGTTGAGACGGAAGCAGCTAAAATGGGACTGGCGGTAAATGAGGGCAAAACGAAATATATGCTGTCGTCGAAAAAGAACACGAACCACCGGCGTCTTGGCCAGGTTGCACATATTGGCAGGTGTATTTTCGAGGTAGTCAAGGACTTCGTCTACCTAGGCTCCGCAGTGACATGCAGAAATGACATCAGTGCCGAAATCAAACGCAGAATAACTCTTGCCAAGCGCTGTTTCATTTGGGCTCGGGAGGCAGTTGAAAAGCAGAGCCCTCTCTCGAAAAACCAAGGTGAGCATATACAAGACCCTTATCATCCCGGCCCCGTTGTATGGCGCAAAGACATGGACCTTATTGAGAGGAAAATTTTGCGTACGATTTTCGGCTCGACCTGCATAAATGGGGAGTGGAGGAGAAGACTTAAAATTTAAGGCCAAATTTAAGATGGCGCAACCAATTGGAAGCGGACCTTAACCAACTGGGCGTGCGGCACTGCAAACTGCTGGCGAAAGACCGTGCCAGTTGGAGAGGTTTTTTAAAGGAGGCCCAGGTTCGCCATGAACTGTAGCGCCAAAAGAAGAAGAAGAAAAACCTAAAAAAAAGGCAAAAATATTATGCAACACAGCTGTGGCGAATGAGAAGTGATCAAACATACTGATGAAGGCATAACACTCACAGCATATGGTCACTTCAGATTCATACTCTGTGTGTGCAATTCCAATACAACGCCAAAAGTGCATGGAAAAGTTGCTGAGAACTACAACCAACGTGAAAATTCGGTCAGTTCCTCATTTTCTATCTAAGACAACCACCCTTGTAGAGTAGTGAACGAACGTCTATGACCCAGGCCACTGCACACGCTGTCATATGCAGCCTTGAAATCGACGAAGAGGTGGTGAGTGTCGATTTGGTATTCCTGGGTCTTCTCCAAGATCTGCGGTAGCGTAAATATTTGGTCTATTGTGGATTTACCTGGCCTGAAACAACACTGATAAGAGCCGATCAGGTTATCCACAAACGGTTTCAAGCGTTCACACAATACGGCAGAGAAGATCTTACATGCGATGTTAAGGGGACTTATTCCCCTATAGTTGGCGCAGATGGAGACGCTTGTTGGTTGAGGCCCAGGTTCACGACGGACTGTAGCGCCACCTAAGTAAGTAAGTAAGTAAGTTGGCGCAGTTATAGGGGTCTCCTTTCTTATGGACCGGGCAAACGATGCTGAGATTCCGACAAATGGGATGGTGCATGCACCTTACCCGCTCATCTCCAGCCGCCTTAAGGAGCACCGTCTGCGCCCGCGGCGTTATTAGACTTAAGTCTTGATATCGCTATTTTGACTTCGTCTAGGTCGGGTGGACTGAATTCTGTTACATCGTCGTCCTTTACGAATGGCTCGTTCTGCCTGACAGCAGTATCTTGTCTATCATCGCCGTTATACAGTCTGCAGAAGTGGTCTTTCCAAATCCTCAGCAACGCATTGTCATCCCTGCAGGCGGCCGCCATGGCATGTTAGTTTTACCTTAATGTAAAACTTACGGGTGTCATTCCTGCGGTAGCATCTCTCCATCTCCTCGATCTCACGCTTTCCGTGCTCTCTCTTCTGTCTCCTGAAAAGCGTGTGTTCCTGTCTTCTCTTCTGCTCATAGAATTCGCGATCAGCTCTCGTCCGTCGTTGCAGCATGGCTTTATATGCCTCTTGTTTTGCTACATGAGCTTGTTCGCATTGTTCATCGAACTAGAGGTTTCTAGGTGGTGGCGGTTTAAAACCCAGCACCTCTGGGGCAGCGTCTCTGACGGCGCTCTGGCAATGCGCCCATTCCTGCTCTATTGTTTGTGCTGCTGTGGGCGGATTTTGAGAGAACTTGGAGGAGACACGATCGCAAAGATTCTGGCAGTCTCTTGCGATTGTAGCTTTCCGACGTTAAACTTACGTAGTCCTACTCGACTCGTAATAATTCTTGATATCCTCATTTGTACCTTGGCTACAACAAGGTAGTGGTCCGAGTCGATGTTGGCCCCTCGGAAAGTCTGGCGTCGATCGCAATGTGATCAATCCGGTTGGTGGTCGATTGATCAAATGACCGCCAGAAACCCTTGTGGATGTTGAGATGCGGGAATCGCGTGCTTGCTACAAGAAGGTTACGCCCCGCTAGGAAATCGATTAGCCTAAGTCCGTTGTCGGATGTGGTGTAATGGAGGCTATGCTTTCCTTTGATCGACTCAAATATGTCCTCTTTGCCCAGTTTTGCATTAAAATCTCCTAGAACTATTTTTGTGTCGTAGCTGGGGCATTGGGCATACGTAGGAGATCGTAGGATTCTTCTTTGAGTCGATCGTCCTTTTCTTCCGTTGGGAGCTAATGTTTCCAAATTTAGCTTTGATGCCGATTGTTATGAGGCGTTCGCTTATATCTCGGATGCTTCAGACTTTTTGTCGGAGTCTTCCTCGAATAACGAATCCGCACCCGAATAGGCGCTATTTGTTCTCCTTGTAGCAGTTCCCGTAGTAGATGTCGCAGTTTTTCATCCGTCTTTTGTCTGGTCCATCCCATCGCACTTCTTGGAGTGCGGTTATATTTGCTTTATACATAGCAGTTGAGGGTTTGCTCCAATTGATCGCCTGCACCCGGTCTGTTAAGGGACCTCACAATCCAGGTGCAGACTCTCAAGTCCGTTAGTCGTTTGTGGAGTCGCACGTAGAGACTGTGTGTCAACTTGGATTGAGCAGGGACAGAGATCGAAGCTGGCGTTTGCCATGTTAAACGCGATCAACTTATTTGCTCTGTTTGCTCGCTCCCTCCCCCCTTTTATAAATAATTACCGAAATGTTAATTCAGTAATCTTAGTTGATGACACATCTCCAAATTGATGGTTTCTTGATAACATGAAGAAAAACATTTCACTATTCATCAATTATTGTAGTAATTGTAGAAGCAAGTGTTTATACATGTGCGGGCCACTGGTGTTCGGGATTAAGCTTAATTCAACTTTTCCGTATGTGTAAAAATCTTGATTATTTAAAAACAGAATTTCGAAGTTCATTGACATACATATGTAGGTAAACATAATGCTCACAAGAATGAAAAAAATGAAATTAAATTGGTGATTTCATTTTTCCCACTGGGAAGTTAGACGTGTGGGCCTTGCGGGTCGCATCTGGACCACATATTTGCCAAGAAAAAGCTTCTCGATTCAAGCCGTTCGAAATCGGCATTAAACTGTAGGTCCCTTTCCCCTGTGTAAAAAAAAGTAAATCACACACAACGTGAGTGATTGAGAGAAGCTTGGCTCTGGCCCTTCATGGGCTGTGACGCCACCAAAGCAAAGTGCAAAAGATATTTCTTGTGGGGAAACCGAATAGCAGGAACTAAATATTACAAGGAAGAAAACAAAAAGAAGAAACAGAAATTGAAAACCCTTAACAAACGACATTGATCAAGTTTCAAGAATTGATTGAGATGTACATATGGACATACGTACATATGTCCTGCCAGAACCGCCTCAGTCAGTAACGTCTTTCGAACTACTCTATTGTTTGCTTGGATACGTACATACATAGTATGCACGTGCAAGGACGTATGTACAAGTGCGAACTCAATTCAATGTCGTTCTGGTTGAACAGCAAGATTGTATATCTTTTTCTTGCGTTTCGATAACTATTGAGAATTTCTGTTTATGATGTTGGTCCATGGCATGTGAGGCTTCGCATACTATGGAGAAATTCACGTTTAATGCCATATTAACATGCTTTATTCTTTCGACTGACTTATGTATGTACGTTATAATTGAGTGTTCTTATTATTGATAATATTGGAATGTGTACTCGTATGTTTGTATGCCTGAGCGTGTTAAGACCAATAGTTATACATATAAATTAAACTCTTACATTATTTTTATTAAAAAAATATTATTTCGGCAGCACTTGCACCCTAAAACTATTTGTAATTACAACGCAATTACAACACACTTTGAACAAGCTTATCGACTACCTTAGATATTAAATGCCGTTGACACTGCAGTCTGCTTCGGTGGTAACCAATGTTACAGGTGCGCTCGTCGTTACCTGTGGGTGTCTCAGGGATGGGAACCAAGGTTACAGGTGTGCTAGTCGTTGCCTGTGGGTGTCATCTGTCCGTTGCATCTTCCTTCGTCAGCAGCCCTACGGTGGCGTGTGAACACTTCAAATGTGGAGTGTGCAAGCTTCGGATGTCCGCTCGCATATTTTGCTTCCTTCGTTAACTCCTCCGTCCTCTTTGAACCTCGGGCAGGTTCAAGAGTTTTTTTTATAATTCTCTTATGATGTGTGGTTTGGGTGGTTGGTTTGAGTGGTTTGGGTCGTTGATGTTCGTTCACTACTCTCAGGGGTGGTTGTCCTAGATAGGACCAGAGCCGACCAAATTCCGAGTTGGTTATACTTTAGTATTTTTATTTAGTATTTAGTATTGCATACGCAGAGTGAACGTCCGCGTTCACTTAGAATAATGGTATTGGATTGATCCGGGTTGGTGTCGATCTTGGTTGTGGTGATGGTTAGTTCTTGACTGTTTCTATGGTTTCCATTGAGGCTTCTGTGTCGGTGACTTAGTTGTTTGGCAACTTTCTATTTGTTATTGTTTTCGTGAGGATAACTACCAAGACTGGGACTAGTAATAGGCCCAATCCCATACTTATTATGGTACTGCTTCTGATGTTAGATTTCAGCCACTGAATATATTGTGTATTATTGGTCTGGAGCTCTTTTATCATCTCCAATGAAAGTACTTCTTCTCTTTCGGGGCTTAATGAAGTAAGTTGTAGGATTGGTGGAAGTGTCAACAAGCCTTAGAAAATGTTGCTTTTGAGGTACTGGGTTTCAAACCGCCACCAACAAGAAACCCATGGTTTGACGACGAGTGTAGGAGGGAACACGCAGCCAAGCAGCAAACCTATCAAGAGGCGCTGCATAGAAAGACGAGAGCTGCTCATGAGCATTATGAGGGAGGAGCATAACAAAAAAAAGGAAGCATCGCAGAAATGACGTTCGGAGGTTTTATCAACGAATAAAACAAACATGCCGGGGATATAAGACCAGAACGAAAGCCTGCAGGGAAGAAAATCATAAGCCCAAATAGGTTTTCAGTACTAAGTTTTTCTAGTAGCTAGTATATTCCCCTATGTTTCAGTTCAAGCTCTTTCCACTTGAGTTTCGCGTCGAGGTATTTGGTCTTGTTTGACAATGGTATCCGAACTTCATTTACAGAGAAAGGCAGTGCACGTATTTTTCTATAAGTTAAATGTTGGTTTGGTTTCGTTTAGCGCGATCCGCCAAATCTGTGTCCAGTCGCTTTTTTTTTTCTTTTAATTTCGCGCAAGAGTGCAAGAGTTTATATACTATTATAGTGCAGTTGTCTTGGGTAGTAGATGTTTATTCACTACTCTCAGGGTAGTTTGTCCTAGATAGGACGAGAGCCGACCAAATTCCGTGTTGGTCATTAGTAATTCGTTCGAGCACTTTAGTAGTGCATATGCAGTTGACCATATACTGTGAGTGTTATGCCTGCAGGAGTACGTCTGGACACTTTCCATTCACCTCTGTGTTGCATACTTTTTGTCCGTATAGGAATTACTAAATTTCTAAATTGTACCAATTACTCTGAATAAAGCTTCAAAATTACAAAAAAAAAAGTAATGAAAAAGTCTCAAAATAAACTGACACACAACATAGGTGGTGACTGGTAGAAGCTCGGTCTTTCATAGACTGAAATTCCAATATATGTATACATAGGTACATACAGCCAATAGTCTGGGGAGCGTTTTTCTTGTTAAATTCAATGCTAAGATCGTTGGATTCATATGACAACTGAGAGTTCATTCGAAATCAATTTTTTAAAACACAGAATATTACATTCTTGACGGAGCAACGAGAATTACACATCGTCATCCTTCAAGTGATTAGGGGCAGTGTTAAAACAAACTCTTGTTTGTTTACTGCAATATCTATCACACTTGTGTGTATATGTAGTAATGCACTGTTCATACAGTAACAGGTATTTAGCCAATATGGCTAAAAGGAACGTATACGCGATGTTAAGGAGATGTACTCTTCTATTGACGTTGACGTGGTTATGTTTTTATAGGAGCCTCCAGGACTTTGGGACCGGATAAACAATTCTGGGATTTCATTCATGGGGTTCATCTTACTCATTCTAATATGTTCCAGCTGGAATCAGCACCAAATAAGCTAAGATTATCTTTACTATATACATATATGTATGCGTATATAACTGGTGTTATGAAAGGCCTCGGCGTTACTTTTTTTTATCTATGTCCTTTTGCCATTGACCGGGAAGCTTCATAATTCCATCGAAATACATAGCTTGGCCAAGTATAATTTTTTTTTACCATCAAGAGAATCATACAGATTCCGAAACAAATGGTAGTCAGACAGTGCACGGTCCAGGCTAAAAGGTGGATGCTTTAACGCTTACCAAACGAATTCCGTCAGTTCCATCATCGTCATGATGAAGAAATCTCATCACATTTTTTACCCCCAGAAGTTCGTACAATCAAATTTCTTTGTGGCACCAAAACATCGAACTCTCTCAGTAGCCTGCTCATGAGGTTAATGTTTAGTGCCTCCGCTGTATTTCAACAGCTCACGTGACAGAATCAGATTAGTGCTATCCAATAGAACTACCCAATATATGGGCATCGACACTATCGAGTGACAAAAAACCCAGAAGACTTTTCAAATGTAGCCATATATATGTATGTATATGTTTTTTGAGAGCGCTGTGGCGAACTGGGTAATGTCTTGCCTTCTGATGCCCAAAAAACAGCCATCGAACGTGTTTTCACGGTGCTTCTCCTCAGCTTCTGAACAAGTGGGTTTTTACGTGATAGGGATGTTACCCCTAAGCACAACCCACAACCTGGAGGGCCAGGTTCCTCTTTCCCCAGGAACAAGGGGTTGGGTCGCTGCACACATTGGTTCACTACCTGTCGGGTGCCAGGGTAGCTACCAGGGGGGGCCACGCGGAGGCTGTGTGTCTACTTGGATTGAGCAGGGACAGAGATCGAAGCTGGCGTTTGCCATGTTAAACGCAATCATCTTCATTGCTCTGTTTAAAATGGAGAACTGGTAATAGAGTCATAGTCGGTGCTGAGGATTTGGAAAGAACACTTCTGCAGATTGTCTAACGGCGATGACAGGCAAGATACCGCTGTCAGGCAGAACGATCCGTTCGTAATGGACGACGATGTAAGAGAATTCCGGCCACCCGACCTAGGCGAAGTCAAAATAGCGATATCGAGATTAAGTCTAATAAATAATAAAGCCGCGGGCGCAGACGGCTGGAAATGAGCTGGTCTGGTGCATGCACCATCTCATTTGCAAGATGTGGTCGGAGAAAATCATACCCGACGAACGGAATCTTAGCATCGCTTGCCGGCCCGCCTGAACGCCTGAAACCATTTGTGGTTATTATCAGTGTGGTTTCAGGCCAGGTAAATCCACAATAGACCAAATATTTACGCTACGGCAGATCTTGGAGGAGACCAAATCGACACTCACCACCTCTTCGTCGATTTCAAGGCTGCCTATGACAACGTGTATAGAGATGAGCTCGTCCGACTGTGCAGCATGATAATGGAAATTCTCGCTGCTCCATTAAGATCGGTAAAGAGCAAACCGAAACCCTTGATGTCAAAAAAGGATTTAAGGAAGTTGACACGCTGTCATGCAACTTTTTGAACATCGTGCTTGAAAAGATCGTGCAAGAGTCACTGGCAAACACAAGAGGAACGATTTATTTCAAGGTTAATGAGGGTAAAACCAAATATCTGCTTTCATCTAAAAGAGACGGCCAACACCGTCATATTGGCCAGAAGGTCACCATGGGCTGCGAAGTGGTCAAGGAATTCGTCTACCTTGACTCACTGATGACCGGCGACCAGCGCTGAGATAAAACGCAGAATCTCTCTTGCCAACCGCTGTTTCTTTGGGCTCAAGAGGCAATTCAGAAGTAGAGCTCTCTCTCGGAAAACCAAGGTGACGCTACATAAGATCTTAATCATCCCAGTCCTCCTTTACGGCGCAGACGCTTGGACGTTAACAAAAGCGGATGAAGATGCCCTTGATCGTCTCGAGAGGAAAATTCTGTGCACTATCTACGGTAGCGTTTGTTCAAACAGTGTATGGAGGAGAAGATTTATCGAAGAACTGTACGGGTTGTACAGCGACATCGGCCTGGTACGACGTCTACGGATTAAGCGTCTAAGGTGGCTAGGCCATGTGGAGCGCATGGAAAATACAGCTCCGACCCGAAGAATCTTCGAATTCACCCCGGAAGGAAGGCACGGCAGAGGACGGCCGCATCTACGGTGGCGCATGCAGGTGGAAGGAGACCTTAACCAACTGGGCTTGCGGCGCTGGAAACGGCTGGCCAAAGGCCGTGCCACCTGGAGACGCTTGTTGGTTGAGGCCCAGGTTCACCACGGACTGTAGCGCCACCTAAGTAAGTTCTCCCCAGCGGGACTCTGACAAAATCCCCTCTAGTATTGATGTCGACAAATTTTGCCGCGAAGAGGCTTACTGATAAGTGTTAAGACGCTACCTACGAAGTTCGCTCCAAACGCCAAAAGCATTGATGCCGCCGGACAACGTGTCTGAAATCGCTGAACTTTAATCGCTCGGGTTCGTAGAACACGACGTCAATACGGGTCACATCCAATCTATCCAATCTATCTTGGATTCGCCCACCATGATCTAAATAGAAAAAAGAAAACACGCCATAAGAGAATATAAAAAAAGCTCTTGAACCTGCGCGAGTCTCTAAAACAAAAAAAAAAAAAAAGGAATGCTTCTCGAATTAGCCTCATCAGAAAGCTGTTTATACCGTCGTGTACTCGGTCTCTGGTGTTCTGTGTAAACCGAGATAAGTCCTTAGACACTGTCTCCCAAACATCCGAATCTTTTTCATTAAGCTTGCATTCACATTAAATCCAACGGAACGATTAATGCCATGTAGTAGATTACCCTCACGCTGAAATCAGAGTGAAAGCATCCCGGGCCTTCTCTAGAGCATTCCTCTTCATTTGTCAATTGACGCTCATCCGGTTCAAAGATGGGCAATTTCGCCAGTATTTTTTAGTGACCCTGGATGTCCAAGACAAAGGCGCTCTCAATAATATAGTCTGATTTCTGGAAGTTGAGTCTCAACTTCCAGTCATCACAGCAATTAGGTTGTCCGCGTACGCTATTGCATGTTTAAGAAAAATAATCAAGCCATTGAGGTAAATTCTGAAAACGATCGGCAAGTTGCCTTGTTGCAGTCTATTTTTAATGTCAAGAGTCGAATGTTTGAGTAGAAGTCACATTGGTAATTTCCACAACGAACTTTTGACATATGTATCTACATGGATCATATGTATTGCAGCAATGTTTTACTAATGCCTTATATTTGAGCTTGTAATGAAGTCTTCCTGTTCATACAGTGTCAAAGGCATTCCCCAAGTCAACCAAGCAGGCACCCATACGTTGGTTCTTGCATTAGTTCCATTCAATATCCGAGACAAGTTTCGACTCAGCATGTAAAGTATCATGCCCTGCCCTGAAACCGAATTGGTTAACCGGAATAATGTTTTTGTCTTCAGCCCATTTAAACAAGGCTCTGTGGATCACCTTCTCGAAGGCTTTGGTGGTGCATTATTCAATGCATTGTTGAACATGATGGTGTACAACTCTATAGCCTCTGGTGGAAGATGCCTGAGTACGGCATTGGATATTCCGTCAATATTGCACGGATTTTTTGTTTTTTCATTGACTTGAAGATCAACTGGAGATCCTCCGTCTAAATGAACAGGGTATTAGCACTTTCTTTTTTTGTTTGCCATAAAGTCGTCATTGAACGCAGTGAAAACATGGCTCTCGGATCGCCAATGGTCGATATCGTTTTGAAGGTAGAAGTGATGAAACAGGGCTCTATTCTCCAGGCCTTCTTTCGGTATAAGTCTTTTCATAACGGCAAGGCCAAAATCACTTAATCTAGCTAAGTCATGTGAGAAGGATTCTTATTGAGTAAAGTTATGTATTTGTCCTGATCGATTTTTAATCGAGGTAGTAGGAAAAAGGTCGAGTAACTGTGTGAAGGCAAGAATAGGGATTTTATTTTCATTTACATATGAAAATGAAATGAAATGGGAGGAGAAGAAACTACTGCGACAAAAGAAAATAATCTTCGCAGCCTCCCAGCTCAAGGATATCGAGGAGTCTAGGGATAGACATAAAATACGAGCCTTTTACAAGAAAGCCAAAGGCCTTGCAGGAGGCTTCAAAAAGGGCACCCTGGCTCTTCGAAACTGCGAGGGTAATCTTGTCACCGACCCGCAGGGAATAGTGGATGTATTTAAGCAGCACTTCCAGCAGCTGCTTAACGAGCATGACCAAGAGAGAGTGGTAGGGACTGAGGAAATCCCAACTCCAGCCGCTGAAGTAGTCCTCCCACCCAGCATAGAAGAAGTCGGCACAGCTATTCAGAAGCTGAAGAACAACAAGGCCGCAGGCTCAGATGGCTTGCCATCAGAGCTCTTCAAGGCTGGCGGCGATGTTCTGGTAGGGAGCATGCACCAGATCATCTGCAGAATTTGGGAAGATGAGAGCATGCCCGACGACTGGAATACCAGCTCTATATGCCCCATCCACAAAAAAGGCGATCCTACCTCTTGTAAGAACTATAGAGGTATATCCCTGCTCAATGTCGCATACAAGATCCTGTCCAGCGTATTGTGTGAACGTCTAAAACCATTTTGCACCGCACTAATCGGCAGCTACCAGTGCGGCTTCCGGCCCGGCAAATCAACTATAGACCAAATTTTCACACTTCGACAAATCCTGGAAAAGACCAACGAGTTTCAAATCGATACACACCATCTTTTCATCGATTTCAAAGCCGCATACGACAGCATTCATCGTGAAGCACTGTTTGGGGCGATGGCCGAATTCGGGATCCCGGTAAAACTGATCCAGTTGTGTCGCGCCACGCTAAAATGCACCGTGCAACTCGGTTCTAGGACCTCGGAACCATTCGAAACATGCACCGGATTTCGGCAAGGAGATGCGCTGTCATGTGACTTCTTCAACCTGGTGCTGGAGCAGATAGTGCGACGGGCAGGCGTCAACAGGGAAGGCACTATCTTTTACAAGTCCATCCAGCTGCTAGGATACGCGGATGATATCGACATCATCGCGTGTTCTCGCCGTGGCATTGTGGAAGCATTCACGGCGATCGAAGAACAGGCGAAACGAATTGGCCTTAAGATCAATGAGGACAAAACGAAATACATGCTGTCAAGCAAAAACCAATCCGTCGCTCACCACCTGGGACAAAACATAACAATTGACAGCTACAATTTCGAGGTAGTTAAGGAGTTTGTCTACCTCGGGGCAAACGTAAATTCCACAAATGACACCACAGTGGAGATCCGGCGTAGAATCGCCCTTGGCAACCGCTGCTACTTCGGCTTGTCCAAACAACTGGGGTCAAAACTCCTCACTCGAAAGACCAAAGTCATGCTTTACAAAACGCTCATTCTGCCAGTCTTGCTGTACGGAGCCGAAAGCTGGACGATAAGCAGGACAGCGGAGCTGATTTTGGGTTCTTTCGAAAGAAAAATTCTGCGCCGGATATTTGGTCCTGTCTGTGAGGAAGGTGAATGGAGAAGAAGACACAACCGCGAACTCTACGAGCTGTACCAAGATGTGGATGTTGTCCGGAAAGCAAGGACCCGTCGACTACACTGGCTCGGCCACATCGAGCGCATGGACATCGACGCTCCAGCTAAGAGGGTCTTCGACTCCGAGCCTCCTGGTTCGAGAAGAAGAGGAAGACCGAACCTCCGGTATAAAGACCAAGTAATCGCGGATGTAAGACATCTTGGTCTTGACAACTGGAAGCAGCGTGCCCGGGACCGTCAAGGATGGAAGGCAGCTATAGCTCAGGCTCAGATCCTCCATGGATCGCAGGCCTGATAAGTAAGTAAGTAAGTAAGTTACATATGTAAATATTCTTCACGCTACCAACTCTTTATCCTAATTGGTCTCCTGATTACGACCCGCTACTTATTACAAAATAACTTCCTCATCATATTTAAGCAAACACAACCCTGAACATGATCTCCAGGATATTTATACATGTGTATAAACTCGAACTTTTGAGTTTACACGATGACCATTAACTCTTTAATAGGAATACATGAATAAAGCTAACAATTTCACTCAGTAAACTTCCGACGTTAACGACATTGTTTCCAGCAGTTTTGGTAAATTCAGCAAAGTTGTTGAAAATACACATATGCATGTCTGCAGACATATATTTTGCAATATGTGCATATTATGATGCACTGCGACTCATAAACGAGGATGAGAAAAGCTAAACTCCACATCAATCTATTGAATCCTGTAACAATGTTCTCGAAAGTCTGCCTCACTACATGGTACATTCCATGGGTTGCTTTTGTTGCATATATTGATTTTAGAGGGGATTAGGAATAAATCCCTTCCACAAGGGTTCCGGTTTTCAAATTTTTCCAATTTGTAACTAGTTTGTGTAAAACTTTGTGCGCAGTGATTTTGCAATTACATCATTTATCGAAGAACCGATTCTTGCACATATTAGTGTGCCAGCAATACTTACTTGTATAGGTGCATGCGTTGCTTTTTATTGCCACAACGGAGGATTCCCTCAACCAATTTATAAATTCCGGCATTGAAACAAGAAACCAATAAAAGGAGTTCCATAAAAAAAATAGTGCACCAGAATTGTAAAGGTTAGCATGGCTGAGCATGAGGGACGACTTAAGAAAGAAAAGACAATAACACCAGGCGATAACTTGTTTTCCAATAACGAACCGCATAAGGAGTGAAATAAAAACCCTCCATTTTACGACATGGTTGCAATTTGTGGAAAACCAAAAAAAGTAAACAAATCGAAATTTCTGTCATACATATAAGTGGAACTAGCAATTTCGACCTTTGTTACAAAAATAAAGAATAGGGTCGTAACTATGACACGGGACTTAATTTTTCATTTAAAAGTTCTTAAAACTTACAAACGATATTTACCACAAACAAACCCATTTCATCTATGGAAAAACAAACACTAAACAGACCACGTCCACGTACGAGGACACGATTCTGTGTTACATAGTTAACGTAGATGTAAAGTGTAATGGATGACGGTGTTTTATACAAGTAGCTTAACGCAGGAAAAAGGAAAAACGGAGGCCATTACTAATGCAAGGATACAATGACCAACACAAAATACCATCTGCGCTCACGAGGTCGTCTTTAAAAAAAATAAGAATGAAATATTGTTGAATGATAACAAAAATCCTACATACAAGAAGTGCCCGGAAAAAGGTTTTAAAAAGTTTCAGCGGCGAGCTTTTTTGTTTATATATATATATTTTTTTAATAAAGGGCTTGTGCTGCGACCTTTATATATCTGTCGTGCCTACTAACCGATTAGATGAGGAGCTTCTTCACTTCCTTATTGAAGTTGAGAATGTCTCTCGTAGGAGCTGAGGTGATCTCCTCAAGTGTCGTCATTCCATAGAGAATGGTACGCTTCCTACGATGGCAAAGAGTAGTACACTCACTTAGTATGTGCCCTGCAGTTTCTTCGTCCTCAAGACAGAATCGACACTCAGTTTAAAATGAGGGGTTAGTTAGTAGAGTCAATAAGATAGCTGACTAGTCTTCAGGTATCTACTCTATTAAGTTTGAATATATTAATAGAGTGTTTGTTTCCCCTTTTCGATTGGCGAAGTCCTGGAACGCTGTTCTAAAAGAAGAGGTGTTGCGATTTTACCCTACTTGTTTAAGAAGCAGTTGATCCTAGACTTGAGAATGCCGCAGAAGGTTCGGCATCTATGTACCTTCCGCTGGAATCTTTCTTAGCGAGCTGATCGGCGATTTCATTGCCCTTAAGGGCCCTTGAGCCCTTTCACCCACCGGAGTTTGAACCCATTTCCTTTGGAATGGTCGTGTAGGGCATTATGGCTTTCCTTACCGGATTTTGAGTTCGTGTTATATGAACTCAGAGCTTAAAGCGCTGCTTGGCTATCAGAGAGTATATTGATGGTTACTCTTCTTATGACAGTCTCTAAGTTTGGACTGACGCATGTCAGGATGGCACATAATTCATTTTGGAAGATTCTGGAACTCATTCCTAGAGCCTTCGAAAGCGTTCAATTTGGTCCAAGGGTCCTGGCGCCAACGCCACAGACCATCTTGGAATCATTAGTATATCACCTAGGACCTTTGACGTTGAGCAAGGGATCATTGGTTTCCTAAGCTGTGTGATTTGGTATCAATATCTCAAATCCCTTATTAAAAGTGAAGGTCTGTCGTAATGCTTCCGTGATCGTGATAATCATATCCAGGTCACGAAGATGTTGCCTGCTCCCGAGCGAAGAATTCTGACTGCACTACGTAATGCAATCTTTTCAATAAAAAGGTGCAGTAGAGTAAGTCCAATCAGTGCTTCTTGAGCTGCCGTAGGGCAGGTGTGCATCGCGCCTGTAATGCCGAGGCAGGCTAATTTCTGAAGGCGTTAAGTTTACATATTTTGTTTAAATAATTTCCTTCGTTAGTGCGCACGGGCAGTTTTGTTCGTATTCCAATATTCGAACATTGAGCATTTGACCAGGTGTCAATTCCCTTTATGTATCTGGATAAAAAGGTTTCGCTCAACTTTTTAGCTCTAAATACATCCCACCCAGATTATCGAAGCAGATTATCGAGAATCACCGAAAATATTAAACTAACAGAGCTTATTCAAAAATCGAATTAAAACATTGTATCACAGTCCTTTCAAAACGTGACAGAAAGCTACTAGTCAAAGGTACGCAAAAACTTTAATGAAACAATATTAGCAAGACTCCGATTTCATCTTCTCAAGTGATGATATCTACTTTCATCTAAATGAGAATATTAACAGCCAAATCCAGTACACCCACGTAATCCACAAATGTCTGTCACACTGCCAAAAAAGTACGTGCTCGGTGCACCTTATCACCCAGAATAAAAAGCTGACTGACAATAATCTTGAATACATCGCCTACTCATTCTTGAGTCTTGCATGATATCGCCTTTTCCTCTCGATAGGGAATTTCTTTTACCCACTTCCAATAGAGTGTATGTAAATTCAGAAGTATAATGCAAAATGATAGCTCCAATTTTTGATTATATATTCAAACGAATATTTGGAGCAAGTTATTCAGCCCGAGTTTAAAGGCAATTGGCCAACATAATTTTGAAATTAAGATAAACATTCCATTTGATCCTTCGAACGGTCCTAGACTGAAAAACTGTGTACGTGATCAACCCTACCTCCGTTTCGATAGTTTCGCGCGAAGGTGTACTTTAGTAAGATAGAAGGCCGTAGGGTTTTCTCAAAGTATTAGACTTTACTATACCTATGTATAGTAACACATTTAACTAATTTGGAGCCAAATCGGGTTATGAGCTATTGCTTACATACATTGTTTCTTTTTTCTTGTGTTTTAAACGCGTAACGCGTCAATTTGATGTGAAATATTGTAAATAAAATAGCTTCATTGTCCACTATATTTTTATAATTGATCAAAAGCTCTCCAGTCCTGTGTAGTGTTTACTTACTTACTTACTTAGGTGGCGCTACAGTCCGTGCTGAACCTGGGCCTCAACCAACAAGCGTCTCCAGCTGGCACGGTCTTTGACCAGCTGTTTCCAGCGCCGCACGCCCAGTTGGTTAAAGTCCCTTTCCACCTGCGTGCGCCACAGTTGATGCGGCCGTCCTCTGCGGCGCCTTCCTTCCGAGGTGGATTCGAAATTTTTTCGGGTCGGAGCTGTATTTTCCATTCGCTCTACATGGCCTATCCACCTTAGACGCTGAATCCGTAGACGTCGTACCAGGTTTTAGATGTTGCTGTACAACCCGTACAGTTCTATCTTCTCCTCCATAAACCGTTTGAACAAACGGGACCGTAGATAGTGCGCAGAATTTTCCTTTTCGAAACGACCAAGGGCATCTTCATCCGCTTTTGTAAAGGTCCAAGCCTCTGCGCCGTAAAGGACGACTGTGATGATTAGGGTCTTATATAGTGTCACCTTGGTTTTTCGAGAGAGGGCCCTACTTCTCAATTGCCTCTTGAGCTCAAAGAAACAGCGGTTGGCTAGAGTGATTCTGCGTTTTATCTTATCTCATTAACCTTGAGACCCATCTTAGCCGCTTCTACCTCAATGCTCACAAAGGCCTCATTGACGTCTCGCTGTGTCCGTCTAATCACGTCAATGTCGTCGGCGTACGCAAGCAATTGCGTAGACTTGAAATACCTGGATTACCTCTTGTGTTGGCCAGAGACTCTTGCACGATCTTTTCAAGCACGATGTTGAAAACGTTGCATGATAGCGCGTCATCTTGCCTAAATCCTTTTTTAACATCAAAGGTCTCGGTTTGCTCATTACCGACCTTAATGGAGCAGCGAGAATTCTCCATTGTCATGCTGCACAGTCGGACGACTTTGGCAGGGATGTTAAAACTAGACATGTCTTTGTATAACTCATCTCTATACACCCTGTATATGCTCTCTATGCAGCCTTGAAATCGACGAAGAGGTGGTAGGTGTCGATTTGGTATTCCAGGGTCTTCTCCAAGATCTGCCGTAGCGTAAATATTTGGTCTATTGTGGATTTACCTGGCCTGAAACCATACTGATAAGAGCCGATCAGGTTATCCACAAACGGTTTCAAGCGTTCACACAATACGGTAGAGAAGATCTTATATGCGATGTTAAGGAGACTTGTTCCCCTATAGATGGCGCAGCTGGAGACGCTTGTTGATTGACGCCCAAGTTCATCACGGACTGTAGCGCCACCTAAGTAAGTAAGTAAGTAAGTTGGCGCAGTCTCCTTTCTTATAGACCGGGCAAACGATGCTGAGATTCCATTCGTCGCGGATGCTTTCCTCCGACCATACCTTGCAAATGAGATGGTGCATGCACCTTACCAGCTCATCTCCAGCCGCCTTAAGAAGCTCAGCAGGCAGACCGTCTGCGCCCGCGGCTTTATTAGACTTAGGTCTTGATATAGCTAATTTGACTTCGTCTAGGTCGGGTGGACTTCTGTTACATCGTCGTCCATTACGTATGGCTCGTTCTGCCTGACAGCGGTATCTTGTCTATCTTCGCCGTTATACAGTCTGCAGAAGTGGTCTTTCCAAATCCCCAACATCGACTGCGACTCTACTACCAGTTCTCCATTGTCATCCCTGCAGGCCGCCGCCATGGCATGCTCGTTTTACCTTATTGTAAAACCTACGGGTGTCATTCCTGCGGTAGCATCTCTCCATCTCCTCGTTCTCACGCTTTCCGTGCTCTCTCTTCTTTCTTCTGAAAAGCGCGTGTTCCTCTCTTCTCTGCTGCTCATAGATTTCGCGAGCCGCCGTTGCAGCATGGCTTTATATGCCACTTGTTTTGCTGCATGGGCTTGTTCGCATTGTTTATCGAACCAGGGGTTTCTAGGTGGTGGCGGTTTGAAACCCAGCACCTCTGAGGCAGCGTCTCTGACGGCGCTCTGGCAATGCGCCCATTCCTGCTCGATTGCTTGTGCTGCTGTAGGCAGATTTTGAGAGAGCTTGGAGGAGACACGATCGGCAAAGATTCTGGCAATGTAGTATTTAAATTGCAAATATTTCACTTTTATTTCTCTACATTTCAGTGCGTGGTATACCAAGACAATATTCAATTTAGATGTGATATTCGTGTGCTTCTGCGCTTATCGTAAAAGAAGGCTAAATGCATATGTATATACGTTACAAGTATATCTCGTCTTTAGCAAGGATAGTCATCTCACGGCTCGTCTTCCATGAAAATGTTAACTCTGTTATAAAGTTCTTCTATACCACCAGCATAGGCAGTGACAACCCCTGTTTTCTAGGTTGAAAAAATGAATCACTGAAAGATAAATGTGGTATTCCTGAACCCGATTGGAATCCGAATGTTTTCAAATTGCCCACTGGGAGTCACAAATGGCGCTGACATTAATTTTGTGGAAGCCGCTTTTCCAGTCCAGGAAGCTGTAATGTGTATTGTTTAGTTCATGAACTTACGAGCCTCGGTTTTTACTAAAACGATGGGTAAGCCCAAAGTTGAGTCACTGTGTTTAATATTTCTTTAATAAAAGTTTGGACTTTAAGTTTGTCTTAAAAAGCTAACTTTCCAATTAAAAACTCGGTTGGCGGCCTCTGACACACGATCTGCGAGTTCGGATCTGGATAACACTAATGCTATCGACGTCCTTCATCGGCGGGATACTGGCTAAACCTCCTTCAGTATGCTTGCCTTGAAAAAAAAAGCTTTTCTTCTCTTGCCGTTCAGGACGGCATTAAATAGTAGGTCCCAGTCATCTCAGTGAAAAAGCAAATCCCATAGGCTCTGGTTTTCCCCAGGGTTCCCTTTTGTCTCCGATACTCTTTCTTATGTTTATAAATGACCTCTTGGCTGTCACTGATCCAATTCGCTCCATCGCTGATGGCGGTACCCACGGCTTCACATCTTTTTTCATTTCCTTACGACTCTGCTCTTCAGCCGTAAATAGTGGGCGGTAAAGATAGGAGTGGAATCGAATGCTTCCAAAACATAGTGCTGTCTTCTATGTCCAAGCGTGCGCCACTATGCGCGAGCAAAGGCGCGACAGTCACAGAGAAAGTGTTCTGCTATGTCATCCTCTTCACAACATACAGCACAGGTAGACGTCTCACTGATGCTGATCATGCAGAGATGTTTGGCAAAAGTGTAATGGCCCGTAACGATTTCCACAAATCCTTCTGCAGCCAAATCTTCTTAATGACAGGAAGAATGCTGCGGACCTTTTGCAGACACCAGGGCGTACCCGCTTAGTCATCCTGCATCCTGGATAATCCCTCAATCTACGATTGTGTGCAGGGGTGGCCCTGGTGCAGTGGTTAACATCATCGACCGCCGAGCGGAAGGTTTATGGTTCAAATTCACTTCATAACCAAGAAAAAGTAGTTCCTATACGGACAAAAAGTATGCAACGCAGCTGTGAATGGAAAGTGACTAGACGTACTACTGCAGGCATAACACTCACAGTATATGGTCAACCGAAATTCATCCTCGGTATGCGTATGCAACATGACTTACTACGGACTATAACCAACGCGGAATTTGGTCGGCTCTCGTCCTATCTAGGTCTAGGACAACCACCCCTGAGAGTAGTGAACGAACATCAACGACCCCAACCACTGCACTCCGTTCAGGTTGTGTGTGTCAACATAAGAGAATATAAAAACTTTTGAACCTGCGCGAGTCTCAAAAAAAAATAAAATCAAAGACCCAATTGTTCATGTGGATATTGACCGTGGAAGCAAGGAAGACCAAGGGGAGTTCCAGTCCTGAGAAACTCTCCTCTGAGCCCATTCTGCCGAGTTCATCAGAGATCTCATTTCGTAGGATCCCAGAGTGACCTGCAAGCCATACAAGCCCTAATGAATTTAGTCTTGCATGCACTGAATTGGAGCTAGTTGAAGGATTGGACACAGTTTTAAGTGCAGTTTGGCTGTCCACCTAAGCTTCATAACATAGTTGATGGTCATCAGGGTTGCGCATACCTCTGACTAAAAAAACAGACGCATGTGTATTTTCCTAAGGAAAAGTGCAGTCAGACGTTTTCGCACTCAAAGAAAACTACAGCGCCAGACGGGTCGTAGGATATTTCCAATGCGAGTTGTACCAAAAACCATTTCATTTAAGACGAGATGTGGCAGTCAGTGCACACCCTTTAACAAATACATTTGTCAAAAGGTGGAAGGTTCATCATAGCATCTAGAGCAGTGGCCGGTGTGCTGGGGAAAGCCCCAGTACAGCTGAGGCAAACTGTTCCTTGCAGTTTGGTGAAAGAGGCTACGACGTGTTTGTGTGTTAGCCTGCTCCACCAGATAACCGATGCATATAAGATTATCGGTCTCATCACTGCCGTGTAAATCCAGGGGACCATTGCCAGCAATAAACCCCATGTTTTGCCAAAAGCACCTTTGTATTGCCAGAATGCTGACAGCGCTTTGATGGTTTGTTAAGTCAAAACCTTTGACCAAAGAAGGTCTGAGTCGAGTCGAGTCTGAGATAACTCCCAGGTACTTTGCTTCCTTGGATATCGGGATGGAAATGCCTTTTAGCACCAGCTGAGTCATGTCAGTATTTTTTCTCCTCGCCATAAAGAAACCGACATTAGACTTGACATGATTAACTAACAGCCTATTTCTCGTGCACCACTCAGCGCTGCCTGTGCTTTGAGACAGACAGTCACTAAACATGAGTCGACAGAGAGAATGGAGACATCATCCACGTAGGCCTGCATCATAACAGCGGAGACAGGATGCCACCTTGGGGGCAGCCCTCCGTACGCTAGATTTGACACAATGTCCGAGACCTGCATCAATGATCAATGTCTTGTGCACGAGCATTGCTTTGATCCATAAAACCAGTGCTTCATGCACGCCGCCACGTCGTCTAGCAGCGTTATACATGCTGTCAAAAGTTGCATTATCAAAAACTCCCTCAATGTCGACAAAAATGCCCAGCGGATACTCTTCCCTTTCGAATGCGCATTCTGTCCTCCCAACTACGATTTAAAGCGCAGTTTCGCAGGATTTTCTGCGTTGATAAGCATTTTGCATCTCCGAAAGAGGATGCATTCGAGGGGTAACACGTTCAGCATTACTATTCTCTTTATGAGTTTCAGTAAGATGGACGTTAGACTAATTAGTCTAATACTCTTGGCGAGTGAGTAATCCTCTTTCCCTATTTCGGGAATAAAGACCACTTTAAAGACTACTTTTACCTTTTATATCCCGTCGGTGCCTGGCGATTTAAAGCCATCAAAGGATGCCACAGCAAATTCAATGGCCTCAGTCGTTGCCACGCGCGACGCAATGTACCAGCTACGACAAGTTATTTTCATCGCTTCAGTCAACGCAGTTACCGTTGAAGGCGTATACAACGAGCCGATGACAGTTCGATTTTCCGGGGAATGGGTCTAGAGCAGTAAACTGAGAGTTTCCGCTTTAGAGTCAGTAAAGTTACCAAGAGATTTTCTGAGTTCATCCAGCTTTGTCGGTTGTCCCCGTTTGGGGACTTTAGTCAACTTGCTGGTCGCATTTTGAGATTTGATATCTTCGCAGAAGGTTTTATAAAAAACGTTTTTCGATTTATGAATAAGATTCTGATACTCCCTGATATTTCTTCTATTTCGACCGATACTTATTCCAGCCATCTTCCGAATTCGATTTGAGCAATCCATTTAGGAGACTTCTGGCTTGCCTGCGAAGATTTTGAAGCTCGACATTCCACCAGGGGACGAATTTCCTGCAAGGATGTTTGCTGACAGGATATACGAGTTCAAAACAATTAATGATGATGCTACACAGGTTGTGAACAGCATCCACAACTCAATTGGAATCGATATATCTGTGATGGTATGTGTGTCACTAGCAATTGAAACTAATTTCAACGACCACATATTTAGTGTCGCCGACAATGTTGCTGAATGCCTAGGATTCTAATACGGATGCAAGAAATTTGTCTCAACCCTGGATTTGGCTGTAACCATAAGTCGTTCATATGCCCTAAATTAGAGTTTAACGCTCATGTCTGTCCGACGTATCTAAGACATGCATTTCATGTGGTAGACAAAATTAAAAATAGAGTAGTAAAACTGATAACAAAATCATTAGATTCCCTGGGATATAGCAGGGATGACTCTTGCCTCTCCCTGATTTATCAATACTAACACAGAGATAGCCAGTTGTATCCCGCCCCTTCAACAATTTTCCCACAATACACGTCTCTCCAGGAATGCTCACCAATATACCCTGAAGCGCACTTTTGGACCTAATCCGGTTAGGTCTTCCCCCCTAAGCATTTATCTCCTTTATTCTTCTTCCCCTATACCCTCTGACCTCACTGTGTCGTCGCTTACTTTAAAAAAAAATAAAATGAAACAAGCCAATTGAAACTTTGAAAATTTTGATGAAGTTAGCATGATACCATCAGTTGGTTTGGAACATTAACTAATAATGACAGTACGGTCTGTTGAATATTTGGAGTGGCATCAGTTGAAAACAGGAAAAAAATTGGAGCCCGAACTAGACTCCATAACCTCCTATATTCAGAAGTGGGACTTATAATAAATTCCACAGTAAGAACTTTGTAAAAATCCAAGTTCAAGTAGAGTTAAAAGAGTTGAACGAGCTTATTTATTCGATCGAACATTTTAGTGTGAATACCTATTTCTCTATATATCCTTGGATCGATACCGGTGATAATACTTAAGTCGGATTGAACTACATAGTACCTACTGTTTAACTGGCGTCAGACTGAAATATTTCTTGAGACACACAGCTAACTGGGCTTCCGCCAACAATTATCACATTTGGAATGGTTATAATTCGCGAAAAGCGAACTTATTGGAGCGGTTCCAAACTAAATTTTTTGGTTTTGGTATCGTCATATTAACGCATTTGTTTCACGTTTGAGTTTTGGTCCATTGGTACTAAACGTGTTCATGTCCTGAGAAATTGAAGTCGCTGACTGTTTATAACGTGGTCTAATACGAGTAGTTTTGGACTTGTTCAGCTGGCCGTTGTCGTGTTTTTTCTTTTCGTATTTTAAGAAAAACTGTTTTAGTTGGTCTAATGTTGATACTGCGTAGAAGATATAGGACCACGTATGTATGCTCATTGCGGTTACATAGTTCTGCATTAAAGTTCGCAATTCAATTTTTGCATACATGAGAGCACCGTGGGTAGTGTGTTGGCCTCTGACGCCGATGACACGGGATCGAAACCCGACACAGCCATGTCATCGAACGTGTTTTCACGGTGTTTCTCCTCAGCGGGGTTCTGACGAAACCCCCTGTAGTAAAATTGTCATGAAAAGCTTCTCGAAATTCGCCGTTCGCAACCGGCAATAAAGCTGTAGGTCCCTTTCACCTTTGGGAAAATTAAATCACACACAACATGGGTGATTGAGAGAAGCTCGGCTCTGGTCCTTCATGGGCTGTAACGCCAACATACATACATGCATCAGGCTGGATAGCGATTTCCTGCACTACTACACACCTGCACTACTATGCACATACATGTACATATTGGACAACGTTTTGGTTTCAGTGTTCCTGAAGGCATCATTCCCTTCAATAACAGACGCATATGCATGAATGTAATTTTTCTACCAAATATATATGTACATGTGCATAGTCTTCAACGAAAGTAACGACAAGAGGAGCAAGTGCATTGAGACCGGTAATGAAGGGTTGCTGCATTTGATAAAGATTATGTACTTCCAACAGCTTTAGCTTTTGACGCTTTATGGTAAACTTGTTATACGGGGTGTGGCAATTAATTTCCGGTAATTTATAAACAAAAACTAGCAAATTGAATTAATTTTAGTATCGACCTTCACAATAGTCTTTCTCTAGTTCTACATAATGGTTCCGAAGTTAACTCGCCAAGATAAGTTGCCTTGAGGTGTGTTGGATTGTTTTTTTTTTTACTCCAAAAACTCTTACACAATCAACGAGGAATGGGCCAGCAAATTGTGGTAATGCAATAACCAGCCCTTTTTGGTGAGTTCAGGTCATACATGGAAAACGCTTGCTCGCAGCGTTTTCAAAACGCCAACATATGACTGTTCTGTCACTGTCTGGTCGGTAGGAACATAATCACGTAGAACGATGCCACGGAGGTGACTGGAGCTCTTTCACTTAGATAGTTTTTACTACTGAGTCACAGCCCTTCTTAAACCGCTTTGCCCATTCAAACACACGATTTTTCGGTAGACACTGGTCCTCATACACTACTTACCGTTTTCGGAGAAATTGAGAGGGATCTTCGCCATGTTTCACTAAAAATTGAGTCATAGCACGGCGCTTGTAATGTGAGCCACTCATTTTTACGACGCCTCTAAGAAAGATTTTTTTTTTTTCGAAAATTAAGCACAACACACAACAAAGCGTGTTGTCGATTTCAGATGAAAACTGAAAGAGAGGTTCCCGATTTTTTTTTTTTTTTTTCATAATACGCGCAGGCTCAAGAGTCATACTTTTAGTATGTTTGTCACACAACCTGGGTTTGGGTCGTAGATGATCGTTCACTACTCTTCGGGGGTGGTTGTCCTAAAAAGGATTCGAGTGGAACTCGACTGAACTTTCACGTTGGTTGTAATTCTCGGCAAATGTTCCATGCCATTATGGTGTTATATTAGAACTGCACACGTAATTTCCCGTATATTTATAACAGTATAGGCATATATACAATATAAGCTAGGGATACATTGATTGGTAACTTAACTACTTCGACTGCAAGATTTTCAATGAACACATTGCTTGCCTTTAGATTCGTCTAATAAATGTTGTAGCTGCGCTTGCTAAGAAATCAATCCCAATTTCTTAGAAAACTTTATCTATAATATTTCTGCACGTGTGCGCAATATATTGAAATTGGCTTTGTTTTCGCGATTACATCTAATAAATCATTTTTTTTATTCGGTCGAACCGAGATTTTATTGAAACAATATGCCACTTTTTTCAAGTTAAACTATTTTTATTAAACTATCTGTCTCTGTCCTTCACCTATGGGAAAATCAAATCACACACAACATGGGTGATTGAGAGAAGCTCGGCTCTGGTCCTTCATGGACTGTAACGCCAACATACATACATTCATCTGTCTCTTTATACGATTTTTCGCCATTCCTCAGGGTCTCAAAAAAAAAAAAAAATAAAAGGAAGGGATACACTTGTACCGAAGACAAGTGTTTTATGCTTAGATTGTACATCGTAAGATGTGGAGATACTTAGAATTTTTACTGGTTGGAATAAACCATTTTTTTTTTGAGACAGATTGCACTTGTTCCACTTCTGCTGTACACTTATTCGATATAGTGATGGTACTGACTATATCACCGCATTTCAATGGCAAATGACCTAGATACGACTGCGAAAAATGAATAAGGTGTGGGTTTCTTTATTAAATGTTGTTTTTATTTAGAAAAAAAAGAAGTTGGTTGTCTGTAAAGTCGGTTTCTTCTTCTTCTTCTTTGGTGGCGTTACAGACCATGAAGGACCAGAGCCAAGGTTCCCTTCAATCACCTATGTTGTGTGTGATTCTATTATTCACACAGGTGAAAGGGACCTACAGTCCGAACGGCGTGAGTCGAGGAGCTTTTTCTAGGCAAGTTATACTACGGGAGGTTTTGCCAGTACCCCGCCGAGGAGGGACGCCGTGAAATAAACATTCGATGGCGTTGGTGTTATCGGGATCCGAACTCATCGTACTTCAGAGTCCACACACTAACTACTGCGCCACGGCGCCCTCGTAAAGTCGGTTTACGGACGATTACTTTGCGTGATAACGTCATTAGAAAACATTGATGAAAAATGGACAACACGCGGTATTCCCAAGCGGTCCATAATGTAAGTACTAACCGCACCCGACGCTGGTTGATTGCGGTATTCGGACGACAGCCGATACATATGAGATTGCTCGGACTGTGTTGTGGTTTGGTAAGGAAACGAGCAATTATTAAGCGCACGCGTTCATGAGTAATGGGCTGTGAGCAGTTTTTTCGATTTGGAAATGGGCACATACATACATATGCACATACATATATATGTATATTGTTATATAAACTCATGCATACCCTAGTAGTTAGTACTAATATTAATATTAGTATTCATACTGTACACAGCCACGCTTGTGGTTTGGAGAACCACGAGCGTAACTGTCTTTTCCAAATAGCACTCTCCTACTCTCGTCTTCTGAAAAGACGAAAGTGGAGAGCTAGATCTATTTAATAGAATAGGACGCCATGTACTCTTTGTTCGGCAGTGATAGCAAACAGTTGACATTATTCAATAAAGCCACAAAGATTTTTCTCATGTTTTTTATTTTCCCGTTCAGATATAAAATTATATACATATGTACATATATCCAACATACAAGCTCCAGACTTTTTCACACGATTTCTTCAGAATCGTATTTGTCGTCTAAAAACAGAATTAGGGTGTATGCATGTATGTATGTATCACCTGGATTACTGATTACTCCTAAAAGAATGCTTACGTCATCGCAATTTTTTTCCCCCAAGTATGCAAACGAAATTCTATCCCATAGGCAAAACAGATGCCTCTCTATCGCTTGTTTCGCGCTCTTGCTTGCACGCTCAGCTCAGGCGGATCGTGACTATGAGTCATACTTTTTCCTACGTGCAGCCGGTGTTCATCGTTTTATAAGACGGTATCACGTTAAAAGCACAATGATAAACGATCAACACAATTTATTGGAAACGTATCTATACTAATATTATAAATGTGGAAGTGTGTGTGTCTGTTTGTCCGTCTTTCACGGCAAAACGGAGAGACGAATTGACGCGATTTTTAAAGTGGAGATAGTTGAAGGGATGGAAAGTGACGTAGGCTACTTTTTGTTTCTTTCTAGCCCTCGTTAAGTTTGTATGCAGCAAAAAAAAAAATCAGTAGGGAATGGAAATTTGTGTGAGACTCTCCGCAACATTAGTATAGGTTCTAAGATACAAACGAATAATAAAATAAATAATTAAACAAACCATAAATCAATCAGCTTTTGAGAAAACAATCAACATTCGAAACATAAATAAGTGTTACTCTTGAATTATGATAGATGGCGCTGATATGTTTCTGAAACGCGCTAACGTTGTGTGCTCTCTATCTGTACTCAAGTGCGGGCATCGGGCCGCGCTTCACACTATAGTGCATACGGTACCTATACTCTGTTATTTGACTACTAAGCGTCCCAGTCATGCTTATACGAAAACTAGAGGCCCCGAGATTATGTAATGCGACGAGACTTCGTGTCACACGAATCCCAATAGTTCCCAAAGATCTCCCGTTCCAGTTTAAAAGGCTACAATTTCCTCTAAAGCTTAGTTTCGCTATTACTATTAACAAAGCGCAAGGTCAAAGATTAAAGGTCGCTGGGGTGAACTTAGAAAAGCCGTGCTTTTCCCATGGACAATTGTATGTGGCATGTTCGCGTGTGTCCAATGCCCAGAATCTTTACTTTCTATCCCAAATAACATCCTGTTCCGAGTTCTCTTCTGTGTTCTAAATCAGGAAAGGGGAACCGTGTTACCCCGAATTTAACGCGAGCGAAGCCGCGGGCAAAAGCTTGTATCCAATAAATTCACAATTTTAATTTCTTAACCTAACTTAATCTAGCTTTACAACTTATTTCGCATAACTACCCCATACCGTCTCGTACAAATAAAAATCCAATCCCACGACTCGAACACCCGTACCCAGATTACTCTGTTCAACGACTTAACTCGCACCTCTAACACTAATACAATGACTATTGTTTTAAATAGATGCCTATCTATCGCTTGTTTCGCTCAGGCGGAACGTGACAATGAGTCATACTTTTTCGTACGTGCGACCGGTATTCATCGATTTATATCGTCAAAAAGGGCAAGAGTTCAAAATGACAATTTAAAGTTGTGAAATTTGACCCCTCGAGAAACAATCGTAAAAGTTTTACCTTCAAAAGAGTTGTACACTCAGTTGTTCGTCAGAGTCCAACACACTAACTACTGCGCCACGGCGAATTTAAATATAGTTACTAGAAAGACCAGCCAAAGCAATCGTTGCTGTTGCCAACATGTGAAAACTTCCGTTCGATATATATTCCAACAACTTTTTGTTTGTGATTTTTTTTTTTTTTGTTGTAGGCTTCTGCTATCTGCTGGGGTACTCAGACGCAAATATTGGTCCATTTCACTGCCAGACAGACACCTGCCTTTACAACATAGCATTGCTCACTAGCCTAAGTGAACTTTATATGCATGTTTGGAACTGAAAATAGTTAAAGAAATCGGGGTGTATCAATTGAAAACACTAAAACTGCGACCGTAAGGTTACATACAAATATATACAGCCTGGGAATTAAGTGCTGTCTTTAAAAAACTGACCACTTCTCTAGACGGGATTTCTTAAAAGTCTTTCCCTATTACTATTGCCTTGTTCGTCATTTTGAATCTTTCTCGGGCAAGACTTGGGCAGACAATCAATATGTGCTCCATGGTTCCTTTAGCATTGTTACATCTTCTTCTCCTTCTTCTTCTTCTTATCGGGTGCTATTTCGGGGTGAACCTGGGCCTCAACCAGCATGCCCCTCCAACTAGCACGATCTCTTGCTAGCCTTTTCCATTGCCGCACACCCAATTGGCTGAGGTCTCATTCCACCTTAGGTGAGCCGTCCTCTGCTTCTTCGTCCCTCGGGGTTGAATTCAAAGACATTCCGGGCTGGAGATGTGGTGTACATTTTAGCCATCTTAGGTGTTGAATCCGTAGACGCCTGACTGGACTCATATCACTGTACAGCTCGTGCATCCACCGTATGGGCTTATAGTACCGAAAATCACCCGCAAAATCTTTCTCTCGAAACAACCAAGGATCTCCTCATCCGCTTTTGATAATGTATATGCTTCCGCGCCGTACAGCAGGACCGGGATGATAACGGTCTTGTATAGAGTCAATTTTGTCGTTCGAAGGACTCTCTTACTCAATTGCCTCCTGAGTCCAAAGAAACAGCGATTTATTCTACGTTTGATTTGGGGACTGATGTCGTTGTTCCAAGTCACTGCGGTGCCAAGGTAGACGAAGTCCTTAATTACTTCAAACTTATTGGTTTTTTGCAATACAAACGTTCTGGCCAAGATGTTGATGGTGAGCCTCATTGACATCTCGTTGTGCTCTTCCGATTATGTCAATGTCATCCGCGTATGCGAGGGGTTGTGAGGATTTGAAATAAATTGTGCTTCTTGTGATCGCCAGTGATTTCTGCACAATAATTTCTAATACGATGTTGAAGAAATCACACGACAACGCATCGCTCTGCCTACATCCTTTTTTGACATCAAAACCATCTTCACCGATTCGGATGAAGCAACGGGCTTTCTTCAAAGTCACCCTGATGAATTTAGCAGGGCTGTCAAAGGTAAACATGGCATTGTATAGCTCGACTCTAATTACACTGTCGTATGCGGCCTTGAAATGGATAAATACATAGGTGGTGACTGTCGACTTGAAATCCAAGGTTTTTTTTTTTCCAGGATCCGCCGTAGTGCAAAGAACTGGTCGATGGTGCCCTTGCCTGGCCTGATAAGAACCTATCAGCTCATTTATAGGCTTTAGGCGTTCACACAAAACGGCAGAGAAAATTTTGTTAAGGAGACTTAATCTTCTGTAGTTGACCCAGTCAAATGGGTCTCCTTTCTAGTGGAAGATTGAAGTTTGTTCATGAAAATCTCGGAGTATCCTTTAATTTCAACTGAATCGTACATGAGATTAAATTATATTACTGACTGCCCAAACATTTAAATCAAAACTAAAGAAATGTAATAGAAAGCATGACAAATGAGTGTTTCCTTTTATCTAAAATTGTGTTTCGTATGAGCAAAAGTTTTTCGGATAACAGACACGTAAAATTCAGGGACGCCTTTCTGTATGTCCTGTATACCGCGTTTACATTCATTACCATTCATAATCTTACTCGTAAAGCCACAAACATCGTTTGTTTTCATTTCCTTTGAGAGCTCAAGAGAATGGTTTGTATGATTTGAGTACCAGTTTTCGTTGAATTTTCCTTTTATATAGGATAGCGTTGCATTCTTTCCCTACTAGTAAGTACGTCTCCTTTGTCTTTTGCCATAATTTCACATCCGTGAATAGTAGGTATGACGACCTAATTAGCTCCTGAAACCAGACTCCCGTTGCAGACTATAAAATCATCAGCTCGGAACGAAATCGGAAACTGCAGAAGCATCAAATGGAATTCCAAAGCGTAAGCAATTTAATGCCACTTATTTAGTGTGTCCTCCGGATATCTGTGCTCCTTTCGCTCATTTACATTTAGATGGGATAGACTTAATGCCTTATAGTCCTATTTGCCCTCAATGCTGATGGAAAATCGTTGAGCGTTCCACCAGTCCTAGCAATTAGTCCGGCAACCGAAATACATAATATTCGAATGCAAGTACCTATCCATACTATTCGGTCTGTGTAAGTATGTATGTATATTGGTTGGGTCATAATTACATTTGCCACATTCGTGCATAAAGGATGCAGATTCATTTTCAGTAGGAAGTCTTTAAACTGTATAAAATCGTACGGAAGGTGACCTCAAAACGGAGAACGAACAAAAAAAAAAAAAAAAAACAGGGAAAAGACCCTAATGACGAGTGGGACCTTTTTCATTACCAACTTTAACCTAAAAGTTTATCTTTGTTTTATATTTGAAAATAATCTTATTTTTGTATACGGGTGTTGTCGCAATGGTGATATAAAAAAGTGAAGAACCAGAAGCACAACACTTAGGGGTTGAAAAAACCGACGGCACCCTTCAAAATAATTAGGTAGGAGACAAAGAATACTTTCACCGTCTAAACTCTAAAGTAATGGTACGTGGAAGGAAATTCTTGAGCAAACCCAGGTATTTATCGATGGGCAGGATATTTGCCTTGGTTCATTTCAGAGATTTCATCTGGAAGGACGACAACAAATAAATAAATTGGGTGTAATGTTTCAAAGTCAGGCTTTGAGTATTATTACATGTAAAGGAGACGGGTTAGTTTTGTTCACTTTGAAGGTGACATCTGTCCTTGTATTTTGAATGTTTAAATTGAATTTAAAGGTATTTTGCTAACGGCAGCTGAAGGAAGAATTTCAAAAAAAAATATAAATAAAACAGAAAACACTCGAGGTAACGTTTTGAATTCAATGAATAATGATCTCGATCCCTTTTAGACGACTAATGATAATTGATGAGGCCAATGTTCTTAAGGATCGACTGGTCTTCAATAAGAGGTGCTCCCAAGACACTAGAGTTCAACTGGATTTGTTTGTATTCCCTGAGTAGTTCAAAAACATAAATCATTCGATTATCTACTTCGGACAAATCTTGTTGAGTTCCCCAAAGTAACAAAAACAGATGCCATACGGAACAAATATCTACTTTAAGTGTTAAATGATAGTAATAATCTCCGTCAGATTTCAGGTTTGCTCTCCCTCCCTTTCCTTCATTTTCCCCTTATTCATTTGAGTATTTGAGCTTGTAATCAAGACTCTTTCCATTTTGAATTTCCTCACCTCCGTGTCTTCGTCAAAGCACCCAACCTTAATTGTGTTAGGGTATACCACACTGCTTCTTAAAAAATTAATGTTAGGCTATACTTCAATGTGCGTATGTGTATATCACATACCAGTTAAAAATCATTTTCCCTTTCCAGCAATGGAACATAGACGAGGAGTTCCACCCCTAAGGAGTCTTCATTCCGATACGTCCTTGAACATCTTACCTTCATTTTTCCACACATCAGGTTAAGATATCTTCCACTCTCTTGTTAAATGGGATACGTATGTGTATATGTATATATATGTATGTATATATAAACGGCAAGGGCACAATACACGTGCTATCTATTGGAGAACATTAGCCTTATTAGCCTGTCAGCTGCGAAGGATGGGTTCTTTGTCAAAGAATATGCAAATATAATTAAATCACACAAGGCTATCTAGGAAAGATGAGTACAAATCGCTTGGGTAGTAAAATATTATCATTCCACGGATTCACGTTAACTGAATCCATAAATTGCGCGGAGCAGTAGACCCATTACGTTTGAAAACACCTGCGGCATACATTTATGTATTACTATATAAGCGGTGAGCAACTTTTCGGCCTTCTCCGAACAAATGATCCACGACTGACATCGAAACATTTTTTCATGTTTTTTTTTTTTGCAACAATGAGTATCTACAAACGAAACACATCCATAATGTATAACGTGACAATGCGGACAAATTGATATACTTTTAGGGTTTGATTTATTGTTATAAAGTTCACAAGATATTTACGGATTTGTAAATAAAAATAAACGTATGTTTTGACGGCTCATGTCATTTTATAAATTATTTTTTTTAACTTCCCAGCGAGGGCGCCGTGGCGCAGTAGTTAGTGTGTTAGACTCTGGCGCACAATGGGCGAGTTCGGATCCCGATAACACCAACGCCATCAAATGTTTATTTCGCGACGTTCCTCCTCGGCGGGGTACTGGCAAAACCCCCCGTAGTAAACTTGCCATGAAAAAGCTTCTCGACTCACGCCGTTCGGAATCGGCATTAAACTGTAGGTCCCTTTCAGCTGTGTGAAAAATAAATCACACACAACATGGGTGATTGAGAGAAGCTGGGCTCTGGTCCTTCATGGGCTGTAACGCCACCAAAGAAGAAGTGGGAAGTTATTGTAATGGGGCCGATTTTGCGAATTCCAAATTTTGACATATCTCCACGTTTCAAGGTCACCAGAATCCAAATCCAAGTTTTTTTATAGAGATGTATGTGTGTGTATGTGACTATGTGCGCATGTGCGTTATCCGCTCGATTATCTCGAGAACCAAAAATGGTATTGACATATGATTGGGTTCATTCCACACGTAATTATGCAGCTTAGTACTGAACAAGTTTTCAGCCTATGTGCAGCTGTTTTTTTTTTTTGTTAGAAATTAAATAACTAAAAAGTAGGGGAAAAAATGAACAACACGCGGTGTTTCCAAGCAGTCCACCATCTAAGTACTGACCGCACTCGATATTGGTTGATTGCGGTGATCGGACGAGAACCGATATATTACCCATTATTCGTCTAAGAAAAACAAAAAGGTATTATAATCAGTCCATTTGTTCAGGAGTTACGATGCCACAGACAGACACAAAGACACCTCAAACTTATAACACCCCTGTAAATTAAAGCAATTCTGTTGAATTTCGATGCGAAACTGAATTTATTTTTGCAAAGAAATGCTCTTTTATAGCGTTAGTTTTGAAGATAAGAATCCGACTCTTATTCTAGCGTGGGAACACTGTTGTCGATTCTTACTTTAGTTCTCACGCAGGAGTATGTTTCTTATA
Source organism: Eumerus sabulonum (assembly GCA_951905685.1). NCBI lineage: Eukaryota > Metazoa > Arthropoda > Insecta > Diptera > Syrphidae > Eumerus > Eumerus sabulonum. The sequence continues at coordinate 34,614,537 of OX645063.1, forward strand.
TATAATTACATACGCATAAGCATAGGCGTTACATATGTTACATACGCCTATGCTTATCTCTAGTAACAAGGCGATGCGCTTATCATTAATTACATGGATGGTAAAAGTGTTCAATTTTGAACACCCCTCTTTTTGCGTCGGCGGTTAAAAATGAAAAAAGTAAAATGAAATGTGTGTTTCCATTTTCCCACTGGGAAGTTAGTCGTGTGAGCCTTACGGGTCGCACCTATACCACATTTATTTTTTTAAAATGGGGCTAGTGCTACCATTAGCATATGGCACTGCGACCTTTGCAGATCTATTGTGCCTGCTAGCCAATTAGCCGAGGAACCTCTTCACTTCTATAATGAAATTGAGAATGCTTCTCGTAGGAGCCCAGGTGATTCACTCAGGAGTCATAACTTCGCTGAGAAGGATACGCTTCCTAAGATGGCAGAGAGCAGCACACTCACACAGTATGTGTTTCGCCGTCTCTTCGTCTTAAAGACTGAGCCGACACTCAGTTTCAGACGAGAGGATAATTTTGTTAAGATAATATCTCAGACCGCAGTGTCCTGTTAGATAGCTGACTAGTCTTCTGATATCCACCCTATTGTGTTTGAGTATATTACAAGAGTGTTTGTTCAGGGGTTGTATGAGATGTTTAGATTGACGAAGTCCCCGAACGCCATTCCAAAAGGAGAGGTATTGCAATATTTCCCACTTGTCTAAGAAGAAATTTATCTTAGACCTGGGGATGCCACAGAATGGTTCCGGACCTATATATTTTACGCTGGAACCTTTCCTGGCAAGTTGGTCGGCGATTTCATTGTCCTTGATACCTTTATGTCCTGGCACCCACCAAAGTTTAACATTGTTTCTTTTGGCGAGGTATTGTAGGGCGTCATGGCATTCCTTGACGGTTTTTGAGTTCGTGCTGTACGAACCCAGCGCTTTAAGCTCTGCTTGGCTATCAGAGAATATGTTGATGGTAACTCCTCTAATGCCGATCTCAAGATTTAGTTTGGCGCATGTTAGGATGGCATGCAGCTCGGCTTGAAAGATGCTGGGACTCATTCTCAGGGCCCTCGAGATCTTGCGATTTGGTCCAAAGATGCCGGCGCCAACGCCAGAAGCCATCTTGTCAGTTTATAATAGTATTTAAGGTTACAAACTGATAGAAATACATATATGTAGGTAAATATTATCCAAAAACATTTTAGTAATGCATCAATACTACGTTCATACTATATTAAAGCATCTACCCGTAACAATGAATTAATGGGGTATTCAAAAACCAATGGTGGGACGGTTTTTTGGGAATACCAGCAAATTTGATTCCCTTTATTCACGGCCCTTAAATTTAATTAGATCCCAGTCCTTCTAATTCTGAAAGATTTCTGCTGTGAAAGCAAAAGCAACCGAATTTCGTCGTTTACCTTCGTCCTGGATTATCGAAAAGTCAATCATTTCTGTTTTCAGTATTCTGTGCCGTCATCAGTCCCTGTCGGATATTCATATTACGTATTTGGGGCAAATGTTTTGAATTTAAAAAAGCAAATTATGTACGGTCTGGAGTGGTATTTGTCTTTTAATGTACTTGTTGTGGCCATCATTTATTTTATTTTGTTTTTTTTCTCAGTGGTAAGAAAAGTTGACTACGGAAAAGGGGATGCAAGCAAATTTGATTGATTTTTAATTCCAAAACAACTATCTTATCTTAATATTTTCTAAAGCTTATTGAGTTACATATTCATACATGTATTTCTTGAAAGTCATACATGCATATGTAGATACATATGCAAACTTGCTGAAGCATTTGGTTCTACGGGATGTAGATATCTTTTGTATTCATGTTTTCTGTCGTATTTTTTTATTAATTTTATATTCAAATGAGTACGATGAGGTTCGATATTGTGTTTGTCAGTTATTGTTGATTGAAATACGGGGCGTTCACAGGATCAAAAGGACGTGTTTTGAATGTACGTTGCAAGTTATTTACATGCAAATTGTAGATAGATTTTTTTTCGATGTAAAGGGATTTTGAACATGGTAATTTTAGTATATATGTACATATATATGTACATTCGGGGATATGCGAGAACAAGTCTAGGCGAACTGTTTATGCATTCAAGATTCCAAAGTATTGTTTGCATTGTATGTAAAATGTTACTCTTGCTAGCAGTTGAATGATATCTAGAACAAACTACGCTTTCGAAAAACAAAGATTTTTTATTTAAAACTTCTTTGTCGAAACTTAAGATAAACTTTTTCCATCTTTCCGAGTTCTTTTGGATAAAAGTTTTAAGACAGAGTATAATATAATAGATGAGAACGCCATGGCGCAGTAGGTAATGTGATGGTAGTGTGTGCCTCTCCTCAGCGGGCTACTGGCAAAACCACCTGTAGTATAATTGTCAAGAAATGCTTCTCGAATCTCGCCGTTCGCAACCGGCAATAAACTGTAGGTGCTTTTCACCAATGGCAAAATAAAATCTCACACAACATGGGTGTTTGAGAGAAGCTCGGCTTTGGTTCTTCATGGACTGTAATGCCAACATACATACATACATAAGAATATACATACAAACACACAACTACAAATTACTTACTTACTTATCAGGCCAGCGATCCATGGAGGATCTGAGCCTGAGCTATAGCTGCCTTCCATCCTTGACGGTCCCGGGCACGCTGCTTCCAGTTGTCAAGACCAAGATGTCTTACATCCGCGATTACTTGGTCTTTATACCGGAGGTTCGGTCTTCCTCTTCTTCTCGAACCAGGAGGCTCGGAGTCGAAGACCCTCTTAGCTGGAGCGTCGATGTCCATGCGCTCGATGTGGCCGAGCCAGTGTAGTCGACGGGTCCTTGCTTTCCGGACAACATCCACATCTTGGTACAGCTCGTAGAGTTCGCGGTTGTGTCTTCTCCTCCATTCACCTTCCTCACAGACAGGACCAAATATCCGGCACAGAATTTTTCTTTCGAAAGAACCCAAAATCAGCTCCGCTGTCCTGCTTATCGTCCAGCTTTCGGCTCCGTACAGCAAGACTGGCAGAATGAGCGTTTTGTAAAGCATGACTTTGGTCTTTCGAGTGAGGAATTTTGACCCCAGTTTTTTGGACAAGCCGAAGTAGCAGCGGTTGCCAAGGGCGATTCTATGCCGGATCTCCACTGTGGTGTCATTTGTGGAATTTACGTTTGCCCCGAGGTAGACAAACTCCTTAACTACCTCGAAATCGTAGCTGTCAATTGTTATATTTTGTCCCAGGTGGTGAGCGATGGATTGGTTTTTGCTTGACAGCATGTATTTCGTTTTATCCTCATTGATCTTAAGACCAACTCGTTTCGCCTGTTCTTCAATCGCCGTGAATGCTTCGACAATGCCACGGCGAGAACACGCGATGATGTCGATATCATCCGCGTATTCTAGCAGTTGGACGGACTTGTAGAAGATAGTGCCTTCCCTGTTGACGCCTGCCCGTCGCACTATCTGCTCCAGCATCAGGTTGAAGAAGTCACAAGACAGCGTATCTCCTTGCGGAAATCCGGTGCATGTTTCAAACGGTTCCGAAGTCCTAGAACCGAGTTGCACGGTGCATGGTGTGTTTTTTACCGTTTTTTTTTTTTCCGGGATCCCGAATTCGGCCATCGCACCAAACAGTCCTTCACGATGAATGCTGTCGTATGCGGCTTTGAAATCGATGAAAAGATGGTGTGTATCGATTCGAAACTCGTTGGTGTTTTTCAGGATTTGTCGAAGTGTGAATATTTGGTCGATTTGCCGGGCCGGAAGCCGCACTGATAGCTGCCGATTAGTGCGGTGCAAAATGGCTTTAGACGTTCACACAATATGCTGGACAGGATCTTGTATGCGCCATTAAGCAGGGATATACCTCATAGTTCTTGCAAGAGGTAGGATCGCCTTTTTTGTGGATGGGGCAAATAGAGCTGTTATTCCAGTCGTCGGGCATGCTTTCATCTGCCCAAATTCCGTAGATGATCTGGTGTATGCTCCCTACCAGACAATCGCCGCCAGCCTCGAAGAGCTCTGATGGCAAGCTATTTCAGCCTGCGGCCTTATTATTCTTCAGCTTTTGAATAGCTATGCCGACTTCTTCGATGCTGGGTGGGAGCACTACCTCAGCGGCTGGAGTTGGGATTCCCTCGGTCCCTACCACTCTCTCTTGGTCATGATCGTGACCCTTGGCCCTGTAGTTTTTTCTTCTCCCGGCTTCTGGCTCGGTACTCTTCTTGCACTGTCCTGGTTGCTGCCTTTTTCTGTTCACACTCGCCATCGTACCACGGATTTGTTGTCGGGGGTGGTAGGTATCCTAAGGTGGTTTCGGCTACTTCCTGAATGGCTGAGCGGCAATGCAGCCACATATTATCCGCATTTGTGTTCGACGTAGGCATACAGTAGGGTCTGCTCCCTGTAGACTCTGGTAACCTCCCGTGTACTCAGGCGCCCAATGTCGAACCTCCTCCTGGTGGGCTGGTGCAGCTTTCTGACATTGGACAGTCGAGCTCTGAATCTTGCTGCTACGAGGAAGTTGTCAGAGTCGACATTTACCCCTCTGAATGTTCGCACGTCCAGGATGTTTGACGAGTGCCTTTTGTCAATGAGCACATGGTCGATTTGGTTGGTGGTTCGACCGTGCGGAGATCGCCAGGTTGCTGTGTGGATTCGCTTCCGAGGGAATCTTGTGCTACTTATCACCGCGTTAGGAGCTGTCGCAAAATCCGTGAGTCGGAAGCCGTTATCTGTTGTTGTATCGTGGAGGCTGTGCTTTCCGATCACTCCGGCAAGGGTGTTCTCCTTACGATTTTAATATCGTACTCCGGACAGGCTCCGTAGGCGTTGTCCAGGAGGTCATAGAAGTCCCCTTTGATAGGGTCTTCAGCCTAGTCGGTAGGGGCGTGTGCACACATAAGACTGATGTTATAAAATCTACCTCTAATGCGGATCACAGCCAGGCGATCACTTATAAGTTTAAAGTGGATGACCTATGACCTTAACCGCTTTCCCGCGACAAATCCGCATGCCAGTAAGTGCAATCTTTTGTGACAGCTGCAATAAATATCGCAAATTTTCTTCCTCATCATACCGTTTCCTATCCAGCGTATTTCCAGCGTGAGAATTCTTTCTAGTTTATGAGCAGCTCCGGGAGTGTACAGGGTTCTGACATTCCTAGAGCATACTCGCAAATCGTGTTCCTTTTTCGTGCGTTTTCGTCGTCGAGTATCCGTCCGTGTATCCGAGGCCTATTGCTCATGCATAACTTTTATGTCTTTTACGTGGGCGGATTGTTAGCTCGCCGTCATTCTGGTCGGGGCTATACAACTTCAACCGTCTTTATAAATATGACCAAAGCATTTGACTTAGTAAATCACGACCTATTATTAAGTAAAATGTTTAATGCAGCTTTTAGAGGAATTATTTTCCAATGGCTAAAATCATATTTGAAAAGTCGAGTACCAAAAGTCATTGTTAATGGCATATGTGTCGAAGCTGGGGTGTACGTACATTCGCTTTTTGATCTTCCTCTAAATGGCCTGTCAACAGCCTTTACTAACGATATTTCTCTTACGTATAAATCTAACACTGACCTTCACTGCATCACACAAATTCAATATGAGCTCGCAATTGTAAGTGAAAGGACTAGACTGATGGCATTTAAAATATTTGACTACCAACTCTTCAATTATGACTCATTCTTTCATGCCAATACTTGACTGTGGCATACCTCCTTCACACAAATTGCTACGCAATTTCTTGACCCAGCTAAACATTTAAAGAGGTATTACAATCGACTCTAAATTAAATTAAAAGCATGAACTATAAAACCTCAGAACTTACCTGATACTTATTATACGCAACATGTATCGTTTAAAACAATTCAGCATTAAAAGAATTTCGACTTTAGTATACTATGGTCTTGCGCACCGAAAACTCCAATACAGATTATCTGGCTGGGGTGGTTTCTACGCAAGTACATTTAGACCTTTATTGATTGCACAAAAACATCCTATTCTTACTATTTGTTGCAAAAGTCGTTGTAAAGAAAGTTGGGCGTAAATGACAATCAATTACGAATACTTCCCTTAAAACTTCTTCACGACTAGCACGATCTTTTGCTAACCTTTTCCATTGCCCATTTCCCATTTCCATATCCCCATGTAAGTGGGTTGATGTCCACCTGTCCTCTTCCACCTGTGTGCGTAATCTTAAGTGCGGCCGTCCTCTGCTTTTTCGCTCCTCGGATTAGGATTAAAAGACTCTCCGGGCTGGAGCTGTATCCATTCGCTCTATATGGCCAAGCCCACTTAGGCGTTGAATCCGTAGACGCCTGACTAGACTCATGTCGCTGTACAGTCCGTAAAGCTCGTGGTTGAATGTTTTCCTCCATCACAGGGATAATAAGGATCTTGTATAGTGTCAACTTTTTCGTTCGGGAGGGTGATCTATTACTCAATTGCCATCTGAGCTCAAAGAAACAGCGATTGGCAAGAGTTATCCTCCGTTTGACTTCGGAACTGATGGCTTTGTTCCAAGTCGCTGCGGAACCAAAGTAGGCGAAGTCCTTAACTTTTTTTTTTTTTCTTTTTTTTTAGAGACTCGCGCAGGTTCAAGAGGTTTTTTTTTTTTTTTTTTATATTCTCTTTTGATGTGTTTACACACACAACCTGAACGGAGTGCAGTGGTTGGGGTCGTTGATGTTCGTTCACTACTCTCAGGGGTGGTTGTCCTAGACCTAGATAGGACGAGAGCCGACCAAATTCCGAATTGGTTATAGTCCGTAGTAATTCGTTCGAGCACTTTGGTATTGCATAAGCAGAGGATGAATTTCAGTTGACCATATACTGTGAGTGTTATGTCTGCAGCAGTACGTCTGGTCACTTTCCATTCACAACTGCGTTGCATACTTTTCGTCCGTATAGAAATTACTTTTTCTTGGCTATGAAGCGAATTTGAACCATAGACCTTCCGCCCGGAGGTCGATGATGTTAACCACTGCACCACGGCCACCCCCAAACTACCTCAAACTTTAACGTTCAAACGATCTGGTCAAGACGTCGGCGGTGAGTGTCCTTTTTTGATGACAGCAAATATTTAGAGAGCACCGTGGCGCAGTGGGTAGTGTGTTGGCCTCTGACGCCGATGACACGGGATCGAATCCCGACACAGCCATGTCATCGAACGTGTTTTCACGGCGTTTCTCCTCAGCGGGGTTCTGATAAAACCCTCTGTAGTAAAATTGTCATGAAAAGCTTCTCGAAATTCGCCGTTCGGAACCGGCAATAAAACTGTAGGTCCCCTTCACCTATGGGAAAATTAAATCACACACAACATGGGTGATTGAGAGAAGCTCGGCTCAGGTCCTTCATGGGCTGTAACGCCAACATACATACATACATATATTTAGTTTTGCCTTTGTTTACTGCCAAACCAATTTTCGTCACCTTTCAGCCTCAATACTTGTAAACTTCTTATTGACATCTCGTTGTGATCTTCCGATTATGTCAATGTTATCCGCGCATGCGAGGAGTTGTGACGATTTGGCCAGCGATTTATGCACAATCATTTCTAACACGATGTTGAAGAAACCACAGCGCATCACTCTGCATAAATCCTTTTTTGACGTCAAAACTGTCGGTCAGGTGTTCACCAAAGTCATCCTGCACAGTCTGACGAGTTTAGCAGGCATACCAAGGGTAGACATGGAGTCTACTGCTAAGATGTACTTGATAGTTGAAAGGATCATCAAAAGAAGTCAAAAAGAAACTTGTCAGTTATCCGCATCCCGTATATCCTCGAAATTGATAATGGACTACAATTTTCGTCAATGGAATTTCGTGACTTCGGTAAAGCTTGGAAATTCAATCCCATCACATCGACTCCAAAATACGTTCAATCAAATGAATTGGAATTGATGGCACATACTATTATTTGGCCCTGCTGAATTATCGCAATACATAGAGGTCTCCATTTGTATGGGTTGGGCAAACGATGCTGAGATTCCATTGGTCGGGCATGCTTTCCCCTGACCATATTTTACAGAGAAGCTCGTGCATGCGCCCTACCAGTTCATCTCCAGCCGTTTTAAATAGCTCGCAGACAGGCCGTATGCGCCCGCGGCTTTATCAGACCTAAGATTCGAAATGATCAGCTTAATTTCATCTAAGTCGGGTGGACGGAATTTTGAATGGATCATTCTGCCTGATAGGGATATTAGAGCTTTTGTCGCCGTTAAACAGTATATAAAAGTGTTTCTTCCATATTCTCAGCATCGACTGTGACTCTACTACAAGTTGTCCGCCTTCATCCCTACATGCTTCCGCTCTGGCTTAATAGCCCTGGCATGTTCCTTTTACTTTTTCGTTAACCTTTTTGTTGTGTCTTTTTTTAGGGGCTAGTGCTAACAAATAGCATGAGGTACTGCTAGATCTACTAGCCGATTAGACGGGGAGATTCTCCACTTCCTTAATGAAGTTGAGAATTTTGCTTGTAAGAGCTAAGATGATCTCTTCAGGAGTCAGAATTTCACTCAAATACGCTTCCTGAGGTGGCGAAAAGCAGCATACGCACATAGTATGTGCCCTGTAGTCTCTTCGTCCTCAAGGCAGAGTCAACATTCAGTTTCAGACAAGAGGTTAAATTTATTGGGATGATATCTCAGACCACAGTGTCCCCTTCGTAAAACTTGCGAGCGTTATTCCTGTGGTAGCATCTCTCCATCTTCTCGATCTTACGCTTTTTATGCTCTCTTTTTTTTTTTTTCTTCCTTAAAAGCGTATGTTTCTCCCTCTTTTGCTCGTAGTGTTCACCTCTATTAAGCATGGCTTCCTAGATAGTTGGCCTTACTACATGGGCTGACCAGAGGTTTCTAGTTTTTTTTTTTTTTTTTTTTTTTTTTTTTTTTTTTTTGTTTTTTTGTTTGTTGAAGGCTTCTGCTATCCGCTGGAGCACTCAGACGCAATCACTGGTCCATTGTACTCCAGACAGACACCTTACATTACTGTATTTTCTCCGTTTTCCGGAGAAAAATTTGAAGGAGCTTCAGTGATGTAGAGCTAAGGGATTCGGCACACACCACGTCGGCTCCAAGGGTGCGCCACCGTATGCGAGCAAAGGCGGGACAATAACAGAGGAAATGCTCTGCAGTATCATCCTCCTCTTCGCCACATGCAGCACAGGTAGGCGTCTCACTGATGCCGAGCACGTAGAGATGCTTGGCAAAAGTGTAATGGCCCGTGATAACTCCCACAAGCCTTCTGCAGTCGATTCTCCTTAAAGACAGGAGGAATGCTGTAGATTTTTTGCAGACATCAGGGCATACGCGCTTAGTCATCCTGCAACCCGGACAATCCCTCCATCTACGGTTGTGTGTGTTAAATACACAATCGTTAATGTAGGAATTTACCGTGGATGTAGGTAGACCTAGAGCGGGTTCAGGTCCTGAGAAGCTCTCCTCTGAACCCATTCTAGCGAGTTCGTCAGAGGTCTCATTTCCTGGGATCCCAGAGTGGCCTGGAACCCATACAAGCCTTAATGAATTTAGTCTGCCGACTCTGTTCAAGAAGGACTTGAGTTCAAGCACTAATTTGGAGCTAGTTAAGGGGTTACACACAGCTTTTAGTGCAGCTTGGCTGTCACTACATACGCATATGCTTTCCCCCTTCCACCTGTGCTTCACAACATAGTGCATGGCCATTAGGATTGCGTATATCTCTGATTGGAAGACAGACGCATATTTTCCTAAGGAAAAGTGCAGTCGAATGTTTTCGCGCTCAAAGAAGACCCCAGCACCGGACCCCCGCCCAGATCTGGAGCCATCCGTGAAAATGCGAAGACTGTCCTTTCCAGGTTCAGTATCCGGCCATAGCCAATCCTGACGCCATGGAAACTCGACTGTGAAATTACGACGCAATAGGATAACGGGCGTCAGTGCGTCAGAAGGCATGTCCATGAGACAGGGGTCGCAGGACAATTCTTGCGCAAGCACACCGTTATTCCTATGCGAGTTGTACCAAAAGCCATTTCTCTTCAGACGAGACATGGCTTTCAGAGCACACCCTCTGATAAATATATCAAGAGGTGGAAGGTTCATCATAACATCTAGAGCAGCGCCCGGCGTGCTGGGGAAAGCCCCCGTGCAGCTGAGACAAACCGTTCTTTGAAGTTTGGTGAAAGAGGCTACGACGTGTTTGCGTTTTAGTCTGTTCCACCAGACAACCGATGCATATGAGATTATAGGTCTTATCTTTGCCGTGTAGATCCAAAGACCTTTGCCGGCGATAAGCCCCATGTTTTGCCAAAAGCTCCTTTGCATTGCCAGAAAGCTGACAGCGCTTTGGTGGTTTTTGACTCAACATGTTTTGACCAGAGAAGCTTACTATCTAAGATGACTCCTAGATACTTAGCCTCCTTGGATATCGGGATGGAAGTGCCTTTTAGTACCAGCTGAGTCATGTCAGTATTTTTCCTCCTTCTCGTAAAGAGAACGACATCGGTCTTAAGAGGATTGACTGACAGCCCATTACTGGTACACCAATCATCGATCACATTTAGCGCCGCCTGTGCTTTACGACGGACAGTCGCCAAACATGAGCCGACAGAAAGAATGGCGACGTCATCCGCATAGGCCTGGGCGTAGATTCCAGAGGCATTGAGAGCATCAAGCAGGGAATCGACCACCATGCACCATAACAGCGGAGACAGGACGCCACCTTGAGGGCAGCCCCTGTTTACGCCAGATTTGACACACTGGTCGAGGCCTGCATCAGCGGTCAATGTCCTGTGCATGAGCATTGCTTTGATCCAAAGGACCAGTGCATCATCCACGCCATGATGTCTGGCAGCGTTACACATGCTGTCAAAAGTTGCGTTATCAAAAGCTCCCTCAATGTCGATGAAAATGCCCAGCGCGTACTCTTTCCTTTCGAGCGCGCACTCAATACGCCCAACTAGGTTCTGAAGCGCAGTCTCGCAAGATTTTCCGCGCTGGTAAGCATGTTGCATCTCCGAAAGAGGGTGCATTCGAAGGGCAACTTTTCGCACGTGCAACTCTACCAGTCTCTCCATGCTTTTCAGCAGGAAGGATGTTAGACTAATTGGTCTGAAGCTATTGGCAAGTGAGTAGTCCTCTTTTCCTATTTTGGGAATGAAGACCACTTTCACTGTGCGCCAAGGAATGGGTATGTGAGCAAGTGCTAGACTAGCAGTGAAAATTCTTTTCAGAGTAGGAAGCAGCTGCCTTATACCTTTTTGCAGCATAACAGGATACATCCCGTCGGTGCCCGGCGATTTGAAGCCATCGAAGGATGCCACAGCAAATTCAATAGCTTCAGTCGTAACCACGCGCGACGCAATATACCAGCTACGCCGAGTTATTTTCATCGTTTCAGTTGCAGTTTCCCTTGAAGGAGTGTGCAACGAGCCGATGTCGATCTGATTTCCCGGGAAATGAGTCGCAAATAGTAAACTGAGAGTTTCCGCTTTAGACTCAGTAAAGGTACCATCAGATTTTCTGAGTGCGTCTAGCCTAGTCGGTTTTCCCCGTTTGAGGACTTTAACCAACTTGCTAGTCGCACTCAGAGACTTGATCTCTTCGCAGAAGGTCCTATAAGAATCGTTCTTCGATTTACGAATAAGTTTCTTATATTCTTTCTGCTTCGACCGATACTTGTTCCAGTCATCTTCCGAATTTGATTTGAGCGATCTATTCAGAAGAATTCTGGCTTCCCTGCGTAGACCTTGGAGCTCGGCATTCCACCAGGGGACCAATTTCCTGCTGGGAGGTTTGCTGACAGGACATGCGAGTTCAAAACAACTTGTGATGACGCTATTCAGGTTATGAACAGCGTTCTCTACGAACTGTTTCGTTCTTAGCTTAGGTAGGGCCTGAGTGGATTTCTCAAGCTCCTCTCTAAACCGTACCCAGTCCGTCCTTCTCGGATTCCGTCTAGGCTGCAAGGAAGAAATCTCACAACCCAATCGGAATTCGATATATTTATGATCCGACAGCGTAGCATCAGGCAAGACTCGCCAGTTAGTGATGTCCTTCACATATCTGTTGGATAGGGTCAGGTCAATCACCTCCTGTCGTCTTGTCGTAACAAACGTTGGCTGAGAGCCAACATTGTTGATGGTAAGGTCAGACGAGAGAATGAAGTCCAACAGACGGTCCCCCCTTGTGTTACACTTGCTGCTGCCCCAAGCAGTGTTTTGGGCATTAGCATCGCAACACAAGATGAGACCTATCTTTTTGGCTTCACAGTACTCTACGAGTTCAGAGACTTCCTTCGGTGGTGGAGGTAGTAACGAATCGTAGGGAAAGTAGGCAGACGCAACGACGAAGTGTTCTATTGCTCCGTGCGTTTTGTAGCTTACTCGAGCAGCCACCAGATCTTGTCCACAAAAGTGTCCAAGTTTGGTTGCCGATAGTGAATTCGATATGATGAGGCCGACCCTAGGCCTTTCGGATCGCTCATCATAAAGAATCATAGCATCACGTATACCACCAAGGCCACATAGGCGATTATTCCACACCCACGGTTCCTGAATGGATACAATGTGATGATTTGTTCTACTACATGCAATTCTACTACTTAAAAGAGCAGTAGCGGCCTTGCAATGCTGTAGATTGATCTGGATAAAAGCTATCCTGACCTTTTCAGAGGAGATGGCCGCCTCTTTATAAGAGAGCTGCTTCTCTCGACTCTTTACGGTCATTTGGATCTCCTTCTGGTAGGAAGGGGTTTTGTTGTGTGATGTGCCCGCCTCCGAGGAGTGGTTCTTGGCTATCTTCGCCTTCTGGCCTATGCTTTGATCCTTCTGGGTCGCCACATCTGCCATTTGACTCCGATTTCCCACCGCCCCATCGGAGAGGGAGGCATCGCACACTCTCTCCCTAGCGAGGCTATCCCCAGCGGCGGTCTTCCGTTTGCGGGATCCTTTACCTTTTTCGGTTAAAGCACCTGCTCCCTTCGGACGTCGGTTCGGGACAGCCTTACCAGTTCGAGGATTGCTAGGACCCGTAACGACTTCGCCTTCTGCGTTCGGAGTCTGCCTGTCAGCCCCACCACCTTTTTCGGCGGCAACGCTGGCCATAGCAGAAACTTGACAGATTCCGGCTCCGTCATTACGGGAACTGATCACGCTCTTACTGGGTAGTTGAACCTTCCCAGTAAGAGGAAGAGAGTTGGAGGCGCATGCCGAAAGTGCAGACATGCTTATGCCTCCTTCAGCAGCCTTTCCCAATCGCAGACGCCTTCCGCGCTGCGCACCTTTGAGAGAGGGGTGGAGCTCAGGAAGGAGGGTCGGATCAATTTCGGTACGAGATACCTCCGTCGACCTAACCCTCTTAACTGGTTCCCCCAGAGGTTTAGCCTCGACCATTCTGCCTTCGGCTTTGTCAGCCTCTTTGCACAATTTTCGGGCACGCCTCTTACCTCTACTTTTTGGGCACTTAGCAGTGCATTCAGCAGTACGTCCCAATTCAGGAGCGCGTTCCACCTTTGCGGTTTCACGTGCCGCGCCATCATTGGTGTCGCCTCCGCTGGATGCACCGCTCATGCTCAGTCGGACCAGGTGGTCAGACAGTGAGCCGCTGGGGCCGGTGTCGTTCCGGGCTGCCGTAGGGTTAAAAATGAATGTTGGGGCCTCCAGAATCCTTGCCCCGGCCGCGATCAAAGAGGTCGCGGGTGGATTTCCGCTGCTGCGAGTACCACCTGGAGTACACAATTCCTTTGGTTTGTCCATTCATTTTTGGGTCTTCGAGTCTTAGTTCGAGGTCTACGACCTCTTAAGCCTCCCGCCACGACAAGGCGCCCGAAGAAGGGAGGAGGTTTCTAGTTGGCGGTGGTTTAAAGATCAGAGGCAGTGTCTTTGATGGTGCGCTGGCAATGCTCCCACTGTTGTTCTGTGGATTGTGCCGTTTTCATCGGACTTTGTGAGAGGTTGAGGGAAACTCGATCGGCAAGGATCCTAGCGGAGTCGATGTTAAAGTAGCATTCAACATTAACGATAAGTTAAGAATGATATCTATTACATACATATTTACTTATCTTTTCTTCTTTCTTTATCTTTATTCTCTCTTTTTTACAAAATTTCGAGCTTACTATGACATTACAAAATTGCTTCACAGAAGAGAATAGTTAGTGGCATTGAATATTAAACAATATAAATAGATATGGATGCCGCTTCAAAACTAAAATTATTTATTGTGGGGTGTACAATAATTCAATTAAATACAAAATGAAAAAAAAAGTAAATAAATAAACGGAACAGGGAGCTTGAGATCATATACAAAAAATTTAAAATCAAACAACGTAGGACAGCAAAACTTCAATATTATTATGATTAAAATCAAGGAGCCACATTTTTATTTTTTTTAAGAACGCGTTTAATGTTCTAATGCGTCGTATGTAAATAGGGAGTCTGTTGAACAACTTGCAAGATACCACACAAAAGAAGTTTCTATAATGGGTGGTACGAAAAGGAGGTATTTCGACAACAGAACGGGAATTACTTCTTAAATTGTAAGTGTCAGAGATTGGGCTTTGCATATATCCACCTCTTATAAAGAAAATCTTTGAAACTTTATAATAGTATAAATGCCTAACAGGGAGGATTTTTAAATTCCTAAACATCACCATAGAGTGGGATAAGCGGGGAGCGTTACATATTTTTCGGACGGCACACTTTTGCAACACAATAAGTGGTTGGAGATTGGTAATGTATGTACCCCCCCAACAGTTTATACCATATTGCAACTTCGAATGAAAAATCGCGTAGTAAACAGTTTTTAAAGTTGAATTTGTACAATATTTTCTGAGTCGATAAAGACTACGAATAGCCGAACGCAGACTGTTTTTTAAGACCGCGATGTGTTCACCCCAACTCATATTTTCATCTATAACAACACCTAAGTACCTGAACTTTTTTACAACTTCAACTTTAAAACAGTTTACCTTGCAAGTTACGCTGTCATTATACATGATTTTACAGGCTTCCGCAGTACAGGTACAGTTTATCATTCTTTGCCGACAGCAACCGAGTGCATGAAAATATATTTCGAAGTCGTCAGTCGCATTACTCTGGGATATTAATTATGGCTATTGTAAAAAGTATTCCCAAGCTTTCTATAAAGCAAGATAGCAACATTTTAAATCAAATAAGTAACTGTGTAACTATTAAATCGCTTTCTGAAAAATATAAAGTGAATAAGTCTAGCATAAGTAGGATTAAGAAGAAAGAAGGAGCGCTGACAAAATTCGTTGCAAATTCTGAATGAGGACCGGGAAATCGAGTAACTTCGAGAGCGTATGAGTCTCCACGTATGGAGAAAGCCATGTACAAATGGTTTCTGGAAAATCGACACCGAAATGTGCAAAGCACATTTGTAAAATGCACAAAAAGATAAAGGAAAAATCAGGATCCTTTAATGCCAGCAATGGTTGGTTTTTAAATTTTAAAAAACGAAATGGAATTCGTAACCTAAAAATTTGTGGAGAAAAGCTTGAAATAAGCCCAAACTCGTTGAACCATTTTTAGTTAAGTTCAAAGAAAAAATTAAAGAGCTCGGTCTATCACCAGATCAGATTTACAACGCGGTCGATTCCGGCCTATTTTTTAAGCTGATGCCAAATAAAACCCTTGTGAGCTTTAAAGAAGCAGCCGCTCCAGGTCGGAAGACAAACAAAGAGAGAATAACGTTTCTTTCTTGCACGAATGCATCTGGGATTCGCAAAATGAAATTATTCGTCATCGGGAAGGCTCTAAGTCCTAGAACATTTAAAAATTTTGAAAACAAACCTGTCGTTTATAAGGGCAACAAAAATGCATGCGTGACATTCAAGTTTTTTGAAAAATGGTTTCACTCAACGCTTGTGCCAGAGGTAACATGTTCAATGAAGTTGATAGACTTTTACAACCTTTTCTTCTTGGTTTAATTGTTTCTTTATTTAGGTAAGACAGTTTCTTGGGTTTAAGAATCTTCCAAAGAAATCTCTGTTGCTGTTAGACAACGCAAATTGTCATCCAAAGGATGGCGAACTGAAAAGTGATGATGGAATGATAGTCACTATGTGTTTACCAGCAAACTGCACCGCTATCCTCCAACCAATGGATCAAAACGTGATCAACTTGACCAAACTATATTACAAAAAAAGTCTGTTGGCACAGTTGCTCGGAAGCCAAGGGTCAGATTTGGAGACCAAAATAAAGGCGTTTAATTTGAGACACGCCGTATGCCTCTTAGCTAATGCATGGGACAAAGTGCAGTCTACAATAATACAAAAGTGCTGGAAGCAATGATTACGACGAGGATGATTGGTTACATTTGAGTATCATAAGGGACCAAATTTTAAAAGAATGCGAAATAATATCCTCGATTAATCAATTGTTACAAGAGCTATCCCCTATTGACTGCTCCGAGGACATAATCAATTGGATTGCCGAAAATGAAACCGATCTGGATCCGACTTGCAACAATCCGGGAGTAGAAGAAATCGAAAGTGATGCCGAAAACGCAGTTGAGGAATCCCCACTGCCAAAAGTTAAAGCAGAGTCTGCAATTCAAGCACTTAACATTTGCCTTCAATCTGCTGAAGAAAATGATGTTCTAAAAAACTTACGAGGGTCAGCTGTAGATAAGAATTCTGCGTCTAAAAAAAAAAAAACAATAAAAGATTTCTCAATTTTTTAAAAACAATTAAAATTTTAATTTTTTAAAGTCTGCTTTTTAAATTTTAATTTTAGTTAAATTAAAATTTTGGTTTTAGTCTGTTTACCAGTGTAATACACGTTTTTAGGGTTCCGTACCCAAAGGTAAAACGGAACCCTATTACTAAGACTTCGCTGTCCGTCTGTCACCAGGCTGCATCTCATGAACCGTGATAGTTAGACAGTTGAAATGTTCACAGATGATGTATTTCTGTTGCCGCTACCACGACAAATACAAAATGAATATTTAATGGGGGCTCCCATACAACAGACATGCTTTTCATACAAAAAATCCCCGTGGTCACATACTGAACTGAGGTTAGTCGACAAAAAAATATCCCACAACCAGTAGCAAACTTCCCAGCTTTGATCCCTTTTGTGTTTTCGGTGTATTAATCCTAGCTGTAAACCTTTTGCCCATATTTCCCATTAATGTTATTCACCTTTTCACATCGTTGCTGTCAAGTTAGATAATTGACTTGAATTCAATGGACACTTTGATGATCAACTATATCTCATCATGAAGATTTTTGATTATAAAAGTAATATGCCGCTAACCTGTCTGCAACCAAGTTCTGTCATTGTACAAAAAATGTGATTTAATGTGATGAGGTAACTGATGAGGTAACATACATAGTCGCTTTCATATTTATATATACAGATGGTACGAAACCCTTCATGCGCGAGTCCGACTCGCAATTGGCCGTTTTTTTTTTACTATTCCACTACTAGTTACTTCCTACAATTACTCGATTATTGCAACAAACTCAACAAAAGCAACCGCCCAAATTTCTATTAGTTTGCTTTTATTAAGGTCGCATGTACCTACATACATGTTCATATAGATATGTATATCACGTTTAATGCAAATAAATAAAGTGCCTTTGTATGTTTTCTACTTTAATTGCCAATTGACTCTACGCGCGCCGCCTCTTATTGTATCAGGTTGTGGTTCCTGCCGACAATGACGTGTGATGCGATTCTGACTTTACGTAGACATTAAATATTTATTTGTGACGCCTTTCCTTAGTCCACCCGACTTAGACGATGTTAAGATAGCGATATCGAAACTTAAGTCTTATAAAGCTGCTGGAGCAGACGGACTCCCCGCGGAACTGTTTGAAGCAGCTGGCGATGAGCTTGTCAGGAACATGCACCAACTCATCTGCAAGATATTGTCGGATGAACGCATGCCCGATGAATGGATTCTCAGAATCGTTTGTGCGGTCCATAAGAAAGGAGACCCCTTTTTGTCGACTCTATAGCCGCGTATGGCAGTGTTTATAGAGACGAGCTATACAAAACCATGTCATGTTTTAACATTCTTGCCAAACTCGTCAGACTGTGCAGGATGACTATGGAGAACTCTCGCTGCTCCATTAAGGTCGGAGGTGAACTACCCGCCCCCTTTGATGTTAAAAAGGTTTTAGACAAAGTGACGCACTGTCATGTAATTTCTTTATCATTATTCTTGAAAAGATCGTGCGGGACTCTGCGGCCAATACAAGAGGTACGATCTACTTCAAGTCCACACAATTGCTTGCCTACGCAGATGACATTGATGTTATTGGACGGACAAAGCTAGAGGTCTATGAGGCGTTCGCAAGCATTGAAGCAGAAGCGGCTTAAGTGGGTCTAAGGGTAAATGGGGACAAGACCAAATATATGTTGTCATCCAAGAAAGACGCGCAACACCGACGTCTTGGTCAGAACCCCGTTCAGGTTGTGTGTGTCAACACATCATAAGAGAATATGAACGTCACCTTCGGCAGCTATATTTTTGAAGTAGTCAAGGACTTCGTCTACATTGGCTCGATAGTGACAAGCAGCAAGGACATCAGCGCTGAGACAAAACGCAGAATAACTTTGCCAACCGCTGCTTCTTCGGGCTCAAGAGGCAATTGAGTAGTAGAGCCCTCTCTCGAAAAACTAAGGTTTCCCTCTACAAAACCTTAATCATCCTGGTCCTCCTCTACGGCGCTGAGACTTGGACGTTAACAAAAGCGGATAAAAAGGCTCTTGGGCGTTTCGAGAGGAAAAATCGGCGTGCAATCTTTGGTCCCGTTTGTGTAAACGGAGAGTGGAGGAGGAGATTCAACCAAGAACTGTACGGGCTGTACAGCGACATCGGCCTAGTTAGACGTCTTCGGATCCAACGTTTAAGATGGCAAGGCCATATAGAGCGAATGGATATCCACGCTCCGGCGTGGAGTCTTCGACTCCAACCCCGAGGGACCACGCAACAGAGGACGATCGCATTTAAGGTCGGTTTTCCCCGTTTGAGGACTTTAACCAACTTGCTAGTCGCACTCAGAGACTTGATCTCTTCGCAGAAGGTCCTATAAGAATCGTTCTTCGATTTACGAATAAGTTTCTTATATTCTTTCTGCTTCGACCGATACTTGTTCCAGTCATCTTCCGAATTTGATTTGAGCGATCTATTCAGAAGAATTCTGGCTTCCCTGCGTAGACCTTGGAGCTCGGCATTCCACCAGGGGACCAATTTCCTGCTGGGAGGTTTGCTGACAGGACATGCGAGTTCAAAACAACTTGTGATGACGCTATTCAGGTTATGAACAGCGTTCTCTACGAATTGTTTCGTTCTTAGCTTAGGTAGGGCCTGAGTGGATTTCTCAAGCTCCTCTCTAAACCGTACCCAGTCCGTCCTTCTCGGATTCCGTCTAGGCTGCAAGGAAGAAATCTCACAACCCAATCGGAATTCGATATATTTATGATCCGACAGCGTAGCATCAGGCAAGACTCGCCAGTTAGTGATGTCCTTCACATATCTGTTGGATAGGGTCAGGTCAATCACCTCCTGTCGTCTTGTCGTAACAAACGTTGGCTGAGAGCCAACATTGTTGATGGTAAGGTCAGACGAGAGAATGAAGTCCAACAGACGGTCCCCCCTTGTGTTACACTTGCTGCTGCCCCAAGCAGTGTTTTGGGCATTAGCATCGCAACACAAGATGAGACCTATCTTTTTGGCTTCACAGTACTCTACGAGTTCAGAGACTTCCTTCGGTGGTGGAGGTAGTAACGAATCGTAGGGAAAGTAGGCAGACGCAACGACGAAGTGTTCTATTGCTCCGTGCGTTTTGTAGCTTACTCGAGCAGCCACCAGATCTTGTCCACAAAAGTGTCCAAGTTTGGTTGCCGATAGTGAATTCGATATGATGAGGCCGACCCTAGGCCTTTCGGATCGCTCATCATAAAGAATCATAGCATCACGTATACCACCAAGGCCACATAGGCGATTATTCCACACCCACGGTTCCTGAATGGATACAATGTGATGATTTGTTCTACTACATGCAATTCTACTACTTAAAAGAGCAGTAGCGGCCTTGCAATGCTGTAGATTGATCTGGATAAAAGCTATCCTGACCTTTTCAGAGGAGATGGCCGCCTCTTTATAAGATAGCTGCTTCTCTCGACTCTTTACGGTCATTTGGATCTCCTTCTGGTAGGAAGGGGTTTTGTTGTGTGATGTGCCCGCCTCCGAGGAGTGGTTCTTGGCTATCTTCGCCTTCTGGCCTATGCTTTGATCCTTCTGGGTCGCCACATCTGCCATTTGACTCCGATTTCCCACCGCCCCATCGGAGAGGGAGGCATCGCACACTCTCTCCCTAGCGAGGCTATCCCCAGCGGCGGTCTTCCGTTTGCGGGATCCTTTACCTTTTTCGGTTAAAGCACCTGCTCCCTTCGGACGTCGGTTCGGGACAGCCTTACCAGTTCGAGGATTGCTAGGACCCGTAACGACTTCGCCTTCTGCGTTCGGAGTCTGCCTGTCAGCCCCACCACCTTTTTCGGCGGCAACGCTGGCCATAGCAGAAACTTGACAGATTCCGGCTCCGTCATTACGGGAACTGATCACGCTCTTACTGGGTAGTTGAACCTTCCCAGTAAGAGGAAGAGAGTTGGAGGCGCATGCCGAAAGTGCAGACATGCTTATGCCTCCTTCAGCAGCCTTTCCCAATCGCAGACGCCTTCCGCGCTGCGCACCTTTGAGAGAGGGGTGGAGCTCAGGAAGGAGGGTCGGATCAATTTCGGTACGAGATACCTCCGTCGACCTAACCCTCTTAACTGGTTCCCCCAGAGGTTTAGCCTCGACCATTCTGCCTTCGGCTTTGTCAGCCTCTTTGCACAATTTTCGGGCACGCCTCTTACCTCTACTTTTTGGGCACTTAGCAGTGCATTCAGCAGTACGTCCCAATTCAGGAGCGCGTTCCACCTTTGCGGTTTCACGTGCCGCGCCATCATTGGTGTCGCCTCCGCTGGATGCACCGCTCATGCTCAGTCGGACCAGGTGGTCAGACAGTGAGCCGCTGGGGCCGGTGTCGTTCCGGGCTGCCGTAGGGTTAAAAATGAATGTTGGGGCCTCCAGAATCCTTGCCCCGGCCGCGATCAAAGAGGTCGCGGGTGGATTTCCGCTGCTGCGAGTACCACCTGGAGTACACAATTCCTTTGGTTTGTCCATTCATTTTTGGGTCTTCGAGTCTTAGTTCGAGGTCTACGACCTCTTAAGCCTCCCGCCACGACAAGGCGCCCGAAGAAGGGAGGAGGTTTCTAGTTGGCGGTGGTTTAAAGATCAGAGGCAGTGTCTTTGATGGTGCGCTGGCAATGCTCCCACTGTTGTTCTGTGGATTGTGCCGTTTTCATCGGACTTTGTGAGAGGTTGAGGGAAACTCGATCGGCAAGGATCCTAGCGGAGTCGATGTTAAAGTAGCATTCAACATTAACGATAAGTTAAGAATGATATCTATTACATACATATTTACTTATCTTTTCTTCTTTCTTTATCTTTATTCTCTCTTTTTTACAAAATTTCGAGCTTACTATGACATTACAAAATTGCTTCACAGAAGAGAATAGTTAGTGGCATTGAATATTAAACAATATAAATAGATATGGATGCCGCTTCAAAACTAAAATTATTTATTGTGGGGTGTACAATAATTCAATTAAATACAAAATGAAAAAAAAAGTAAATAAATAAACGGAACAGGGAGCTTGAGATCATATACAAAAAATTTAAAATCAAACAACGTAGGACAGCAAAACTTCAATATTATTATGATTAAAATCAAGGAGCCACATTTTTATTTTTTTTAAGAACGCGTTTAATGTTCTAATGCGTCGTATGTAAATAGGGAGTCTGTTGAACAACTTGCAAGATACCACACAAAAGAAGTTTCTATAATGGGTGGTACGAAAAGGAGGTATTTCGACAACAGAACGGGAATTACTTCTTAAATTGTAAGTGTCAGAGATTGGGCTTTGCATATATCCACCTCTTATAAAGAAAATCTTTGAAACTTTATAATAGTATAAATGCCTAACAGGGAGGATTTTTAAATTCCTAAACATCACCATAGAGTGGGATAAGCGGGGAGCGTTACATATTTTTCGGACGGCACACTTTTGCAACACAATAAGTGGTTGGAGATTGGTAATGTATGTACCCCCCCAACAGTTTATACCATATTGCAACTTCGAATGAAAAATCGCGTAGTAAACAGTTTTTAAAGTTGAATTTGTACAATATTTTCTGAGTCGATAAAGACTACGAATAGCCGAACGCAGACTGTTTTTTAAGACCGCGATGTGTTCACCCCAACTCATATTTTCATCTATAACAACACCTAAGTACCTGAACTTTTTTACAACTTCAACTTTAAAACAGTTTACCTTGCAAGTTACGCTGTCATAGGGTTGCTCAAAAAACATCGATGCATTGAAAACATCGATGTTTACTATTCGATGTATCGAATCAATCCGATGTATCGAACACTTTCGATGTTTAACGATGTATCGATGTATTTCATTCGATGCATCGAATGAAGCAAGCATTCATTTTCATATGCTCTCTTCTCTTTCACTCTATGTATCAGAGACAAGACCAGCTAAGATCACGATGTGCAAACGCTGTCAAGTTATATAGGAGGAAGTAGAAGTTATGTAGATGTTGGTTTAGCAGCCGACCCAAGGAAGGATTAATGAGAGTCTGGCTCACATCTGTTCCTTGTGTCTATTGTGCAAACCCCAAAATTCAACCAGTATAAAAAGAAATGTAAAAAAGAATAAAGATATACTGTTGTTCGCAAAATTTAAAAGTAAAGACGAGTTTTTTTTATCCTCGTTCCGCTCACGCAATTAGCACTAAATCGTTGTAGTTTTTATGTTGATTTTGATTTCAAATAAATTGAATACTAGGTTTTGTTTTAAAGTTCTTCTATTATGGCACCAAAGAAAAAAAGCGAGGCTTGGAAATATTTTGAAAAAATTGATGATAAAACAGCTCAGGGTAAAATATGCCAGAAAACTTTGCGAACTGCAGGAAACACTACCAATTTAATAGGACACATAAAAACATCCACAAATCTCTTAATTTAGAACTAACTACAAATAAAAATATGCAAAAAATGTATTCCGGTTTGTCATGTCCAAGTTCATCAATAAGAGAAATCGACAACGAAGGCGAAGTGGAAGTCATTGGAGTTGAAAGCACGAGCAGCGTCAATCAAGGGCCATCCATATCCTATGCCCCCCCAGAGACACCAACGGATCTGAATATCAACAATGATTGTAATTGTGACTCAAGTTTACCTTTAAAACGTCTAAAAGTTCAGCAGAGGTCAATTAAGAAAACTTTTGAAGAAATGAACTCATCCACTTCTTCTGGTGACAGAGCGAGAAAAATTAACAATGCTATTTTGTATCTTATATGCAAGGACAACCAGCCTTTTTCCGTGGTAGAAAATGAAGGTTTCAAATATTTGCTTGAAGTTACTTCTCCTCATTATAAAATACCTAGCAGAGCTACTGTAACAAGGTGGCTGGATGATAAGTATGATGTTTTGTCAACATTATTGAAATCGCAACTAACCAGTGTTTTACACCTCACTTTAACTAGTGATATTTGGTCAGACATGCAAATGCGCAGTTTTTTAGGCGTCACAGCTCATTTTGGGCTAGGCACAGAGTTTCAATCAGTGACATTAGGAGTATATCAGCTTGATGAAAGACATACATCGGAATATATAGCACAAATGTTTATCAAAACCTGCTGCGATTGGGGATTTGGAACAAGCAAAGTCTCGGCAGTTGTAACTGATAATGCTGCGAATATGGTTAAAGCTGTTGAAATTGCATTTGGAAAAAAGAAGCACATCCCATGTTTCGCCCATACATTAAATCTTGTTGCTCAAAATATCCTGCAAATTCCTGAATTGCAAGATATACTATCAAAAATTAAATTCATCGTTACCTTCTTCAAGCAAAGCTGTATGGCAAGCGATGAATTGCGGAAGGCAGTAAGTGCTGAAACAAAATTAATACAAGATGTATCAGCGCGCTGGAATAGTACATATAACATGGTTCAGAGGTTTTTATAGCTCAAAAGTGCTGTGAGCGATATACTCATCTCCCGCAAAACTGCACCTCCCATGTTGACTGGACTGGGATTGAACATTTCGTCATCGCTACTTAACATTTTACGTCCAGTTGAAGCTGCAACAAAGGAAATATCTGGGAGCAAATATTGCACTAGTAGCAAGGTAATTCCGTTAGTTCACTGTATGCTTTCAAAACTTAAAGCCCTTGTGATCGATGAGCCTATTGTTTTACAAGTACACAACCTAATCCTCTTAGAAATCAGGAAACGAATGGGCAATATTGAACAAGTTCCTACATTAGCTATCGCCACCTTGTTGAATCCGCAGTTCAAAAAACTGCATTTTGAAGATATGATGACGGAGGACCTGCTAAACGAAAAGCAAATTAAATCTGATTCAGGTGGTTCTGACAAAATATCAGATGACTTCAGCCTTTGGAGTGACCATCACAAACTAGTTCACCGGAACTGAAAGTCAAGCAAAAATGAAGAAAATGTCTGTGATGAGCTTTCCGTGTACTTGAGGACACCTGTTGGTCGTCTCGGTGAAAATCCTTTGGAAATATGATCCGATTATAAACAACAATTCCCAAAACTTTACAAAATTGCATACAAATATTTGACTTTGGTAACCAGTTCAGTTCCATCAGAAAGGCTTTTTTCAAAAGCCTCACAAGTTTTAAATCAACATCGCATAGGATTCAAGGAAAGCGCGTTAATAAAATTTTATTCATGCAAAGCTTAGAAAAAAAGTATTGGGATTTATAATTTCTTATCTTTCTAATCCTAATTTGAATAAAATTAAAAACGGTTTTTTTTTTTTTTTTCATTTTTCATTCGATGCATCGAAAACATCGATGTTTTAATTCGATGCATCGATGAACATCGATGTAAGGTTTCGATGTAATACATCGAATAAAACATCGATGTATTTTTTGAATGAGCATCCCTACGCTGTCATTATACATGATTTTACAGGCTTCCGCAGTACAGGTACAGTTTATCATTCTTTGCCGACAGCAACCGAGTGCATGAAAATATATTTCGAAGTCGTCAGTCGCATTACTCTGGGATATTAATTATGGCTATTGTAAAAAGTATTCCCAAGCTTTCTATAAAGCAAGATAGCAACATTTTAAATCAAATAAGTAACTGTGTAACTATTAAATCGCTTTCTGAAAAATATAAAGTGAATAAGTCTAGCATAAGTAGGATTAAGAAGAAAGAAGGAGCGCTGACAAAATTCGTTGCAAATTCTGAATGAGGACCGGGAAATCGAGTAACTTCGAGAGCGTATGAGTCTCCACGTATGGAGAAAGCCATGTACAAATGGTTTCTGGAAAATCGACACCGAAATGTGCAAAGCACATTTGTAAAATGCACACAAAGATAAAGGAAAAATCAGGATCCTTTAATGCCAGCAATGGTTGGTTTTTAAATTTTAAAAAACGAAATGGAATTCGTAACCTAAAAATTTGTGGAGAAAAGCTTGAAATAAGCCCAAACTCGTTGAACCATTTTTAGTTAAGTTCAAAGAAAAAATTAAAGAGCTCGGTCTATCACCAGATCAGATTTACAACGCGGTCGATTCCGGCCTATTTTTTAAGCTGATGCCAAATAAAACCCTTGTGAGCTTTAAAGAAGCAGCCGCTCCAGGTCGGAAGACAAACAAAGAGAGAATAACGTTTCTTTCTTGCACGAATGCATCTGGGATTCGCAAAATGAAATTATTCGTCATCGGGAAGGCTCTAAGTCCTAGAACATTTAAAAATTTTGAAAACAAACCTGTCGTTTATAAGGGCAACAAAAATGCATGCGTGACATTCAAGTTTTTTGAAAAATGGTTTCACTCAACGCTTGTGCCAGAGGTAACATGTTCAATGAAGTTGATAGACTTTTACAACCTTTTCTTCTTGGTTTAATTGTTTCTTTATTTAGGTAAGACAGTTTCTTGGGTTTAAGAATCTTCCAAAGAAATCTCTGTTGCTGTTAGACAACGCAAATTGTCATCCAAAGGATGGCGAACTGAAAAGTGATGATGGAATGATAGTCACTATGTGTTTACCAGCAAACTGCACCGCTATCCTCCAACCAATGGATCAAAACGTGATCAACTTGACCAAACTATATTACAAAAAAAGTCTGTTGGCACAGTTGCTCGGAAGCCAAGGGTCAGATTTGGAGCCCAAAATAAAGGCGTTTAATTTGAGACACGCCGTATGCCTCTTAGCTAATGCATGGGACAAAGTGCAGTCTACAATAATACAAAAGTGCTGGAAGCAATGATTACGACGAGGATGATTGGTTACATTTGAGTATCATAAGGGACCAAATTTTAAAAGAATGCGAAATAATATCCTCGATTAATCAATTGTTACAAGAGCTATCCCCTATTGACTGCTCCGAGGACATAATCAATTGGATTGCCGAAAATGAAACCGATCTGGATCCGACTTGCAACAATCCGGGAGTAGAAGAAATCGAAAGTGATGCCGAAAACGCAGTTGAGGAATCCCCACTGCCAAAAGTTAAAGCAGAGTCTGCAATTCAAGCACTTAACATTTGCCTTCAATCTGCTGAAGAAAATGATGTTCTAAAAAACTTACGAGGGTCAGCTGTAGATAAGAATTCTGCGTCTAAAAAAAAAAAACAATAAAAGATTTCTCAATTTTTTAAAAACAATTAAAATTTTAATTTTTTAAAGTCTGCTTTTTAAATTTTAATTTTAGTTAAATTAAAATTTTGGTTTTAGTCTGTTTACCAGTGTAATACACGTTTTTAGGGTTCCGTACCCAAAGGTAAAACGGAACCCTATTACTAAGACTTCGCTGTCCGTCTGTCACCAGGCTGCATCTCATGAACCGTGATAGTTAGACAGTTGAAATGTTCACAGATGATGTATTTCTGTTGCCGCTACCACGACAAATACAAAATGAATATTTAATGGGGGCTCCCATACAACAGACATGCTTTTCATACAAAAAATCCCCGTGGTCACATACTGAACTGAGGTTAGTCGACAAAAAAATATCCCACAACCAGTAGCAAACTTCCCAGCTTTGATCCCTTTTGTGTTTTCGGTGTATTAATCCTAGCTGTAAACCTTTTGCCCATATTTCCCATTAATGTTATTCACCTTTTCACATCGTTGCTGTCAAGTTAGATAATTGACTTGAATTCAATGGACACTTTGATGATCAACTATATCTCATCATGAAGATTTTTGATTATAAAAGTAATATGCCGCTAACCTGTCTGCAACCAAGTTCTGTCATTATACAAAAAATGTGATTTAATGTGATGAGGTAACTGATGAGGTAACATACATAGTCGCTTTCATATTTATATATACAGATGGTACGAAACCCTTCATGCGCGAGTCCGACTCGCAATTGGCCGTTTTTTTTTTACTATTCCACTACTAGTTACTTCCTACAATTACTCGATTATTGCAACAAACTCAACAAAAGCAACCGCCCAAATTTCTATTAGTTTGCTTTTATTAAGGTCGCATGTACCTACATACATGTTCATATAGATATGTATATCACGTTTAATGCAAATAAATAAAGTGCCTTTGTATGTTTTCTACTTTAATTGCCAATTGACTCTACGCGCGCCGCCTCTTATTGTATCAGGTTGTGGTTCCTGCCGACAATGACGTGTGATGCGATTCTGACTTTACGTAGACATTAAATATTTATTTGTGACGCCTTTCCTTAGTCCACCCGACTTAGACGATGTTAAGATAGCGATATCGAAACTTAAGTCTTATAAAGCTGCTGGAGCAGACGGACTCCCCGCGGAACTGTTTGAAGCAGCTGGCGATGAGCTTGTCAGGAACATGCACCAACTCATCTGCAAGATATTGTCGGATGAACGCATGCCCGATGAATGGATTCTCAGAATCGTTTGTGCGGTCCATAAGAAAGGAGACCCCTTTTTGTCGACTCTATAGCCGCGTATGGCAGTGTTTATAGAGACGAGCTATACAAAACCATGTCATGTTTTAACATTCTTGCCAAACTCGTCAGACTGTGCAGGATGACTATGGAGAACTCTCGCTGCTCCATTAAGGTCGGAGGTGAACTACCCGCCCCCTTTGATGTTAAAAAGGTTTTAGACAAAGTGACGCACTGTCATGTAATTTCTTTATCATTATTCTTGAAAAGATCGTGCGGGACTCTGCGGCCAATACAAGAGGTACGATCTACTTCAAGTCCACACAATTGCTTGCCTACGCAGATGACATTGATGTTATTGGACGGACAAAGCTAGAGGTCTATGAGGCGTTCGCAAGCATTGAAGCAGAAGCGGCTTAAGTGGGTCTAAGGGTAAATGGGGACAAGACCAAATATATGTTGTCATCCAAGAAAGACGCGCAACACCGACGTCTTGGTCAGAACCCCGTTCAGGTTGTGTGTGTCAACACATCATAAGAGAATATGAACGTCACCTTCGGCAGCTATATTTTTGAAGTAGTCAAGGACTTCGTCTACATTGGCTCGATAGTGACAAGCAGCAAGGACATCAGCGCTGAGACAAAACGCAGAATAACTTTGCCAACCGCTGCTTCTTCGGGCTCAAGAGGCAATTGAGTAGTAGAGCCCTCTCTCGAAAAACTAAGGTTTCCCTCTACAAAACCTTAATCATCCTGGTCCTCCTCTACGGCGCTGAGACTTGGACGTTAACAAAAGCGGATAAAAAGGCTCTTGGGCGTTTCGAGAGGAAAAATCGGCGTGCAATCTTTGGTCCCGTTTGTGTAAACGGAGAGTGGAGGAGGAGATTCAACCAAGAACTGTACGGGCTGTACAGCGACATCGGCCTAGTTAGACGTCTTCGGATCCAACGTTTAAGATGGCAAGGCCATATAGAGCGAATGGATATCCACGCTCCGGCGTGGAGTCTTCGACTCCAACCCCGAGGGACCACGCAACAGAGGACGATCGCATTTAAGGTGGCGCACAAAGGTGGAAAGGGACCTCAACCAACTGGGCGTGCGGCACTGGAAGCGGCTGACCAAAGATCGGGCCGGCTGGAGAGGCTTGATGGTCGAGGCCCTGGTTCACCCGGAACTGTAGCGCCATCAAAGTAAGTAAGTAAGTTCCTTAGTCGGTGTCGAAGGAACTTGCCAAAACTTATCGCCGCTTAGAGTCGGTAATAATGAGACCGTGTATATCTTAAATAAGCTATTCTAAATGTTCTTCTAAAGAACAATGATTTCCATTTTTCTTGTCCAATTTGTACTAAATATATGTATGTAAGTTACAGTCACGCAACCGTCTGCCCTTTAAACAAAGCGAGTGTCTGCTTGATGGGTATACCTATCTACAATCGAGTGTGTGCATATGCAAAAATATAAATATTACTTAATTATGTTTTCCTTATAACCTATCTATATTCATTAATTTTAAATGAAAACCATGAAATCAATCACTCACCTAATCGATTACACAATTGCTTAATTGGGTGATTTTTTACTCTTAAAACACATGGCTTTTCCACGGTTGTCGTATCCTCCCCTTATAATTATAAACGGTCATCGAAAAAAGCACATACTTTCTCGCCACAAAAAAAAAAAAAAATTTAATTAAATTTCATCATTCAACCAAGTGAAAATAATCGACATTATCCCAAAACCACTCCTCTATTAACATTTTATTAAATTTTCCGCACTCACGCACATCCATACACACAAAACGAAATTCGCCAAAATTCGGCGACTACTACGAAACAATAAACGAACAAAAATCGGTAACCAGCTGTTGCTTGCATCATCGCATAACAGTGAAGCATTTACTCGACTCGAATGGAACCAAACGAAAATTCCTTTTTCAATAATTGAAAAATTCACCCCCAATGCGTACGCATACAAAGGAAGCAACCGAACGAAAGTCTGGGCGGTTTTTTGATATTGACACATGACATGAAGTCAAGACCACATGAAAGACCTACAAAGCCAAAAGCAAGCAAATATTTTTTTTCGTATTGAAACGGAGGAGTGTTTTTTCATTTTTGTTATCCTTGGTCATCAAACAAACCCCATTCCATTACCATAATTGACTTTACCTGTTTCGGGCTCATGTTATTCGTTTCGTCAGTGGCCTCGTGTATGAGTATGCATTTACCTTACAAATTATGTCCCGAATCAGGATAATCCCTTTGAATGTAGCCAGTATGTCATTTTGCTAATTAATTCATTTGTATCTTTCGGAAACGAACAGTAATAGATCGGAAAGCACCCTAAAATTACGATACTTGATTGTTTTGTGATGTGATCATTTTATGAATTTCCAATACTACGTATTTACTGGATTCAAAATATTGAATTTTTTCCCACAAAATTCAAGCCATTTTAACCATTGAAAAAAAAACGTTCTCCTTATGCTCTTACAAAAACATGTTGGCACGTTGTGAAGATAGGAATAGGAGCTAGTTTCTGTTTTTATTTTTCAATCCATAATTTGACATGCGCTATAAATTACATTTCTTACCACTTATTCTTGTATGTAGGTAGATCCTCTCGTTTAAAAGTCATCAAACAAGGGTGACTTTTAAAATATAGGGGATGAATTTTAAGTAGTTCTTATTAAAAATCTTGTCACGAATTTCTCGTTGACTCAGCAGATTTTGACGCTCATTCGGTCCGAGATAATGATGTTCCTTAAAGCAATCATTGAAGGATTTTAGGTGTTTTTCTATTCATCCGACAAAATGTATTAATAATCTTATTATAAAAGAACCATGAGTTAATTTCGTACGTGCGCTTTTCAGGTGTTTTTCTTAGAGAGATTAGTTAGCCCCGCCATTGGTAAGGTATAACATGCACACTCCAGATCACGTCCGTAGTCAATCATGAGGAAAGAATGAAGAATTCGTTCGTCCGAAAACAGGTCTAGAGGTAAACTGGTGAGCATTCTTAGCTTGCCGGGTATTACGAGTGAAGATTTGATGGGGTAGAATGCAATTGGCTAATTCGCTAAAGCACTTATTGTGGAAAACACGACAGAGAGAGAGAAAGGAACCACTCCTACGAGATACTAAAGATTTCGAAATGTTTCTCTCTCCAGTTTCTTCTATTACGGGGAATCTGGAAGCGAATAGCTTGCTGCGAAATATACTGCTGGCAGACTCACATTATCTAGGGGAGGGAGGGAGCGAGCAAACAAAGCAAAGAAGTTGATCGCGTTTAATATGGCCAACGCCAGCTTCGATCTCTGTGCCTGTTCAATCCAAGTTGATACACAGCCTTCGCGTATCCCCCCCTGGATAGCTACCCTGGCACCCGCCAGGTAGTAAACCAATGTGTGCAGCGACCCAACCCCTTGTTCCTGAGGAAAGAGGAACCTGGCCCTCCAGATGGGGGGTTTTGCTTAGGGGTAACATCCCTATTACGTAAAAACCTACTTGTTCCGAAACGACAACATGCCCCGGATACGGACGGATACAAAACTGATGACCCCTGCAAACAACTAACGGACTTGAGAGTCGGCACCTGGAATGTGAGGTCCCTTAACAGACCCTCAACTGCTATAAAGCAGATATAACCGCACTCCATGAAGTACGATGGGATGGACCAGGCAAAAGACGGATGAAAAACTGCGACATCTACTACGGGAACTGCTAAAAGGGGAACAAATAGCGCCTATTCGGGTGCGGATATTCGATTAAAACTTGGACAAAAAGTCTTAAGCTTCCGAGATAAAAGCGAACGCCTCACAACAATCGGCATAAAAGCTAAATTTGGAAACATTAGCTTAATATGCGCTCACGCCCCAACGGAAGAAAAGGACGATCGACTCAAAGAAAAATTCTACGATCTCCTAGACAGAACATATACCGAATGCCCCAGCTACGACACAGATTTTAATGCAAAACTGGGCAAAGAGGACAAATTAAAGTCGATCATAGGCAAGCATAGCCTCCATAACACCACATCCGACAACGCACTTAGGCTAATCGATTTCCTAGCGGGGCGTAACCTCCTTGTAGCAAGCACGCGATTCCCCCATCTCAACATCCACAAGGGTACCTGGCGGTCTTTTGATCAATCGACCACCAACCAGATTGATCACATAGCTATCGACGCCAGACACTTCTCCAGTATTCCCGACGTACGAACCTTCCGAGGGGCCAACATCGACTCGGACCACTACCTTGTTGTAGCCAAGGTACGAATGAGGATTACGAGATTGCTTAGGAGTCGAGTAGGACTACGTAAGTTTGACGTCGGAAAGCTACAATCACAAGAGACTGCCAGAATCTTTGCCGATCGTGTCTCCTCCAAGCTCCCTCAAAATCCGCCCCCAGCAGCACAAATAATAGAGCAGGAATGGGCGCATTGCCAGAGCGCCGTCAGAGACGCTGCCTCAGAGGTGCTGGAATTCAAACCGCCACCACCTAGAAACCCCTGGTTCGATGAACAATGCGAACAAGCCCATGCAGCAAAACAAGAGGCATATAAAGCCATACTGCAACGACGGACGAGAGCTGCTCGCGAAATCTATGAGCAGAAGAGGAGAGAGGAACACACGCTTTTCGGAAGAAAGAAGAGGGAACACGGAAAGCGTGAGATCGAGGAGATGGAGAGATGCTTCCACAGGAATGACGCCCAAATCTCTGGTTTCATCTAAAAGAGAGGGACTACACCGTCATATTGGCCAGAAGGTCACCATAGGCTGCGAAGTGGTCAAGGAATTCGTCTACCTTGACTCACTGATGACCGGCGACAACAACACCAGCGCTGAGGTAAAACGCAGAATCTCTCTTGCCAACCGCCGTTTCTTTGAGCTCAAGAGGTAATTCAGAAGTAGAGCCCTCTCACGGAAAACCAAGGTGACACTACATAAGATCTTAATCATCCCAGTCCTCCTTTACGGCGCAGAGGCTTGGACCTTAACAAAAGCGGATGAAGATGTCCTTGGTCGTTTTGACAGGAGAATTCTGCGCACTATCTACGGTCCCGTTTGTTCAAACGGTGTATGGAGGAGAAGATATAACGGAGAACTGTACGGGTTGTACAGCAACCTCGGCCTGGTACGGCGTCTACGGATACAGCGTCTAAGGTGGCTAGGCCATGTAGAGCGCATGGAAAATACAGCTCCGACCCGAAGAGTCTTCGAATCCACCCTGGAAGGAAGGCGCGTCAGATGACGGCCGCATCAATGGTGGCGTACGCAGATGGAAGGGGACCTTAAACAACTGGGCGTACGGCGCTGAAAACAGCTGGCCAAAGACCGTGCTAGCTGGAGACGCTTGTTGGTTGAGGCCCAGGTTCACCGCGGACTGCAGCGCCACCTAAGTTAGTAAGTAAGACTCACATTATCTAAACATGCTCGTTATAAATGAGCATCGAAATGGATGACGAGGTCGAACTCTTTTATCTTTGACGAAGAACCAGAAATGTTTGTTGTCAAAAGACAATATCTAAAAAGATATGGTAGCAGATTTTACTTTCATTTTAGGTCGTATGCGAATTTGCAATCATTTCTGCCAAAATCCTACCTTCCTCCCTCTGATTGCCTCTTTACAGCTCAAGTCGTACCATCCATTCTCCTTCGGTTTGATACTCACTTTGGAAGGAAGCAGGTAACGCTCATAAAGAAGTTTCTATGACCATCTGAGTTGACTTTTTCTTTTTGCCAAACCGTCCTTTCGGGAGTTTCTTCTTTAACTATGTGGCTCGCCAACGAGATAGTAACTAATTACTCGAGTTTCACTTAGTGTCGAATTATCCAATTTATATTCACTTAGTGCCGAATTATCCAATTTATATAAAGAGAAGTGGACATATCTAGCGAACAGATTCGACTTTAGCCTCTGAATGTTGCTAAAACCCATTACTTACTTACTTATCAGGCCTGCGATCCATGGAGGATCTGAGCCTGAGCTATAGCTGCCTTTCATCCTTGACGGTCCCGGGCACGCTGCTTCCAGTTGTCAAGACCAAGATGTCTTACATCCGCGATTACTTGGTCTTTATACCGGAGGTTCGGTCTTCCTCATCTTCTCGAACCAGGAGGCTCGGAGTCGAAGACCCTCTTAGCTGGAGCGTTGATGTCCATGCGCTCGATGTGGCCGAGCCAGTGTAGTCGACGGATCCTTGCCTTCCGGACTACATCCACATCTTGGTACAGCTCGTAGAGTTCGCGGTTGTGTCTTCTCCTCCATTCACCTTCCTCACAGACAGGACCAAATATCCGGCACAGAATTTTTCTTTCGAAAGAACCCAAAATCAGCTCCGCTGTCCTGCTTATCGTCCAGCTTTCGGCTCCGTACAGCAAGACTGGCAGAATGAGCGTTTTGTAAAGCATGACTTTGGTCTTTCGAGTGAGGAATTTTGACCCCAGTTTTTTGGACAAGCCGAAGTAGCAGCGGTTGCCAAGGGCGATTCTATGCCGGATCTCCACTGTGGTGTCATTTGTGGAATTTACGTTTGCCCCGAGGTAGACAAACTCCTTAACTACCTCGAAATCGTAGCTGTCAATTGTTATATTTTGTCCCAGGTGGTGAGCGATGGATTGGTTTTTGCTTGACAGCATGTATTTCGTTTTATCCTCATTGATCTTAAGACCAACTCGTTTCGCCTGTTCTTCAATCGCCGTGAATGCTTCCACAATGCCACGGCGAGAACACGCGATTATGTCGATATCATCCGCGTATCCTAGCAGCTGGATGGACTTGTAAAAGATAGTGCCTTCCCTGTTGACGCCTGCCCGTCGCACTATCTGCTCCAGCACCAGGTTGAAGAGGTCACATGACAACGCATCTCCTTGCCGAAATCCGGTGCATGATTCGAATGGTTCCGAGGTCCTAGAACCGAGTTGCACGGTGCATCGTGTGTTTTTTAGCGTGGCGCGACACAACTGGATCAGTTTTACCGGGATCCCGAATTCGGCCATCGCCCCAAACAGTTCTTCACGATGAATGCTGTCGTATGTGGCTTTGAAATCGATGAAAAGATGGTGTGTATCGATTCGAAACTCGTTGGTCTTTTCCAGGATTTGTCGAAGTGTGAAAATGCTAAAACCCATTACAAAACACAAAAGCTTGGTCTAGGTGCGAGCAGCAATGCCTACTAACTTCCTAGTGGAAGAAATGAAAACAGCAATCTAATTCCATATCTTTTTCATTTTCATAAGTCATATGTTTATGTCGACCGACTTCGAAATATTGTTTTCAAAGAATCAAGATCTTTATACATAACACATACGACAAGGTTTAATTAAGCTCAGTCTCGAACACCAATGGCCTACATATAAACACTTGCTTCTACAATTACTACAATATTTGATAAATAGTGAAATTTTCTTCTTCAAGTTCTATCAAGAAACCATCAATTTGGAGATATCCCATCAATACCATTCATCAACCAGAAGTGTTGAAAACATTTCCTCACTTGCAAGTAACTAAACAACAATGTTGATGACAGACTACACTTTAGTTATTGAACTTTTAACAAAGAACGACTCGATCGATTTTGCTGGAAACTTAATCAGTTCTAAGTTACGCAATTACCCGTCGAATGAACAAGGTCCCATATCAATATCATCTTAGTTCTCGACATAACACACATACGCACATACACACACGTACAAACGATAGGTTTGGATTCTGGTGACCTTGAAATGTGGAGATATGTCAAACATTTGAGTTTCGCAAAATCGGTCCTATTACCATTATTTCCCACTGGGAAGTTAAAAATGCAAACACAATTCCAAGTTGAGCTGCGAAGTGAAGGATTCAAGGCGAGCTTTAATAATGAATACCTTCAATCATATAACGATTAGCATACTGTAATCTCTGAACTGTTTTGACGATATCATTATTTATTTATTTGATCTACAAGTCACCTAGACAGGAAATATGAACAATTTTACATACATACTGTACAATTATTTTATTGCAGCAGAATGAAATAATCGTACTCGGGTGAGATTCTTATTTCAATCTCTTTTTCTAGGTTCTTTGGTATTTTCATTGGTGTCCGAGTGTTACCATGAGCCAGACTGTAATGTCTTGACTCACCTATCGATTTACTCGGACTGATGGCATTTTCGAGACATGCTTCACTTCCTGTTAGTGATCTACTCATGACGAGCTTCTGCAGCCGTTTGTCAATTTGCTTGAGAGTGATCATCTCGGCCCGCATCTCCATCACCCTATCCTTTAAGCTCTCCAGCTGGCAAGTGGAGCTCGGTGATTTCAATCGGGTGTTTGTCAGGACAAGATCCTTTTCATGGACCTGCTTCTTGAGCTCTATGACCACCTGGTGCTCATCATGTCCGATTGCGTCTATCGGTCTGGCACTCTCGACCAGAGTGACCGTCTTTTGGGGACTATTTTCTCTTGAT
Organism: Eumerus sabulonum; assembly: GCA_951905685.1. Taxonomy (NCBI): domain Eukaryota; kingdom Metazoa; phylum Arthropoda; class Insecta; order Diptera; family Syrphidae; genus Eumerus; species Eumerus sabulonum. The sequence goes on from OX645063.1 coordinate 34,650,993, forward strand.
GATGGTAGTGGCTGTGTTCCAGCATTGGTCGCCAGCTCACTTGATACTGGCCCATTTAACTGAGACTGTTAATGGTCACAAGAATCTTCACTAGTGCCTCCCATCAGAATGATGTTCTGTTGCTGCTTCTGTAACTGTCCCTGTTGATGATGATAGATTGGAATTCGGCCCGTTGGGCTTCTAGTCGGGATTTGTACCTGAAGTAGCGTAACGGGCTTCACGATATGTATATTTTGCGATGAATTGTCTGATGTGGTTCTACGGTTTGGTGATATGTCGCTCTTCTCCCGTTTCAGAAGCTTCTGGCAGTCGTTTGGTTCGAGAGTAGCGGGCGATGGGATTGGTTTCTTATTTTCTGTCTGACCCGTTATTTTGTCCCATGTGATCAGAATGCGCGTGTCGTCACACCTCTTTTTCAGAAGATACCACGCTGCTTGGTAATTTTCCGTGTGCTGAATCAAGCGTGCAGCTTCACCCTTCAAACAACGACGGAGACGGTAATTTTTTTCTGAGCTTGATATCTGCTCATTATTGTGAACCATGGCTTGGAACACGTCGTGAAAATCAGGCCAATATTTTATTCTTCCATAGAGGGTTGGGATCTTCAACTCTTCTAATTCAGAATAACGGCGAAAAGCAATTTTCGGCTCTTCACATACATAGATATGTATGCATACGCTTAAAACTATCGATTTTAATTCATTACGATTCAAATGGTAGCGCTGCGCGTTAGGGGTTCGTTTGTGCCATAAGTAGTCCTATGATGGTTTACGTAGAGGAAATGTCGTTATCTCAATGGTCTCATAGGAACATAAAGCTTAATTTTAGATAGAAGGGCACCTTATGTTACAGCATAACAGATCCCTTATAAACATTTTTTTCATTTAAAGCACGTTTGGTTCTTAACGACTTCAAGCCAAGGAGTAAACATCTTATTTTATAATTAGGACAGAAATTCATTAATGCATTTTAAAAATATGCACCTTGTGAAACGTCTGTAGACACGTGCGATTCGATCTGAATCCGTACAGAGAGTTGTATTCCAGCAACAACAGCATACTCAAGGTGAGGTCTAACACGGAAGTGTATAGTGACAGGAGCGAAAACAGTTTGGAGAACTCTTTACTTATACTTTTGACGAAACCCATTGACGAATTGGCTTTATCCAAAACACGGTTTATGCGATTTGAATGAGAATGGGGTATGCAATATTACACCTAAATGAATTACTTTGGTTAGGCAAGACAAAGGTGAGGAACAAATGGAATATTCAATGTCAACTATGGAGATGGCCTTGGAAAATGAAATAAAGTTAAATAACCTTAAAGCGTTAATGTTGCACCATTCCGAAATACTGTTTAGTTGGAACAATTGGGAATCACTTCTATTTTTAACGGTCGTGAATCATTTAAGATCGTCGACAAACGATAACCATTGTCTGTTTTTAACCACTTGGACGATATTAGGAATAAGAATAGCAAAAGGATTTGAGGAACACAGAAACTGCACGTTATCTCTTTCGGAACAGAAAAAAAAGAGAGCAATCAGTGAAAAAATACGGAGTGTATTCCAAAGGATTCAAGTTTCCAGAATAGCGGAGTAGCTGAGCAGAATTAAAAGCTTTACTGAAATCGGTATAAATGGCATCGATTTGCTTCATTGTTTCCATTTGAGTTAAGACAAATAATGAAAATAATGCTAAGTTCAAGGTAGTAGATGGGCCAGAGATGAAACCATCTTATTTTTAATTTGGCTTTTATTTTCAGACTTATGAACAGGTACTAAAAAATATTTTATTCCAAGTACGACTTCGGAAAGGGAACGGTTGAAAATGTAGAGCAGTGGATTAAAAAGCGGTCCACTGCATTTATTGCGTAAGATGGGGGGAATACCATCTGGATCACGGCTGAGAGTAGGTTTTAATAATTGAGGAGTGAGTAAAACATCATTATACTAGTATGTCAGACCCAAGGATCTAGTGTTTGCTAAATTTGAAGAGCAAACAGAGAATGCACTAGTCCAGTCATGAAATGCATCGAATTTGGAATCCCCGTCGATCTCCTTTTTGACTTAATAAAGTGCCAGAACGCCTTACTATCAAATTTAATATTACGTTCGATAGGAATGATATAATTTTTCTAAAGGAATTTGTTCAAAACAATACAATTTTTGTATTTTTGTAATCTGAAAGGACTCGATTTCCCTCTATACCGATGGCTCTAAGATGGAGTCGGGTGTAGGTAGTGGAGTCTCCTCCAAGGAACTTAACCTCAACCTATCTTTCACACTCCCAAATTACTGCAGTGTGTATCAGGCAGAAATAACAGCGATAACAGTGGCCCTTGCATGGCTCAGGATCAATATAATATCCGCTAAGGATATTATCATTTGCGCGGACAGCCAATCTGCGATAAAATCCCTGGCCGCGGTAACCCACAAATCAAAGACATCCCTTAACTGTCGCCTATCTCTAGATGAGATGGCTGAACAGTTCAACATTAAAGTACTGTGGGTTCCCGGGCATAGGGATATTCCAGGAAACTGTGCGGCCGACGAATTCGCAAAGTTAGGGTCAAGCACACTCAGCCTACCTACCCTCGGGTACCTAGAAACACCAATAAGTACGGTAAAGCACATGATAAAACTCCAAACCATAGAGGCGACCAACCTCCAATGGAATGAGAGTAATAGGCTTTATCACTAAACAAATTTGGTCTGAGTTAAATCTAGGATGAACCAGGGACCTAGTGGCAACTTTAAGTAGTACTTTAATGGTTGTCATTACAGGTCACTGCATCATGGGGAAACACGCCGCCAGACTAGGGCTAGGCTCCATGTCGCGGCTGCATGGACGAGGAGGAAGAGGAATCAACACATCACCTCCTCTGCTCATGCCCCTCTTTTGCGAATCCCAGGAGGATCTACCGCGGCGCGCCCTTCTCTGATAATCTAAGTGAGTTTGCAGACGAAAAAATAGCTCAACTCCATCGATTCATTAGAAGCACCGGTTGGTTCTCAGGTAGCGGATCAGGGTAATATGATCCCAGTAGTATCACAATGGGCCGACTTCGGCCTACGTGTGGCTTATGCCAACCACGTTAACCTAACCTAACCTTCGTAATCTGAATGAATGTTTGATTATTTGAATGCTTTAAAAGCTTTGTTTTACAAGTTTTTCAGACTAGCTAAATGTCTATTATGCCAGATAAAAATGTTGATGGGGAAAGGTGAGATAACCTTTCATTGATGATTGCATCAGCTTCGGCGAGAAAAATTCGGAGTTGGTCAAAATAAGGATTCGCCCTTCCGATTACTGTTTTTTATCTTACGAATCAATCTCTCCCAAAACCCACCTCACCATGGCGCCCTTTCGACAATGAAAGGCCATTTTATAGGTTTTTGGATAAGAAAATCTTGCAACACATAATCACCTGCCTGACCTCCGGCCCCTTTTAACTCCAACACCGCTCGACGAAATATTTTTGCGTTGTCAGAGTAAATAGTCGATGAACCCCTTGTCGAGCAAAAAAACGTAGAATCGCCATCAAACATCCTTCGGTTGACATGTTCGCAACGAGTTCTTAGTGAACAGCTCGAACTGCTGCACAAGTAAAATTCATCAAGGGGATTTCTGCATCATTTTGTTCGAATCTGTAGCGTGGAATAATGGACCCGCAAATTGACGCTGACGTTGTCGAACGCTCTGGTTAATGTAATCCTAATCTTTTGGCTGCTAAGCAAACGGTTGCGCAGCCTGTGCGCCAAAAATCTTGTTACAAGTGAAATACTTCTTGATTACTTTTTTGATGGTTTGCCGACCTTTTAGAATCCAAAATTGCATAGAATCCTAACCTAGCCAAAACAGTGCTTACCTTAATGGCAGTCTTCAATAAGTATCGTAACAATTTTTGAGTCCAATGGAAGGATCTTCAGGTGCTTGATTTAGTGGAAAAAATCTATGTTGCACTGATCATCCGATAATTTATGCAGCCAGTCAGGTCCTCAAAGCCAGAGAGAAGTTTTTAGTATCTTATTACCTGATATACCTCGTGTAGTAAAATCCGCTGAATTTTCTTTACTACGACAATGAACCCAATCAACCAACCTTCCATCACTCGACTTTGTATGTTGGGTTTCCAACGTTGTGCGCGTTGCCATAAATCCAATAAAGGGCAACCTTGGAATCTATACAGCCACCTTAATGGTTTTCCTTAAATAATCGCAAAGTCTAGCTGCTATCAGATTAACGGTCAGCTTGAGTTATGGTAGAGTTAAATTTCCGTAGTTGTTGTCCTGAAATGTAACTTTGACATGACCTTGTTCATTGATGCATTTTACATAGGCCACGGCACCATACACCTTAAATGTAATGTATGTTCCTGCCATTGGTAGTGCTGACCTCGGTATGACCATGAACTCCCGTAATTGAATCCTTCCACTCTGACAAGAGATCAATCGGAACTGCCTCATCCCATCCCAACTTCCTTCTCCAAACTGATTGGAACAAAATCTTCAATCGTATAATCGTAGGTGAAACAGTTCCTAAAGGATCATAACTCCGAGCTATGACTTGAAGAACATTCCTTTTGCTCGCCATCATTGAATTCAGCTGCAGGCCTTCTAACGATTGCAAGGGTACATGCAATTAGTTAGTATAAATGTGCTATATAAGTCCTAGAACCGTCTGACGAATCCTTGGCTCTTCACCTTTAAACAATGAACGTAACTTTACGCAATTCAATTGCCATTTCTTAAACGACATGGAGGCTTCCTTCGTGATTTTCAACGACTCTGTGTAAAGTGCTTGACCCTCCTCTCCCGTCTTAAAACTTAGGACCAAATCGTCCATATAAAACGCGTTCGTTAGGACCTTGATTGTACGCGGGTACCTCTCCTGGTATTTACTCAAATGGTGTTAAATAGTACCAGAGAGTAAGAATGGACTGCAATTTATTCCAAACGTAAACGAGTCATTCGAAAGTCTTAGTAGACGCGGTCCTTGATGGAGGAGAACCATATTAATCGATGGGTATTTCGGTCCTCTTCAGCAAGTAAGATCTGGAGGAATGCCTTCTCTATTTCAGCTACAATAGCAAATGGTCCCATTCTGAAGTTATGTGAAATTGCGTGCACATCAGCCAACAAATTGGTCCCAGTTACCAAAGAACTATTTAGAGATGGGTGATTGTCGGTCATTTGTTCTGCTATTCCGTCACTTAGCAGCATTTTGAACAGCGGCATCGTATTCAGTCAAATTCTTTTGTCAGTACTGAAACACGAATCGACATCCTTCCATGGCAACGCCAATTCATATCTATTCCGCAGCCTTTTAATGCTCTGTTAAGTTAAGGTTTTCGTCAGCACATTCCTTTCTTCCTCTTCACCTTGTATTCCAATAGTTTCCAGTGCCTACATCGTCGCTAGATTGACCTGTTCCCGATGAAAATTTTTCTTGACAAAAAAAATGTTGTTCCACCACTTGAATGTTGAGCATTCAAATTTCTATGGTGTCCTTGCATTGTCCACCCAAATAAGGTTTCCACTGCCTTCCACCGCTTAGCAACTTGCCTTTGCTTCCCAGTTACCATATCCCAATAGTAATTAGCGCCAATTAACAAATTCAGTCCGAGACTACGTCTTGAACCACAATTTTATCTGCTATTCTGATATTAGTAAGGGACGAACATTTTTCATTTGGAGCAGTAAATCAATGCATACATAATTGGGTTACAACCAATGCTTCTAGTTCCACTGCTACACGATGGTCAAAGATGCCTTCTTAGGTGCCTTTTCAACTTTGACAATGTTTTCTGTGGAGGACTAAATGGTGAACCGAAAGGAACGACAGTCATTTTTACTTTGCCTGCTTCTTGAATCCGTAACCTCATTGCAACATTTACGCAAATGTAGGAGTTTTGACTGCCACGGTCGATGACAACTGGAAGCAGTTTGCCTGTCCCTGCCTTACTCCATCACATCTGGCTATTTCAAAAAGAACATTGTTGTACTCCCTCTGCGAGTTACACAGTTACACACCGCTTTTGGGTAAAATGTCCCTTTTCTGTGCCAATGTGATCATAGAATCGCAGTCTTTCGTTCCATGGGAAGAGTGACAAAACACACATTTATCATTTTCATTCAAACGTATGGCGGTAGTATTGCCTATCGTTTTTGTGTGACATTGGGCAATGGTATTTGCTATCTTACTCCTTTCCGTTGCTTTGGTCTCCGTTTTTGGGTACTCTATGATTCTATGAATGCGCCCGTTTCCTGACACTGCAGAAGAAGATGAGTTGGTAATTATATCTCCTATATGCTCTTCCTTTATCCCGTCATCCCCTTCCCTTAGTCGATGGTAGCTTATTCTCATTCCAGCTGGGTAAACACGAACGGAAGACTCTGAACGTCTGAACATGAACCTTCGGAGGCTGTAAATCCCATGACAACCTTTTTGGGGGCACGTACCAAACATGACTCCGGGTAATTAAATATTTCGATAGCAGATAGCGATGCATTTTCGTTAACTGATATCCGAACCTGCTCCCAAGAGTTCAGCCAATCCTTCATGCTACCATACAATAACCTCTTCTTCTTCTTTTTCGCCGCTACAGTTCCTCCTTTAAAAAACCTCTCCAACTGGCACGGTCTTTCGCCAGCAGTCTCCAGTGCCGCACGCCTAGTTGGTTAAAGTCCTCTTTCACTTGGTTGCGCCACCTTAAATTTGGCCGTCCTCGACCGCGTCGCCCCTCGGGGTTGAATTCAAAGCCCTTTCGCTCAACATGACCTAACCATCTTAGGTGTTGGACCCGAAGACGCCGTGCAACGTTCGCTGTTGCTGTGAAGCCCCTAAAGTTCACTATTCAGTCCTCTCCTCCACTCTCGTACGCTTCATTTTTTTCTTAAAACGACCAATCCTCATCCGCTTTCGATAAGGTCCATGTCTCTGCGCCTTAAAGAAGGACCGGGATGATAGGGGTCTTGTATATGGTCACCTCGGTTTTTCGAGAGAGGGCTCTGCTTTTCAATTACCTCCCGAGCCCAAAGAAACAACGGTTGGCAAAAGTAGTCTTGGCACTGATGTCATTGCCGAGCCTAGCTAGATGAAGTCCTTGACTACCTCGAAATCATACCTACCAATATGTGCGCCCTGGCCAAGACGCCGGTGGTTCGTGCCCTTTTTCGACGACAGCATATATTTCGTTTTGCCCTCATTTACCGCCAGTCCCATTTTAGCTGCTTCCGTCTCAATGCTCGTAAAGGCCTCAATGATGTCTCGCTGACTTCGTCCAATTACATATGTATGTCAATGTCATCGGCATATGCGAGCAGTTGTACGGACTTGAAAAAGATGGTGCCGCTCGTATTGACAAGTGAGTTTTGCAGGATCCTTCCAAGGACAATGTTGAAAAAGTCACACGTTCGTGTCGCCCTGACTAAAACCTTTTTTTGTTTTTTTTTTTTTTGAGAAGCATATGCTCCTCCCTCCTTTTCTGCTTATAATGCTCACGAGCAGCTCTCGTTCTTCTATGCAGCGCCCCTTGATAAGCTTGCTGCTTGGCTGCGTGTGCCCTCCTACACTCGTCGTAAAACCATGAGTTTCTTGCTGGTGACGGTTTAAATCCCACTACCTCAGAAGCAGTACTCTCTAAGGCTTGTTGACAACGGGTCCATTGGTGTTGTACGGTCTGAGCAGGTGTTGGAGGTTTTTCCGAGAGCTTGAGGGAGACGCTATTGGCATAGGCTCTGGCGGTCTCTTGCGATTGTAGCATTTCGACGTTGTATGCCGCTAGCCTTACTCGATTTTTGTGGGCCAAGCAAATTCGCAATCGCAACCTGGCTGCCCCAAGATGGTGGTCCGAATCGATGTTGGATGTTCGTACATCCAGAATATCAGATGCGTACCTGCCATCTATCGCAATATGGTTAATCTGGTTGAGGGTCGATTGATCCGGAGATCGCCAAGTCAAGCCAAGCCAACAGGCTTTTAACGCGTTTATCAGCTCCTGTCTAGTGTTAACATGGCTGCGGTTTTCTTTGAGGCTTCTTTTTAATTGGTCCCATAAATGCTCGATGGGATGAGGACTGGGCTCTTTGCTGGCAATCGCAAAAGTGAAATATTGGCGTCGGAAAGAATTGCCTAGGTAATACGAGCCGTATGTAGGCGAGCATTGACTTGCACAAACACATAGCCAACTCTCTGTCTTAATGGGATCACAACTAGTCTTATTACGATCTCAACGTAATTTGCGGCGGTAACGGTGCCCTCATCCACGATTACCAGCTCCGTTTGGCCTAGCAAACTTATTCCAGCCCATACCATAACATTGGGGCCCCCAAATCGGTCACATCCGTGAACGCACGGTAAAACGTTCGCCTAGTCTCCTCCACACGCGTATTAGCTTCCCATCACTCAAAAACCTTACCTTACATTCGTCTGTAAAGAGTACAGACCTCCAGTTGCCCATGGTCCAATTTGAATGCTCACGGGTGTACTTTAAGCGCGCTGCCCCATGGGTCGCTGTAAGTTTCGGCCGAATAGCACGCACTCTGGAACGTTGATCATCTTCGTGGAGTCGATTGCGAATGGTATGATCACTGACTCACTGCCGCAGTTGAGTTTATAAAGCCCGGGCGGTTACGGTATGCTCCCGAATGTACCGGTCTATTCGTGGCGTAGTGAAAATGTTGAAAAGTAGAAAAAGTGAAATGAAACACTTCAATTGTAGTGTAAGTCGGGAACCTGATCTGGAGACAGGATTAAAATCCTCTAAAATTGCTAAATTGTCGAATTCGTTACAGAGATTATTAACAAATTCAATGTTGAGAGCATGCCTCTAACAAATCTCAAGCATACTTCTGGGCAGAATATATCGTATTAATAAAAACAAATTCCTCTTCTTCTTAACGGGCGCTTCAGTTCGCGGTGAACCTGAGCCTCAACCAATATGCCCCTCCAACTAGCACGATCTTTTGCTAGCCTTTTCCATTGCTGCACACCCAGTTGGCTCAGGTCCCCTTCCACTTGTGTGCGCCATCTTAAATGCGGCCGTCCTATGCTTCTTCGTCCCTCGGGCTCAGGCCCAGCCATCTTAGGCGTTGAATCCGTAGACGCCTGACTAGACTCATGTCGCTGTACAGCCCGTAAAGTTCGTGGTTGAATCTTTTCCTCCATCACCCGTCTGCGTTTATAGGTCCGAAAATCACGCGCAAAATCTTTTTCTCGAACCGACCAAGAGCCTCCTCATCCGCTTTTGATAGCGTCCATGCTTTTGCGCCGTACAGCAGGACGGGATATTTAGTCTTGCCCTCATTAACTGCCAGCCAATTTTTGCCGCCTCCATCTCAATAATCGCGAACGCCTCATTGAGATCTCGTTGTGATCTACCTATTATGCCAATATCGTCGGCATATGCAAGGAGTTGCGAAGATTTGAAATCGATTGTGATTCTTCTATTGGCCAGTGATTTTTGCACAATCATTTCCAATATGATGTTGAAGAAATCACACGACAGCGCATCGCCCCGCCTAAATCCTTTTTTGACATCAAAACTATCGGTAAGGTGTTCACCGATTCGAATGGAGCAGCGAGCAATCTCTAAAGTCATCCTGCATAGTCTGACGAATTTAGGAGGTATGTCAAAGGTAGATATAGCTTTTGTATAGCTCGTCTCTAATTACGCTGTCGTATGCGGCTTTGAAGTCGACAAATAGGTGGTGAGTGTCGACTTGGAATTCATTAGTTTTTTTTTAGGATCTGCCGTAGTGTGAAGATTTGTTCGATAGTGGACATCCCTAGCCTGAATCCGCACTGATAAGGACCTATCAGCTTATTTACAAGAGGCTTTAGGCGTTCACACAAAACGGCAGAGAAGATTTTGTAGGCGATGTTAACGAGGCTTATTCCTCTGTAGTTGGCGCAATTAGAGGGGTCTTCTTTCTTGTGGATCGGTCATACGATGCTGAGACTCCATTCCTCGGGCATGCTTTCCTCTGACCATATCTTACAGACGAGCTGGTGCACGCTGCCAACCAGGTCACCCCCAGCTGCCTTGAAGAGCTCAGCAGTCAGTTCGTCTGCGCCAGCAGCTTTATTCGACTTGAGCTTCGAGATGGCAATCTTAACTTCGTCGAGGTCAGGGGGACGGAATTCTCTGCGGTCTTCGTCGGTTAGAAATGGATCATTCTGCCTGACAGCGGTATATTGACTAACATCGCCGTTATACAGTCTGCAGAAGTTGTTTTTCCGTATTCTCAGCATCGACTGCGATTCTACTACTAGGTGTCCGTTCTCGTCCCTGCAGGCTTCCGTTCTGGCTTTATAACCTTGGCATGTTCGCTTTATCTGTTGATAAAACTTTCGATCTACACGCCTGCAGTAACACCTCTTCAAATCCTCAATCCTCTTCTTTCTTCTGAGAAAGTTCTTTTTAACTCGTTAAGCTCACAAGCTGCTCTTGTACGTTTATGCAGCGAGGCCTTATATGCATCCTACTTCGCTGTGTGAATCCTCCTGCACTTGTCATCGAATCAGGTGTTTTTTCGTGGTGGGGCCTTGAAACCCAAAACTTCGGATGCAGAGCTTTTCAGGGTTTGTTTGTAAAGGCTCCACTGCTGTTCTATTGATAGCGTGGAGGATTGAGTTGTATTGGACAGCTTAAGGGAGACGCGATCGGTGAAAGCACGAGCAGTTTCTGGCGATAGCAGCTTTCCGACCTCATAACTTTGTATTCTTACTCTACTCCGTGGCGTTCGTGATATCCGTAAGCGCATCTTGGCTACTACAAGATAGTGGTTCGAGTCGATGTTAGCCCCTCAGAAAGTTCGGACATCAAAAATAGTGGAGGAGTGTCTGTCATCGATCGAGATGTGGTCAATCTGGTTGGTAGTCGATTGATCAAAAGACCGCCAGGTGCCCTTGTGTATATCGAGGTGCGGGAAGCGCGTACTGGCTAGAAGCTGATTTCGCCCCTTAGCAAGATCAATCAGCCTGTGTCCGTTATCGGATGTGGTGTCGTGTAGGCTATGTTCGCCGATGTCTCGTTCAAAGATGATTTCCTTACCCAGCTTAGCATTGAAGTTTTCCAGTACAATTTTGATTTCATAGCTGGAACATTGGGCATACGTTCTGTCTAGGAGATCGTAGAACTCATCTTCGGCGGAGTCATCCTTGTCTTCCATGGGGACGTGGACGCAGATCAGGCTGATGTTAAAAAAATTAGCAAATTTAACAATTGTTCTTTATTAATTAAATTAAGGTTCAGAGATACACAAATTTGATCGATACCAGAAAATGGAAGATCAACTTCTTTACCATTAAAACAGGAACGAACAGCAACAACAATTCTGCCACCACGTTCATCAGATGAGTTCAAGGTTCAAGAGTTTTTGTATTCTCTTATGATGTGTTTACACACACAACCGGAACGTACTGCACCCCTACTCTCAGGGGTGGTTGTCCTAGATAGGACGAGAGCCGACCAAATTTCGCGGTGGTTATAGTCTGCAGTAATTCGTTCGCGCACCTTAGTATTGCATACGCAGAGGATGAATTTCAGTTGACCATATCTTGTGAGTGTTATGCCTGCAGCAGTACGTCTGATCACTTTCCGTTCACCATTGCGTTGCATATTTTTTGTCCATATAGGAATTACTTTTTCTTGGCTATGAAGCGAATTTGAACTATGACCTTCCGCTCGCCGGTCGATGATGTCAACCACTGCACCACGGCCACTTCGTAATTTGCATTTGTCGATCCTGAAAATCCACAAAAATTGCAGATTTTTTATTTAAATTTTTAGAGAAATTTGCTTTCATTTAAGTTACGTTTTTGAATGTGTGAAATTTGGTCTGGAGAAAGACAAGTTTTCTTTTCCCCGAAAAGCAAACTCATTGATTTCGATACAACCTGATAACTTTTCTATGAACGTAGCAAATTACACTGCCAGCAAAAAGTTTCCATGAATACTTGAGATATGTAGATTTGTTTCTACTGGACTGTTTGGCAATCGTCGAGAGTCCTTCGGTATAGTTCCCAACTCTTAACGACTTGACTCACTGTTTTCCAAACTTTGCAAAATCATGTTTTTTTTTTTTTCTTTTGTGTAATATTTTCGCAAGATTCGGGTTTTTTTCGAATGAAATGCATATTTGGTGGAGTTAATTTCTTCCATGACATTCGATTTCCATCCTCAATATACATTCATAGGTATACATATCAGTAAATGATTAGACAAGTTCCAACAACTCATTGAAGTCCTTTATTGAATTTCGACAAATAAACTTCTTCCTTTGCCGACTGTTACGTGGGCTTCTACATGAAATATGTACGCTGGTTGCAACATCACAAACGCAACACAAAAATGCTGCAGATGATTGCATAAATGCATATGAAGTCTCTCTTTGGTCTTGTTCACCAGGCGTGCTTAATGAGAGTTTATACATATTTATTACAGGACTGACAAGTTATTTCAGCTATAGCCGGTTCTACCTGTACTCGGATGCCCCACGCTCCACAGAATATGAGGTTGTGTGTATGGCTATCTGTCGATGTTTTGTATTCATTTTAATCTCATGCTCACGTATACCATATGGGCGTGTACCAGAATAATGCTAAATGCAGTCGTCTCGTCAAGGATGACTCAACCAAAGATGATTTCTTTGATCTCCTAGACAGAACATATACCAAATGCCCCAGCTATGATACCAAAATCATACTAGGAGATTTTAACTCTAAGCTGACTAAGCAAACAAAGCCTACATGACACCACATCCGATAACGGACACAGGCTGATCGACCTTGCCACGGGGCGAAATCCTCTTTTAGCCAGCACACGATTTCCCCACCTCGATATACACGAAGGCGCCTGGTGACCGCCAGATCAATCAGTCACCAACCAGATTGACCATTACGCGATTGACGTCAGACACTCCACCACTATTCTTGATGTTCGCACTTTCCGAGGAGCGAACATCGATTCAGACCACTATCTTGTAGTAGCCAAGATACGTCAACGCATAACACGAACACCGCGGAGTAGAGTTAGAACACCAAGCTATGTCGTCGAAAAGCTACTATCGCCGGAGATCGCCAGTGCCTTTGCCAACCGCGTCTCCCTTAAGCTCTCCGATACACCTCAATCCTCCACTCAGTCAGTAGAGCAACAATGGAGCCTGTGCAAACAAGCCCTGAAGAGCACAGCAACGGAAGTGCTGGGCCTTAAAACTCCACCACGACGAAACGCCTGGTTCGATGACGAGTGTAGAAGGATCCATGCGGAAAAGCAGGAGGCATACAAAAAGTCTCACTACACAAAAAAACAAGAGCGGCTCGTGAGCTCTACGAGCTTAAAAGAAGGGAGGAACATACGCTTCTCAAGAGAAAAAAGAAAGAGCACGAAAAGCGGGCGATTGAAAACTTGGAGAGGTGCCATTGCAGACAGGACGTTCAAAGATTTTATCAGCGGATAAAGCGAATGTCTCAAGGCTATAAAGCCCGAACGGAGGCCTGTAAGGATGAGAACGGACACCTAGTAGTAGTATCGCAGTCGATGCTGAGAATTCGGAAAAACCACTTCTGTAGACTGTATAACGGCGATGACAGCCAACATACCGCCGTCAGACAGAATGATCCATTTTTTAACGACGAAGATCGCAGAGAATTCCGTCTCCCTGACCTCGATGAAGTTGAGATTGCCATGTCGAAACTCAAGTCGAATAAAGCTGGTGGCGCAGATGGACTGTCTGCTGAGCTCTTCAAAGCGGCTGGGGTTGAGCTGGTTCGGAGCATGCACCGGCTTATCTGTAAGATATGGTCAGAGGAAAGCATGCCCGAGGAATGGAGTCTCAGCATTGTTTGCCCGATCCACAAAAAAGGAGACCCCTTGGACTGCGCCAGCTATAGAGGGACAAGTCTCCTTAATGTCGCATGCATGATCTTCGCTGCCGTTTTGTGTGAACGCCTGAAGCCATTCGTAAACAAGCTGATGGGTCCTTATCAGTGTGGCTTCGGGCCGGGGAAGTCCACCATCGATCAAATCTTCACACTGCGGCAGACCCTGGAAAAAACCAATCAATTTCAAGTCGATACGCACCATCTGTTCGTCGACTTCAAGGACGCATACGACAGCGTAATTAGAGACGAGCTATATAACGCCATGTTTATTTTTTTAACATCCCTGCTAAGCTCGTCAGTGAGAGCACCGTGGCGCAGTGGGTAGTGTGTTGGCCTCTGACGCCGATGACACGGGATTGAATCCCGACACAGCCATGTCATCGAACGTGTTTTTCACGGTGTTTCTCCTCAGCGGGGTTCTGACAAAACTCCCTGTAGTAAAATTGTCATGGAAAAGCTTCTTGAAATTCGCCGTTCGGAACCGGCAATAAACTGTAGGTCCCTTTCACCTATGGGAAAATGAAATCACACACAACATGGGTGATTGAGAGAAGCCCGGCTCATGTTCTTCATGGACTGGAACGCCAACATACATACATACATAAGCTCGTCAGACTATGCAGGGTGACCCTGGAAAATGCTCGCTGCTCCATCCGAATCGGTACAGAACTGACCGATATTTTCGAAGTCAAGAAAGGATTTAGACAGGGCGATGCGTTGTCGTGTGATTTTTTGAACATCATATTAGAAACGATTGTGCAAAAATCACTGGCCAATACAAGAGGCACAATCTATTTCAAATCCTCGCAACTCCTTGCATACGCCGAGGACATTGACAAAATAGGTAGATCGCAGCGAGATGTCAATCAGGCGTTTGCGAGTATTGAGATGGAGGCGGCAAAAATTGGCTGGCAGTTAATGAGGGCAAGACTAAATATCTGCTGTCATCGAAAAAGGACATTTACCACCGACGTCTTGGACAGAACGTGCATATTGGCAGATATAAGTTCGAGGTAGTTAAGGACTTCATATACCTCGGCTCCGCAGTGACTTGGAACAACGATACCAGTTTCCAAATCAAGCGCAGAATTACTCTTGCCAACCGCTGCTTCTTTGGGCTCAAGAGGCAACTGAGAAGTAGAGCCCTCTCTCGTACAACCAACTTGACCTTACATAAGACCTTAATTATCCCGGTCCTGTTATACGGCGCAGAAACATGGACTTTATCTAAAGCGGATGAGGAAATCCTTGGTCGTTTCGAGAGAAAGATTCTGCGTTCGATTTTGAGTCTAAGATGGCTAGGCCATGTAGAGCGAATGGACACCACAGCTCCAGCCCGTAGAGTCTTTGAATCCAACCCCGAAGGACGAAGAAAGGTGGAAAGGGACCTCAACCAACTGGGCGTGCGGCATTGGAAAAGCGAAAGATCGTGCTAGGTGGAGGGGCATGTTGGTTGAGGCCCAGGTTCACCCCGAACTGTAGCGCCCGTAAACAGTCGTCTCGTCTCCTCGTTTATTTTTTCAAACATTCTAAATGCGTAATGGTTCTTCGTGATACAAGAAATTTATTCATCGGTTTCCTGTATTCATTCCAGCAAATTTGGTACACGGAACAGATAGTACATAGAAGTAAACACGTTTGACTTTTGTATTAAGTTCGTAATTAAAGTGGTTGCGTTTAGTATGACATAATATGTATCTATTCAGAATTACTATTTTATTGATGAACTTTAACTGCCGTTACGTGTTAAGAGGAAATGTATTTTGCTTCCGTGTACCGGAGTATTCTATTTATATGGTCTCGAGGGGATTATTTGTATGCAAGCCCATAATTAGTTTCTGTTCCTACTTATGTATGTACATATGCATATTACTTTGTAATAAATATAGCTAAAGATACTTTCAAGCTTGGGTACTACATTCATCCAGTGATTGTAAAAGGTACAGTGAGTGCCACTATAGCGACTAATCCCAAAACGCACGTAAAAGTGCTGAGATACACAGAGTTCTCTCTGACTTTTTTAATACCGTGAAATAGGTAGGTACATATGTTAGAACTAAGCGAATTCCTAGACGCAAATTGAAGTCACTACTACACACATAACCGAGCCTCTTCTAACGTAACATGGTATCGTCATATATTATATACATAATACATATGCTGGCGAATTCTTTGGTGTAAAGATAACTATACATATATTGGTCGATTTCCCAAAAACATTTTGCAGAAAAAAGATAATTAAGTTTTTTCAATGGATACAAAGCAACAATATACGAGTACCCAAAATCCCGATATAAAGATCACGTGCTGGATTTCATGTCTTAGAAATGGTCTGAAGGCAACGGATTTGTGTCTTTATTTCCCCTAAGCCTATTCATCGGATATTTAATTTCCTGGGATCCCATAATAACCTGGAATCCTAGGAAGAATTAGCAAAAACAGTTTACTAACTTCATTACGCATGCTTTACTCATGTTTGTCTTTTTTTTTTTATATGGAAGGGGAAGGAGTGTTATTTCGCTTTGCAATATTGTGTGCATATCTATGAGTATACGTAATAAATTGAAGCATTTTCACATAAGGAAATATGTAGACAAATTTAGTTGTGCTCCACAAGGACTCCTAAACTAACTATATATGTAGATACATCTAAACGGTCTCATTGTGAAGATACTAGAATCCAGTTTCCACGTCATAGAAAGTGGTGCGCATAAAACATATCAGGGTCGCCATGGCTATCATGATCAAAATATATAGTGCAGAACACAGGTTTTTGTTGGGAAATGCTTTCAGGCAGCCAAGACTGTATGCTTTTAAGAGTTTAGTAAAAGACGTAAAACAGATGATGTGCCAATGCCATAATAATCCAAACAACCTTTCTTGGGCAGTTTTAAAGTTGACTACGAGTTTAGTACATAATATGGTCAATAGCCCATGTATGTTGGCGTTGCAGTCCATGAAGGACCAAAGCCGAGCTTCTCTCAATCACCCATGTTGTGTGTGATTTCATTTTCTCATACATACATAGGTAAAAGGGACCTACAGTTTAATGCCGGTTCCGAACGGCGAATCTCGAGGAGCTTTTCATGACAATTTTACTACAGGGGTTTAGTCAGAAACCCGCTGAGGAAAAATACGTTCGATAGCCCAAGTACTTCCACGAAAAATTACACACAAAATTGTATTTTACTCTCGTTTTGTTTTCGTGCCAATGGGATTAGCCCTGAAAACTAAAATTTAAGATAAATCCAATAAAATTTAAAACGGGTAGTCCCATATTCCATTTCTAATTTCTATTATTCGAGTCAAAGGGCTTATGACCATTTTCAGGATGTTTTTCTATTAGAACACGGCGCGGACCGAAAGAATATAACAAAAGGAAATCGGGGACATTGGTTTGAGATTACCTGTTGAGATGCGTTGGAAAACGTGGCCATACTTACTTACTTACTTACTTATCAGGCCAGCGATCCATGGAGGATCTGAGCCTGAGCTATAGCTACCTTCCATCCTTGACGGTTCCTGGCACGCTGCTTTCAGTTGTCAAGACCAAGATGTCTTACATCCGCGATTACTTGGTCTTCATACCGGAGGTTCGGTCTTCCTCTTCTTCTCGAACCAGGAGGATCGGAGTCGAAGACCCTCTTAGCTGGAGCGTTGATGTCCATGCGCTCGATGTGGCTGAGCCAGTGCAGTCGACGGGTTTTTATTTCCGGACTACATCCACATCTCTGTACAGCTCGTAGAGTTGGCGGTTGTGTCTTCTTCTCCATTCACCTTCCTCACAGACAGGACCAAATATCCGGCGCAGAATTTTTCTTTCGAAAGAACCCAAAATCAGCTCGGCCGTCCTGCTTATAGTCCAGCTTTCGGCTCCCTACAGCAAGACTGGCAGTATGAGGGTTTTGTAAAGCATGACTTTGGACAAGCCGAAGTAGCAGCGGTTGCCAGGGGCGATTCTATGCCGGATCTTTTTTTTTTTTTTTTTTTTAGAGACTCGCGCAGGTTCAAGAGTTTTTATATTCTATATATGATGTGTTGACACACACAACCTGAACGGAGTGCAGTGGTTGGGGTCGTTGATGTTCCGTCACTACTCTCAGGGGTGGTTGTCCTAGACCTAGATAGGACGAGAGCCGACCGCTATAACCGCGTTGGTTATAGTCCGTAGTAATTCGTTCAAGCACTTTTTAGTATTGCATACGCAGAGGATGAATTTCGGTTGACCGTATACTGTGAGTGTTATGCCTGCAGCAGTACGTCTGGTCACTTTCCATTCACAACTGCGTTGCATACTGTGGAAGTTACGTTTGCCCCGAGGTAGACAAACTCCTTAACTATCTCGAAGTTGTAGCTTTTTTTTTTGCTTTTAATTAATTTGCGCGCACTTAAGGTCTAATAGCCTTATTATATCGGTGACACAGTGCGGGTAGAAGGTAGAAAGGAAGAGGGATAGAGGAGATGCCGATGGACATTGATCTTAAATGCATGTTGCATTGAGGGGGGAAAACCGAATCCGGCAGGGAGTTCCAGATTCGTGTGGTTCGGTTAATGAAAGATGCTCTATATTTGACAGTACGTCCGAAAGCGGGCTTCAGTGTATATTGGTGAGCATTCCTAGAGAGACGTGTATTGCGGGAGAAATGTTGAAGGGGCGGAATGCAACTGGCTATTTCATCAGAGCATTTTTGGTGGTAGTAACGATAAAACAGGGAGAGACAGGTAACATTGCTGCGGTGTTCCAGCGAGTTTGGTAATGCTGGAGTCACCTATCAGTTTTATGGCTCGTTTTTGTATTCTGTCTAGTAGGTGCAATGAGGTCTTGGAAGCACCGGACCAGACATGAGCGTTAGACTCTAATTTGGGGCGAATGAACAGCATATAGATTGTAGCCAGATCAAAGGGTGAGAAAAGTTTCTTGCATCTTTATAAGACCCTAGGCATTTCGCAGCATTCTTGGCGACGCTGAATATATGGTCGCTCCAATTAAGATTGTGAGCAACACTCATACCCAGGATGGAAAGCTTTTCAGTTTCTGAGATGCAAGTGCCATTCATGGGTAATGGCTGCGGGTTAGTTATACGCTTTAACGACAAGAGACAGCATTGTGTTTTGGATGCATTAAATTCCACTCTATTGTTTTTACCCCATTGGATATTGCTGTCGATATCGGAATTTAATGAGCTTAACATACGCTGCCGCTCATTATCTACAACCGATGTGCAGGGTCATAAACTGGTGAACGAATATGAGAAGCTGAGGGTACTGTCGTCAGCGAAGGAGTGAATTGGATTAGAAGTAACAGACAAGAGATCATTTATAAAAATAAGAAAGAGTGTCGGAGACAAAACGGAGCCCTGGGGAACACCGGCATTTACAAAGTGAGTGTCAGACTTGAATCCGTCCAAAACAACTTGAATTGAACTATTCGAAAGGTAGCTTCTAATCCGTTGAAAAAAGACTCATCGATCCCAAAAGCACGCATTTTCGACAAAAGGGCTTCGTGCCAAACCCTGTCAAATGCTTTCGAAATATCCAGTGCAACAATTTTGCTTTCACCTGCTTGGTGAAGCGAGTGATTCCACTTTTCAGCGAGATATGCCATCAAATCACCAGTGGATCTGTTGCTGCGGAAACCGTATTGGCGGTCATTGAGGAGTTTCCGTGATACAAGATATTTCATAAGCTGACGGTTAATCAGCGTTTCCATGACCTTGGAAAGAAGGGACGTTAGTGCAATGGGTCGGTAGTTGGAGGGAAAACATGATTCGCCTTTTTTTGCGTACAGGCTGGACAAATGCTGTTTTCCACCTACTCGGAAAGAGCCCAGAGGTGTAGGAAAGGTGAAAAAGCGTACGCAGTGGTTTTGCAATCGTAGAAGAACACCTCTTCAGAACTATTGGGGCAACACCTTCTGGACCAGCGAATTTGTGTATGTCGAGGTCTTTAAGAACCCTTGCGACTGTACGAGTGCGGAAGTGGATTAGTCCATGGTGGAATTGACGCACTCTAGTACAGGCGGAGACAAAGTACAAGCTGCCAGCTGAGAACTGGTTGCGAAATGGGCAGCTAGTAGGTTAGCTTTGTCTAAGGGGGTGACAGCTGGAATGTCATTGTGGATGAGCGTCGGTATAGACGACTTAGTTGAGTTTTTTACGTTTTTTACAAACGACCAGAAACTTTTGCTACCTTTGGGACATTAAAGGATTTCACGCCTTCATTTTTGGTCGGATTAAAATCGAATGTTGGTGTTGCAGTCGTTTCTGGCTCGTTAGTACTTTTTTCGGTTTTCCTCAGAACTGTTTGCCTTGTAAGCCCGAAAACTTAGCTCCCTGAGTCTAATAGCCTCTTTGCAGCTCAAGTCAAACCACGAATTATTCTTAGGCCTGGTGCTTTTAGTTTTGCTGGGAATAAAATTTGCCATGCCGATTCGGATAATGTTTGCGATAGTATCAGTTGCGGCGTCCACGTCGTTGTCGAGGAAGCGCATGCTTAAATAAATTGAATTGAATTGATCTCCAAAACCAGCAATATGCCATTCGTTAAACACCCGCATGGCTCATTGTAATCAGGCAATGGTTTGCTATTATTCGTTTTATCCTTTTGTAAAACCTTTACATATGGTACACCAGTGGAATAGTATCAGTAGAGTAGACAGTAGACAGTATTTCGAGGCGTATACTTGCCTTATTTTTTTTTAACAATTCGAAGAAATGTTGCCTGCAGCATAGTGTGTTTCTTGTATGTATACATCTCCGGTTCTTGTTCATTCATCCCCACTGGCACGGTGGTACGGTACCAGTGCCAGTTTATGTGTTTTATAGGCAATTGGCTGATATATACTTGATACACAAGTATCTTACTCAGGACATATCTACACATATGTATGTATGTATATCGTAATCACCTTCAATACACATAAGAACAAAAAAAAAACAAGGAATAGTATTAATATAATAATATTCACAGCTAAAGTCTTTCACAATCAAGGCGTCTGTTATGGTGGTTAACTTAATAGTGAACAGAACAATGTGCTTGCCCTAGGGGATGCTAACAATGTTATTCGTTATAGGAGTCACCATGGTAGGAGCACAGCACTTTCGACTTAAAGTGTTTCAATCTGCCGTTTATTCGTAGAAAACGAATGCCTTCGCACCCATTTTGTGATAACATAAAATATTTAAAATTTTTACGATCGTGAAGAGTAACAGGGCTTTGTCAGAAGGTTACTATTACCCTTGTTTTCTTGTACTACTACCACTGTGTGTTAACTTTGTGCCTGGGCTATTATTGGTCACGGGAGACCCTTATCGATTTAATAGAAGACGTGACTTATTTTACGCTCCCTTACACTTTCAAAAACAGCGTAGGGCGCTGTCAACTTTGTCGTACACTTCAGGAGGACTATGTGATTATTGGACTATGGTTGAGCGAGAAAATACTTTTAAGTTAAAACTGAAGGGTGGTCGTATGATTCTTCTTTAAGATCAAGGCAATGAAGAAGTTTATGTTCTGATAAAGTCACGGTAGGAGGGATAAGGCCAGTAGGAGTAAGCACTTTGAAGAAAAACAAGGTTTATTTAATTTATTAGAGATCTAACAGGACTATTAATAAATTCTAAAACTTTTCTTCCCAAATCATGTATATTATTTCCCGAGAGACATAGAATTATTTTTGAAAGAAAGAAAACGAAAAACGAAAACAGTATAAAAATGATATTAACTGCAACTTAAAAAAAATGGGTCAAGTTGACATACGGCCTCCTCGCGACGCCCCTGGATAGCCTCTTCAACAACCGTTGGGAGGTGAACAAAAGTATGCGACGACAAAATCCCGATCAGAACGGCGGTTGTGCGGCGGGCTAATAATCCGCCCACGTAAAACACATAAAAGTTATGAATGAGCAAGACGCCTCGGATACACGGACGGATACTCGACGACGACAATGCACGAAAAAGGAACACGATTTGCGAGTATGCTCCTGGAATGTCAGAACCATGTACACTCCCGGAGCTGCTCACAAACTAGAAAGAATCCTCACCCAGTACAAGGCGGATATTACTGCGGTCCAGGAAATAGGCTGGATAGGCTGGAAACGGTGTGATGAGGAAGAAAATTTGCGATATTTAGTGCAGCCGTCACAAAAGATTGCACTTACTGGGATGCGGGTTTGTCGTCGTGGGAAAGCGGTAAAGGTTGAAGGTCATCGACTTTAAACCCGTAAGTGATCGCCTGGCTGTGATCCGCATCAGAGGCAGGTTTTATAACACCAGCCTTGCATGTACACACGCCCTACGGAAGAGGCTGAAGACCCTCTCAAGGAGGACTCCTATGACCTTGACAATGCCAAGATTTCCTCGTAAACGAATCCACACAGCAACTTGGCGACCTCAGGATGGTCGAACCGCCACTCAAACCGACCATGTGCTCATTGACGCAGGGCACTCGTCAAACATCCTGGATGTGCGAACATTCAGGGTGCATGCACAAGATCATCAGCAGAATCTGGGCGCTGGCCAGCGAGGCGACTATAATCAGTCAGCAAGACGACTATATCGAGCCAGACGCCTATATCCAGCCAGCCGGGCGACCAGGTGCCTATAGCCGACCTGTCGCCTATATCCAGCCAGCCAGGCGACCATAACCGGCCAGTCGGGTTCAGCTAGTCAATCAGGTGACCATAGCGGGCTTGTCCTTGGCTATAGCCAGCAAGGGAATCAACTGTAGTCAGTCAGCTAGGCGACTATAGCGAACCAGTTGCCAATATCCAGCCAGCCAGGAGACTATGGTCGGCCAGTCAGCTATAGCCAGCCAACCAAGCGACTATAGCCAGTCAGCCAGGCGAAAATAGCAAGCCAGACGCCTACATATATCCAGCCAGCCAAGCGACCATAGCCGGGCAGTCGGCTGCACGGAGCCAGCCAGTGGACTATAGCCAGCCAGTCGGCTATATCCAGCCAGCCAGCCAGGAGACTGTTGTCGGCCAGTCAGCTATAGCCAGCCAACCAAGCGATTGGCTACAGCCAAGTATTTGGCTGCAGCCAGCCAGCCAGGAGACTATGGCCGGCAACTGGAATACCAGCTCTATTTGCCCCATCCACAAAAAGGCGATACTACCTCTTGCAAGAACTATAGAGGTATATCCCTGCTCACTGTCGCATACAAGATCCTGTCCAACGTATTATGTGAACTTCTAAAGCGATTTTTCACCGCACCAATCGGCAGCTACCAGTGAGGCTTCCGGCTATATGCCAAATTTTAACACTTCGACAAATCCTGGAAAAGACCAAAGAGTTTCGAATCGATACACACCATCTTTTCATCGATTTCAAAGCCGCATACGACAGCATTTATCGTGAAGAACTGTTTGTTGCGATGACCGAATTCGGGATCCCGGGAAAATTGATCCAGTTGTGTCGCGCCACGCTAAAAAATACGCGATGCACCGTGCAACTCGGTTCTAGGACTTCGGAACCGAGTCCGATTTCGGCAAGGAGATGCGCTGTCATGTGACTTCTTCAACCTGGTGCTGGAGCAGATAGTGCGACGGGCAGGCGTCAACAGGGAAGGCACTATCTTCTATAAGGTCGTCCAGCTGCTAGGATACGCGGATGATATCGACATCATCGCGTGTTCTCGCCGTGGCATTGTGGAAGCATTCACGGCGATTGAAGAACAGGCGAAACGGGTTGGTCTTCAGGTCAATGAGGACAAGACGAAGTACATGCTGTCAAGCAAAGACCAATACGTTGCTCACCACCTGGGACAAAATATAACAATTGACAGCTACAATTTCGAGGCAGTCAAGGAGTTTGTCTACCTCAGGGCAAACGTAAATTCCACAAATGACACCATAGTGGAGATCCGGAATCGCCCTTGGCCACCGCTGCTACTTCGGCTTGTCCAAACAGCTGGGGTCAAAACTCTTCACTCGAAAGACCAAAGTCATACTTTACAAAACGCTTATACTGCCAGTCTTGCTGTACGGAGCCGAAATCTGAACGATAAGCAGGACAGCGGAGCTGATTTTGGGTTCTTTCGAAAGAAAAATTCTGCGCCTGATATTTGGTCCTATCTGTGAGGAAGGTGAATGGCGAAGAAGACACAACCGCGAACTCTACGAGCTGTACAAAGATGAGGATGTAGTCCGGAAGGCAAAGATCTGTCGACTACACTGGCTCGGCCACATCGAGCGCATGGACATCAACGCTCCAGCTAAGAGGGTCTTCGACTCCGAGCCTCCTGGTTCGAGAAGAAGAGGAAGACCGAACCTCCGGTATAAAGACCAAGTAATCGCGGATGTAAGACATCTTGGTCTTGACAACTGGAAGCAGCGTGCCCGGGGCCGTCAAGGATGGAAGGCAGCACCTCCGAAATTGTGCCATCCTATTGAGAGTGTAAGAGTGAGAGTGTTGAACCTTTCACTCGTCTTTGATAGCTGTCTCCCTTCATTGGTGAGAAGGTTGTTAAATGTCAAACTTCGTAGTGAAGCCAAAATTCGTCTGAATGTAAGTATGTATGTATGTTGGCACTACAGTCCATGAACGACCAAAGTCGAGCTTCTCTCAATCACCCATGTTGTGTGTGATTTTATTTTCCCATAGGTGAAAGGGTCCTACAGTTATACAATTATACTACAGAGGGTTTTGCCAGTACCTCGCTGAGGAGAAGCACCGTGAAAAACACGATTGTTGATATGGCTGTTGGCGGGATTCGATCCCGTGTCATCGGCGTCAGAGGCCGAATACCCGACTAAGATAGAATTTAAAAGTGGGTTGTAGTAGATATCGATCAAAATCAAAATAGAAAAAGGGATACGAAAGACTAATTTCCAAATCGATGAATGAGTGAAGAAATTGACCAAAGCAATGCCCACGAAAGGAGTTCGTTCGTCGATGCAGGTCTTTGTAATTGTGTCATGTCAGGTGTAAAAAGTGCCACTGGAGCCTGTTTTCCGGGTCCGTAATGTTATGGTCGTCCGCTCTTTCCCAGTTTCAAGGCTCCAGAAGACCTACATAGATATGATGGATGACTGACGTACGAGATATGGGCTCTCAGTTAATGATTTTTAAACTGAAAACTTGTTTTCGGAATAACTTACTATGTTACTTTCCCTTCTTGGTTTAAGAGAATCCAAAATGTTTTTTTTTTCTATAGAAGAATGGTGTTTTAACGGATAGGAGAACCTTTGCAAAAAAAATTAAGCTAATCTAAGTACGCGAAGAATGCGTTCGCAAACTGATATGCCTGATCATTCCCGAAGATAAAAAAAGCTAAAGAATACGTGCATGAAGGACAGACAAGTGTCAAAATTGCTTTCCAAAGAGATTTTTAGTAATCCAACAGTAATACTCTCGAAGACACATACGAATGTGTTAAAGCAGAGCCAACTTTTGTAAGTAGTCCTTGAAATTCTTTGATCGGCTTATGTGGGTGGCCCTAGGTATTATTAACTCGGAATAAAGTCCCTGCTTTCGGTATGGTATATATTTCATCTACAACTTCAACGAACAAATTTTCTCTAAGAATGCTAATATCAAGGGTCTTACATAATATTCCCTTACCATCGTCTACTATCCTTATATAAGTGTTGATGGCCTTACTTTGTTATTACGGGAAATGTACGTATGAAGACATGTGTATAAATATACTCGTGAATACTATATCTATATGACTACGAAGAGCATCACAGGCTGTTTGGTGTGGTAAAGATCTCATATATTTGTATTTTGAGGACCTAAGTGGGTTAGTGAAAGTATACGATTGTTACATATATTCATCGAACTTACATATACATATGCACCTAAGCCGGTTTGCCTATGAAAACAACTTTTACTGTGTCAACATATTACTAGGCGAAAAGCTGTCAGGACACTTTATACTTCATACTGCCCCGAGAAATTTCCGTTGAAGATTAGCTTAATTTGTGGATAGTGAGAGTGCAGGAATGTGTGTTCTTTGGAAGCATTTTCCAAAAAAAAAATATATAGTGTGTGTATGACATTTTCAAATCTTCTACCAAATCCTTTGCTCCCTTAGTAATAGTACGAAATCAAAATACTTAATTACATCGTATTCATCAAACCGTATCAATTTTCAAAATCACTTCATCCAAATCTCGGTATTCATTACTAAAATAAGTTCGCTACTCCCCGAATGGTCATAAATAACCTTTGCAAATCTTAAGATCCCTAGCAGGGAAGAAATAGGAAAGAAACTTAATGAAGAGCTTAAGAGAGAAAACAATTAAAATGGTAATTTCATTACACTCTCGTTCCTGCCGCCCAATTAAATACACCCAAAGTACTGCAAGGACAAATTCGGTTCAAATATCCTGTGCTTTAAATATTCATTCAATCAAACTTGAAACATTCCCAACGAATTACGCCACGTTTGACACTTGTGCTGTTAATCGTTTCATTTGAAGAGTGAAAATAGCTTATTTCGTTAAAGCTCCCATTCTGATTTAAAAACTCATAGAAATTTCTATTTCAGAAGCTTGCTTCTAAGGCGATTGGAGAAATCTGTAATTTCTTTATACGTGAAGATTTTCAAGAGTAGTTAATCCTTTTTGATTTTTTTTAGTGCCACCTGCCACATGGGTGTGTTTAAGTGAGCTTGTCTTTTAACTAACTTCGCACTTCTTTTGTCCACAATAGAAACTGGTAAGATGGTACAATTGTGCTTTTAATTTTGGTGTTAACCCAATGCCTTGGTTTTTATGCAAAATGTATATATACATACGTTATACACTTAAACTCAATGTTAAAATTGTACGTATTGTATACGTTTCCATAGAGGCACTACAGATACTACAGGACGAGTAGTATCTACAAAAAAGTAGACTCCTGTCAAGACTCAAACTCTTGTACAGACGGTTTACTGATAGACATGATCCAGAGATCAGGACACTGAAATCTTTGATTAAAAACCTCCAGCAATTGATTACAGAGAATTACAGAATTTCTGTAAGTTCGTACTGGAACAACAAAATTCGGGATGTGAAGTCCAACAACCCGAATATGTTCCCGCAAATAAATCAAATTTTTCGGAGAAATAATCAAAACGACTTAAAAAATTTGAAGCTTCTGAGGACGCCAGACAATGAACGAATTTTACGAACCGTGAGCATAGATCCAGAAGATGCTGTTCTGGATGACGCTTCTTTGTGATCGAAGATCCACAGGAGAAAGTGGCAACAGTGGGGGCTGTCTTTCAGGAAGTGTATAAGGTGAATGAGAACATTCGCCCGAACCATGACCTGGAGAACAGGGCTCTGCTCCACCACTTCGATCTCCGAAATGACATCGAACATTGGCGAGCCGAGAACAATGGTTTCACCAGGTTCAGGGACGATTTCACGGCAAACAATGTCGTCGCCAACGATGGGTTTAACCCCCCTTTTGTATCGACAGTAGAGCTTCAAACGATCTTCGAATCTCTGAGAAAGAAGAAATCCGCAGGCATCGACGGAATCTCTAATACTGTACTTAGACACCTTCCACCGATGGCTATAGAGGCATACACTATCCTGTTTAACAATGCGCTCAATAATGCATATTATCCGGTGCGTTGGAAAACAGCGGTGGTGCAGCCCATCCCCAAGAAAGGAAAAGATTCGTCCAACCCGGCAAATCTCCGTTCGATAAGTCTCCTTCCGAGCATCAGCAAGGTATTCGAGAAGATGATTCACAGAGCCCTTTCAAAATGGGTTGAGGACAAGGACATCATTCCGGATAACCAATTCGGTTTCAGGGCGGGGCATGGTACTATTCATGCAGCGTCGAAACTCGTGTCGGATATCCAATGGAACAGATGCAAGAACCAATGCACAGGTGCCTGCCTGGTTGACTTGGAAAAAGCCTTCGACACCGTATGGTTAGAGGGACTTTACTACAGGCTTAACCAGCTAGGCATAAGTAAACCACTGCTGTATATGATCTATGATATGTTAATGGGAAGAAAGTTCGTTGTAAAAATTGCCAACGTGACTTCTTCTCAAACATTTGATATCAAAAATGGTCTACAACAAGGCACGGTAAACTCGCCGATCCTTTTCAACATTTACGTCAGTGGTCTGATAGCTTCGCTTCGTCACTCGATAGCATACGCAGACGACCTTGTCGCGTATAGAACAGGTCCAACGATTGACGTCATAGTTACTCTCTTGCAACGTGACTTCGAAAAAATTCAAACGTTTTGTAATGACTGGAAACTGAAAATCAACTTCCAAAAATCGGAAACTATTTTGTTTAGAACGCTATTGTCTGGGGCCTCTAGGGATACCAGGAAAAACTGGCGAAAATTCTCCATAACTGGTCCGGATGGGCGTCCACTGGCGAACCAAAATGTAGTCAGATACCTCGGTATCTGGTTGGATCAATATCTGTATTTTAATAAACATATAGATGTTGCTTTGGCCAGGGCTCGGGGAGCTTTCACTCTGTTAAGATGGCTGTTTCATAGCAGCCAACTTGATAAGAAAGTCAAAATAATCTGTTACATGGCTTTAATCAGGCCCATGATCGCCTATGGATGTCCCGTTTGGTTCAATGTGAGTGCAAGCCTGATGGAAAGGATTCGAGTGTTTGAGAGACAATGTCTAAGGACCTGTCTCTCATTGCACAGAACACCAGAATCCGAGTATATAAAATACTATCCCAACGAGGTCCTATACAATAGAGCCAAAATTATTAGGATTGACAACTTTTTGATCAAATTGATTCGAAGTCACGTTGCAAGGGCGATGACTTCGACCAATAACTTGATATCTGGGGCTTATTACCCAAATGAGTTATATCACGAGAGAGCTCGTCTTAGCGGCTTTGTTCCCCCAGAAGCGTTCTTACATTACGACAACCGCGAACTGATACAAGACAAATCGGCGATTCCGTTAATCTTCCACGTGGCCCGAAGGTCTGTGGAAAAGAGCTTATCTTACGAACGGGATGTAGCACTCCGTGAGCCGGGGCGACTCCGTTTCAGTATGGCAATGTCAGATCGGGATCGAGCAGACGTTGCTCGACAAACGCAACGTTTCTGGTGGCTTGTACAGTCTCCGTCGCTGAATCCTTTGGGCCTAGCGTCATAAAAAACATTATATAAAAGGCCAATTGCTGAATATAGGTTAGGTAGTAGTAAGTTAATTAGGTTAGCTGTAAGTTATGTATATATGTGTATGTATATATATATATTTATATATACATGTCTATGCATGTACATATATATATATATATGTATATACATACAGATAAAATAGGATAGGCTAGATTAGGATTACTAGTTTTAGTTAGTTTTAAGGTTATACTCACTAATAATATGCTAAGTTTTTTTAACTAATTTTTCTTAGCCTTAATACTAATAAACTAAGAAACGAATTCCACAACAAATAGAATAGACGTCGAAAGACAAAATTAAAAATACATATACTGTATAGCTTAGAGTGCCCGTTCAGGTCCAGTATGCTACGTTAAATAGATAAGATATTTAAGATAGGTTTAAGCGTTTTACCTAGAATAAGTTATTTGGAAAAATATTAATAAAATGCTTTTAAAATGTAAAAAAAATGTAAAAAAAGGACGAGTAGTATCTGTAGTGCCTCTGTGAGCTTTAATTTTACACTTGTGTTGCTCTGAAAGCAATTTTGAGAAACTTATCGAAGTGAAACTTAAGGTGTCAGCTTTGATTATGGTTGTTAATAAGGCGGAGGGTGTGTAAGTTGGTAAAGATTGGCACAGGTGTTGCACGTATGTAAAAGTTTTTTCTTTATAGTGGTATTGGCACTTAACCGCCAAATTGATTGCAGTAGATACTTAATCGCTTCCCTTCTTGCTGTATTTCTCCTTTCAATGAAAGTGGTTTTCTAGGAAAATGCTCCAAAACTTTGTGCGCTCACATTCCTTAAAAAAGTTTTGCTCTCTTCGGGCATTTTATTTTAGCTAATAAAGTTGGCGACTCTGCTCACGTATATGTGTGTACAATATTCCAGATGCCTTATACGATACCTTACCTACAAACTTCAATTTCAATTTGCATTTATGAATTCATCAAACGTATTACTAACTAGATTTGAGCGTCCGTGAACTTATACTGTTTACACCAATGGTCTCGAAAACGAAGATTCAGTGTGTAGTGCATACCAGAGAATGTTCGAAATGCGCGATTTGTTTCTGGCAGATATAAATGTTATACGTGTTGTGATGTGATTGATGATTTTTTGATCAAAAAAGATCAGAACAGATTTTTTTGTCAAAAACAATACCGTAGTCATGCCTCAGTCACCGTGTTCAATGGATTTGGCCAGACTTTTTCCCTCCCTAGAACTGAAAAGACAGATGAACGGATAGAAATCGCCTCGAATGAGGAGATAAAGATCGTATCGATGGTAAAGTTCTCAAGTTCTTAAGCTCCTAAAGTAAACCGTGCTTTCACTCCTATTTTTTTTATCAATTTTTATCTTTTATTTACCATGAGTAATCTTTGCATTTTTTGTAAATCCCCTCCCACTCCGGATCTCATCTTTTGTGGTGTTTGTGGATCATAATTTCATCCTAAATGTGCAAAAATCAATAAATATTGATTATAAATCAAGTGATATTCTTTGCTTCAAGTGTGTAAAGTGCAATGCCAGACCAGTGTCTTCTTTTCTTAAAAAGTTAGAGATGACGCTTATCAACTTCACGGATGGATTTAATTCATTAAAAAGCGAATTTCCACTCCTTTTTATAAATGGAAGTGATAGTGAGAATCATGATATGACAGGTGGAAAGGACAAACGACGCCACTTCCTCATTTACTCCAAAAGCTCCTAAATCAAAAGCTCTACCAGTTGATGCGCCTACAATCATTAGAAGTAAAGTAAATGATCAAAGGGGTAACGGAGCCAGATCGCCTTCAATCTCTGGTCTTAACATCTCTCCTTCTCCCATGAAGCATACGTCTGGTCGCTCCACTCGCTCAAATTCTAAGCTGTTGATAACAACCCATCTCTCTGTAAACAATAAATCTGTTGAGAGAGGTAAAGGGAAAAGGGCTGATGATGCACTCCAATCTAACAGCATACTTCCGCCGTCTGAATGTTTAGAAAAAACTTTGAGTCAAAATTCTGAGTATATCTTTCCTCCTCCGACTGCTGCTTTCTCCAATTGTGTATCAGAGTGGATCGTTCCTACCTTGGCTCCTAAGAGTAAAAGTGATACCAATACCACTGTTTCGCCTACCAACATAGGGGGCTTCAGATCTGGTCAAACAGCTGTTTCAAATGTAAACAATGACGCAGAGATCTGCTTACTGGCTGTACAACACAAAACCATGCGAAACCGCACTCAAAGCACGATCGGATCAGATATGAATTCAACGTTAAATGTTGTATTATCATCGAAGTGGTAACATATCTCAAAATTCCACCAATATACTACTAAAGAGGATATAGTAAACTACATTTCATCACAAACGCCAATCATTTTAAATGCTTTAAACTGATTAAAAAAGGCACTCCCTCTTCTGACATCAAGTACGTCAATATTAAACTTAGTGTGCCGTCGTTCAAATTTGACAACATCCTAAAGGATCCTACAATTTGGCCATATTCAGTCAGAGTAATGACATTTATTAATCATCCAAAAAACGTCATGGATGTTCCGTCGCTGATGTTGACATAACAACTGGCCATCTCCTCTCAACACTCAAGCCTTCTGAAGATGGTGGTGTTGCTGATATTATTGCTGCCGATGGTGTTATTGCTGTTGCTGCTGATGGTGCCGCTGAAACTACTACTGCCGATGTAGCTGAAGTTTGTTCCCCGACGTAATCGTTCCACTTATCAAAACAAAATCTAAAATAGTATTATCAGAATGTATGTGGTATAAGGACTAAGTTAGAAAAACTATTTATTTATTTTTCTTCTAGTTTATTTGATATAATTATCCTAGTAGAAACATGGTTAACTGAGTGCCAACTAACGCCCTAAATGTTCGATACTAATGTTTATAATGTGCATAGAAAATATCGGAGTTCATTACTAACTGCTTTAGAAAGAGGCTCAGGTTTATTGATTGCAATTCGATCCTCATTGTCGTGTACACAAATTGAGTTACAATCCGTACCCACGTCTTTTGATATCGATCAACCCATTGTTAGCGTTTTTTGAAATGATCGTACTGAGTTGGTTGTTTTTGCCAGCTATATTCCTCCTAGAAGTCCAGTTGAATTGTACAGCTCTCATTTAAATAACTGCAGATGTCTCTTAGAGAATCTTACTGATTTTCAGCATATTGTTTATGCTGGAGACTTTAATCTAGGAAATATAAACTGGATTATGAATGGCGATGATAACCAGTTTATTCGTTTTAGTACCACGACAGAGACTGAGCATGGAAAGCATCTTTGTACGAGTCATTGGCAAA
Organism: Eumerus sabulonum; assembly: GCA_951905685.1. Taxonomy (NCBI): domain Eukaryota; kingdom Metazoa; phylum Arthropoda; class Insecta; order Diptera; family Syrphidae; genus Eumerus; species Eumerus sabulonum. The sequence goes on from OX645063.1 coordinate 34,683,289, forward strand.
CATAGCCTACACGACACCGCATCCGATAAGGGACACAGGCTGATTGATCTTGCTACGGGGCGAAATCTCCTTCTAGCCAGTACGCGCTTCCTGCACCTCGATATACACAAAGGCACCTGACGGTCTTTTGATCAATCGAATACCACACAGATTGATCATATCGCGATCGACGTCAGACACTCCTCCACTATTCTTGATGTTCGAACTTTCCAAGGGGCTAACATCGACTCGGACCACTATCTTGTAGTAGCCAAGAGCTGCTAGTGAGCTTTACGAGTTAAAAAGAAGGGAGGAGCATAAGCTTCTCTGGAGAGGCGATACTGCAGGCGTGACGTTCGAAAGTTTTATCAACAGATAAAGAGAACATGCCAAAATTATAAAGCCAGAACGGAAGCCTGCAGTCATGAGAACGGACACCTAGTAGTAGAATCGAAGTCGATGATGACAATATGGAAAAACCACATCTGCAGTCAATATACCGCTGTTAGACAGAATGATCCATTTCTAATCGACGAAGACCGCATAGAATTCCATCCCCCTGACCTCGACGAAATTAAGATCGCCATACCGAAACTCAAGTCGAATAAAGCTGCTGACAAAGACGGACTGTCTGCTGAGCTCTTCAAGGCAGCTGGGGATGACCTGGTTGGGAGCATGCACCAGCTCATCCGTAAGATATGGTTAGAGGAAAGCATGCCCCAGGAATGGAGTCTCAGCATCGTATGCCCGATCCACAAGAGAGATCGGGACCCCTCTGATTGCGCCAACTACCTATAGAGGGATAAGTCTTTTTAATATCGCCTACAAAATCTTCTCTGCCGTTTTGTGTGAACGCCTGAAGCATTTTGTAAATAAGCTGGTAGGTCCTTATCAGTGCGGATACAGGCCAGGGAAGTCCACCATCGACCAAATCTTCACACTACGGCAGATCCTGGAAAAAGGCAATGAATTTCAAGTCGCCACTCACCACCTATTTGTCGACTTCAAAGCCGGTAAACGAGGGCAAAACTAATAATATGACGTCTTGGCCAGAACGTTTGTATTGGCAGATATAAGTTCGAGGTAGTTAAGGACTTTCGTCTACTTGGCTCCGCAGTGACCTGGAACAACGACATCAGTTCCGAAATCAAACGCAGAATCACCCTTGCCAATCGCTGTTTCTTTGGGCTCAGGAGGTAACTAAGTAAAAACAACAATGGGGTAAAAACAATAGAGTGGAATTTAATGCTTCCAAAACACAATGCTGTCTCTTGTCGTTAAAGCGTATAAATAACCCGCAGCCATTATCCATGAATGGCACTTGCATCTCAGAAACTGAAAAGCTTTCCATCCTGGGTATGAGTGTTGCTCACAATCTTAATTGGAGCGACCATATATTCAGTGTCGCCAAGAATGCTGCGAAATGCCAATACAGATGCAGGAAATATTTCTCACTCTTAGATCTGGCTACAATCTATAAGGCGTTCATTCGCACCAAATTAGAGTTTAACGCTCATGTCTGGTCCGGTGCTTCCAAGACCTCACTGCACCTACTAGACAGAATTCAAAAACGAGTCATAAAACTGATAGGTGACTCCAGCATTACCAAAACATTAGACTCGCTGGAACACCGCAGGAATGTTACCTGCCTCTCCCTGTTTTATCGTTACTACCACCAAAAACGCTCTGATGAAATAGCCAGTTGCATTCCGCCCCTTCAACATTTCTCCCGCAATACACGTCTCTCGAGGAATGCTCACCAATATACTCTGAAGCCCGCTTTCGGACGTACTGTCAAATATAGAGAATATTTCATTAACCGAACCACACGAATCTGGAACTCGCTGCCGGATTCAGTTTTCCCCCCTCAATGCAACATGCAAGCATTTAAGATCAATGTCCATCGGCATCTCCTCTATTCCTCTTCCTCTCTACCTTCTGCCCGCACTGTGTCGCCGACATAATAAGGTTATTAGACCTTGAGTGCGCGCAAATTTAAAAAAAAAAAAAAAAAAAAAAAAAAAACTGAGTAATAGAGCCCTCTCCCGAAGGACGAAGTTGACTCTATAGGTATAAGACCTTACCATCCCGGTCCTGCTGTACGGCGCAGAAGCATGGACGCTATCAAAAGCAGATAAGGAGGCTCTTGGTGGGTTCGCTAGAAAAAATTTGCGCGTGATTTTCGGGCCTATAAACGCAGACGGGGGATGGAGGAAAAGTTTCAACCACGAACTTTACGGGCAGTACAGCGAATGAGTCTAGTCAGGCGTCTACAGATTCAACGCCTAAGATGGCTGGGCCATGTAGAGCGAATGGGCACCGCAGCTCCAGTCCGGAGAGACTTTGAAACCAACCCAGAGGGACGAAGAAGCAGACGACTGCCTCACTTAAGATGGCGCACACAAGTGGAAGGGGACCTCAGCCAACTGGCTGTGCGGCAATGGAAAAGGCTAGCAAAAGATCGTGCTAGTTGGAGGGGCATGTTGGTTAAGGACCAGGTTCATCTCGAACTGTAGCGCCCATTAGGAAGAAGAAGAAGAAGATATCAAGAAATTGTAATGTTAAAACTTCATAGTCCGTTTTTTTTTTTTTTTTTTTGGGGCTAGTGCTACTATTAGCAGTACGGCACTGCGACCTTTGCAGATCTATTGTGCCTGCTAGCCGATTAGCCGAGTAGCCTCTCCACTTCTGTAATGAAGTTGAGAATGCTTCTCGTAGTCTGTTACAGACGTTTAATAAAATAAAAAAATAAAAACCGGCCAAGTGCGAGTCGGACTCGCGCACGAAGGGTTCCGTACCATCGGTATATATAAATATGAAAGAGACTATGTATGTTACCTCATCAGTCATCACATTATATCACATTTTTTGTATGATGTCAGATCTTGGTTGCAGGCGGGTTATAGGCATATTACTTTGATAATCAAAAATCTCCATGAAGAGATAGTTGATCATCAAAGTGTCCATTGAATTCAAATCAATTATCTTACTTGACAGCAACGATGTGCAAAGGTGAAAAACAATAATGGGTTGTGTTCATTGGTTGTGGGATAGGTATTGTCGACTAACCATAGTTCAGTATGGAGACCAAGGGGATTTTTTTGGGTGGAAATCATATCTGTTGTATGGGAGCCCCCCTTAAATATTCATTTTGTTCTGTTTCTAGTATTTAGTATCGTGGTAGCGGCAACAGAAATACATCATCTGTGAAAATTTCAACTATCGAACTATCACGGTTCATGAGATACAGCCTGGTGACAGACGGACGGACGGACGTCTTACTTTTGGGTACGGAACCCTAGAAAGGAAGAAAAATATATGAGAATATATATTTAATTCGAATAAAGTTCGATTAATATGGGGTTGTAAGAGTTATGACATCTAGTCATAAAATTAGAACAAAGTGTTTGTATTCTATCGGAGAACAATTCAGTCATGCATATTTGAATTCGTTTAATTGATATATAATACAATTTAACCTAGAGATGCCCTATTTGGTACAAGCATAAGCGGGGCAGTTCGGAAGGAAATGTTCCGCTGTCGTTTTTTTTATTTCCAAACGCACTGTAGTGGACCGTAGTTTGTACCCAAACGTATTCTTTATTCAATATTTCTGCAGGAAAGGCACGATTTTCTTACAAATATTAAGGGATACGCGGTTAATGAACCTACATCCAGGAATTCAATACAATCCTGCGATCTATGACGAATTGTATTTCTCTTAATAGGAAGTATGGTTCGCCTATTAAGAGGTGGCAATTTAAGCACAACTGCATATAAGGAAAAATATTTTTGTGCGGACGAGACGGATTTTTTTAAATATTTTGAGTTTAAGGGGATATTATATGCATTTGCATGATATGCTACTTCACCCGACAATGAATCCATGTGACATTACAGAACTTTTTATACTATAACGTATAGCCTATACAGCGTAGAAATATAAATAAAAATTTGAGAGACAAGCCTCATGCCTTGACGAACCTTGCTCCCTATTGGAAGTTGTAAAAGTCGCCCAAAACAATATAACGTTAGTATATCTCCATGCTACAGATGGTTAAGTACGAGGATACATTACTTCAATCCCCTTAATTTTGAAAATGAGAAAGCTTTTATCTTTTCTTTTGAGTATGCCAAAGAAAATAGCCTGTGCTTGACAACTTCAATTAAGTACACCATTGAAGTACTGTCAACATTTTAACGATAATATAGCACCCTGGTGATAATCAGGACAGTAGACTACGGAAACTATACTTACGAGTGCCTCTCCAATCTGCGTCCGGTCTGCCTTAACACCTCACTGCGTCCTCGCGAAAACAGAATTTTCCTTTCTCTTTATGTTTCCATCGAAATGCTTATCTTGTTGAAGCAATGTTAACGATTGCGGTAAATTTATCTAAACTTCTCCAACATAAATCGAAAGAGAAAAACTTTCTCTAGCCTTGTTGTACAGGTATGAACATTCATTCTTCTTAGAATAATGGGCAATTTTCGTTGAATGATTTAAGCCATTTAGGCCGTCAAATCCAGAGTGCACGGAGAGCGATAAGAAATGTAAACACCATCAATGGTATAGGCGGGCATTCTTGTAATTTTCCTTACTTCATTTTATATTGTACAAGGCGTCGCAAAATATTTTCTAAACTCTTCCATTCCATTCTAGAAGTTTCCAATTATTTATTATTGTATAGATACTTCTATATCTCACGGAACGAAGAAAAGTCTGAGTATATTGAAGACTACTTGAACTGTTCATATTGACTATTTCTACTTGCATATTGCAAAAAGGGTTTATGTGTAAAATGTGCATATCATACCACAGCATATAATGCATTCATTCTTGGAATCTTTGATGGTTAGATGGAAACGCTTTCATATGTACTCGTATACTTCGATTCACTTGCTTGTCCTTGTTACAGAAAAGTGCGAAACGCGTGTAATTTGTATCTATGTTCTTTAAAATTGTTTAAAAGCAATTTCATGCGAATTTTATTCACAACGAGTATTTCATTATACGGCAATATCGCTAAACAAGTCATAAGAAACTCAAAATGAAATACATATATTTGAAGATATCGGATGAGACTTATTTCCACTTGTCTGCGTCAAACTATTACAAAATTGGTAACTTTAGTGGCAAGAGATGCCACTGGTTACTGTCTATGCAAAACGCTTAAATTCGATATGAAATAAACGCTTAAAGCTGAGGTTAATGCATATGATATTAGCTTTATTTAATAGATAATTGTATGCCGTTTGTACTTAAAACGATTGTCGAGCTTATGTATGCGTGCCACGGCTAGCTCGAATGAAGCGTAAAAGCGACGTCCAATTTCCGACAGATTTATCGGGCAACTGGGGCCCTCTATCAGCAGTAACACGGCGAAAGCTGACTTCCAAATCATCCAAGGTTTCTGGTTTATTTGCATAGACCAGTGACTTAACATACCCCTGATGAAAGTAATCTAAAGAGTGATTTTTCCCCATTCCGAATTTGGCAGTCCTGCTTGTTTACGTATCCATCTAACCTGCGTCGAAAATAATGATCAAGCTGAAATATGTTTTCCGCCCATTCACAGAAACTACGATGCATATAACGGTCATGCGGTTGCAACACTTGCCCAAGCTGGTTGTTAGATGCTTTCAAGCCAAGACCTTTCGGTAAAATCTTCCACAAAGTGGATGTTCATAGGACAAATTGCTGTGCACGATGGAGAATGGACTCATTCTGATTCTTGCCAACACTACGCTCCACAACGATAATAACTTGATCTGTTCTTACTCTTTGTCGTCTTTGGGGAGGCGTATTATCCACTTGAGTGTACGAGGTGCGAAAACGATTCATCGTGTTCCGAGTTACTTGCTCAGATGAACGTCGACCGTAAAATGGACGTAGCGCGCGATGAGTCTTGCGAACCGAACCATGGTTTTCAAAATAAGTTTTCACAATTTACGTGCATGTTATTCTATCGTGATCGTGAAGATCTAGATGAGCCTTGTAGTTTTTTCAAAGTAGCATTTTGCTAAATTCCCCCAAACCAGACAACCGTATGAAGTGTACGAGATAAGTTCTGGGGATTTTTAAACAAAAAAAAAAAACAAACAAATTATATTTGTCAGTTTTATTATCGATGTTCACAATAGTCCCCCTCTAACTATACACAACGATTCTAACATTGCTACTACGATTCGAAATACCCTTAATAGCCCTCCTAAGTTAACCCGCTCGGAACCATAGTTAAAGCCCCTTTGACCTTCCCTACACCGCCACTATCTTGGGAATAAAAAAGTATTGCAGGGGCAATATTGAGGCTGTAGGGTGGACACGGCAGCATTTTCGCCAAAAACTCTTGGCCTTGTCATGGTGCTGTTCTTGGCGAGTTTCGATTGTACACGAAAATCGCAAAGGAGGCAAAATTGAATTGATTTAGTGCGACAAACTTAAGCCGCATGAACTCTGCGGATTGCAGGAACCCTCACTGGAAAGTTGCCTGCTAAATGTGACTATCACGACAACAGAAAACGGCTAGATAAGCCAATTGACTTAGTTGTAGTCAAAAAGAAAAGAATTAACTCGAAGGGTGGTGTCTTAAGTGAGTCAAATCTCGCACTTTATCGGTCCTCACAGTGCTTTTGAAATTTTTCACCAACAACCTTCGCAAAAACAAAAACCGGCGAGTCGGACTCGCGCATGAAGGGTTCCGTAAGATCTGTATATACGAGAGACGTTGTATGTTACCTCATCAGTCATCACATTAAAACGGCTAATTCGTTTGAAACGATTTTTCGCATGATGGCAGATCTTGGTTGCAGGCAGGCTATGGGCATATTACTTTGATGATCAAAAATCTCCATGATGAGATAGTTGATCATCGAAGTTTCAATTGAATTTAAATCAATTATCTTACTTGACAGCACGGAGGTGAAAAGGTGATTAACAATTATTATAGAAAAAAGGATTTCAGCTAAGATTAATACAACAAACACACAATAGGGACAAACGCTCGGAAGTTAGCTACTGGTTGTGAGACATTGTCGACTAACCTTAGGTCAGTATGTGACCAAGGGGATTGTTTGAATGAAAATCATGCCTGTTGTATGGGAGCCCCCTTAAATATTTATTTTATTCGGTTTTTAGTATTTGTTGTTATAGCGGACACAGAAATACAAGTTAACGAATAATAATATCAAAGCAGACAGGAAACAAGTGCAAGTGAACCCAACACGCGCAGGCGACCTTAATACGCGCCACCAGGTAAAACGCCATGTCAGCAACGTTCCCACGATCCATAGCAATACGCGTCGCCGGGTGGATCGTCATGTCAGCAGCGTTCCCACGATCGACGTCCAAAATGCAGTAGCAGCAATAATTAGGTATTTAAGGTAGCGTTAAGTACTCATTGTATGTTCAGTTGATGTTCAGTTTAGTGCAGTTAACTTGGAAGGCAGAAGCTCTGCTAAAATAAATAAAGTTTTTTTTTGAAAATAAATATAGAAAAAATATAATTGGCGCCCGAGCAGGGACCACAGGATTCGCGCGGTAATAAAGCCCTAAAGTAGTGCAAGGTCATAGAGCCCTAAAGTAGTGCAAGTTAACAAAGCCCTAAAGTAGTGCAGGTTAACAAGACCTAAAGTTGTGCGAACTCACATAGCCCTAAAGTAGTGCAGTGAGCTAAAAGGGAATAAAGAAACGCCCTCAAGTAGTGCAAAGAAATTTATTTCCCGCATAACATCCGCCGCGTCCGAATTATCCTGTGGTCCTCGGTGAAACGCGAACTGTGAACTCTATTGAACTGTGAGGTGTTTGTGAAAAATTAAGGGCCCCCGAGTAGCAAGGCAAAAGGGAAGTGATTTGCTAGCCGCACCGACACATCATCAGCTCAACACAGGATGCGCTTCATCATTTTATTGTAAGGATAGACTTAAGATTAGAAAATAGATTTACATTTAACCTTCCTAAAGACATTATATAAATTGTGCTTTTTACATACTCTATATATATATTATAAATTCTGTAACATTTAACCTTCCTAAAGACATTATATAAATTGTGCTTTTTACATACTCTATATATATATTATAAATTCTGTAACTTACGAAAATTTTACAAATCTAAAAACTGAATTATTTGGAAACATTTAAAAATGCCTAACGAAAACATATTAAGACCATCCATTCTTGAACAAGCTGCACAAGCAGCATCAAACTCCCAAGCAATTCCTAATACTTCTGGAAGAACTAACGATAATTCCCAAGCAATTCCTAATACTTCTGGAAGAACTAACAATAATCCCGTTATAAATCCCCCATTACAAACCCTTATTGGCTCTATGATACGCGAAGTGCTGAGTACTGAGGGCCGAACCCTCATTCACTCTATTTTAAATCCACACGCGGATCAATTCACGGGAATTGATCAAACCATTGCTCCCGATCAAAACATTAGTGAACTCGACAAGATTCCCGACGTTGTACGTAGAATACGCGAATTCTCTGGAAAGCAAGGAGAATTTAGTTCGTGGCGAAAAAGCGTAGAACGAATACTAAAAATTTACGATCCGATTAAGGGATCAGCAAAATATTTCGGAATTTTGAACACTATCAGAAATAAAATAATTGGGAACGCAGACCACGTGCTTGAGTCATACAATACTCCATTAGACTGGAACTGCATCTCCAGATGCTTAACCCTGCATTACGCGGACAAACGTGATTTGGGCACACTCGAGTACCAAATGACGACGTTGGTGCAGGGAAATGCATCCATACAAGAATTTTATCAAGCCGTATACTCACATCTTTCACTTATATTAAATAAAATCTCATGCATGGATGTTGGCACCGAATCCCTGAATTTGCTGATGCAAACTTATAGAGATAAGGCGCTTGACACCTTTATCCGGGGTCTTAAAGGCGACCTTCCCAGACTTTTGGGAATGCGTGAACCGGTAGATCTGCCGCAAGCACTGCATCTGTGTTTGAGGCTAGAGAACCAGAACTATCGCTCACAATATGCAATCGCGAACAGCCAGAACAGGAGGATAAACCACCCAGAACCTCCACCAATTCCACCAAAACGAGGAAACATTAATCCCGTTTCGACTCGTCCATCGTTCTATCCCGAGTTGGCTTATTTGACCCAACCACCTAGACAACAAATGCCTTTCCAATACAACGCTCGACCTATTCCACCCTCAAGGCCTCAGAAGCAGTTTGTACCACAACAATACCAACAACATCGTCCACAATATGTAGCCACTCCTAGGCAGCCACCACCAGAGCCCATGGATGCACAAACCATACGGACAAATAGGGTCAACTATATGAACCGGCCTCAAATGAAAAACTGGCCTCCAGCCCAGAAGAGACCACTGGTACCCCAATCACAACAAATACATCCTAATAAGATGCAGAGAAATTTCCATACCAATATCGCCGAACCAGAAGAAATCGACAAATATATGGACATGCAGACCAATATGAACAACTCAACCGAGTTCGATGAAACCCTCCAAGAATACACTGAAACAACACAACCGGAAAATGCCTACTCTGAAAACGTCATGGAACTAAGTGATATTCATTTTTTAGATTGAGCGACTCTTCGCTGCCATACTTTGAATGCGCAACGAAGAGTGGGGAAATCCTAAAAATATTGATCGACACTGGTTCGAATAAAAACTATATACAGTCCTCGTTAGTAAATAACCCCCTACCAAATGAAAAACCCTTTTGTTGTAACACAATTGGAGGTAACGTACAAGTTACTCACCATACCTTCATTAGTCTTTTTGGTCTACAAAATGTCAAAATTAAGTTTTTCCTCATGCCTAACCTAAAATCTTTCCATGCAATTCTAGGAAACGATAGCTTAAAGAATCTTTCAGCAATCATTCATACAAAAGACAACTACATGGTTATCAATAACCAAATAAAAGTTCGTATCAAACAAATGGCTTCGCAATCTGTTAATGCTATCAACATCCGAACCAATCACATGTCTCCAACACAAAAATTGGCCATTAACAAAATTATACACGACTTCCCTAAACTATTTGACGAACCTAATAAAAAATTAACGTATTCCACTGTAGTAAAAGGCGAGATTAGAACAACGTCTGATTCACCCGTATATACAAAATTTTATCCCTATCCTATATCCCTTAAAGGCGAGATTGATAAACAAATAAAACGGCTTCTTAATGATGAAATTATTAGACCCTCACGCTCCCCATACAATTCCCCTGTATGGGTAGTACCGAAAAAAGCAGATGCTTCGGGAGAGAAGAAGTATAGGCTTGTAATAGATTACAGGAAGCTGAACAGCATAACCGTTCCGGATCGATACCCGATCCCGCAAATTAACGAAGTTCTTGCACAACTCGGCCAGAATAAGTGGTTTTCCGTAATAGATTTAAAAAGCGGGTTTCATCAGATCCCCTTAAAAGCATCCGATATTGAAAAAACGGCCTTTTCGGTCAATAACGGGAAATATGAATTCACAAGGCTCCCGTTCAGCCTCAAGAATGCTCCCTCAATATTCCAGAGGGCACTCGATGACATCCTTCGTGAACATATTGGTGTAATTTGCTATGTTTACATCGATGACATAGTCATCTTCAGCAAGGATGAAGCCACACACGAGGTAAATATTCGAAAAGTGTTTCAAACACTTCATGCGGCAAATATGAAAGTACAACTGGATAAATGCGAATTTTACAAGCAAGAAGTAGAATTCCTAGGTTTTGTTATTTCGCCTGACGGCATTAAGACCAATCCAGAAAAAATAAGAGCAATTCAAGATTTTCCATATCCAAATACCCTGAAGGAACTTCGCTCTTTTCTCGGCCTGTCAGGGTATTACCGCCGCTTTATTAGGGACTATGCCAAGCTGGCGAAACCCCTAACAGCCCTCTTAAGGGGGGAGGATGGACGACTGTCCAGAAACCTCTCAAGCAAGAAGATCATTCACCTCGACAAATCTGCAAAGGAAGCCTTCCAGAAAATCAAGAACACCTTAACATCAGAAGAAGTTATCCTCGCATATCCCGATTTTACAAAGCCTTTTGAATTAGTAACCGATGCCTCCAATTATGCCCTAGGCGCTGTATTATCACAAGGAGAAAAGCCCATTATGTTCATATCTAGAACTTTAAATCAAACCGAAGAAAGCTACGCAGCTAATGAAAAAGAGATGCTAGCTATAATCTGGGCACTTAAAAACTTCAGAAACTATCTCTACGGGACAGCAAAGGTTATTATTCATACTGATCACCAACCACTTACCTATTCCCTAAGTAATAAAAATAACAACTCCAAATTAAAAAGATGGAAAGCCATCCTGGAGGAATACAACTACGAAATTAAGTATAAACCAGGAAGATCAAACGTAGTTGCAGATGCACTCTCCAGGCCTCCTATCCAATCCCAAATAAATTCCCTCACTCCAACAATTCATAGCGACGAAAGCTCGTCACATGGTCTCATATTCAATGTTGAAACACCAATAAATGCTTTTAAAAATCAAATTCTCCATAATGTCGGTAACACAAGTAGTCAAGAATTTAAAATCATCTTCCCAACATATCATAGACACCTTATAATCGAACAATCCTATACACCAAATAGCTTAATCGAAATTCTTAAAACTAGACTAAACCCCACAGTAATTAATGGTATAAAAACAGAGGAACGAATACAAGGAATGATTCAAGAAATCTATAGGGATCATTTTGCTAACTACCGTATTCGATTTTGCCAGGTCATAGTTGAAGACGTTTCTGACGAATCAAGGCAAGAAGAGATTATTATTAACACCCATCAACGTGCTCATAGGAATGATCGCGAAAACAAATTGCAGATTCTGGAAAGATATTATTTCCCTAGTATGTCACGCAAAATAAGAAGAATAATAAAACTATGCGCTATCTGTAAGGAGAACAAATATGATAGACATCCGGACAAGGTAGAAATTCAACCAACTCCAATACCAACGTATCCCGGACAAATCATCCATGTCGATATCTTCTCAACTGAAGGTAATCTAGTACTGACATCGCTAGACAAGTTCTCTAAGTACGCTCAAGTCAAGAGGTTACAATCCAAAGCCATTGAAGATGTTAGGCAACCCCTTAGAGAGATTATATTTGCCTATGGAATTCCGAAGACTATAGTATTCGATAATGAGAAGTCTTTCAACTCTTCTCCAATCACATTCATGCTTAAAAATGAATTTGGCATTGAAGTATTTACAACGCCTCCGTACACAAGTACCTCGAACGGCCAAGTCGAAAGATTCCACTCGACTCTCGCTGAACTTATGCGTTGCATCAAGAAAGAACAGGTGCATAAATCCTTCACGGAACTTCTAGAATCAGCCGTAAATGCCTATAATTTCACTATACATTCAGTAACAAACAAGAAACCAGTAGATTTGTTCTTCAGCAGAAACATAGACCCTTCCCAAATTGATAAAATTCGATCCGAAATTCAAACCAAATTAAAAGACAAGCAAGAACAAGATTTGAACTACCATAATAAGGGCAAGCCACCAATAAAGGAATATTCAGTAGGAGAAACTATTTATGTCAAGAAAAACAAAAGAATAGGGTCAAAACTCTCACCCCGATATTCAAAAGAAGTCATTAAAGAAAATAGGAAAACAACAGTTCTCACACAATCCGGCAAAGTTGTCCACAAATCACACATAAAAACATGATTCCAAAATCTCTCTTTTTAGATACCTACTGACCGACTGCTTATGTGACGTACAAATACTGGACTATACGAACTCACGACTAGTGACTATTAACACAGGGATATCTAGAATACAAACAGGCACTTACAAAATAATCCACGAAATAGACTTATCGGCCTACTCACAAGCTGTAAGCAACATAGAGTCATCCATGATAAAACATATACCATCCTCTCATCCCAGCTATCAACTCTTATCCCAAGAACTATCCTCCATAAGATCCCACCTTAACCGTTTAATCCCTAACAAAGTTAAAAGATCAATCGATTTCTTAGGAAGCGCTTGGAAATTTATCACCGGTAATCCAGACAAACATGACCTGCAGATAATTCAGGAAAAGATTAACAATGTACTAGAAAACAATAATAGACAAATTTTAATAAATAAACTAATTATTGATAAAATAAATGATGTAAGAGAAATAACTAATAGTATAAGTAAATTTGTAAAAGAAAATAAAAACTCAATAGAAGAAATTGTATTCCATATAAAGTATAAACTAGATTATCTTAAGGAAGAAATAACAAACGTAGAATACGCCTTGCATTGGGCAAGAGCCAACGTCATAAATTCTTATATTCTGTCAAATAGTGAAGTAAATGTAATAGAAAAAATTATAAATAATAAAGAAATTCCCTTTAAAGATATAGAAGAAGCATTAGAATTTTGTGAAATTAAAATAGCATCCAATAACTCTATTATTTTATATATAGTAAGCCTACCAATTGTAACTGAAGAAATTTGTAATAGTTTAAGCATAAAAGCCGTCAAAGAAGGCAATAAAATAATTAAGATTGATTTTGACAAAATTGTGAAATGCAAGGAAGAAACATACGGAATAGATCTAGACTGTAAAACAGTAAATAAATTATCCATATGTCCTAAAAATAATATTGTAATTTAAGTAACACAAATTGTATACCGAATTTATTAAATAGTAAGCCAGCAAACTGCACTGCAATCAACAGTCAACACGTCCCAGCATACGAGGAAGTATCACCCGACATCATCTTCTTGAACCAGTACAATGGGCAAGTTACCATCAATAATAACGAAGTTGCCCTCAACGGTACGTTCTTGATCAGATACCACAACACCAGCATCCAAATTGGGAAAAGCATATTTAGATCTCTCGAGCTGACGCACCTCAACCCCCTTCCGGCAATTTTACAACCAACAACAATCAACCACGAAGTAGAAGAAATATTATCGCTGGAAATGATAAAGGAGCTAAACGTCAACAACACCCAGTACATTCAACTCCTCAAGACCAAGGTGAAAAACAGCATAGCAATAAACATTGGAGCCTGTCTATTACTCCTCATCCTATTATCAATAATTCTCCGAAAAATCGTAACGAGTAATAAGTCACCAGAGGACATTACCACCAGGTCAGATTCATCCGACAAAAATTCAGTGGCAGAGAAGGTCACACCATTACCTTCCCCAATACCAAGGGCGACAACCTCGCGACTTAACCAGATACCATTTTTCTAAGTGAACGCGGACGTTCACACTTAGGGGCGGAGGAGTTAACGAATAATAATATCAAAGCAGACAGGAAACAAGTGCAAGTGAACCCAACACGCGCAGGCGACCTTAATACGCGCCACCAGGTAAAACGCCATGTCAGCAACGTTCCCACGATCCATAGCAATACGCGTCGCCGGGTGGATCGTCATGTCAGCAGCGTTCCCACGATCGACGTCCAAAATGCAGTAGCAGCAATAATTAGGTATTTAAGGTAGCGTTAAGTACTCATTGTATGTTCAGTTGATGTTCAGTTTAGTGCAGTTAACTTGGAAGGCAGAAGCTCTGCTAAAATAAATAAAGTTTTTTTTTGAAAATAAATATAGAAAAAATATAATTTACATCATCAACTGTTTAACTATCACCGTTCATGAGATACAGCCTGGTGATAGACGGACGGACAGCGAAGTCTTAGTAATAGGGTTCCGTTTTACCCTTTCGGTACGGAACCTTAAAAACGACAAAAGATAAAATCGTGCAATTTTCGAAAGATTACCAACATCTCTGATGTACTCTGAGCACCGTGAAGTGTCAAGTTACGAGGATGTCCAAGATGATTCCAATGGGAACTTAAAAAGCACACCAAGTATAGTGTGACTTAGGCTGTCCATCTATTTGTACGTGTATACATACAACATCGAGTTGAATACATCAATCATGTGTGGCCTTCCGCCCTGAAATTACACTGCGGTTCAAGTGTAGTTGTATTCTCTGTGGATTGGTATGTTGCAAAATGATTACAACATTCAATTTCCTATCAGTAGGCCAGGAACAGATTGAGCATCTTTTATATTGATTGCTTTCAGAACGATGTTGTGGTGCGTAGTTAAATGTTTACACCCTGCTGTCTTTAGTCTTCCATCACCATCCAACACGTAATAATAAACGAAATGCCTTATTAGGTGAGAAAATGGATAAAGAAATAAAATGATTTTTATTATTATCTTTTCATTTTTGTGAAGGTTGCTATGAATCTTGGTTTCTGCGAGCACTGGTTTGAGCTAAGAAAATTGCTAACTGAATTGCCATGTATATTTGGATAGAGAGCCTATCCAGAGATGTGCGCCAGAGATATATAGATGTACGGGTATATCCTAAATAAGATTTCGTTCTTTTTAGTTACGGTACTGTGCAGCGCTGCGGCGCAGCTGATGAAGAATCATGTAAGTCCTGGAAATAAATAAAATAAAACTAACTTGTAAATGTATGACACATGTACATACTTACTTAGGTGGCGCTACAGTGCGTGGTGAACCTGGGCCTCAACCAACAAGCGTCTCCAGCTGGCACGGTCTTTGGCCAGCTGTTTCCAGCGCCTCACGCCCAGTTGGTTAGGGTCCCCTTCCACCTGCGTGCGCCACCATAGATGCGGCCATACTCTGCCGTGCGTTCCTTCCGGGGTGGATTCGAAGACTCTTCGGGTCGGAGCTGTATTTTCCATGCATTCTACATGGCCTAGCCACCTTAGACGCTGTATCCGTAGACGTCGTACTAGGCCGATGTCGCTGTACAACCCGCACAGTTCTTCGTTATATCTTCTCCACCATACACCGTTTGAACAAACGGGGCCGTAGATAGTGCGCAGAACTTAAACTCTCGAAACGACCAAGGGCATCTTCATCCGCTTTTGTTAAGGTCCAAGCCTCTCCGAAGTAAAGGACGACTGGGGTGATCAAGGTCTTATATAGTGTCACCTTGGTTTTCCGAGAGAGGGCTCTACTTCTCAACTGCCTCTTCAGTCCAAAGAAACAGCGGTTGGCAAGAGTGATTCTGCGTTTTATTTCAGCGCTGGTGTTGTTGTCGCCGGTCATCAGTTAGCCAAGTTAGACGAATTCCTATACCACTTCAAAGTTGCCATGCCAATACGGCGGTGTTGTCCGTCTCTTTTAGATGAAAGCAGATATTTGGCTTTACCCTCATTAACCATGAGACCCATCCTCGCCGCTTTTACCTCAATGCTTACAAAGGCCTCCTTGACGTCTCGCCGTGTCCGTCCAATCACGTCAATGGCGTCGGCGTACGCAAGCAATTGCGTAGACTTGAAATAAATCGTTCCTCTTGTGTTGGCGAGTGGCTCTTGCACGATTTTGAAAAAGTTGTATAACAGCGCGTCACCTTGCCTCTTCTTCTTCTTCTTAGCGGGCGCCCAGGTTGAACCTGGCCCTCAACCAACATGCCCCTCCATCTGGCACGATATTTTGCTAGTCTTTTCCATTGCCGCACACCCAGTTGGCTGAGATCCCCTTCCACCTGTGTGCGCCATCTAAAGTGCGGCCGTCCTCTGCTTCTTCGTCCCTTGGGGTTGGATTCAAAGACTCTCCGGGCTGGAGCTGTGGTGTCCATTCGCTCTACATGGCCCAGCCATATTAGGCGTTGAATCCGTAGATGCCTGACTAGGCTCATGTCGCTGTACGGTCCGTAAAGTTCGTGGTTCAATATTCTCCTCCATCCGCCGTCTGCGTTTATAGGCCCAAAAATCACGCGCAAAATCTTTCTCTCGAACCGACTAAAGGCCCCCTCATCCGCTTTTGATAGTGTCCATGCTTCTGCGCCGTACAACAGGACCGGTATGATAAGGGTCTTATATAGGGTCAACTTTGTCATTCGGGAGAGGGCTCTATTACTCAGTTGCCTCCTGAGCCCAAAGAAACAGCGATTGGCAAGAGTGATTCTGCGTTTGATTTCAGAACTGATGTCGTTGTTCCAGGTCAACGCGGATCCAAGGTAGACGAGGTCCTTAACTACCTCGAACATATATCTGCCAATACAAACGTTCTGGCCAAGACGTCGGTGGTGAGCGCCCCTTTTTTGATGACAGCATATATTTAGTTTTGCCATCGTTTACCGTCAAACCAATTTTCGCCGCCTCCAACTCAATGCTCGCAAACGCCTCATTGACATCTCGCTGTGATCTACTTATTATGTTAATATTGTCGGCGTATGCAAGGAGTTGCGAGGATTCGAAATAGATTGTGCCTTTTGTATTGGCCAGTGATTTTTGCACAACCATTTCCAATATGATGTTTAAGAAATCACACGACAGCGCCTAAATCCTAAATCCTTTTTTGATATCAAAACTATCGTTAAGGTGTTCCCGATTCGGATGGAGCAGCGAGCACTCTCCAAAGTCATCCTGCATAGTCTGACGAGTTTAGCAGGTATGTCAATGGTAGATATAGCGTTGTATAGCTCGTCTCTAATTACGCTGTCGTATGCGACTTTGAAGTCGACAATTAGGTGGTGAGTGTGGACTTGAAATTCACTGGTTTTTTCCAGGATCTGCCGTTGTGTGAAGATTTGGTCGATGGTGGACTTCCC
Source organism: Eumerus sabulonum (assembly GCA_951905685.1). Lineage (NCBI taxonomy): Eukaryota > Metazoa > Arthropoda > Insecta > Diptera > Syrphidae > Eumerus > Eumerus sabulonum. The sequence goes on from OX645063.1 coordinate 34,700,873, forward strand.
TGGCCTGAATCAGCTTATTTACAAAAGGCATCAGGCGTTCACACAAAACGGCAGATAAGATTTTGTAGGCGACGTTAAGGAGACTTATTCCTCTATAGTTGGCGCAATCAGAGGGGTGGATCTTGTGGATCGGGCATTCGATGCTGAGACTCCATTCCTCGAGCATGCTTTCCTCTAACTATATCTTACGGATGAGCTGGTGCATGCCCCCAACCAGATCATCCCCAGCTGCATTGAAGAGCTCAGCAGATAGCCAGTCTGCGCCAGCAGCTTTATTCGACTTGAGCTTGAATAAAGCAATCTTATCTTCGTCGAGGTCAGGGGGACAGAATTCTCTGCGGTCTCCGTCGGTTAGAAATGGATCATTCTGCCTGACGGTATATTGACTAACATCGCCGTTATACAGTCTGCAGAAGTGGTTTTTCCATATTCTCAGCATCGACTGCTGTTCTACTACTAGGTGTCCGTTCTCATCCCTGCAGGGCTGCCAACTACCCTTGTGATTGTTGAGATGTGGGAAAGGCGTGCTAGCACCTAGAAGATTTTGCCCCGTTAAGAAGTCTATCAGCCTAAATACATTCTTGGATGTGGTGTTGTGTTGGATGTGAGGACGCCGTGGCGCAGAGGTTAGTATGTTGGATAAAACGAACGCCACCGAATGTTTATTTCGCGGCGTTCCTCCTCGGCGGGGTACTGGCAAAACCCTCCCTACGATACTTGCCGTGAAAAAGCTTCTCGACTTACATCGTTCGAAATCGGCATTAAACTTTAGTCATTTTTACCTGTATGAAAAATAAATAACACACAACATGGGTGATTGAGAGAAGCTTGGCTCTGGTCCTTCAGGGGCTGTAACGCCATCAAGTTGTGTAGGCTGTGCTTACCAATGACCCTAACAAAAGTGACTTCCTTGCCCAGTTTCGCGTTAAAATCTCTTAATACGATTTTAGAATCGTAATTTGGACATTGGGCATATATTCTATCTATCTTTTGTGGCGTCCGCAGTGCCATCGATGGGGGCATGATCGCAGCCTAGTTTGCGCAGATGTTGGCGAATTGATGCCTACTTTCCTTGTAGCGGTCGCCGTCCATCCCATCGCATTTCCCGAATTGCGGTACTACCTGCCTCATAGTAGTCTAGGGCTTCCGCAAGTTGTTCGGCTGCACCTGGTTGAGGGATATGACTTTCCACGTACACAGCCGAATATCATTTTTCCTTTTTCTTTTGTTTCCTGGGTCAACATTGAATCCATCCGTGTTTTTTAAAAGGAGCCTTTTTTCGGGTTTTTTCTACGTATGGCTTGCCGGGCCATAGCCTAGCCGACACTAATCCTGTTTTGTGGCACAAGAAACTCGCCATTCGTCCTTTTGCGTTCGCAATTTCATATGGAAATCCCCGGATGGCACCACGAGGAATTGAAAATACAGCTGCTACATAGCTGTCCATTTGCGGGCCAGCGCACGCCGGATACGCTACCCCTACGAGGCCTTTGTCAGTCGTTTACCACCCAAGTTTCACATATATACACTTTAGAAATAGTTATATTTCAGATTACTAAAGATTAAATGGAACGAAATTGAGTTAAAATAAAGACTTAAAAATTGAATCAGAAGTGAGCGGATATTACACTAACTTGCTTAAATTGTTTCGACACGTAATGGATCATTTTTGCGTGGAAAATCAACGGAAACGAGCTTGAATGGTAACAACAAGTAAGTTCTGAATCCCAAGGGAGTATTGTGATTGTCTGATTGTTGCGTCGAAACCTTAACTGCTGGTGGTAATGAAAAACGCAAATTCTCTCGAAATCCAAAAATTGTGTTAGAGTCACGCAAAAGTGGACATACAGGTAGTGCTTAATTGGACAAATAGTAAATAAGCAATTCGGTATTATCCTATGTCTGTATAGGCTATTGGTGGTGGGAAAATATCAGTTGATGGACTGTATTGTAGAGTAGTGGATAAATAATGCTTGCTTCTGAAAGTAAACAAGGGAAGAAAATACAAAAATGCCACCAATAGTTTTTGGCAATGTTTTATTAGTCAACGATGAAGTCAGGCATAAGACTCCAGCGATATCAGGGCATGGCTGTCAGTGAAAATTCGAATATCTGTGACAGATATCACGTTCCACCTTATCCGTGACAGGACTTCCTTTATTGCTAGCAGCTCCGCCTGGAAGACGCTGCAGTTGTCTGGTAGTTTTAGTGCCAGATTCAGTGTCAACTGTTTGCAGAAGACTCCGCTATCCATCCCGTCCTTTGGTGTTTGACCCATCTGTGTAAAAGTCTCAGTAAAAGATTTTATTAAAGGAAAGAGAAAAACTTGGCTAGCACAAATGAAAACAAAAAAGGAAGTGAGTTGAATAGAAATAAAAATAATACAAAAAGCATACGTCAAGTTAAATAAGCATGCTTGTTTTATAATTCATAATTCTGTTAGTAGTGCTGGGGGGGGGGGTCAGACGGCTTAGACGGGTTTAGCGTTTATTACTATCATCCTCTCTTAAACGCAAACCCATTTTTCTCGTAAAATATTCGTGCTTGATCTAAAAGTAGATTTGGTCAGGATATTCGCTGTCATCTCATCAGTTCCCACGATTGTAACTTCTATCTTTTCCATCTTTTTCTCAACTATTTGTCACGTAGAAAGTGAAACCTCACATCGATATGCTTGCTACCAGCATGAAAAGAATCTGTTGAAGCAAGCTAGATTGCGCTCTGATTGTCACAAAACAGAGTAACTGGAACTTTCTCTAAGTGGAACCATAACTCGTCCTCCGATTGCTTCAGCCAAACTGCTTCAGGGTGTCGCACTAGCCAGCGACAAGTATTCCGCCTCTATGGCTGAAAGAGCCACCGTCTTCTGCCTTTTCGAACTCCATGATATAGCAGCACCCTGGAACATAAATACATACCCTGTACATGACCTCCTATCTTCAGTGTTTGAAGCCCAATCAGCATCGCAGAACCCGGTTATATTTCCGTCATGATTTTTAGCAAAAACCTGTTTATAATCTTTAGTTCCTTTTAGGTACCTCATAACTCTCTTAACGGCTGCCCGGTCTTGAGATTCAGGCCTGGAGTTAAATCTGATAAGCATATTTACCGAATAACTTATATACGGTCTGGTTCCCTGCGACAGATAGACAAGGCTTCCAATCGCTTCCTGGTAAGGTACATCTGTTAGCAAATTGTCATCAGCTTTTAAACTTACGAATTTGCTGTTTGGACCACTCGACCAATTTGATATTCATATTGCGGTCAAACATTCTGAATTTCCGAAGAATACGTTCCATGTAGGCTGATTGATCCTAACACAACTCACCGATTTTCCTGTCATGGGTTATTCTAAAACATATACACTGCTTGGCCACACCAATTTCCAATTTCCTTCTTTCTTCTCTTCATTGTTCATAACCCTTTATAACGAGTCGAGCTAACTACCTCAAGACATTACCTGCACCATCTATTTTCGTCTTGAAAACCCAGCGACATCCAATAGCCTTTGTATTCTCCGGTAAATTCGTCAATGTCCATATTTAGTTTTCAATCAGTGATTCGTTTTTTGCGTCCATAGCTTCCTTCCAAGAGTTGGCATCTTCACTTACTAGAGCTTCATCAAAATTGTCTGGATCCTTTTTTAAGGTATTCATAGGTAAGAAACAGCATTTGTTTTAGTTGATGAGGTTCTTGGCCTCAGTTATACAGCGCTTTGTCTTGAATTTTTAAAATTTGTTGCTGGAACATAATCATCGTCAACGTCGTCATCATGATCATGAGAACTACAGGCGTTACTGTCATCCATTTGCCTCATAATATATGTACATATTTATCTCCTCAGCTGGCTGTAATGAATCAGAAATTTATTTGGGAAATGTTTGGGGTTAATTCAGATAATGGCATGGTAACAAAATCTCTCTCTATCTGGTCCTCTAAAAACACCTACGTCACGGCCCTTGATTACTTGATTTTTGTCTTTATCATACAACTGTCTTAATCATTCAAAGTTCTGGCCAATACGTCGGTGTTGCACGTCTCTTTTGGATGAAAGCAGATATTTGGTTTAACTCTCATTAACCTTGAGACCCATTTTAGCCGCTTCTACCTCAACGCTTACAAAGGCCTCATTGACGTCTCGCTGCGTCCGTCCAACAACGTCAATGTCGTTGGAATACGCAAGCAATTGCTTAGACTTGAAATACCTGGATTATCTCTTGTGTTGGGCAGACACTCTTGCACGATCTTTTCAAGCACGATGTTGAAAAAGTTGCATGACAGCGCACCACTTTGCCTAAATCCTTTTTTAACATCAAAGGTCTTGGTTTGTTCATTACCGACCTGGGTCTTCTCCTAGATCTGCCGTAGCGTAAATATTTGGTCTATTGTGAATTTACCTGGCCTAAAACCACACTGATTAGACTTAAGTCTTGATATCACGCACTCTGCCGTGCGTTCCTTCCGGGGTGGATTCGAAGACTCTTCGGGTCGGAGCTGTATTTTCCATGCATTCTACATGGCCTAGCCACCTTAGACGCTGTATCCGTAGACGTCGTACTAGGCCGATGTCGCTGTACAACCCGCACAGTTCTTCGTTATATCTTCTCCACCATACACCGTTTGAACAAACGGGGCCGTAGATAGTGCGCAGAACTTAAACTCTCGAAACGACCAAGGGCATCTTCATCCGCTTTTGTTAAGGTCCAAGCCTCTCCGAAGTAAAGGACGACTGGGGTGATCAAGGTCTTATATAGTGTCACCTTGGTTTTCCGAGAGAGGGCTCTACTTCTCAACTGCCTCTTCAGTCCAAAGAAACAGCGGTTGGCAAGAGTGATTCTGCGTTTTATTTCAGCGCTGGTGTTGTTGTCGCCGGTCATCAGTTAGCCAAGTTAGACGAATTCCTATACCACTTCAAAGTTGCCATGCCAATACGGCGGTGTTGTCCGTCTCTTTTAGATGAAAGCAGATATTTGGCTTTACCCTCATTAACCATGAGACCCATCCTCGCCGCTTTTACCTCAATGCTTACAAAGGCCTCCTTGACGTCTCGCCGTGTCCGTCCAATCACGTCAATGGCGTCGGCGTACGCAAGCAATTGCGTAGACTTGAAATAAATCGTTCCTCTTGTGTTGGCGAGTGGCTCTTGCACGATTTTGAAAAAGTTGTATAACAGCGCGTCACCTTGCCTCTTCTTCTTCTTCTTAGCGGGCGCCCAGGTTGAACCTGGCCCTCAACCAACATGCCCCTCCATCTGGCACGATATTTTGCTAGTCTTTTCCATTGCCGCACACCCAGTTGGCTGAGATCCCCTTCCACCTGTGTGCGCCATCTAAAGTGCGGCCGTCCTCTGCTTCTTCGTCCCTTGGGGTTGGATTCAAAGACTCTCCGGGCTGGAGCTGTGGTGTCCATTCGCTCTACATGGCCCAGCCATATTAGGCGTTGAATCCGTAGATGCCTGACTAGGCTCATGTCGCTGTACGGTCCGTAAAGTTCGTGGTTCAATATTCTCCTCCATCCGCCGTCTGCGTTTATAGGCCCAAAAATCACGCGCAAAATCTTTCTCTCGAACCGACTAAAGGCCCCCTCATCCGCTTTTGATAGTGTCCATGCTTCTGCGCCGTACAACAGGACCGGTATGATAAGGGTCTTATATAGGGTCAACTTTGTCATTCGGGAGAGGGCTCTATTACTCAGTTGCCTCCTGAGCCCAAAGAAACAGCGATTGGCAAGAGTGATTCTGCGTTTGATTTCAGAACTGATGTCGTTGTTCCAGGTCAACGCGGATCCAAGGTAGACGAGGTCCTTAACTACCTCGAACATATATCTGCCAATACAAACGTTCTGGCCAAGACGTCGGTGGTGAGCGCCCCTTTTTTGATGACAGCATATATTTAGTTTTGCCATCGTTTACCGTCAAACCAATTTTCGCCGCCTCCAACTCAATGCTCGCAAACGCCTCATTGACATCTCGCTGTGATCTACTTATTATGTTAATATTGTCGGCGTATGCAAGGAGTTGCGAGGATTCGAAATAGATTGTGCCTTTTGTATTGGCCAGTGATTTTTGCACAACCATTTCCAATATGATGTTTAAGAAATCACACGACAGCGCCTAAATCCTAAATCCTTTTTTGATATCAAAACTATCGTTAAGGTGTTCCCGATTCGGATGGAGCAGCGAGCACTCTCCAAAGTCATCCTGCATAGTCTGACGAGTTTAGCAGGTATGTCAATGGTAGATATAGCGTTGTATAGCTCGTCTCTAATTACGCTGTCGTATGCGACTTTGAAGTCGACAATTAGGTGGTGAGTGTGGACTTGAAATTCACTGGTTTTTTCCAGGATCTGCCGTTGTGTGAAGATTTGGTCGATGGTGGACTTCCCTGGCCTGAATCAGCTTATTTACAAAAGGCATCAGGCGTTCACACAAAACGGCAGATAAGATTTTGTAGGCGACGTTAAGGAGACTTATTCCTCTATAGTTGGCGCAATCAGAGGGGTGGATCTTGTGGATCGGGCATTCGATGCTGAGACTCCATTCCTCGAGCATGCTTTCCTCTAACTATATCTTACGGATGAGCTGGTGCATGCCCCCAACCAGATCATCCCCAGCTGCATTGAAGAGCTCAGCAGATAGCCAGTCTGCGCCAGCAGCTTTATTCGACTTGAGCTTGAATAAAGCAATCTTATCTTCGTCGAGGTCAGGGGGACAGAATTCTCTGCGGTCTCCGTCGGTTAGAAATGGATCATTCTGCCTGACGGTATATTGACTAACATCGCCGTTATACAGTCTGCAGAAGTGGTTTTTCCATATTCTCAGCATCGACTGCTGTTCTACTACTAGGTGTCCGTTCTCATCCCTGCAGGCTTCCGTTCCGGCTTTATATCCTTGGCATGTTCGCATTATCTGTTGATAAAACTTTCGAACGTCATGCCTGCAGTAACATCTCTCCAAATTCTCAATCGCGCGTTTCTCGTGCTCTTTCTTTTTTCTTCTAAGAAGCTTATGCTCCTCCCTTCTTTTTAGCTCGTAGTGTTCACGAGCTACTATTGTTCTTTTATGCAGCGAGACCTTATATGCATCCTGCTGTGTGAATCCTCCTGCACTCGTCATAGAACCAGGTGTTTCTTCGTGGTGGAGCCTTGAAACCCAAAACTTCGGATGCAGAGCTTTTTAGGGCTTGTTTGCAAAGGCTCTGCTGCTGTTATATTGATAGCGTGGAGGATTCAGGTGTATTAGAGAGCTTAAGGGAGACGCGATCGGTAAAAGCAGGAGCGGTTTCTGGCGATAGTAGCTTTCCGACGTCATAACTTTGTATTCTTACTCTACTCCGTTGCGTTCGTGATATCCGTAAGCGCATCTTGGCTACTACAAGATAGTGGTCCGAGTCGATGTTAGCCCCTCGGAAAGTTCGAACATCAGGAATAGTGGAGGAGTGTCTGACGTCGATCGCAATGTGATCAATCTGGTTGGTAGTCGATTGATCAAAAGACCGCCAGGTACCCTTGTGGATGTTGAGATGGGGAAATCGCGTGTTTGCTACAAGGAAGTTACGCCTCGCTAAGAAATCGATTAGCCTAAGTGCGTTGTCGGATGTGGTGTTATGGAGGCTATGCTTTCCTATGATCGACTCAAATATGTCCTCTTTGCCCAGTTTTGCATTAAAATCTCATATGACTATTTTTGTGTCATAGCTGGGGCATTGGGCATAGGTTCTTTCTAGGAGATCGTAGAATTTTTCTTTGAGACGATCGTCTTTTCTTCCGTTGGGGCGTGAGCGCATATTAAGCTAATGTATCCAAATTTAGCTTTGATGCGGATTGTTATGAGTCGTTCGCTTATATCTCGAAAGCTTAAGACTTTTTGTCGGAGTCTTCCTCGAATAACGAATCCCCACCCGAATAAGCGCTGTTTGCTCTCCTTGTAGCAGTTCCCGTAGTAGATGTCACAGTTTTTCATCCGTCTTTTGCCTGGTCCATCCCATCGCACCTCTTGGAGTGCGGTTTTGCGGACACATGTACATTGTACCTATTAATATATCATCCAACAATAAACCTACCGTACTTGTTTGTATATCACAGCAGTACCTACATAAATATGTAGGTGTGTTGCAGACTTATTGGCAGCTGATTATCCCCACCCAATCTTCCCGGGTATTATATCAATATTACTCTGAAATTGCCTAACAACACCTCGATGAAATATAAACCGATTTCGTTATTTTAATGAAAAAATGCATGCATACATATAACGGTTACACTTAATGTGAAGCAATATTTTCTCTTGATTCCATAATTCATCATACCAAGAGGGCGGTGAATAGACTCATGAAAAGAAAGTACTTGTCTGGTTTTACGGCTCAATGAATGAATATTATAGAGCTGTAAGAAAAATGATGCCGGTGACATAACCTAACACAATTTTGAAATTTTCTCTTCATTTTGTTAATTTAACATCAAGGAACTGAAGTATAGTTCAGTCTAGGCAGACTTTATCTTATCCAATTTGTGACATTTTTATGATTCATGCTCTTCAACCGCTTTTAACGTTCTTTCGTTCCTTTCGGCTTAACTTAAATATGAGTGACTCACGATTCTTGATCTATGAGTAAGGGAACGTGATAGCTTTTATTGAAAATAAAAATGTGAGAAATTGAATAGAATACGAAAATAAATAATAAACAGTCTTAGTTTGGTTATAACAATTTGGTTTATTAATTCCAAAAGCAGTAGCTCAATATTTCGGTTTCGTAGAACATTCCATTTGTTTGTACTTGAAGAATTTGAAGTATCCGAAAAGTAGCAAATAGCAACGAATCTTGAAAGTCAAGCAGTGGACTCCCCGTGGTCTAAGTGAGCCTTGACCTTTCGTCAATAGGGCACTCATTCACCTTACCTAACCTAACTTAGTTGATTGATGTGGATGTTAAGAGAGTTGAAGATATTTGCCTCGTCTTCTGGCAATCGCCGTCTCGGCTTTTCATACGGAAGTTGTCAAGTGTATCCCGACGCCCTTCTAAGAAATAGCTTCGTGATTTGTCGGTTTTAAGTGTTTTGTTTCCAAATCTCAAATTCCACTTACAAGACTGATGATCATCATCGTCAGCAAAAGAACTCGTTACATTTATATGGATACATATTTCAAACCACACACATTTTATTCTTTACGACACAAAAGTATTTAATGAGAATATTGGACTGACAACTTTAACAATTCTTCGACGATACTGTTCATGGCGAACCTGGGCCTCCTCGAAAAAAAAAAAATTTTCCAACTGGCACAGTCTTTCGCCAGTGGTCTCTAGTGTTGCACGCCTAGATAGTTGAGGTATACTTGCATGGGCCACCTTAAATTTGGCCGTCCTCGACCGCGTCGCCCCTCCGGGTTGGATTCAACGACCTTCCAGACCGGAGCTGTGGTTTCCATCCGCTCTGTATGACCTAGCCATATTAGGCGTTGTATCCCCAGACGCCTTGCTACGTTCATGTCACTGTATAGCCCCAACTGTATGTATGTATGTTGGCGTTACAGCCCATGAAGGACCAGAGCCAAGCTTTTCTCGATCACCTATGTTGTGTGTGATTTATTTTTTCACACAGGTAAAAGTAACCTACAGTTTTTTACCTTTTTCAAGGCAAGCTTATACCAGGGGGGGTTTCGCCAGTACCCCGCCGAGGAGGGACACCACGAAATAAACATGGCGTTGGTGTTATCGGGATCCGAACTCGCTCATCGTGCGCCAGAGTCCAGCAAACTAACCACTGCGCCACGGCGCCCCTACTATTCACTATTAATTCTTCTCCTTAACTTTCTATTTATGCAGATCGGGCCGAAAATCGTACACAGAATTTTTCTCTCAAAACGAACAAGGAGCACGATGACCGGGACCGTATATTATAGATAGTCACCTTGGTTTTCCAGGAGAGGGCTTTGCTTCTCAATTGCCTTTCGAGCAGAAAGAAACAGCGGTTGGCAATAGTTATTCTGTGTTTGATTTCGGTACTGATGTCATTGCTGCATGTCACTGCGGAGCCTATGTAGATGAAGTCCTTGACTACCTCGAAATTATACCTGTCAATATGTGCGCCCTGGCTAAGATGTCGGTGGTTCGTGTCTTTTTCCGGCGACAGCATATATTTCGCCTTGCGCCAATCCATCGGCATATGCGAGCTGTTGTACATATTGGAAAAAGATCATGCCCTTCATATCGACCACTCAGTTTTGCATGATCCTTTCATGGACGATGTTGAAAACGTCACACGTTTTCACATTTTTTGACATTAAAGGTCTCGGTTAAATCGTTTACAAACCTTGTGGAGCAGCGAGAATTCTTAAATATCATCCTGCACATTCTGACGAGTTTGTCAGGGATGTCAAAACTAGACATGGCGCTTTATAGATCGTCTCTAGGTACGCTTTCGTAAAGTCAATAAACAGTTAGTGGGTGTCTGTTTTTTTCCAGGGTCTGCCGCGTTAAATACTTCATCGATAGTGGACTTCATGGGCCTGAAACCGCACTGATATTGACCAATAAGATATTGACTAGGCGTTCACACCGTGCAGCAGAGAAGGTCTCATAAGCGATGTACAGGAGACTTATACCTCTGTAATTGGCACAGATAACAGACGATACTAAGATTCCATTCATCGGGCATAGAATCCTCTGACCATATCTTAGGGATGAGTTGGCGCACACTCCCAGCCAGGTCATCTCCAGCTGCCTTAAAGAGCTCAACAGGTAGTCGATCTGCTCCAGCATCTTTGTTAGACTTAAGCTTAGAAAAAGCATTCCTAACTTCGTCCAGATCAGGGGACGGAATTCTCTGCTATCATCGTTCGTTGTGAATTGGTAATTCTGCCTGACGAATCTGTTTCGTCATCGCCGTTATACAGTCTGCAGAAGTAGTCTTTCCAGACTCTTAGTACCGATTGTGTGTGAACTGCAGGCTTCCGTTTTGGCCTTATATCCCTGGTATGTTTGTTTTATTTGTTGATAGGCTTGCTGCTTGGCTGAGCGTGTCCTCCTACACTCTTCGTCAAGCCATGTGTTTCTTGTTGGTGGCGTTTTGAAACGCAGTACCTCAGAGAGCGCCGTGGTGCGTGTTGGCCTCTGACGCCGATGACACGGGATCGAGAACACCCATATCATCGTACGTGTTTCTCTTCAGCAGGGTTCTGACAAAACCGCCCGTGTTATAACTGTCATGAAAGCGGTCTCTTGCGATTGTGGCATTACAACGCTGTATGCCGCTGGCTTTACTCGATTTTCCTGGACCAGGCATATCCGTAGTCGTAACCTGGCTGTCACAAGATAGTGGTAGTGATAGTGGTCCGATATTGGCTCCTCGGGAAGTTCGCGATTTGGTCAATCGGGTGGACGGTTCATAGATCCGGAGGCTGCCAACTACCCTTGTGATTGTTGAGATGTGGGAAAGGCGTGCTAGCACCTAGAAGATTTTGCCCCGTTAAGAAGTCTATCAGCCTAAATACATTCTTGGATGTGGTGTTGTGTTGGATGTGAGGACGCCGTGGCGCAGAGGTTAGTATGTTGGATAAAACGAACGCCACCGAATGTTTATTTCGCGGCGTTCCTCCTCGGCGGGGTACTGGCAAAACCCTCCCTACGATACTTGCCGTGAAAAAGCTTCTCGACTTATGTACATCGTTCGAAATCGGCATTAAACTTTAGTCATTTTTACCTGTATGAAAAATAAATAACACACAACATGGGTGATTGAGAGAAGCTTGGCTCTGGTCCTTCAGGGGCTGTAACGCCATCAAGTTGTGTAGGCTGTGCTTACCAATGACCCTAACAAAAGTGACTTCCTTGCCCAGTTTCGCGTTAAAATCTCTTAATACGATTTTAGAATCGTAATTTGGACATTGGGCATATATTCTATCTATCTTTTGTGGCGTCCGCAGTGCCATCGATGGGGGCATGATCGCAGCCTAGTTTGCGCAGATGTTGGCGAATTGATGCCTACTTTCCTTGTAGCGGTCGCCGTCCATCCCATCGCATTTCCCGAATTGCGGTACTACCTGCCTCATAGTAGTCTAGGGCTTCCGCAAGTTGTTCGGCTGCACCTGGTTGAGGGATATGACTTTCCACGTACACAGCCGAATATCATTTTTCCTTTTTCTTTTGTTTCCTGGGTCAACATTGAATCCATCCGTGTTTTTTAAAAGGAGCCTTTTTTCGGGTTTTTTCTACGTATGGCTTGCCGGGCCATAGCCTAGCCGACACTAATCCTGTTTTGTGGCACAAGAAACTCGCCATTCGTCCTTTTGCGTTCGCAATTTCATATGGAAATCCCCGGATGGCACCACGAGGAATTGAAAATACAGCTGCTACATAGCTGTCCATTTGCGGGCCAGCGCACGCCGGATACGCTACCCCTACGAGGCCTTTGTCAGTCGTTTACCACCCAAGTTTCACATATATACACTTTAGAAATAGTTATATTTCAGATTACTAAAGATTAAATGGAACGAAATTGAGTTAAAATAAAGACTTAAAAATTGAATCAGAAGTGAGCGGATATTACACTAACTTGCTTAAATTGTTTCGACACGTAATGGATCATTTTTGCGTGGAAAATCAACGGAAACGAGCTTGAATGGTAACAACAAGTAAGTTCTGAATCCCAAGGGAGTATTGTGATTGTCTGATTGTTGCGTCGAAACCTTAACTGCTGGTGGTAATGAAAAACGCAAATTCTCTCGAAATCCAAAAATTGTGTTAGAGTCACGCAAAAGTGGACATACAGGTAGTGCTTAATTGGACAAATAGTAAATAAGCAATTCGGTATTATCCTATGTCTGTATAGGCTATTGGTGGTGGGAAAATATCAGTTGATGGACTGTATTGTAGAGTAGTGGATAAATAATGCTTGCTTCTGAAAGTAAACAAGGGAAGAAAATACAAAAATGCCACCAATAGTTTTTGGCAATGTTTTATTAGTCAACGATGAAGTCAGGCATAAGACTCCAGCGATATCAGGGCATGGCTGTCAGTGAAAATTCGAATATCTGTGACAGATATCACGTTCCACCTTATCCGTGACAGGACTTCCTTTATTGCTAGCAGCTCCGCCTGGAAGACGCTGCAGTTGTCTGGTAGTTTTAGTGCCAGATTCAGTGTCAACTGTTTGCAGAAGACTCCGCTATCCATCCCGTCCTTTGGTGTTTGACCCATCTGTGTAAAAGTCTCAGTAAAAGATTTTATTAAAGGAAAGAGAAAAACTTGGCTAGCACAAATGAAAACAAAAAAGGAAGTGAGTTGAATAGAAATAAAAATAATACAAAAAGCATACGTCAAGTTAAATAAGCATGCTTGTTTTATAATTCATAATTCTGTTAGTAGTGCTGGGGGGGGGGGGTCAGACGGCTTAGACGGGTTTAGCGTTTATTACTATCATCCTCTCTTAAACGCAAACCCATTTTTCTCGTAAAATATTCGTGCTTGATCTAAAAGTAGATTTGGTCAGGATATTCGCTGTCATCTCATCAGTTCCCACGATTGTAACTTCTATCTTTTCCATCTTTTTCTCAACTATTTGTCACGTAGAAAGTGAAACCTCACATCGATATGCTTGCTACCAGCATGAAAAGAATCTGTTGAAGCAAGCTAGATTGCGCTCTGATTGTCACAAAACAGAGTAACTGGAACTTTCTCTAAGTGGAACCATAACTCGTCCTCCGATTGCTTCAGCCAAACTGCTTCAGGGTGTCGCACTAGCCAGCGACAAGTATTCCGCCTCTATGGCTGAAAGAGCCACCGTCTTCTGCCTTTTCGAACTCCATGATATAGCAGCACCCTGGAACATAAATACATACCCTGTACATGACCTCCTATCTTCAGTGTTTGAAGCCCAATCAGCATCGCAGAACCCGGTTATATTTCCGTCATGATTTTTAGCAAAAACCTGTTTATAATCTTTAGTTCCTTTTAGGTACCTCATAACTCTCTTAACGGCTGCCCGGTCTTGAGATTCAGGCCTGGAGTTAAATCTGATAAGCATATTTACCGAATAACTTATATACGGTCTGGTTCCCTGCGACATATAGACAAGGCTTCCAATCGCTTCCTGGTAAGGTACATCTGTTAGCAAATTGTCATCAGCTTTTAAACTTACGAATTTGCTGTTTGGACCACTCGACCAATTTGATATTCATATTGCGGTCAAACATTCTGAATTTCCGAAGAATACGTTCCATGTAGGCTGATTGATCCTAACACAACTCACCGATTTTCCTGTCATGGGTTATTCTAAAACATATACACTGCTTGGCCACACCAATTTCCAATTTCCTTCTTTCTTCTCTTCATTGTTCATAACCCTTTATAACGAGTCGAGCTAACTACCTCAAGACATTACCTGCACCATCTATTTTCGTCTTGAAAACCCAGCGACATCCAATAGCCTTTGTATTCTCCGGTAAATTCGTCAATGTCCATATTTAGTTTTCAATCAGTGATTCGTTTTTTGCGTCCATAGCTTCCTTCCAAGAGTTGGCATCTTCACTTACTAGAGCTTCATCAAAATTGTCTGGATCCTTTTTTAAGGTATTCATAGGTAAGAAACAGCATTTGTTTTAGTTGATGAGGTTCTTGGCCTCAGTTATACAGCGCTTTGTCTTGAATTTTTAAAATTTGTTGCTGGAACATAATCATCGTCAACGTCGTCATCATGATCATGAGAACTACAGGCGTTACTGTCATCCATTTGCCTCATAATATATGTACATATTTATCTCCTCAGCTGGCTGTAATGAATCAGAAATTTATTTGGGAAATGTTTGGGGTTAATTCAGATAATGGCATGGTAACAAAATCTCTCTCTATCTGGTCCTCTAAAAACACCTACGTCACGGCCCTTGATTACTTGATTTTTGTCTTTATCATACAACTGTCTTAATCATTCAAAGTTCTGGCCAATACGTCGGTGTTGCACGTCTCTTTTGGATGAAAGCAGATATTTGGTTTAACTCTCATTAACCTTGAGACCCATTTTAGCCGCTTCTACCTCAACGCTTACAAAGGCCTCATTGACGTCTCGCTGCGTCCGTCCAACAACGTCAATGTCGTTGGAATACGCAAGCAATTGCTTAGACTTGAAATACCTGGATTATCTCTTGTGTTGGGCAGACACTCTTGCACGATCTTTTCAAGCACGATGTTGAAAAAGTTGCATGACAGCGCACCACTTTGCCTAAATCCTTTTTTAACATCAAAGGTCTTGGTTTGTTCATTACCGACCTGGGTCTTCTCCTAGATCTGCCGTAGCGTAAATATTTGGTCTATTGTGAATTTACCTGGCCTAAAACCACACTGATTAGACTTAAGTCTTGATATCGCTGTTTTGATTTCGTCTTGGTCGGGTGGATGGAATCCTCCTACATCGTCGTCCATTACGAATGGCTCATTCTGCCTGACAGCGGTATCTTGCCTATCATCGCCGTTATACAGTCTGCAGAAGAGGTCTTTCCAAATCCTCGGCATCGACTGCGACTCTACTACCAGTTCTCCAATTTCATCCCTGCAGGCTCTGGCTTTGTCGCCATGGCATGTTCGTTTTACCTTATTGTAAAACTTACGGGCGTCATTCCTGCGGAAGCATCTCTCCATCTCCTCGATCTCACACTTTCCGTGCTCTCTCTTCTTTTTTCTGAAAAGCGTGGGTTCCTCTCTTCTCTTCTGCTCATAGATTTCGCGAGCAGCTCTCGTCCGTCGTTGCAGCATGGCTTTATATGCCTTTTGTTTTGCCTCATGGGCTTGTTTGCATTGTTCATCAATCTAGGTGGTGGCAGTTTGAAACCTAGCACCTCTGAGGCTGCGTCTTAAACGGCGCTCTGGCAATGCGCCCATTCCTGCTCTATTGTTTGTGCTGCTGCGGGCGCTGTTTGTACTCTTTGTAGCAGTTCTCGTAGTAGATGTCACAGCTTTTCATCCGTCTTTTGCCTGGTCCATCTCATCGCACTTCTTGAAGCGCGGTTATATCTGCTTTATAGCAGTTAAGGGTTTGCTCCAATTGATCGCCAGCACCCGGTCTGTTAAAGGACCTCACGTTCCAGGCGCAGACTCTCAAGTCCGTTAGTCGTTTACCGGAGTCGTCCGTCGGTATTCGAGACTTATGGTTGCTTCTGAACAAGTAGGTTTTTACGTGATAGGGATGTTACTCCTAAGCACAACCCCCAACCTGGAGGGCCAGGTTCCTTTTACCCCAGGAACAAGGGGTTGGGTCGCTGCACATCCAGGGGGGGCCACGCGTGGGCTGTGTGTCAACTTCGATTGAGCAGGGGCAGAGATCGAAGCTGGCGTTTGCCATGTTAAACGCGATCAACTTCTTTGCTATGTTTGCTCACTCCCTCCCCCCTCATCTTGTAACTACATTTATATTAAAACGTCACCATTTTCCTAAATATTATGTGCCATTTCGCTGAACTGTAACCAACACGCATTATTTGGGTTTTAAACATGTCAACTTATGTGCCAACAAAACAACATTTGGGGCAAGCTCTGGTTTTCAGCTTTAACTTGAAGAGAAGTACAGCTGAAGCGTTTCGAAAGTAGCGATTTTGACGCCAGTGAAAAAGAACGCGAAGGGAGACCAGTAAAGTTTGAAGATGCTAAGTTGGAGACATTATTGGTACAAGATCCATGCCAAACGTATGCGTAGCTCGCTGAAATCTTGGAAGTGACTCAACAAGTGATATCAAACATTTTTAAGGACATGGATATGGGGCAAAATCAAGGACCGTGGGTTTCGCATGAACTCAAGCCAAGAGAGCTCTGACGCCGTTTTCATGTACGAACAACTGCTGTAAAGACGACAAAAACGCAGAAAATAATGGAGAGAGCCCGACCATGCGTCAGCTTCAATGACCAAACCGTATATTCATGACAAGAAAGTAATGCTGTGCATCTTGTGGGATCAGCTCGGGGTAATATACTACGAGCTACACCATCTTAACGCCAAAAGATATTATAAAGTAGTATTCGAGGCACTTAACTGGGATGCCTTATCCCACTCGCAATATTCTCCCGTCATTCTTCCTTCCGACTACTACTTGTTCCGGTTCCGGTACTTGTTCTGGCCGAGCAGCATGTCTTAGGAGAAAGTAAAAAATTGGGTCGCTTCTTGGATCGCCTTAAAAAGTAGGGCACTTTTCAACGCTATATCCGTATGCTGTCTGAAAGATGGTCAATGAGTAACAACCTTAAAATTACAAAAATACCCTCAATTACTTATTTGCACACCTAATATCTTCTGCAAGTTAGAATACGGTTAATTTTAAATTGTACATACGACCCTTTAATTTGGCATATCACAATCCTATTTTTGTAAATTTATATTTAGAATACCACTTTCACTCCACGGCTGTACCCTAACTTTCAGTGAATAGCTAAGTATAAGCCACGCTATACTCGTGTATTTTACTAACTTGCACATGGGCATTCAAAACGTAGCCCCAAATCTAAAAAGTTAGTAACAAGCGAAATGAAGGTACGGATTTTTTGGTTTGTTATAAACGAAAATGGAAATGAAGTTATCACCCACAAAAACTTTTCACTGACTATGCAAATTTATGATATTTGAGAGAATCCCGTGCGACCTGTTAAAAATCATGAACATGGATCCCTACCATGGATTTTCGGCAGTACGTTACACAAGCTTACATTTTCAATTTGACTGTAATATAAATATGAAAAAACATACGTATGAAACTAGGACTTCTCCTGCCCGGAGGACATACATATATTGTAAGTTTGTTGATACCATTCAGTCCTGTATGGTAGGAAGGACATATGGACAAAAAAGAGTAAAGAGCAGAGGGGTTTCCGCATTAGTACACACAAGTCAGCCGAGAAAAAATCTCACTCTACTGTATAAACCTCCGGAAGAGGAAAGCTTTTACCTAAGTTTGCCGTTTTTGGGTTTTTTACGTATCATGTTGCTGTTTTAGAAAAAAAAAAAATTATTTAAAGCAGTTACCAAGGCATGATTAAACTGACCATGACTGCTTTATAGTCAAATGAAGCAAGTTGGGAAGCAATATGAATGCAAATATTTAACTAAGCGAACCAAGTGAAACCAACAACTACTATGGAAATCTTACAATTGTAACAATTTTTTTGTTGCATTTTAAATTAATTTTTATTGACATACTTATAACTATCTTACATGCTAGACAAACTGACTATCGGATTCTTGGAGTATATAAAACCTACGGTATAACTAGAACTAACTAATTCTAACTTAATCTATCTTAACTAAAATGTATATACTAATCTTATATACTATACGTATATAACATGCATACACATCCGTTTTTTTTTTTAGTTTTTTTTAGCAAACAGCTTAAGAAAACCGGCCAAGTGCGAGTTGGACTCGCGCACAAAGGGTTCCGTACCATCTGTATATGTAAATATGAAAGAGACTATGTATGTTACCTCATCAAATGACAGATCTTGGTTGCAGGCAGGATTTTTTGGATGAAAATCATGCCTGTTGTATGGGAGCCCCCCTTAATATTAATTTTGTTCTGTTCACGGTTCATGAGATTCAGCCTGGTGACAGATGGACGGATGGACGGACAGCAAAGTCTTAGTAATAGGGTTCCGTTTTACCTTTGGGTACTACCTTATTCTACCCTACCCTACCCTACCCTATACAAGTCCGCCACTGGTTACGGCGGTCTTTGCCTTATGAGACATTTTTACAGACTCCACCACGGAGCCTGCTCCAGCCACCAAAAGCGTTGATGCTGTCGGACAACGTCTTCTCTATATCGGCGAGAAACCGCTCTACTGAACCTGAGGCGCTCGGGCTCACAGAGCACGACGTCAGGCTCGTAGAGGAGTCGCCGCTCCACAGAATTACGGACCACATGGAAGCTTAGCGGTATCGCCAATCTAAAGGAATGCTTCCGGGGGAATAAAGCCGTTCAGACGCCCTTTTTTTAAATACATAGTATTGGGGTAGTAAGCCCCAGATATCCAGTTGTTGACCGAAGTCATTGCCCTCGCAACGTGACCTCGAATCAGTTTTATAAGGAAATTGTCTATCCGTAAAGTACCTGCCCTATTGTACCGGAACCCGTTGGGATAGAATTTTCTGTACTCAGACTCTGGTGTTCTGTGTAATCCAAGACAAGTCCTCAGACATTGTCTCTCAAACACCGGAATCCTTTCTATTAAACTTGCGCTCACATTAAACCAGACGGGACATCCATAGGCAATCATAGGCCTGATTAAGGCCATGAAGCAGATTACCTTCACCCTAGACTCAAGTTGGCTGCAATGAAACAGCCATCTTGTTAGAGCGAAAGCGCCCTGGGCTCTTTCCAGAGCAGCATCTACACTTTTGTTAAAATATAGATCCTGATCTAGCCAGATCCCGAGGTACCTGTCTACACTTTTACCTGCCAGTGGACCCCCGTCCGGTCCAATGATCGCGAACTTTCGCCAAGGTTTTCTAGTGGCCCTAGAGGCCCTAGACAAAGGCGTTCTGAATAAAATAGTCTCTGATTTCTGAAAGTTGATTTTCAACTTCCAGTCACATAAAACTGTTGAATTTTATCGAAGTCACGCTGCAATAAAATAGCTATGGCGTCGATCGTTGCACCTGATCTGTACGCAACCAAGTCATCTGCGTACGCTATTGGGTGGTGAAGAGAAACTATCAAATCACAGCGAGTTGCCGTACTCTGTTGCAATTGGTTTTTAATAACAAATGTTTGAGCAGAAGTCACGTTGGCTATTTTCACAACGAACTTTCTACTCGTTAACATATCATGAATTATATATAGCAATGGTTTACTTATACCCAACCGCGTGAGCTTGTAGTAGAGTCCTTCTAACCATACGGTGTCGAAGCCTTTTTTCAAGTCAACCAGGCAGGCACCCGTGCATTGGGTCTTGCATTTATTCAATTGGATATCCGAGACGAGTTTCGACACTGCATGTACGTTATCATGCCCCGCTCTGAAACCGAATGATATTTTTGTCCTCAGCCCATTTGGACAGGGTTTTATGGATTACCTTCTCGTAGACCTTGCTGATACTCGGAAGGAGATTTATCGACCGGAGATTTGCCGGATTAGAGGAGTCTTTACCCCTCTTAGGGATTGGTTGGACCACCGCCGTTTTCCAATGCACCAGATAATATGCATTATTCAGTGCATTATTGAACAGGAGCACCGTGGCGCAGTGGGTAGTGTGTTGGCCTCTGACGCCGATGACACGGGATCGAATCCCGACACAGCCATGTCATCGAACGTGTTTTTCACGGTGTTTCTCCTCAGCGGGGTTCTGACAAAACCCCCTGTAGTAAAATTGTCATGAAAAAGCTTCTCGAAATTCGCCGTTCGGAACCGGCAATAAACTGTAGGTCCCTTTCACCTATGGGAAAATGAAATCGCACACAACATGGGTGATTGAGAGAAGCTCGGCTCAGGTTCTTCATGGACTGTAACGCCAACATACATACATACATGGAAGGTGCCTGAGCACAACATTGGATATACCATCAGTACCCGCGAATTTTTTATTTTTTAGTGACTTGAACATCAACTGGAGATCTTCCGTCGAAATGAACAGACAATTGTAACCAGTTTTTTGGCAAACGAACACAAGAAATAAAGTTTTCCTATTAATTTGTGTAATTGCTGGACGTATGAATATTTTCCAGCTCAAGGATATCGAGGAGTCTAGGGATAAACATAAAATACGAGCCTTTTACAAGGAAGCCAAAGGCCTTGCAGGAGGCTTCAAAAAGGGCACCCAGACTCTTCGAAACTGCGAGGGTAATCTTTTCACCGACCCGCAGGGAATAGTGGATGTATTTAAGCAGCATTTCCAGCAGCTGCTTAACGAGCATGACCAAGAGAGAGTGGTAGGGACCGAGAAAATCCCAACTCCAGCCGCTGAAGTAGTCCTCCCACCCAGCATCGAAGAAGTCGGCACAGCAATTCAGAAGCTGAAGAACAACAGGTCGCAGGCTCAGATGGCTTGCCATCAGAGCTCTTCAAGGCTGGCGGCGATGTTCTGGTAGGGAGCATGCACCAGATCTTCTGCAGAATTTGGGAAGATGAAAGCATGCCCGACGACTGGAATACCAGCTCTATATGCCCCATCCACAAAAAAGGCGATCCTACCTCTTGCAAGAACTATACAGGAATATCCCTGCTCAATGTCGCATACAAGATCCTGTCCAGTGTATTGTGTGAACGTCTAAAACCATTTTGCACCGCACTAATCGGCAGCTACCAGTGTGGCTTCCGGCCCGGCAAATCAACTATAGACCAAATTTTCACACTTCGACATATCCTGGAAAAGACCAACGAGTTTCGAATCGATACACACCATCTTTTCATCCATACCAAAGCCGCATACGACAGCATTCATCGTGAAGAACTGTTTGGTGCGATGGCCGAATTCGGGATCCCGGTAAAACTGATCCAGTTGTGTCGCGCCACGCTAAAAAACACGCGATGTACCGTGCAATTCGGTTCAGGTCGCTCACCACCTGGGTCAAAATATAACAATTGACAGCTACAATTTCGAAGTAGTTAAGGAGTTTGTCTACCTCGGGGCAAACGTAAATTCCACAAATGACACCACAGTGGAGATCCGGCATAGAATCGCCCTTGGCAACCGCTGCTACTTCGGCTTGTCCAAACAACTGGGGTCAAAACTCCTCACTCGAAAGACCAAAGTCATGCTTTACAAAACGCTCATTCTGCCAGTCTTGCTGTACGGAGCCGAAAGCTGGACGATAAGCAGGACAGCGGAGCTGATTTTGGGTTCTTTCGAACTAAAAATTCTGCGCCGGATATTTGGTCCTGTCTGTGAGGAAGGTGAATGCAGAAGAAGACACAACCGCGAACTCTACGAGCTTTACCAAGATGTGGATGTAGTTCGGAAGGCAAGGATCCGTCGACTACACTGGCTCGGCCACATCGAGCGCATGGACATCAACGCTCCAGCTATAAGGGTCTTCGACTCCGAGCCTCCTGGTTCGAGAAGAAGAGGAAGGCCGAACCTCCGGTATAAAGACCAAGTAATCGCGGATGTAAGACATCTTGGTCTTGACAACTGGAAGCAGCGTGCCCGAGACTGTCAAGAATGGAAGGCAGCTATAGCTCAGGCTCAGATCCTCCATGGATCACTGGCCTGATAAGTAAGTAAATAAGTAAATATTTTCCGATTTTTTTGCACAAATTAAATTCAAGTTTTTGATAGTCATACTGAATTTTATTAAATTTAATACTGTCCAATATGACCTCCAGGCATCTGGTGAGTAAAATTGCAATTCCAATTTTAATTAACTACATATTGATATTTCTGGAAAAAAAATTCTAGTTGATATGTATGGTAGCCCATAATGTTGAGGAGTCTGTCGTCGTAAAAATCAGGGATAAACAATGAAATACCAATCTTCCGTATGTCTGCCCGTTGATCCCCGCAGGGGTTGGTTGTTGCTTTTTAGGGTTCCGTACCCAAAGGTAAAACGGAACCCTATTACTAAGACTTCGCTGTCCGTCCGTCCGTCCGTCCGTCCGTCCGTCCGTCTGTCACCACGCTGTATCTCATGAACCGTGATAGTTAGACAGTTGAAATTTTCACAGATGATGTATTTCTGTTGCCGCTACCACGACAAATACTAAAAACAGAACAAAATTAATTATACATATACATAATTACAAACAGCCAATAATAAATTGTTTCGAAAGGTTTTCGTTGTCATCTTTCGGTCAGTTCCCATTTGTGAACGGCTCGTAGTCATCCATTTTGGGAAATGAAACTCTGAGAAGGCGGATAGCCCGAGGGTACGATCAGCACTTGACACGCGGACGAGTGGAGTTCAGCCCGCAGAAGGTCAGACTTTTTTTTTTTTGTGTTCCTAGTAGCACATGAGGGAGAGTGGGCAAAGAACTCGGAGAGAAATCTTCGGCGAAGTACTCGGAGAGTGATCTTCGGGGAAGAACTCCGGTACGGTTTTAAGCAGTTCCCGGTACGCGGCCGTACCGTGTGTCCTATTGCCTATGTTGGTCGCGGATATCACGTTCGTTGTATAAGGTATTGAAATCACAAATTTGCGTGTCGTGATTGGTGATGCGGGCTAAGTAGTTGGTCAGAGGAGTTTCGGTACCACTGTTCGAATACTCATGCTGCGGTTTATTTACTTTTTTGGACAGTGAATTCCTTTTTTTTTTATTTTACATATATTTTTTTTTTATTTATTCCGACTTTTGTTTATTGACATACGGTGTAGGGTAGTTTTAAGGAATAATTGTAAACCTAGATTAACAGCCCTATTCTGGCTGTGATGTGGTCACAACTCACAAACCTCAGTGATGCTAAAAGTGTGATGTCTCTCTTGTGAGGTTTCTTGTGAGTAATCAGCTGTTTGGTATTCTGGCAAACACATCACAAGAAAACACAGAATAATAGTCACCACACTGTGGTGAATGTATTAACATGCATGAAAATTACTTTTTTTGACAGCTATCACTTTCAATCAATCGAGCAGCCAGTAAAGAACAAAAAAGAAAAAAGGAAAACGAAAAATTAATGGCAAATAATTTTGTACAAGGTAGTAATAACAACAAATATCTGAAACGAGATTTCAAGACAAAAAAATTTTCCGAAACAGCTATCATGAAAATGGGTTATTTCTTTCCCGTTGTTGTTGTATTCTAAAAACCAAAAGAAATATTTATAAATTTGTATACTGTCCAACAAGCCATAAATATAAGAAGCAAAAGCAAAAATTCTTCCTCCATCTTATCTCTTGTGATCGACTTGTAAGCTGCTCAATCGGACATCACAATTTTGACAGTTACTGTGATGCTCACAACTTGTGAGGTTTTGGCTAGAATACGAAAACCTCACAAGTTGTGACTCACCACACTCTTGTGAGGTTGTTGTGACTTATGAGGCATCACTGAGGTATGCCAGAATACGGGCGTAAGTTAGGTTAAGGAAATTAAATTTGTGACATATTGAATTGGAAACGATTACGGTGTTTTTTTTTTCTTTTGCGTGGGATATTTTCGCGAGATTCTTGCTGCGGGTAAGCCGGCGTGAGGGCAATCGCGTGGCGCCATTGCTCACGACCAGTCCTCGCAGCTGGCCTAGCATCCCTTTCGCACGACGTCGCTGCAGGTGGAGAGGAGCAAGAGGAGCAAGCGATCTTGCACACATACGAACCGATACGTACATGCGTGCATACGCATCACATACGTGCATACACTCACACTTCTGTACGCTATGTATAAGTATACATACATACATATGTACATTACGAAGTAGAGTTGGGTAGTTCCGGACATGTATAGTTCACGGAACTATGTCCTCTCTCGGACACATGTCCTCTCGTTCCGCAAATTGAACGAAATGAGTTCCATAGTTCCATTCAACCCTTATTCATCAATCACATATGTACAAAACGAAAAAAAAAAACATAAATGCAACGAACATGCTTCTCATACGGTATGAGTTATACCCCGTAGTTTTCAAGAAACCCAAAAGTATGGAGATGTGGCGATAAAGCTCGAACAGTTGGTGTACACTGTACAGCACACTTGAACTGAAATGGAGAAAAGAAATGAAAGAATATAATGCCTGCACCGCATTTCGTGAACGAATGTCATACATGTGTATGTATGCATTCAGGTCCGGACATGGACATGGTTTGCTAGTTCCATATCGGTGCGATAATACATTTAGTTCCGGACATGGACATGTTTTTGCTAGTTCCATATCGGTGCGAGTATACATTTAGTATTTTAAAACGGGTAGAGATAGCAGTGCATACTGAGAT
Organism: Eumerus sabulonum; assembly: GCA_951905685.1. Lineage (NCBI taxonomy): Eukaryota > Metazoa > Arthropoda > Insecta > Diptera > Syrphidae > Eumerus > Eumerus sabulonum. The sequence continues at coordinate 34,725,704 of OX645063.1, forward strand.
GGAATAATTATCTTATAACCCCATTTAGATACTGTTTCAAATATATTGAATGGTCTTTCCAACAAAGTTGTTGGTCCAACATACCTAACACCTAAATATTTAAAACTGTCCACGTGTTCAATCAAGAAGCAATTTTCAAACATTCTTGATTGTTGAATACTATATCCTCAAGAACAAATCGATTACACAATGGTGCATGATAATATAAGGGAAGGTCTCTGAAAACTGTACCATTGATATTAAATATCATGTACTTCGTTTTGTTGCTAATTATTAGTTTATGACAATTAAACCATCTCCTTAACATATCTAGGTCATTATTAACATCTGCAAAACTATCAATTAAGTTAGTGTTTGAGTGGAAAAGAGATGTTTCATCAGCAAAGGCAGTTATTTTGCCTTTAAAAGGTTGTAAGAAAAACGAATTAACATAAATTAGAAAAAGGATTGGGCCCAATACTGCTCCTTGGGGAACACCCATATTTAAGGGTGTGAGAATAAAATGTCACTGATTATGTATTTCTGTTGCTGCTTTAACAACAAATACTTTGACAGAATATAATAAATATATGTATAAATGGGGCTCCCATACAACAGACATGCTTTTTTTGCCGTTTTTATACATAATAGTATGGAACCCTTCGTGCGCGAGTCCGACTCGCACCTGGCCGGTTTTTTTTAATACACACGGATACTATACGTGTTATTCTCCGCTTAAAAACGACGCTTTTGACTAACACAATGATAGTCTCAAGACGTCGATATGTAGAGTCAAGACGTGGCCAAATGGTCGCAACAAGGCAGAATGACATAGTCAAGACGCAGTCAAACCGCAATGCGTTTGCCTGTCAAAGCCAATAGATTGGTACCTCATTCTTTATCCCTGGTAGAAATGACGTTTTGTACTTTGAGGGCCAATTTACAAAAGTGGAAAGAAAAATGAGATTACGAACTGCAGACCGATTTCACTACTCTCAGTGGTGGATAAGCTACTGGAGGAGATGATGGCTTAAAGGCTATACAAATGTGTAGAAAAATTTAGGATTCTACATCCAAAACAATTTGGAATTCGCAAAAACAAAAGCACAATCCGATTGCTTGGTGACTTTGCAAACCAAATAAATAACAGCCTAAATAAAAACCACAGTTCTATCGTCTTGTTCATCGATTTTAAGAAAGCTTTTGACACACTGTGTCATGGAAGGATTATAGAAAAATTACAAAAGATACGTGTCCGAGGAAATATTCTGCTATGGTTTCAGAGCTACCTGAGCAATAGAAAGTTTAAGGTGCGAATAAGTGATGAATTCAGTGGAGAGCAAGACATAAAATATGGAGTTCCGCAAGGGTCAAAGCTGGGACCCCTTATTTTCATAATTTATATAAATGATATGCTTTCAGTGTTCCAAATAAGTACTGCATATGGATACGCTGATGATTCTGCTATAGTTGTAAGTCACAAACATGCTGATCAAGCTATGAAAATAATGCAACAAGAGTTCAACGCAATAATTTCGTGGTGTCACGATAATGTTCTTGTTATTAACTGAAGGAAACGAAAACTATGCATATACGTCCTCCACATATTCCAAAAGTAAATATATCACTGAAAGTACATCATCAAAGGTGCCTCCATATGTCAAGTAACTACCTGTAATTACAGGACAATGACGAATGCGACAAAATATATCTTGGCGTTATTGTGGACTACAATTTTAGGTGGAGCTATCAAATAGAACAATTAATTAAGAAGTTACGGCAATCCGCATATGCTCTCTACCACCTGAGCAACGTCTGTCCACCATCCGTTTTACACCAATGCTATTTTGGTCTTGTCGAATCTCATCTGAGGTACTTACAGCTATCAACAGACCCAAACTAATGAAGATATAAGAATGCTGAACATTGAAAATATCAACAAACTTGACGTAATTTCAGCTTTCTTTAATGATAGTAGGTAGAAGAAGCAATCTCAATAAGCCTTTAATACACGCGGAAGACAACAAGGACGCTACGACACTCCAAGGTCCTGGAACAAATATGGACAAAGAACATACGATGCTATGGTGCCAAGGATATTCAATGCATTGCCGACGTCATATATCAACATGACAAGACACCAACTACTAAAGAGCGCCAAAAATTTGTATTTAAATTAAAAATGACTGTTAATTGTCATAGTCTTCTGCAGACAAGCCTTTTAGGCTTCGCAGATAATTAAAACAAAAAAATAAACTTATTTGGGCCGTTTTTCGCTTAATCGCTTGACTTAACATTATTTTCTGCTGAGAATAGGTATCGATAAAAGCAACCTTCTCAATATCAATTTCGCTGTTGTTTGAGAGTTTCATCACGCTTCTGACCCTATTTTCATTGACTATAACCATACACAAAAGCCATCATATCGAATGTGTTTTTTATGTCGATTCTCCTCAGCGAGGTACTGACGAAACCCAAAATTCGCCCTTCTGAGTCGGCAACAAACATTCAAAATAAAGTCACACACAGTATAGGGGATTGAGAGAAGCTCAGTTTAATCTCTCCACGAGCTGTAACGCCACATACATAACCATACACTTCAAAAATAGGCTCTGGTACATTCCAGGAATTTATTTTGTTTTAACTCAAATGGCATTGGTCGGAGGTTAACCGGACCTATGTACATCGTTATTTTGATTTGAAAGTTCCATCTGGACCACTAAAGGGATGTGAATTAGATACCTTAATGTGGGATTTTCAATCTATAAACCAAAATCGACTTGCAAATTACGAGGTGTGACATTTAGTTCTAAAATTGAAGGGTATGACATGCCCATAATGGGAATATGAGCGGCTTTGTTAAATGCTCGTTAACTTAAGCGAGCTTACGGAAGATATTAATGAAAGAAGATATTCCGCACGGAATTTCGACAGCAGACAGTGAAAGAAACTAAAAGTACAATAAAGACATACTTTTAAGGTTTTTAATTGTTTTAATTTATTTTCCATTTTTGCTCACTTTAAACAAAATGATTGCAAGCAAACCGAATGAAAACGATTTATTTTGGTTAACTTGACTTTTCGTTGACACTTAAGTGAGATTTTCGTTCGGTTCTGACATAAGCATAAGCTCGCTTACATGTGTATGTCTATTATGGCTAGCACTTTAGACTTAACTCGGGAATTGAAAACAGCGTCGTTCGTAAACATCTCCCTAGAAAGGGAAGGGCCCGTTCAATTTTCATTCAAAGTTGGAATCCTATTCCTGAAAAAAAAACTAAGACTCGCATTACAATCATCGAGTTGTTATTCAGTTCCTAGTGAAACCTGGTGAAAAAACACTCGAGAATTGCAGGAGTCCGCTGTGCTATGTTGCGGTAAACAAAAAATTTAATAAATAATAACAATACGAAATAAAATAAACATAATTCAGTGCAGTGCAGTGCAGAAATGGTAAAGGGCTAGCAAAGGCTTCGCAGGGCTAGCATCTGCCGACGATGCTGGCCCGACAAAAAGCGAGTAAAAGCCTCTGCAGCAGAACACCTTGCAGCTCTGCTAGTCAGTTCCTACTTCCACCTCCACCAAGTTATGACGTCGGAAATCTACTATCGCCGGAGATCGCCAGTGCCCTTGCCAACCGCGTATTCCTCAAGCTCTCCGATGCACCTCAATCCTCCACTCAGTCAGTAGAGCAACAATGGAGCCAGTGCGAACTAGTCCTGAAGAGCACAACAGCGGAGGTGCTGGGCCTTAAAGCTCCACCACGACGAAACACCTGGTTCAATGACGAGCGTAGAAGGAATTATGCACGAGGCATACAAAGTCTCACTACACGAAAAACAAGAGCGGCTCGTGAGCTCTACGAGTTTAAAGAAGGGAGAAACATAAGCTTCTCAAGAAAAAAAGAAGGAGCACGAGAGGCGGGCGATTGAAAACTTGGAGAGGTGAAGTCGAAGATTTTATCAACAGATAAAATGAATGTCTTAAGGCTATAAAGCCCGAACGGAGCCTGTAAGGATGAGTACGGACACCTAGTAGTAGAATCGCAGTCGATGCTGAGAATTTAGAAAAACCACTTCTGCAGACTGTATAACGGCGATGACAGCCAACATACCGCCGTCAGAATGACCCATTTCTTAATGACGAAGATCGCAGAGAATTCCGTCCCCCTGACCTCGACGAAGTTGAGAATGCCATGTCGACACTAAAGACACTAAAGTCGAATAAAATTGCTGGCGCAGATGGATTGCGCCATCTGCGCAAGATTCAGGAGAAGATTCAATCACGAACTGTATGTGTTGTACAGCGTCATGAGTCTAGTCAGGCGTCTACGGATTCAACGCTTAAAATGGCTAGGCCATGTAGAGCGAATGGACACCACATCTCCAGCCCGTAGAGTCTTTGCATACAACCCCGAGGGACGAATAATTAGAGGACGGCCGCACCTATGGTGGCGCGCACAGGTGGAAAGGGACCTAAACAAACTGGGCGTGCGGCACTGGAAAAGACTAGCGAAAGGTCGTTCTAGGTGGAGAGGCATGTTGGTTGAGGTCCGGGCTTACCCGAACTGTAGCGCCCGTTTAATAAGTAAGTAAGCAGTGCAGATATCACACCACCACGTGATCATCGAGCAGTCCTTCCACCTCCTTCTTTCTCCGGCAGTGTTGCCACTCACTATGCCGTACTGACTGAGTACTCACACTAACAACACATAGCGGGTCGTGAGTGTTGATTCTTGTTGGTGAAGCAAAACTTACTGCTATAAGGACATAGCACCAAAGGGATTTTGTTTTTTGCATTGTCGACGGATTTTCACTTCACGTCAACGCTTTGCATGCTGTATTGATGGGGAATTCTGTATACAGTTCTGCAACATTAGTGGGCTAAGAAGCTTAGTGCCATTAATCGTTTCACAGCGTCGGCTGGGTATCCACACTGCGAGCAAGACGACTTCTGTATATGGTATGAGCTGCGTCTGCAGCGACGGTACTATGTGTGCGTCTTATTGTAGCGTTTACCAAAGCTCGACGTACCTTTCGTCATCTTCAATGGCGAACGAGAGAAGTGGAAACGTTCGCTCTACGAGGCGGGTGCAAACAAAATAGTTGCACTTGATATTTCGAAAGGATTTGACAGAGTTTGGCATGAAGTTCTTCTGTCGAAAATGCGTGCATTCGGGATCGAGGACTCCCTTCTTCTATGGATTAGAAGTTACCTTTCGAATCGTTCAATTTAAGTTGTCTTGTCTTTCGTTTGTCTGTTATTTCTAATCCAATTCACACCTTCGACCCTGCACTTCGGCTGTAGTGAGAGGCAGCGTATGTTAAGCTCATTAAATTCCGATATCGACAACATAATCCAAAGGGGGAAAACAATGAAGTGGTATTTAATGCTTTCAAAACATAATGCTGTCTTCTGTCGTTGAAGCTTAACACTAGCCCAATGCCAATATCCATGAATGGCACTTGTATCTCTGAAACCGACAAGCTTTCTATCCTGGGTATGTGTATTAGTGACAACGTTTGTCGAAACGATCACACATTAGATTTCGCCAAGAATGCCGCGAAATACCTATGTTTCCCATAAAAGAAATTCTTCATTCATTCATTCTAATTCGGAGTCCAACGCTCATGTCTGGTCTGGCGCATTACTGCACTTACTGGACAGAATACAAAATCGCGCGATAAAACTCATGAGAGATTCCAGCATCACACATTCATTACATTCGCTGGATCATCGCAAGAATGTTCATTGTTTTATCGTTACCTTCGTCATTAGCGCTCTAATGAAATACCTAGTTGCATTCTTTCCCTACAAAACTTCTCCCACTATAAACGTCTCTCCCAGAATGCTCACAATTTCACTTTGAAGCTCCTTCTTTCTTCAACCGAACTACACGAATGTGGCACACGCAACCTCGTTCGGTCTTCCCCTTTCAATACAATATGCAAATATTTAAGATCAGTGTCAATAGGCACCGTCCCTGTTTGCTTTGGTGGCGTTACAGCCTATGAGGGGACAAAGCCAAGCTTCTCTCAATCACCCATATTGTGTGTGAATTTACTATTTTTTTTTTACGCAGGTGAAAGGGACCTACAGTTTAATGCCGATTCCGAACGGCTTGAGTTGAGTAGCTTTTTCTTGGCAAGTATACTACGGGGGGTTTGCCAGTACCCTGCCGAGGAGGAACGTCACGAAATAAACATTCGATGGCGTTGGTGTAATCGGGATCCGAACTCGCTCATCGTGAGCCAGAGTCCAACACGCTAACCACTGCGTCACGACGCCCTCCCTGTTACATCTAACAAAAAAACGTATGTTTTAATGTGGAAAAGCGGCCCGTGAAGGCGATCACCATGAAGGAGCTCATTAGGGTTCCGTACCCAAAGGTAAAACGGAACCCTATTACTAAGACTTCGCTGTCCGTCCGTCCGTCCGTCCGTCCGTCTGTCACCAGGCTGTATCTCATGAACCGTGATAGTTAGACAGTTGAAATTTTCACAGATGATGTATTTCTGTTGCCGCTACCACGACAAATACTAAAAACAGAACAAAATTAATTATACATATACATAATTACAAACAACCAATAATAAATTGTTTCGAAAGGTTTTCGTTGTCATCTTTCGTTCAGTTCCCATTTGTGAGCGGCTCGTAGTCATCCATTTTGGGAAATCAAACTCGGAGAAAGCGGATAGCCCGAGGGTGCGATCAGCGCTTGACACGCGAACGAGTGGAGTTCAACCCGCAGAAGGTCAGCATTTTTGTTTTTTTTTTTGTTCCTAGTAGCACATGAGGGAGAGTGGGCGAAGAACTCGTGGAGAAATCTATGGCGAAGTACTCGGAGAGTGATCTTCGGGGAAGAACTCCGGTACGGTTTTAAGCAGTTCCCAGTACGCGGCCGTACCGTGTGTCCTATTGCCTACGTTGGTCGCGGATATCACGTTCATTGTATAAGGTATTGAAATCACAGATTTGTGTGTCGTGATTGGTGATGCGGGCTAAGTCGTTGGTTAGAGGAGTTTCGGTACGACTGTTCGAATACTCAAGCTGCGGTTTGTTTACTTTTTTGGACAGTGAATTCCTTTTTTTTTTTATTTTACATATATTTTTTTTATTTAAATTCGCGATTCTTGCTGCGGGTAAGTCGGCGTGAGGGCAATCGCGTGGCGCCATTGCTCACGACCAGTCCTCGCAGCTGGCCTAGCATCCCTTTCGCACGACGTCGCGGCAGGTGGAGAGGAGCAAGTGAGCAAGAGGAGCAAGCGATCTTGCACACATACGAACCGATACGTACATACGTGCATACGTATCACATACGTGCATACACTCACACATCTCTACGCTATGTATAAGTATACATACATACATACATACATACATAGAGTTGGGTAGTTCCGGACATGTATAGTTCACGGAACTATGTCCTCTCTCGGACACATGTCCTCTCGCTCCGCAAATTGAACGAAAAGAGTTCCATAGTTCCATTCAACCCTTATTCATCAATCACATATGTACAAAACGAAAAAAAAAAAAACATAAATGCAACGAACATGCTTCTCATACGGTATGAGTTATACCCCGTAGTTTTCAAGAAACCCAAAAGTATGGAGATGTGGCGATAAAGCTCGAACAGTTGGTGTACAGCACACTTGAACTGAAATGAAGAAAAGAAATGAAAGAATATAATGCCCGCACCGCATTTCGTGAACGAATGTCATACATGTGTATGTATGCATTCAGGTCCGGACATGGACATGGTTTGTTAGTTCCATATCGGTGCGATAATACATTTAGTTCCGGACATGGACATGTTTTTGCTAGTTCCATATCGGTGCGAGTATACATTTAGTATTTTAAAACGGGTAGAAATTGCAGTGCATACTGAGATGGAATAATTATCTTATAACCCCATTTAGATAATGGTTCAAATATATTGAATAGTCTTTCCAACAAAGTTGTTGGTCCAATGTAACACCTAAATATTTAAAACTGTCCACGTGATCAATCAAGAAGCAATTTTCAAACATTCTTGATTGTTGAATACTATATCTTCAAGAACAAATCGATTACACAATGGTGCATGATAATATAAGGGAAGGTCTCTGAAAACTCTACCATTGATATTAAATATCATGTACTTCGTTTTGTTGCTAATTATTAGTTTATGATAATTAAACCATCTCCGTAACATATCTAGGTCATAGTTAACATCTGCAAAACTATTAATTAAGTTAGTGTTTGAGTGGAAAAGAGATGTTTCATCAGCAAAGGCAGTTATTTTGCCTTTAAAAGGTTGTAAGAAAAACGAATTAACATAAATTAGAAAAAGGATTGGGCCCAATACTGCTCCTTGGGGAACACCCATATTTAAGAAGTCAATAGAACTGTAAACATTCCTAATTTCCTCAACTTGATAACGGTTGGATAAATAAGAAGAAAACCATTTATAAATGGAGCCTCTGAAACCCGCTTTGTAAAGTTTATCGAGTAGCAAAGTATGATTAACCATATCAAAGACCTTACTGATATCAACAAATAATGTTGATGGTATTTGAGAAGTGTTTTAGACTATTATATAAGTATTTCACCAGTTAATTTCAATAAAGCAGTTTCAGTCGATTTGCCACGTCTAAACCCAAATTGGCAATCACTCAAAAAATTAGTATTTTCTAAAAATTACAACATTCTAGATTTTAACTATCCGAAAAGTGAGAATAAAATGTCACTGATTATGTATTTCTGTATATACTTAGACAGAATATAATAAATATATGTATAAATTGGGCTCCCATACAACAGACATGCTTTCTTTGCCGTTTTTATACATAATAGTACGGAACCCTTCGTGCGCGAGTCCGACTCGCACTTGGCCGGTTTTTTTTGTTTTTCGAGATGCGGGGCATCGTTCATCGTGACCGGACAGGGATAGGGCAGTTATATGTTTGCGTTCTGAAGAGGCTACGAGTACGTGTTTTCCGTGTGCAACCCGAACTCTCGCACCCCGACAATGCGCCGGCCCGATCCTCATTGATCGTGCACGAGTTTTTGGCGAAAAAAAGCACTCCAAAGTTGTCGAATTCACCCTATAGTCCAGATATTGCCGCCTGCGCCTTTTCCTTATTCCCCAAGGTGATGGCTGTAACTATGGTTCTGAACGTGTTAAATTCGGAGGATAATCAGAGGTGCTTCGCATCGTGGGAGCAACATAGGAATCATTGTGAAGAATTAGAGTTCTTAAATTATGAATATTTCATGCAACTTATGTAAAAAAAATCCTATAACTTCCTTTTGTACATACATATACTATTAATATGAAATGTAAAGCCAAGCAATCAATTCTCTTTGTTTTGACTTTTGAAATGATTGCTTTCGCTCGAGTTTACAATATAATGGATACATATTGGTTCATATTAACCTGATATGTACGGACCTAACAGTAGTGCAGTAATTTACCACAGGTATTTCTGGCTTTATATTTCTAAAGCTAGAAAACATGAAATTGGTATGTATAGGAACGTATGTAAAGGGAATATTAAGCCTGTAAGTGGTTTTCATATTGAAACTGACACTAGTAAAGTACATGTTGTTGCCTTTCATTCGCTTCATGTTCTTTAATGTGTGTCAAACATGTCAACTTTCTGGGGGTTTTCATTTATACGACATACAATTGACAGACACTGTTTAATTTATCAAAGCGATCGGCAAAGCTTTGACATTTCCTGAGTGAGATATTAAATGGAAGAACAATATAACAATTTATTATGTACTTTAGATCCCGAACTTAATCAAAGCAAACCGAAGATGAGCTTTCTTTGTGCTGACTCAGACTCAAAATGTTGTTCGCGTTTTTGGACCACTTCCTGACATTTTAGAGAGATGAAATTGTTTACACTATTAGTTGACCATATAAACCGGGTCATGACGAATCCAGAATTTTGAAATTCGATTTAGTTTAATTGTAAAATATTAAAAACCAAATTAAATCTAGAAAAAAATTAAAATATTCGAAAAGAATTTTGCCCTCGCAATTATTTAAATTTGAACGAAAATTCCATTTATGATGCTGTTCGCCCCCAGGTCACGTTATTTTTTAAAAAAGAATTTCGCATGACCGAATACCGCCATATTCATCATCAAAACTGGATATACGTGAAGCCAAACTACTGATAAAAACAGAAAATAACAAGAAACAGCAATAAATCTCATATATCAACTGAAGTCTACAAAAAAACAGTTTGAGACAATGTGTGACAATGTCCTCCTAGACGATCCCGGAACTTAGCACGGTCGACCAGAGACGCAGCCAGAATGAGGAATCTTCGCCAAAACATTTCGGACGACCCTCTTCGAAACTCAAACATAGAAACAACACATTTTGGAGACACTGTATTTATCAGAACATTCACCCAGAACCTCGACAAGCACGTGTTCAGACTCTGCGACCACTGCTCACGTCTTCAACTCAGCCACCATGAAGTCATCTGCCATTACTGCACTAAAAACCCTGTCAAGTACACTGCTCAAAACAATATGGATCCAGGAGATGTTCCAGAGGTTATGAAGACATTGTCAGTCGTCGAGCAGATGTTGGTAGCACGGATTCAACCCGTTCTCAGCGTCTAGAAGCTCCGCAGTCAAGGTATCAGTGGTCAATTCCGTTACAAAGGAAACGTACTGAACGTCGAGCAAGATCTCCAACCGATTGCAAATGCGTTGCCTAGAGTTCCTAATACAGTCAACATCTTGCTAGTTAGGAAGCAGGGAGCCCAAGGTTACAAAGACTTCAGGGTCAGACGACAGGTGGTACACGATGTTCTGGTGTTTCTAAAGCAACAGAATCGCTTCTATGCGGACTTACAAATCAATATGTCCGCCTTGGCGGCACAACCAGAAGACGGAAGCGTTTAAGATCAACTTAGACATGTCGACGGAAGTGTTGCCAACGACACAATGCCCGATGTTGCCGAAGACAGTGACGATGTAGTTATTAATGCGCTTCCCGTATCAAGTGGTATGAGACAAACCGAGGTTGTTCGTGATGTAATCGATTGACCCGCAGCTTCAGCAAATTCGGTCAACGAATTCACGACTGTTGGATACATTCAAAGCTTTTCCTCATCTGTTCCCTTCTGGTGCTACTGACTTCAATGATAATACACGTATCTACAACAACAAGCCAGCGAGAATCCGGCGCTGATGAACCGTTTTCTCTACTTTGCTTCAAATATCAGAGGCATTTTTGTTGACGTTAAGCGCGGCAGGTGGCCATGCCTAACGAAACATTTTGGATGCGATCCAACTGAGTAGTCTGAAGCTCAGGTTTCAAGGGACGTGCAATCATTGCTCCCAAAAAAAACCCATCAGTTGCAGACAGTTACGTTGGCAAGAGAGTGGAACTGTTTGTGGAAGTATTGGAGAAGAAGTCTCCGATCAAAGACTATTGGTACCGCTTCCAGTATCAACATAGAGGAAGCCCACATCTTCATGGCGTATTTTGGCTGTCTGGAGCTCCTGACGTTAGAAACTTTGAATCAATGAATATTGAAGAGCTGACAAATGCCAAACATTATTACGACAATCTGATGTCAGCGATCAACCCCAATCATTCGGTAAGATCAGACCTGCACCCCAGTAGAATGAGAGCAACGGACCTCGAACTAACTGACGAAAACATAGCCAAAGGTGTGAACAGGTTTCAAAGACACACGGTTTGCTCGAAGTCGTATTGTCTGCGAACAGTCAATGGACATGAGCAATGTCGGTTTGGATTTCCAAAACCACTACTCATTGAATTAAAGCTTGCGAAAGGCGAACGAGGAGTTTTCTGTTATACACCTGCTCGAAACGATGGACTACTCAACCCATTCAACAAGTTTGTTTCATTCGCGTGGCGAGCAAACACAGACATCTCCATTATCGTTTCTGAATATGCAGTGACATTTTACATCACTAAGTACGCCCCAAAAGGTAAACCAAAGTCTGAAAATTTCAAACAGACGCTGAGGGCCCTTCTAGAGAGTAGTATCGGTACTGAGTCAAGACAAAGAACTGTGACGAAGTTCCTCATGAAGGTTATTGGCAGCAGAGATATGTACATCTTGGTGTGAAGTGTCCAGGATTCGATTTGCAGAACCTTTGATGAAAGCCACTCATCAGTTTGTGAAGCTGTACATCTCCATGCCGGAAAGTGTTTTGATAAAGAGACAAGGGATGAAAGATGATGAAAACGGCAGTTCTGATGCTCTGCGAATAATTCGAGCATATGCGTACAGAGCAGCAAATTTGAACGACTTGATATTCATTGACTTTGCCCGAAAATACACTGCTGCTGCTGGAAAACCAAGTTTTCAATCCGTGAATCTTCCTTCTACGCCGAGGGCCTCTGCACGCTCAGTGATGACCGTTACCGTTTACAAGACGCATCTTGCTAGAAAAGAAAGAGTTGTTCAAGTCATTCCTAAAGTCATGAAAGGTAAATCCCGTGAAACCGACGAAATCTACTAAAAACAACAACTGGTACTCCACACTCCTTGGAGAGTCGCATATTTGCAGATTCTCAAGAAGATCATGCGACAGACTGGCGATGAACAGAAACAATTTCGAGAAGCACTCCATGCTCTAGCCCTAGGCGAGAACAACCTCTCGCACTATGAAACCTGGTCACAACGCTTTATCGACAATAATCCAGGATCGACCTGAGATTTCAAGGACGCGACACAATTGATGGCGACCAACAGAAACATCAAAGCTAATAACAAGAACGACACGATCGCTTGGATGCCCAGTGATTCGAATAAATGTCTCAAACAATAACGCAACAGCCGCTTAAGCGTCAGATGACGAAGCTCAAGGACTGAGCGCAGAACCTTTACTCTGGGTTGGCGCTATAGTAATGTTACGCCAGAATCTGTGGACCTCTTGCCGACTGTGCAATGGCTCGATGGGCACAGTCATTGACATTATTTACGGTCCGACCGAAACAGAGTCGAGAACTCCATACCAAGCGAAGCTCCTATCTGTATCATGGTCAAGTTTGAAACTTACATGTGACCGACTTTCGCTTCAGGCGCTATTCCTATAATGCAGGTCGTAAAGTCATTCAAAAAAGGAGCAGTCAATGGCACGAGGAAGCAATTCCCGTTATCGCTGTCTTACGGCATTAGTATTCACAGGTCGCCGGGTTGGCCGGGTTGCCGGGTTGGCCTACGTTGCGTGTTCGAGGGTCAAGAAGATTTATGGAATCCTCTTCGATCCAAGTTTTCCATCCGAAAGGTTGTTGGGAATCAACTCCAAGCCAGCGTTCTTACTAAAGCGGGCTGAACTCGAATGATTGAATAGTAGATATGTAATACTAGAGGTTTGAGGTTCGCTTTGTTTTGGAGAATTTATTCCCGCCTACTAACGACTGCTCGCTTTCGTGGTTGTCATCCAAGTGGGCGAGATTACAAGATCGTTTGGCCTATTGCAATTTGATCTATAATAATTGAGCGTTTGACAACCATTATGTATGTATAAGAGTAGATATAATAGAAAATGATGTATGGTAGAAATTCCAAACATTATGTGTATATAATAGTTGCGTGTATAATAATAATATAAAAATCCCAAACATTTCCTTTCTCCAAATAAAATCATTGCTCTCCTACAGATGTTAAACTCTAAATATTGTTCTCCTCTCCTCAACACGCACTTCCCAGGCTGCTCTGAATCGCAAGACTCAGTGCACTCGCGAGGAACTCATATCTCCTCTGCGATAGAGGGATAGTACGATCATAATATCTCTAGAGAGAAAATTATATGAGTTTTAAAAAGTCTCAAGCCCTACAAATCGCCGGATCCAGATGGAATAGACTGTATCATGGCTAGAGATAATCTTTAAAGGATGCTTAGCTTGGAGTCATATTCCAGAAAAGTGGAAGTGCGCAAAGGTACTTTTCATCCCCAAAGCCGGCAGGAACTCTCATACTTCCCCCAAGGATCTAAGGCCTATCTGTCTATCATCCTTAGCTCTTAAAACTTTAGAAAGGCTGATAGACCTACACATACGGCACAGCTTGAATCCCTCCCTAATTTCTAAGGCACAGCACGTCTACTGTAAATGTAGATCGGTCGAAACAGCCTTGCACACACTAGTGAGGAAAATCGAAAGATCAATCCATCTCAAAGAATATACTCTCACAGCCATCCTAGACTTAGAGCGCGCCTTTAACAATGTTACTCCGAAAGCAGTAATAGAAGGGCTAGAAGAGCTAAAGGTGGAGAGGACTCTGATAGAGCTGATCAGCGAGTTGTTATTAACGCGCAAGATTCACTCTAAGTGGGGAAGCCTAGTAACTACCAGAGCGGTTACCAAGGGAACCCCGCAAGGAGGGGTCCTCTCACCTTTTCTCTGGAATGTAGCTGTAAACAAACTACTAATCAAACTGGAGAAAGAAGGCCTGGACGTTATTGCCTACGCTGATGACGTTGCCATTTCAATATTAGGTAAATACCTATCCACACTGAATGACCGTATGCAATCGGCATCCTCAATTCTGTGCAAATGGGCACAAAGCAACGGGCTCAGGATAAGACCCCAAAAAACGGAGCTGGTGCTATTTACCAAAAAGCATAAAATCCCGGAACATTGCCCTATCACTTTGCTTGATACCAGGTTAACCTATTCCTCCAGTGCCAAATACCTTGGCATTATACTAGATAGGAAATTAACTTGGAAGAGCAACACAACTGAAAGAGCAAAAAAAGCAACAATGGGGGATGGGGATTCAACCCCAAGAGATCATCCTACGGCTCTACATCACGGTCATTAGACCCATACTAATGAATAGTCTGGTGGACTGCAGTGGACAAGGCAACATACCACAAACAACTCGAGAAGGTACAAAGGATGGCATTTATGTGCATTATCGGGGCCCTCAGATCCACACCAACGGCTGCACTTAACATGATACTCGACCTTACACCACTCGATATTTTCGGCAAGCAAATTTCCACACACACGGCCATAAGACTAAAAGCCAACTCGAAATGGACGAGCTATGTCACTGGCCACTCCTCCATCCTGCAATACAGGATAAATATGGCAGAAAACTTGGACCACACAGAAGCCACCACAGTCTTGGAAAAAAACTTTACGACGATTTACCTGGACAGACAAAACTGCACTCGCCAAACTCAACCCCGCAGAAACTGCGTGGATTTTTAATATCCACCACGGACATCCGTATTCTCACGGATAGTCAAGCAGCCTTAAAGTCGTTGGAGTCCACATCAAAATCAAAATCTAGTCTCATCATCACAGGACACTGCCTCATTGGCAGCGACGCACAAAAACTAGGAATAGTTCCGAATGATTTCTGCAGAAGCTGTCACGACGAGGAGGAGGTCGAATCCATTCACCACCTTCTCTGCGCCTGTCCAGCATTCTGCGGAATCAGGAAACGATACCTAGGCTCTTACTTCCTTATCGATCTGACAGATGTTCAGGAAGTAGGGATATCTGATCTTCTTACCTTCTTAAGAAACCCGCTGAGGAGAAACACCGTGAAAACACGTTCGATGACATGGCTGTGTCGGGGTTCGATGCCGTGTCATCGGCGTCAGAGGCCAACACACTACCCACTGCGCCACGGTGCTCTCAATATGCTTATACGCTACATATAAATATATATACACTACATATATGTATATGTATACACAAGAGTTCGTCACTCGAATATTTCACCCGAATACAAGCTTTGCGGCATTCATTACCAATTAGTTTTATTTGGATTTCTTATTCCAAATTAAATCCTAGAGGATTCAAAAAAATAAGGTCAAAACATCAATTAGTGGCTGAAACAAATTGCACGAGTATATATGTATGTACATACATATGAATATATAGAAGCCAGCAACCGCACGTACAGCACAGCTGACATGAATTCTTTATATTCGTTGATACGTTTCCCAATTTTAATTGCTTTCGGTTTTCTTTTCGCAAATTAAACACCCCCCTTTGTAATACACACGAAACATTTGATTTAAGGAAATTAATACCCGAGCAAGTCAGAGACGAAGTTGTTAAATTGGTTTTTGAGAAATTCGTCCATTATGTGCTGGCGGAGAGGTTAGGATGCCAAATGCTTTGATCTCTCTATGTTTCTTGTAAATGAATGTGGCGTTTCGTGTGACAAATTAATGATATCCAAACTTTAGCTACTTTTGAAGATTTGATGTTTATATACATATTTGAAAATACACACGTCCTTATGGGCCGGTGACGAAGAATCATTGTATGACGAATTCGAAAACTTTATTTCACCGGCACGCAAAGACTAGGTCATGCGTTTGAAGCCTTTTTTTCTTGGGAGGAGCTTAAAGTAATATAATTAATATAGTAGGATAACATCTGGAATGGTATTATTTCTTCTTCTTCTTCCTGGCACTACAGACCCGTGTTAGTGTTGTTTCGGGCCTCAGTCAACAAGCGACTCCAGCCAGCACGATCTCTTGACAGCAGCCTCCAGTCATGCACGCCAAGTTGGTTAGTTGGACCTTCTTCACTTGTGTGCGCCGTTTGAGTAGAGCGCGTCCTATATTGCGTTGTCCCAAATGGATCGGATTCGAAGATTCTTCGGGCCGTAGCTATATTATCCATACGCTCTACATGGCCTAGCCATCTTAAGTTTGAATCCGTAGACGCTTAACCAGGTACACGCTGCCGTGCAGCCTTTACAGTTCATGGTTGAATCTTCTCCTCCGGATGCCCATTGTGACGCTCTGTCCCAGGCGTCGATGTTGTGCGTCCATTCATGATCACAGCATATACATACGTCATTTTGTCGTCATTTATCGCCACACCCATTTTGGTCGCCTCATTGACGGCCCGCTGCCTTTGAACAATCACGTCAATATCATCGGTGTAAGCTAGCAGTTGAACCGATTTCAAGATCCTGCCCCTAGTGCTGTCTTGAGAGTTTCGCACGAAGGTCCTACACAATGTGATGAGTTTAGTAGGCATACCAAAACTAGACATGGCTCTGTATAGCTCGGCTCTATGCACGCTATTATATGCGGCCTTGAAATCGACAATTTTGTGGTGAACGTGGATCCGTATTTTTTGGGTCTTATCTAGGATCTGCCGCAGTGTGAATATTTGGTCTATTGTGGACTTCCTTGACTTGAAACCACACTAATAAATACCTATCAGGCGCAGCCAAATGGGTCTCCTTTCTTTTGGATTAGGCAAACGACACTGAGATTCCACTCGTCGGGCATGCATTCCTCCGACCATATCTTACAGATGAGCTGGTGCATGTGCCCTACCAGATCATCCCCAGCTGCTTTAAACAGTTCTGCGAAAAGTCCGTCCACTCCAGCAGCTTTATTTGACTTCAGCTTTGACTGAATTCTTGTCTATCGTATTCCAAGTTGAGGAAGCATTCTGCCTGACAGCGATATTTGAGTCTTCCTCGCCGTTTAACAGTCTCCAGGAATGATTATTCCAAATTCTCAGTATCGACTGCGATTCTACTACAAGTTGTCCATTCTCGTCCCGGCAGGCTTCGGTCCGGAGTTTGTATCCACTGAATAGCTGTTTTACCATTTAGTTAAACTTCCGGACTTCATTCCTGCTGTAACACCTCTCCATCCCCTCGATCGTGTGCTTCTCAAGCTCCTTCTTTTTCTTTTTGTTTTTTTTTTTTTGATAAGCCGGTTCTCATCTCTCCTATTCTGTTCGTAAAGGTCACTAACAGCTCCCGTCTTTTGTTGCAGCATTGCCTTGTAGGCGTCTTTAACTGAATGGGCCTACCTGTACTCATCGTCAAATCCCGTCAAATCCCATCCTGTGCGGTGGTGTCGTAAAACCCATCACATTAGTGGCAGCTTCTTGATTAACTATTTGACCACACTTCCATTCTTCTTCTGCGGTTAGTGCAGGCGGCGTCGAACTTTCTCGTCTCCGTTGTTTTGTTGATATCCGTGCTCTTGCCTTGGCCACAAAAAAGTAATGAACCGTGTCGAAGATGGTCCCTCGGAAGGTTCGGACATTGAGAATACTGGAGTTGTGTTTGACGTCGATCGCAATATGACCAATCTAGTTGACGGTAAATTGATCAGGGGATGGCCAGGTCCCTTTATGGATGTTGAGGTGCGGGAACTGCCTGCTCACTGCAGAGAGGTTCCGCTCCGAGGCTAAATCCACCAGCCTGGGTCGTGTAGGCTGTGTTTTCCGATGACACTGGCAAAGACTTCTTCCCCTCCCAGGTTTGCATTGAAGTCTCCTAGAACGATCTTGGTGTCCTAGCTGTGGCATTTATCGTATGTTCTTTCTAGGAGATTATAGAAATCATCCCTGCTGTTGTCATCCTCGTCCTCTGTCGGAGCGTGGGCACAAATCAAGCTAATGTTGCCGAGTCTAACCTTAATGTATATTGTTATGAGGTGCTCGCTTACATATTTAAAACTTAAGACTCTTTGCCTTAGTCTGCCTCGCTCGAACAACAAATCCACACCCAAAGAAGCATCCCCTTCTATAGCAATCGCCGTAATAGAGGTCGCAGTTTTTTTCATCCTCTTTTTACTGGGCCATCCCGCCACACTTACAAAAGCTCTTAATAAAACTACCAATTGGCTTCTTTAGACATCCTAATAAATTACATAGTACATCCATTTGCATATGTAAGTTGATTTCCAGGTACACTTAATTCACTATCAACTAATTTTTCGTTTTTTGTCAGTTTACTTTATAATTAAATTTAAAAGCTTCATACACCATTCACCATATATGTACATAGGCCCAGACGGTATAGATGAATGACATTTACATGGCCAACGCATTTCGTCTGAACCCCTATTATTCAAAACCTTTTTCCAAATCTTTTCCTTCCTTTAATAATCTTCTGTCAAAAGGCCACCATGTAACATAATATTATTGTGTTCGAAAGATATAATGCACCTACATAATGTATGAGCTTACCATCATACCAGAAAAAAAAAAATATTAAAGGCAAGGCTAAAAGACCTCTAAATGTCGGGATGTCATTTTGGAGGACCGCATTAGGAATTGGCTGGTTCATATTACTTTCGGTAATGCGACCGCATTCTTATTAATCTCGATTTACAGCTGTAGCATAAATCCAACTTATCATGGTTTCACTATACTGCCCTGGAAATCCTACTTTCCTTTCTTTATCTCCGAACATTATGTTTGTGGATTTCTACAACATTAGATTTGATATCTACTCTAGGTTTGCATACGTCTCCATATACATATATAAGAACATATGTATCTACATATGTACGCTCCTACGAAGATAAGTATCTACTTAAATGCGTGTGAATTTCCCTTTTGTGGCTTAAAGCAGTGTCGAAGTTTCTTTTTTTAGGGTTCCGTACCCAAAGGTAAAACGGAACCCTATTACTAAGACTTCGCTGTCCGTCCGTCCGTCTGTCACCAGACTGTATCTCATGAACCGTGATAGTTAGACAGTTGAAATTTTCACAGATGATGTATTTCTGTTGCCGCTACCACGATAAATACTAAAAACAGAACAAAATGAACATGTATGGGGCGCCCATACAACAGACATGATTTTCATCCAAAAAATCCCCTTGGTCACATACTGAACTAAGGTTAGTCGAAAATATGTTTGTGTCTTTGATGAATTAATCCTAGCTGCAAACCTTTTCCCCATATTTATTGTTATTCACCTTTTCACATCGTTGCTGTCAAGTAAGATAATTGATTTGAATTCAATGGACACTTTGAGGATCAACTACATATATCTCATCATGAAGATTTTTGATTATCAAAGTAATATGCCTATAACCTGCCTGCAACCAAGATCTGTCATCATACAAAAAATGTGATTTAATGTGATGACTGATGAGGTAACATACAAAGTCTCTTTCATATTTATATATACAGATGGTTCGGAACCCTTCGTGCGCGAGTCCGACTCGCACTTGGCCGGTTTTATTTTCTTCTTGCGAAATCCCCGCTATAGTACGTACACTATTTTTATTCTGTTTTATTTACCAAAAGATGTGCGAAGAGTCCTTAGAAATCAAACACTGAAATTCATCAAAAATATTTATTTAGTTAAAGCCTTGTTAAGGAAATGAATGAATGACTCTAAAATAATTAATTTGTACGTCGCAACAATATATTCGTACTACGTCGTGCCTCTATGCAAATGCTTCACATTTTTCACATTTGTTAGCTACATATTTGCCGTAAGCATTGTCTGCGCTCGTTGCAAGAAACGTACTACATATTTTGCTATATTCAACGATTCTATACCATTTATTTGGTTCCTCGTGTCATTGAGACTACTTGAAAGCCACATACTTAAGTAGGTATTTAGACGAGACATACCAACTTTGACAGTATGCTCCTATATATGTACATACATATATCCATATACTTACTACCCAGTAACATTAATTATCGTGGTCACTATACTAAATTAGACAGGGATTTGTCAAGAAAATTCGGCCCCGATGGTTACATCTGTATGTAATGTGAACTACATCTGGCTACAAAGCATATCATTAGGAAATACGAGTAAGTGGGATTTCAGATAGGGGCAGTATGGATTATCGCGTAATATCTTAATTTGTTTTGATGGATTTAGATAGGAGTAAAGTAAATTGCTGTGGCCTATTTCAATACCAACAGATACTAGGAAACTAATATTTCGTAGCAGAAGCAGTACCAGCATTTCATTTGATTGTGTCAAGAATAGAATTTTTGTAGGTATGTTTACTAACATTAAATTTAATACATACATACCTGTATGTGCCTGCTTACGATATTGACATTTTGTACTTTCTTATAAAAATATATATGTTTCCATACGAGTATCTTCGTAGGAAGGTTTTCAATCGGTAACGAAAATCAAGCAAGCATTATTTTTTTGGTTCATTCAACAGAGTATACTCTATACCATATAGAAGGTGTGTTTCAAAGTAAAGAAGACCCAGTGGCGCTACCTATTGAAGAAAGGCTAAGTTGTAACAGTTTTTTCTTGACAAAAAATCGCATTCTTACTATCACCCTACTTCCTTGCTCAGGTGGCGCTACAGTTCGGGATGAACCTGACCCTGAAACAACAAACCTTTCCAGCTAGCACAATATTTTGCTAGCTGTTTCCAGTGTCGCAAGCCCAGTTGCTTAAGGTCCCCTTCCACCTGCATGCTTTGATGGTTGGAATCGAAGACTCTTCGGGCTGGAGCTGTCCTAGTCATCTTAGACGTTGGATCCGTAAACGTCGTACTATCCCGAAGTTGCTGTACAGCCCGTATAGTTCGTGGTTGAATCTTCTCCTTCACTCTCCATCAACACAAACGGGACCGAAGGTTGTCCGCCGAATTTTCCTCTCGAAACGACCAAGGGCCTCTTCATCCAAGGTCCAAGCCTCTGCGCCATAGAGGAGACCGGGATGATTAACGTTTTATGGAGGTTCTCAACTGCCTCTTGATCCCGAAGAAACAGCGGTTGGCAAGAGTTATTCTGCGTCTAATTTCAGCGTGTCGTTGCCGCTTGTTACCAGTCAGCCAAGGTAGACGAAATCCTTGACTACAGCAACGTTATAGCTGCCAACACTGACATTCTGACCGAGACGTCGGTGTTGTGCGTCTTTCTTTGACGACAGCATATATTTAGTGTACGAGCTAGCCACGAGAAGATTGAAAATTGCGAGTAAAAGGAAGACTTGCTCCACTGGTACTTGTTACAAAACAGAAGTAGTAATTTTATTGTCGGGGTTATATATATGTAAGTTGACCGGGAAGCGGCCATGATTGGTTACAACAAATAAAAGATGAAGGACTTAACAATTTGGCGCGAGATTCAAATAACATCGAATGTACAATTGTAGTAGATTAGTTACGTTGATAAGTGTTATATAATTCCAAATTTAATTTTCGTTAACATTCAAATTCAACAAAATTCAAATAAGCTCCAACATTTAGTTTTGCCTCGTTTACCTTCAAACCCACTTTAGCCGCTTTTGCTTCAATGCTTACAAAAGCTTTAGTGGCGTCTCCCTACGTTCTCCCAATCAAATCAATGTCATCGGCGCATGCGAGCAACTGTGCAGACTTGAAGTAGATCGTGCCTATTGTATTGGCCAGTGAATCCCGATGGATCTTTTCAAGGATGTAATCACATGATAGTGCGTCGGCCTGTCTGTCTGATTAATTTTTTGACATCGAGGGGCTGAATCAATTCCTTACCGACCTTAATGGAGCAGCGAAAATTCTCCATTGTCAACCTACACTACCTAACGAGTTTAGCGACGATGTCAAAATATAACATGGCTTTATGTATGTAGTTCGTCACTATAGAAACTGTCATATGCGGCCTTAAAATTGACGAAAAGGTGGTGTGTGTCGACCTGAAATGCATGAGACTCCTCCAAGATTTGCCGCCGTAATCATCATCATCCGCTCACCATAATTTCCTGGACCAACACCATGCACCAACACCTATTCGGAAATATGCATTTGCCGATGAAAGGTAAGCGTTATGTCGACGTGGAAATCAATTATAAGATTTGTTCCTACATTCTGAAGGACGTGCCTACAGACGATCTAAACCACTCGATTGGCACGCCAACCAATTTGCCTTGCTCTTGACCACAAGTTAATAAGAACCCAATGAACATGATGAGAGTTTTGGAATAGATCAATATTGATGTAGGATTTGCGATTTGACGATCGCAAATCCAGGAAAAGAAAAAAGAACTGACAGTTGATATTTAATTCATTTATTACACTTTATTTATAACAATTCGGGACGAGTAGCTGTTGGCATGTTCACTGGCCGGCGTTTCACAATCGACCGTACTACGTACAGCTTTTATAAATACATTGTCATTTCAGAAGTAAGGTAATAATACCGTATCTCTGTGAAGGCTGTGAAAAGCAAAAATATGAATGTAAATGATTCCTATAAAAAAGAAATGTTTCCTGATTATCTTCGAGATATAAAAAATTCTTATCGAACCTGGAATCTGGTGTCTCGATTCTCTCTTTGACGTCCTGGAATTGATCGTCGACGACCTGCTGGAGGTTTCTTAAGCCTTCTCGAATGTTCTCTAGCATCTTTTCCTGCTTCTGATTCAGGAAAGTGGAATTTTCCTCCGTCTTTTTACTTACAACGGAACTTTCCTCCACCTTCTGGTTGATGGCATTCAAGCCGCAAGAATTTGCTGCATATCGAATGCGGGCTCACTGGATATCGACAGTTTCTCCACCCCGAACTTGTGATTCTCCCAGTCAACATCTTCTAAATTCACTTCACAATTCGAATAATTCACTCGTTTACTCGCAATCCCACTTCTGAGACCAAATGTTACGAAAATGAAATCATTCGTTCAGAAGAGGACTCGATCACAGGATTGCGATAAACTACAACTGTTTACTTTTCTGTTCAATGCACGCACTTTATTTATTATTATAAGCGCAGATCAATTAGCTAGGCGCTTCACCTTTAATACAAGGTTTGTCTTTACATCGCGCTAGATGGCCTGATCCATTTCTAATCGACGAAGACCGCGGAGAATCCCGACCTCCTGACCTCGACGAAATGAAGATTGCCATATCGAAACTCAAGTCGAATAAAGCTGCTGGCGCAGACGGACTGTCCGTCTGATGAGCTCTTCAAGGCAGCTGGGGATGACCTGGTTAGGAGCATGCACCAGCTCATCTGTAAGATATGGTTAGAGGCAAGCATGCCCGAGGAATGGAGTCTCAACATCGTATGACCGATCCACAGGAAAGGAGACCCCTCTTTACTACGCCAACTACAGAGGAATAAGTCTTCTTAACATCGCCTACAGAATCTTCTCTGCCGTTTTGAGTAAACGCCTGAAGCCGTTCGTAATTAAAAGCTAATAGGTCAATATCAGCGCGGGTTCAGGCCAGGGTAGTCCTCCATCGACCAAATCTTCACACTACGGCAGATCCTGAAAAAATCCAATGAATTTCAAATTGACACTCACCACCAATTTGTCGACTTCAAAGCTACATACGACAGCGTAATTAGAGACGAGCTATACAACGCTATGTCTACCTTTGACTTACCTGCTAGACTCGTCAGACTATGCAGGATGATTTTGGAGAATGCTCGCTGCTCCATCCGAATCGGTGAACACCTTACCGATAGTTTTGATGCCAAAAAAGGATTTAGGCGGGGCGATGCGCTGTCGTGTGACTTCTTCAACATCATATTAGAAATGATTGTGCAAAAATCACTGGCCATTATAATAGGCACAGTCTATTTCAAATCCCCGCAACTCTTTGCATACGCCGACGATATTGACATAATAGGTAGATCACAGCGAAATGTCAATGAGGCGTATGCGAGTATTGAGATAGAGGCGGCGAAAATTGGTTTGGGAGTAAACGAGGGCAAAACTAAACACATGCTGTCATCATAAAAGGACGCTCACCACCGACGTCTTGGCCAGAGCGTTTGTATTGGCAGATATAAGTTCGAGGTAGTTAAGGACTTCCTTTGCCTTGGCTCGGCAGTGACCTGGAACAACGACATCTGTTCCGACATCAAACGTAGAATCACTCTTGCCAATCGCTGTTTCTTTGGGCTCAGGAGGCAATTGAGTAATAGAGCCCTCTCCCGAACGACAAAGTTGACTCTATATAAGACCCTTATCATCCCGGTCCTGCTATACGGCGCAAAAGCCTGGACGCTATCAAAAGTGGATGAGGAGGCCCTTGGTCGGTTCAAGAGAAAGATTTTGCACGTGATTTTCGGGCCTATAAACGTAGACGGGGAATGGAGGAAAATATTCAACTACGAACTTTACGGGTTGTACAGCGACATGAGTCTAGTCAGGGGTCTAAGTATTCAACGCCTAAGATGGGTGGGCCATGTAGAGCGAATGAACACCACAGCTCAGCCGGAGAGTCTTTGAATCCAACCCCGAGGGACGAAGAAGCAGAGGACGGCCGCACTTAAGATGGCGCACACAGGTGGAAGGGGACCTCAGCCAACTGGGTGTGCGGCAATGGAAAAGGTTAGCAAAAGAGCGTGCTAGTTGGAGGCTTATGTTGGTTGAGGCTCAGGTTCACCAGCCCGAACTGTAGCGCCCGTTAAGAAGAAGAAGAAGATGGCTTGATTACTTTCACACTTCAATTCTGAAAACTGAACGCTCCCGAGGGCGAATGCCCGCTTATATAGCCCTCGGTTCACTTTCTCGAATGTTTGTAGTTCCCCTTCGGAAGTTTCTAGAATGCTCTGACATTCAGCATTATGCCCCTGAAAGTTGCCATCATTTCATTTTAGCTGCAATAGAGCATTCCAAACTTTGTCAGCGAAATTTGAACATAACCGTCGCTTCGTGTCCGTAACAATATAAACCTTACGCAATTGCGTAAATGAGAATATATGCATAGAAAAATATTTGTCACCCCCACAAACTAAACCAGGCGCGAGTACTACCAGTTTAAAGATCCTGGCCTCTAGAAAACGATAATTTGTCTTAAATCAATGCCTAAGGGTCAAATGACCGGCACATGATTTGGCGAAAATGTAATGAACTAATGAATCACTGGCGCAAATTGATTTTCGGTTAGCAAGGTTTAATTGGTTCTAGAAAATAATTTTGTGTTTTTATGGTGGGTAGTGGAAGTCGTCAGTAGTTGGTCAGTTATTGCCTAAGATCGAAAGCAACATATTCGAATTGTCTATATATAATAGACTATGATTTTAAGTAACAAACAACCTAAAAGAGGTCGTCAACAATTACCAAGGCGCTTGTTGAACGATGCTAAAGAACTCAAGCACATTATATCACATAAAGCATGGGGTACTAAGTGTTGAAAGTTTAAAATAAAATGTGAATATGGATCTATTTTTGCCTTTAATTATGAATTACGTTATTATATTAAGATCTACTAAAAGAAGATAGTTGATGCTTCATTTTATTTAGTTACTCTTTCGCTAGACATACATACAAATATGAGTTTGATAAACTGCATACGTACTAGAAAAATTCGTATATAATAATGTACATATGTACATATGTATGTATGTGTATAACTTTCAGTGGTTTACTTAGCCCTAGAAAGGTAACCTTATTTTTTAGTACGTTACAGTAACCATTCGTCGAATCGACGAAGTGATATTCAAATTCTTTTTTAAAGAAAGGTTATTAAGTAATTCTTGTGAAGCAAAATAATTTTTGTTAATTAGGTGTTGTTTATTAAAAAAACTTAAAAAAATTGTCTTTTTTTAATTCTTGAGTTTTTATTTTTGAAACAGTTTTGGAGCCATTGTTTTTGAGATCACTTGCTTTTTTAATGTTTAGTAACAAAAGCTTATTCACTAGTTAACAGAACACATTAAAAAAATAAAATAAAGTATTTGGTAATTAGTTGCAGAGTTAAACTTTATGCTTTCATTTTTGGCAAGCTTGGCATGGCTTGTCTGTTTTTTTTTTTGTGTTATTATAAATATGTTTTTTTAATTAAAAAAAGTAGAAACTTAAAAGATAATTGTTGGTATAACAAAACATAATAAAAGTAAAAAATAAACAAAGTTATTTCGAGCGTTTATTACTGCAGAGTTCAACTTTATGCTCTACACATTTGCTTGCATCACATTTATTGCACGTTGACTTTTACATGCGTCCTTGTGTGTACGGACAATATTTGCACATATTTCTTGATTTTATTTTTGTTACACTAACGGTGTGCTCCCTTTATTCTTTATTTTCGAGGACATTTTTTTCAATACAAGATCTAATATTAGTGGGTAAAATTTGTGCGTCTAACCGTTTCTTCACCCATGGTACTACGAGTTTTCCCTCTCTCTGGGGGCACGGCAGTGCCCCTGCCAAGTCGAGCAAAAAAGCGGCACGGCCGTACCATCCTTTTCTCGTAACATAATAGGCCATTTTCGACCCCCTATAACTATGTTGTGGATAGAACTAGAAGTCTGAATTTTCAGTAACCAAGCAAGCATTGCATAGACACGGTATATTTCAAATTTCATTCAATTTGAACCAGTAGTTTAAGAATTATAACTAGTCAAAGTTTCTTAATTTTGTCACTCACTGACTGACTGACCGATCATCAAAAGTCTAAGGCACTTCTAGCAGACGTAGAAGCTTCAAATTTGGAACACAACTAGTGTTAAGTGTATAAACCAAGGAAAAACTTAAATATTTTGCAATTTCGGTTCAGTTTTCTAGATACACCAATTTTAAGTTTTCTGGATACACCAACTGCATAAATAATCCCATAAACGTATATACATACATCAGTGAATGAATCTGTTTGCCTGGATACATATACATAAACAATGGAATACTAAGGTTAGGTAGGCTTACTGTATTCGGTATCGGCGAGTATATACATACATATGTATGTATTTACGCATCAGAAAGATTTGGTTTTACTTCAAGCATATAACCCATCTATACGTGGTGTAATTTGTTCACTAATACACTTGCACGTGCATTGCATGAATTTGAACAGTGTATATCTGGCATAGGCATTGGTATCAGCGAAATTGTGCCTACGCTGAAGAAATACATATGTATGTACATACATAACTGTATGAGGGATACATAGGACGGGTGAGAAATGGAAGATAAGACAAATTTAAAGCAGAAGGTTAACTTTATCACCCAAAATAAATAAATATAAATATAATAAAAAGTAAAAAAAGTAATAAAAAGTTTCTTTGGTTTCTTTATGTGTATGTAGTTTCTACCTTCTAGTAAAAAGAAAGTAACTCAGTTTTAAAGGAAAGATAAAAATAACGATCCTCGATATATTATACATACATATGTAAGTAAAGAAAGAAGTGAGAGCACCGTGGCGCAGTGGGTAGTGTCTTGGCCTCTGATACCGATATGACACGGGATGGAATCCCGACAAAGCCATGTCATCGAACGTATTTTTATAGTGACCATACCAATATCAAAATCTTTTATGTTTTAAGTAAATAGATTGACTTGAAAATCGCACTAAATAATCTAATTTAATATAATATGTATTACTTGTGAGATATATTGTGTTTTCATGCGATGGCCAGGTCAATCTATTTACTTAAAACATAAAAGATTTTGATATTGGTATGGTCACTATAAGATGTTGTTAGGTTAGCTAATTACGTAATCAATCAAAGCAGAAGGTCCCTTAAGTAGGGACAGAATAAATTAACTTGCTTGGTAATACATGGATCTTACAACTTTTTACGGTAGAAGATCTGAGTTGCGAGACTTGGTTTTTTTACAAGTTATGTTTTCCATGGCATAATATTTACGGAAATACCTTCCCTTTGTTTCGTTGCCGTTCTAATTGCGAATGAACTTAAATGCTAAAGAATAGTCCTAACTCTACTGCCCGTTTCGCATAGTATGCCAGCTCGCCCCGACCACCGCCATTTTATGATACCCTTGCAAGAAACACAATGTGCAGGATATTGCATTATCAACGCAATGTTGCACATAAGCGGCGATCCGGAAGGCGGCCGCGACAGCCAACTAGAGTTGAACTCAGTGATTTGCAAAAGTTTGAATACAGCTGTTAGAGTAAAGCTTAACATCGATTTTAAAAATATCAGAAAAACTTAGAAGTTAATAAGAACCCAATGAACATGATGAGAGTTTTGGAATAGATCAATATTGATGTAGGATTTGCGATTTGACGATCGCAAATCCAGGAAAAGAAAAAAGAACTGACAGTTGATATTTAATTCATTTATTACACTTTATTTATAACAATTCGGGACGAGTAGCTGTTGGCATGTTCACTGGCCGGCGTTTCACAATCGACCGTACTACGTACAGCTTTTATAAATACATTGTCATTTCAGAAGTAAGGTAATAATACCGTATCTCTGTGAAGGCTGTGAAAAGCAAAAATATGAATGTAAATGATTCCTATAAAAAAGAAATGTTTCCTGATTATCTTCGAGATATAAAAAATTCTTATCGAACCTGGAATCTGGTGTCTCGATTCTCTCTTTGACGTCCTGGAATTGATCGTCGACGACCTGCTGGAGGTTTCTTAAGCCTTCTCGAATGTTCTCTAGCATCTTTTCCTGCTTCTGATTCAGGAAAGTGGAATTTTCCTCCGTCTTTTTACTTACAACGGAACTTTCCTCCACCTTCTGGTTGATGGCATTCAAGCCGCAAGAATTTGCTGCATATCGAATGCGGGCTCACTGGATATCGACAGTTTCTCCACCCCGAACTTGTGATTCTCCCAGTCAACATCTTCTAAATTCACTTCACAATTCGAATAATTCACTCGTTTACTCGCAATCCCACTTCTGAGACCAAATGTTACGAAAATGAAATCATTCGTTCAGAAGAGGACTCGATCACAGGATTGCGATAAACTACAACTGTTTACTTTTCTGTTCAATGCACGCACTTTATTTATTATTATAAGCGCAGATCAATTAGCTAGGCGCTTCACCTTTAATACAAGGTTTGTCTTTACATCGCGCTAGATGGCCTGATCCATTTCTAATCGACGAAGACCGCGGAGAATCCCGACCTCCTGACCTCGACGAAATGAAGATTGCCATATCGAAACTCAAGTCGAATAAAGCTGCTGGCGCAGACGGACTGTCCGTCTGATGAGCTCTTCAAGGCAGCTGGGGATGACCTGGTTAGGAGCATGCACCAGCTCATCTGTAAGATATGGTTAGAGGCAAGCATGCCCGAGGAATGGAGTCTCAACATCGTATGACCGATCCACAGGAAAGGAGACCCCTCTTTACTACGCCAACTACAGAGGAATAAGTCTTCTTAACATCGCCTACAGAATCTTCTCTGCCGTTTTGAGTAAACGCCTGAAGCCGTTCGTAATTAAAAGCTAATAGGTCAATATCAGCGCGGGTTCAGGCCAGGGTAGTCCTCCATCGACCAAATCTTCACACTACGGCAGATCCTGAAAAAATCCAATGAATTTCAAATTGACACTCACCACCAATTTGTCGACTTCAAAGCTACATACGACAGCGTAATTAGAGACGAGCTATACAACGCTATGTCTACCTTTGACTTACCTGCTAGACTCGTCAGACTATGCAGGATGATTTTGGAGAATGCTCGCTGCTCCATCCGAATCGGTGAACACCTTACCGATAGTTTTGATGCCAAAAAAGGATTTAGGCGGGGCGATGCGCTGTCGTGTGACTTCTTCAACATCATATTAGAAATGATTGTGCAAAAATCACTGGCCATTATAATAGGCACAGTCTATTTCAAATCCCCGCAACTCTTTGCATACGCCGACGATATTGACATAATAGGTAGATCACAGCGAAATGTCAATGAGGCGTATGCGAGTATTGAGATAGAGGCGGCGAAAATTGGTTTGGGAGTAAACGAGGGCAAAACTAAACACATGCTGTCATCATAAAAGGACGCTCACCACCGACGTCTTGGCCAGAGCGTTTGTATTGGCAGATATAAGTTCGAGGTAGTTAAGGACTTCCTTTGCCTTGGCTCGGCAGTGACCTGGAACAACGACATCTGTTCCGACATCAAACGTAGAATCACTCTTGCCAATCGCTGTTTCTTTGGGCTCAGGAGGCAATTGAGTAATAGAGCCCTCTCCCGAACGACAAAGTTGACTCTATATAAGACCCTTATCATCCCGGTCCTGCTATACGGCGCAAAAGCCTGGACGCTATCAAAAGTGGATGAGGAGGCCCTTGGTCGGTTCAAGAGAAAGATTTTGCACGTGATTTTCGGGCCTATAAACGTAGACGGGGAATGGAGGAAAATATTCAACTACGAACTTTACGGGTTGTACAGCGACATGAGTCTAGTCAGGGGTCTAAGTATTCAACGCCTAAGATGGGTGGGCCATGTAGAGCGAATGAACACCACAGCTCAGCCGGAGAGTCTTTGAATCCAACCCCGAGGGACGAAGAAGCAGAGGACGGCCGCACTTAAGATGGCGCACACAGGTGGAAGGGGACCTCAGCCAACTGGGTGTGCGGCAATGGAAAAGGTTAGCAAAAGAGCGTGCTAGTTGGAGGCTTATGTTGGTTGAGGCTCAGGTTCACCAGCCCGAACTGTAGCGCCCGTTAAGAAGAAGAAGAAGATGGCTTGATTACTTTCACACTTCAATTCTGAAAACTGAACGCTCCCGAGGGCGAATGCCCGCTTATATAGCCCTCGGTTCACTTTCTCGAATGTTTGTAGTTCCCCTTCGGAAGTTTCTAGAATGCTCTGACATTCAGCATTATGCCCCTGAAAGTTGCCATCATTTCATTTTAGCTGCAATAGAGCATTCCAAACTTTGTCAGCGAAATTTGAACATAACCGTCGCTTCGTGTCCGTAACAATATAAACCTTACGCAATTGCGTAAATGAGAATATATGCATAGAAAAATATTTGTCACCCCCACAAACTAAACCAGGCGCGAGTACTACCAGTTTAAAGATCCTGGCCTCTAGAAAACGATAATTTGTCTTAAATCAATGCCTAAGGGTCAAATGACCGGCACATGATTTGGCGAAAATGTAATGAACTAATGAATCACTGGCGCAAATTGATTTTCGGTTAGCAAGGTTTAATTGGTTCTAGAAAATAATTTTGTGTTTTTATGGTGGGTAGTGGAAGTCGTCAGTAGTTGGTCAGTTATTGCCTAAGATCGAAAGCAACATATTCGAATTGTCTATATATAATAGACTATGATTTTAAGTAACAAACAACCTAAAAGAGGTCGTCAACAATTACCAAGGCGCTTGTTGAACGATGCTAAAGAACTCAAGCACATTATATCACATAAAGCATGGGGTACTAAGTGTTGAAAGTTTAAAATAAAATGTGAATATGGATCTATTTTTGCCTTTAATTATGAATTACGTTATTATATTAAGATCTACTAAAAGAAGATAGTTGATGCTTCATTTTATTTAGTTACTCTTTCGCTAGACATACATACAAATATGAGTTTGATAAACTGCATACGTACTAGAAAAATTCGTATATAATAATGTACATATGTACATATGTATGTATGTGTATAACTTTCAGTGGTTTACTTAGCCCTAGAAAGGTAACCTTATTTTTTAGTACGTTACAGTAACCATTCGTCGAATCGACGAAGTGATATTCAAATTCTTTTTTAAAGAAAGGTTATTAAGTAATTCTTGTGAAGCAAAATAATTTTTGTTAATTAGGTGTTGTTTATTAAAAAAACTTAAAAAAATTGTCTTTTTTTAATTCTTGAGTTTTTATTTTTGAAACAGTTTTGGAGCCATTGTTTTTGAGATCACTTGCTTTTTTAATGTTTAGTAACAAAAGCTTATTCACTAGTTAACAGAACACATTAAAAAAATAAAATAAAGTATTTGGTAATTAGTTGCAGAGTTAAACTTTATGCTTTCATTTTTGGCAAGCTTGGCATGGCTTGTCTGTTTTTTTTTTTGTGTTATTATAAATATGTTTTTTTAATTAAAAAAAGTAGAAACTTAAAAGATAATTGTTGGTATAACAAAACATAATAAAAGTAAAAAATAAACAAAGTTATTTCGAGCGTTTATTACTGCAGAGTTCAACTTTATGCTCTACACATTTGCTTGCATCACATTTATTGCACGTTGACTTTTACATGCGTCCTTGTGTGTACGGACAATATTTGCACATATTTCTTGATTTTATTTTTGTTACACTAACGGTGTGCTCCCTTTATTCTTTATTTTCGAGGACATTTTTTTCAATACAAGATCTAATATTAGTGGGTAAAATTTGTGCGTCTAACCGTTTCTTCACCCATGGTACTACGAGTTTTCCCTCTCTCTGGGGGCACGGCAGTGCCCCTGCCAAGTCGAGCAAAAAAGCGGCACGGCCGTACCATCCTTTTCTCGTAACATAATAGGCCATTTTCGACCCCCTATAACTATGTTGTGGATAGAACTAGAAGTCTGAATTTTCAGTAACCAAGCAAGCATTGCATAGACACGGTATATTTCAAATTTCATTCAATTTGAACCAGTAGTTTAAGAATTATAACTAGTCAAAGTTTCTTAATTTTGTCACTCACTGACTGACTGACCGATCATCAAAAGTCTAAGGCACTTCTAGCAGACGTAGAATAAAGTGACCAGATCCAAAAAGCCAAAATGTGGGACAAAGTAAACAAATTCACCCGAAAATATTATACTCATACATTTTTTTTTTTTAAATGTGGGACAATTTCAATTTTATTAAAAGAGAATATAAAAAAAAACACGCTTATTTTACACGAAAAAGGAGGAACAAAATCTTAATGAGTATTAAAAACAAAATTATTCAATAAGTTCTCACAAAAAGTGAAAACATAACATAGCTTAATAAAAAAATAAATAAAATCAGTTCAGTTAAAAAAAAGACTAGATTTTACTTTAATCCGCACTTAAAATATCCTTTTTTTTATTCACTTGATTTTAATGCGCTAAGCTTAAATCTGCAAAAATATGTGCGTGTTCTCTTATCTTTTCGGTTGGCACGCTCATAAAGTTTTATAATACCGTAATGAAATGTTATCAAAAAATCAGCAATGGAGTGTGAAATTATTAAACATTTTTTTTGATCCTAAATTAAGATTGAGAGCACATTTCAAAAATTTTGCGATCGACACGTTTTCGCGACACGACATGCAGCATACAAAAATAAAATGTTGGTTAGAAAAATATATCAAGTGGACTCTCGTAATCGACCAACACGACATACGAGCTCGGATCGAAGAGAGAAATTTTATTTTGTATAAACGCTAGTGGACTCTCGTGATCGACCAACACGACATACGAGCTCGGATCGAAGAGAAAATTTTATCTACAATTTCTTTGCGTTGAACTCTACGGAACTTCAAAATTATTGAAACGTGCTCTCAATCCTAATTTAGGATATGGTCGTCAGAGTCGGGACGAGACTCTGCGCGGCTTTTTTTTTTTTTTTAATCTACGAAAATTAATTTCGAAAAAAATGTCCACTCCTAGTTACATTTTGGTACCATTTCATTATGTAATTTTAAAACTTTGGGGGCGTGCACGCCCAATACGTAAGACAACGCACATACGTATTTGCAGATTTAAGCTTAGCGCAATTAAATCAAACTGATTTTTAAAATGCGCATTAAAGTTAAATATTTGCAAAAGAAAAAAATGTAAATATTAAAATCATTCAAATAAAAATATAATGTATAAATAAAATATAATAAAATAATGAATCATTCACACATATTTCTCTGAAGAATGATTTTTTTTTCAATAAGCTATTATTTTTTGACATTTCTGCGAAGAGATGTTGGCCTGAAATAGCTCGATCTCACAGTCATTATCGCTTTAATTGTTTCGTCAGACAGTTGTGACTTCTCCTCCGTCCACAATTTATTCACAACTGAAAATATCCTGTCCGTCGACGCATTAATTCCCGGCAAACAGAGCGTATACTCAACAAACTTTTTGGAGTTTTGGTAAGGAATATTGCAGTGTTTGAAATGCGTAAAAATGTCCCCCCATCTTGTCAGCTGATATTTTTTCATCATTCCAGTTTTGTAATTTATTAGCATTTGCGTATTGCTTAATATGTGATATTTCATCAAACAAATCATTTTCATTAATTTTATGACTTAGAAAATGTGTATTTAGATAACCAAAATTTTGTTGATCTTCATCCCAAACAATTGCTGATTTAAGTAACAATTAAACTGGCTTACATGACTGAACTGTTCAGTCCAAAGATCTATATATTTAAAAGATGTGCGGTAGAAATTAAGTACATGCGCTAGGAACCATCTTTTTTTGTATGTGACCCGCTTCTTCCAATTTACTTAAATCATCTTTAAGTACTAGTAGCAAGTATTCAGAAGCGAGTCGTTCTTGATGTTTATTTTTTAGGTTCTTTTTACATTTCGGCAACTTCCATTACATTTAGGGTTCCGTGCTCTATTGATTTTATAGTGCCGTGGAATATAAATGCCATGTTATGCAGAAATTTAAACTAGAGATCCGTCGCATCGTTTTCAAAAAATGATTTTATTGCTACTTCACACTTCTCTATTGAAAGGAAATATGATTTAAGAGGTAAGTAAATTTGTAAAACCCTTTCAATAGCTGGCATTAACGCAAGCCAGCGTGTTTCAGCTCTGTATAGCTCATCTCTATAAACACTGTCATACGCGGCTTTAAAGTCGACAAACAGATGATGCGTGTCGAGCTGGAATTCATGGGTCTTCTCCAAGATCTGCCGTAGTGTAAATATTTGGTCTATTGTGGATTTTCCTGGCCTGAAACCACACTGATAGGAACCTATCAGATTGTCCACGAACGGTTTCAGGCGCTTACATAGTACGGCAGAGAAGATCTTGTACGCAATTTTCAGGAGGTTAAGCCCCTTTTTTATGGACCGGGAAAACGATACTGGTATTCCATTCATCGGGCATGCAATTTCCCGACCATATAAATTTGTAAAACCCTTTCAATAGCTGGCATTAACGCAAGCCAGCGTATTTCAGAGTAACCCAACAGTTCTTTGTATTCAACATCTACTTCATTGCAGAATATATTAAGTTCTTCAACCCGCACCGTGAAAATATAAAAAAAAACTATAAATCTTCTTAATAATAGACTCAATGTCGACGGGCATAAGATCAGCTGCAGTTCGTATAGCATTGTTTATAATATGTGCAGTGCAGCCAATACCCATTACCTTTTGAGAAAGATTTGCGTTTATTTTGGCAAGAACATTTTTTTTACCTTTGCCTTGTATGTTGGTGTTACAGTCCATAAAAGACCTAAGCCGAGCTTCTCTCAATCACCCATGTTGTGTGTGATTTCATTTTCCCATAGGTGAAAGGACCTACAGTTTACTGCCGGTTCCTAACGGCGAATTTCGAGAAGCTTTTCATGACAATTTTACTACAGGGGGTTTTGTCAGAACCCCGCTGAGGAGAAACACCGTGAAAAACACGTTCGATGACATGGCTATGTCGGGATTCGATCCCGTGTCATCGGCGTCAGAGGCCAACACACTACCCACTACGCCACGGTGCTCTCTAGAAGCGTCTGTATACACAGCAATAAAATTAGATTTCATTAGGCTATTTGTTAATTTTTCTAATACGTGTGGCATGAGAACATTTTTAACAATAGCTTCCGATTTAGTTCTTACACAAAAAAATTTGCTCTGAAAAAGTGAGTGGATAATTTTGGAAGTACAGTCCATCGAAAACTGTGATATTGGCTTATAGTATGAAATGAAAAATCTGCTTCTGTCAAGGCTATATTCTTCTCAGTAGAACCCATTTCTGTCGGCTAAAAGAAAATTAGCAAACTGCTGCTTCTTCCTGCTACGGACTGCAATGTCTTCTTACGTTTATCAGTATTCAAATGTCGTTTTACTGTGGAGTGTTTAACTTTTGTTTTTTTTTATGAAAGGATAATCTGCTTCGATTTTCTTTGTAAACTTGCACACACACTTTCTGTCTACCATAACTGAACTGTAAACGTAAAGAGTTTTTAAAAAAAAACGTAATTCCAGGCAGAACACTACAACTTACTTTGCCACTATACCCAACAAATAAAATAAATAAAATAAGAAAACTATGAGTGCATTTAGTCGTTATGGTCGTTATGTTCCTGCACACATTTTTTTTAAATGTTGGCAGCGTTCAGTTTAATTATTATGATCATTTATAAAACAAACCAACAAAAAAATTTAAGCTCGGGACAATGTGGGACATCTTCTGAATTTGTGGGACTTTTGTGGGACAATTTTCGATGTGGGACAGTTCATGTAAATGTGGGACTGTCCCACGTAATGTGGGACGAATGGTCACTTTAGAATACAACCATCGTGGCTAACAATTCAAAAGGGGGACCAACTTCACCATTTTTGGGGCCAACCCCTCTCTGCTGTTCTGCCACCGCCATCATCGGTCAATTATAAATTTCCTCTGACTTATTTCGTTATATTTATTCTGTAACTACGTGAATCATTAAAATTACCAAAAACAACTTAACTAAGTTATTTTGCACAACTAAATAAATATCAACAAAAGCGGATGAAGATGCCCTTGGTCGAGTGGAAAATTCTGCGCACTATCTACGGTCCCGTTTGTTCAAACGGTGTATGGAGGAGAAGATTTAACGAAGAACTCTACGGGTTATACAGCGACATCGGCCTGGTACGACGTCTACGGATACAGTGTCTAAGGTGGCTAGGCCATGTAGAGCGCATGGAAAATACAGCTCCGACCCGAAGAGTCTTCGAATCCACCCCGGAAGGAAGACGCGGCAGAGGACAGCCGCATCACCGGTGGCGCACGCAGGTGGAAGGGGACCTTAACCAATTAGGCGTGCGGCGCTGGAAACAGCTGGCCAAAGACCGCGCCAGCTGGAGACGCTTGTTGGTTGAGGCCCAGGTTCACCACGGACTGTAGCGCTACCTAAGTAAGTAAGTTAAGTATGTTTTTAATATTTCTCATTGATCTGTCTTTGAAAGACACTTCTATAACTAGATGTTCTAAGATACTTATGCGCGTATGTATATTGTATGTATATATTAATTTCAAGCTATAATACTTGAAATATGTAATACGGATTCATGGAATGGAATAAAAACTCAAAGTCGAACTCACACGCAACAGGCATCTAACAGGTAGTGGGTATTGTTTTTAGTTGATGGAGTAAATCACGCTGTCGTATGGCCATAAGGCCTGCGGAAGCTAGGGTGTTTGTGAAACTGACGACTTTCATTTCACAACTCTGAGTTTTTACTGATCGTCAAAGTCGGCGCTAGTCAGTGTTGCACATGTTGTTGTTCAAAACCTTTGCTCATTAGTGTCTCCTTTCTTCCTCTCTCTTTATCTTCTGTTCGCACTGCATCACCAACATTAAAAGACTCAACCTTAATTGCGCGTTTATTATAACAAAAAACAAATTAAAATCAGAACTCAATAAGATTTCGTCAAATTGTATAGTTTTCCCTCAAGGATTAACACCATTGTCTACAATATAAATCGGTAGCTATGGAAAGGATGAGTGTTAATTCGGTGATTTTATATAATAGTATTTCTGGGTAGTTAAAAAGGACGTGAGACAATATTTGGAACTAAATTTCTTAAAATCGACTGTGGTGTGCACGATTTATTTTTCCACTGTACAAAAATGTCGGTTTACTAAGAAGTGTTCGCTAAAAAGAGGAAATGTGTCATTATCCTGCTGAAAGAGAGCAGCATCAAATACATACTCAACGGTTTTGTCGTTGTGGGGGTTCAATCTCATGCTGTTTGTGCTAAAAGCCAACATTTTATTCCATGTGGGACAGAATGAATAAGCAAACCAGCCACCTTACACAATGGCGTGTAAGTTTATTTACATACGTGATGTAAAATAATCAAAAAGCACTTAACTTACAATGCATGACACTACTGTATATAAGCACACGTATAGGTATAAGAGACAGTGTTCAGTGTGTAATAAGTAGTTGTGTTCAATTTAGTCCTTTGGGGTGTGAAAAAAAAGTCAACAATACACGTACACATACATATACATATTCTTCCAATTTTCTGTCGTTACTTCCGCTTTTTGCACAACATCACACAATTTCGACAACCCACACAGTATCAAGAAAAGGCATCGATTTAAAAAAAATGTCCTCATAAATCCTGTGTAATTCGCTTTCATCCTCTTTTCACAACCGTTAAATCAAATCTTCTTATATCACTCTCTCTGCAGCCTGTGAACAATTCGCTTATCACAAATGTTCACACATTTTGAACTGCAGCACTTCTAAATCGAGGCGCGTACATAACCAGATGCGGATATATACTGTACGTACGCAGCTATGTGAACTCTTATAAGCATTACAGCCAATAACCAGTGAAACAAATAAAAAGAGCGTCGCTGAACAAAACGTAGGAGAAACAAGTCCTCGAGGACAATAATCTAATATTGTACTATTACACGAATACTGTACAAATGTAAATTTGTAACTTAGCTATATATGTATGTATAAACTTTATGTTCCTCAAACAAATTTTAGGATATCACTGTTAGGTAAGAAAAAGTTCACATCATTAATCGGCTTCAGTGGGCACTTTGATTTGCTTATGTATAGGATTGATGTGGATCGAATGTCAGCTAAAATACATTGGAATAGATTGCATTAACAATTTTTCTGTAGCAATAATTGCCTTGTTATTGAACATCAACTAAAAGGAAAGTTATGGTATAGACATTGTAAGTATATGAGTATATGAGTTTGCTTAAAATCCTGATAAGTACAGATACTATATAAACACATCGATATTTAGGACCCACCTCCCCTATACATACATACATATGTATATGTGTACAAAAAAAAAAGAAAAAATAGATATACCTACGTAATATTCTATATTAAAAGGTCGGTGAGCTTATTCGCCGGTGAAGTCTTCAAATAAGTATAAGCACATATGGTAACTATCGATGTACTTTTGACGTCGGAAGCATGTCTTCAATCTTCGTTGGTCCCTATCCCAAACCTATTTCTTGTTGAAGAATTTCAGTACTGAAATACGTTATATTATACTCAACATTTGATACATCAACAAAATCTTGCTGCGTGTGGCACTAGGCCCCTTGAGATTATTTGCAATTTGAAATACTAAAGTTTGGGGGAATAGTCGTTTTTTATATCTATTGTGTTTATGGCTTATGGCCGTATCCCGATTCTCGATACTAATACTAATATGATTAAATTTGCTGAGGGCACGACAATATGTACGAGTATGTGTATCCCAACCAACAAAAGGAAATGTTTATTGATGTACATATGTATCTACGTACATACGTATGTACATACATATATCGCATTTATGGTAAAAAAAAGGAAAACAGTTTATCGGTTCGGCTTTGTTTTCGTAGGTCTTGATGCTATTGATTTCCTTTCCTGTCAGCCTCTTTACATAAAATTTGATAGAAATGAGGTGATAGGATAAGAATTCAAATTTGACGACATGAAAGGGACTTCAAGTAGCTTTGCCAGAATCATGCAAGCACAATGAGGAAAGCTGTCGCAAATCCGTGGAGACCTATATCAAACAAAAGCGTGTTTTTACCCAAATTACCATCCTCTAACGTCATACAACTCTCCCAATATCTCTAACAATTTGGTAACCGCTGCAAAATACTTTTTGTCGAATCGTCGAAAATACGACCTTATCGCGACAAAAACTTACTCTTTGATGCTGAAGTTGATCCCTACGAGGCACTTCTTCATTTTCAGAGCCATAAATAAATAAGTCATTAGAGTAAAAAAGCAATGTGTGATATGATGAAACGGAATTGCAATTGCGGTCATGACTACTTCCTAATCATTAATATATACAAATTAACCTAAGCTTTATCCATAGTGACAATCTGACGAAAGCCCTTGTATTCCAGAGCAAGGACTATGCATTGCATAGTTTGACATTTGTCAGTACACAACAGTAACAACTCCAAACAGTGTTTATTGCCCTGCCTTCGTTATGAATTATTTAACAGTTCCATAACAATTACAACGTCACAATTTGATATATATGTTCTAAATTAAATTGTTTTCAAACATTAATCTCAAAGTACGAAACACCCTGTTTATTATACGTATGTATGTACGTATGAAGGAAAAGAATATCGAAGGGGACGTATTCGACACGCTAGGCTGATGGCTAAATTTGCAACAGCACTCACCACCCGAAGTTATTAATTGATTATTGATATTGATTGTGGCTCATTTGATCTGTTAGGGAGACGAAACAACTGGTTCCAGTTCATAGGGCAAAAGTGTTGGGTTTTGCATTGTTAATATAATTGAGTGATGGGGGTTATTTCTTGAAAAGCAGCAGACAGATATTAGACATCAATGGATATATAAAAACATATTTTACTATACATACATAGATAGATGTATCTGCATGAAGAATCCACCTCTTTGTTACTTGGGTAATAATCACAACGAGTAATAATTAAACGCCCAAATTTCTTAAGTCATTCAAAGTTGAGCTGGATTCGAGTGTTATGCCTACATCAGTAATTTTGATTTCCTTCCATTCACAACAGCTGTGTTGCACAATTCTTCCGTATTGGAATTGTTTTGCCTATGGATATGGACAGACTTTGAACTAAAGATGCTTTTGTTTTTGGTTTTTTTCGGGTATTAGTAATGAATGATGAGAGCGCCATAGCGCAATGGGTAGTGTGTCGGCCAAGTCAAAAAAACATACATACATACAGTAATGAATGGTGGACGAAATTTAGGAGATATGAGCCATTGCTTGTACTAAATTTTCTGTTAAAAAAACAACAAACACGTATTTGGTAGTGCGTACTACTCGCAAACCTGGCCCTCCAGTTTAGGGGGTTGTGCTTACGGCTAACATCCCTATCACGTTAAAAACCTACTTGTTCAGAAGCAACCACAAGCCTCGGATACGGACGGATATAAAGCTGACGACCCCTGCAAACGACTAACGGACTTGAGAGTCTGTACCTGGAATGTGAGGTCCCTTTCAATTGGAGCAAACACTTAACTGCTATAAAGCAGACATAACCAGGACCAGGCAAAAGACGGATGAAAAACTGTGACATCTGGTACGAGAACTGCTACAAGGAGAACAAACAGTGCTTATTCGGGTGCGGATTCGTTATTAGAGGAAGACTCCGACAAAACATCTTAAGCTTCCGAGGTATAAGCGAACGCCTCATAAAAATCCACATCAAACCTAAATTTGAAAACATTAGCTTAACATGCGCTCACGCCCCAACGGAAGAAAAGGACGATCGACTCAAAGAAGAATTCTACGATCTCCTAGACAGAACCTATGCCCAATGTACCAGCTACGACACAAAAATATTTCTAGGAGATTTCAATGCATAACTGGGCAAAGAGGACATATTTGAGTCCATCATCGGAAGGCATAGCATAACACCACATCCAACAACGGACTTAGGCTAATAAATTTTCTAATGGGGAGTAGCCTCCTTGTAGCAATCACGCTATTCCCCCATCTCAACATCCACAAGGCTACCTGGCGGTCTTTTGATAAATCGACCACCAACCAGATTGATCACATTGCGATCGACGCCAGACACTCCTCCAGTATTCTCGACGTACGAACCTTCCGAGGGGCCAACATCGATTCGGACCACTACCTTGTTGTAGCCAAGGTATGCATGAGGATATCAAGAATGCTTAGGAGTTGAGTAGAACTACGTAAGTTTGACGTCGGAAAGCTATAATCGCCAGAAACTGCCCGAATCTTCGCCGATCGTGTCTTCCCCAAGCTCTTTCAGAATCCGCCCACAGCAGCACAAACAATAGAGCAGGAATGGGCGCATATCCAGAGCGCCGTCAGAGACGCTGCCTCAGAGTTACTGGGTTTCAAACCGCCACCACCTAGAAACTCCTGGTTCGATGAACAAAACAACAATACATACAAAATCATGCTGCAACGACGGACGAGAGCTGCTCGCGAAATCTATGACTAGAAGAGAAGAGAGGAACACATGCTTTTCAGAAGAAAGAAGAGAGAGCACGGAAAGCGTGAGATCGAGGAGATGGAGAGTTGCTTCCGCAGGAATGACGCCCGTAAGTTTTACAATAAGGTAAAACGAACATGCCATGGCTACAAAGACAGAGCGGCGGCCTGCAGGGATGAAAATGGAGAACTGGTAGTAGAGTCGCAGTCGATGCTGAGGATTTGGAAAGACCGCTTCTGCAGACTGTATAACGGCGATGATAGACAAGATACCGCTGCCAAGCAGAATGAGCCATTCGTAATGGACGACGATGTAGGAGAATTCCATCCACCCGACCTAAACGAAATCAAAACAGCGATATCGAGACTTAAGTCTAATAAAGCTGCGGGCGCAGACAGCCTGTCTGCTGAGCTTCTTAAGTCAGCTGGAGATGAGCTGGTAGAGTACATGCAACATCTCATTTGCAAAGTAGACCAAATATTTGAGGGTAAAATCAATAATGAGGGTAAAACCAATAATGAGGGTAAAACCAAATATCTGCTTTCATCTAAAAGAGACGGACAACAG